>CM060920.1:967066107-968316107 GCA_030737875.1 Allium sativum
TGTGAAAAAATATTCTGGATGTTTAAAAATCTTCAAGGACTTATGTTATCCACAAGTATTATCTGCGAAAATCATTTGTTGTTATAAATGTTGTACATGTGATGATGGCTATGTGTATAAATAAGTGATATTATACTATGACTGTTATTGTACAAATTTCACGATTTAACAAAAAAAATACCTGCGAATGGTTATGTAAATGAAAGGTTCATTGTGGCCAAGGTTGCTTGATTTATTAATATTTAATTTATAAATACATTTGGGCCTTAAAATTTGAAAAACCCTGGTCTTTCCTGGAAGAAAAAGATGCGTAAAGTATATTTTGATGTTATGTCTGCAAGACATGGTTCAAAATATTTTTGATGATTAATATTTTGAAATCTTCAAAAACCAAAAAGTAGGCATATTTTTTCCTATATTACATTCAAATAATATGTATGTTTGTTATATATTTTATTGCACCTATATGCAAATAAATCACTAAAGTTCAATGCATATATGTATTTTAAAATGTATAAATGTCACCAATATGACTTACCACCTCAAATTATAAAATCCCATCAAACCAATTATTTATATAAAGTCATGGTGACGTCTTCAAATAAATACACTGATCGATGCCAGAATCAATAGAAGTAGGAATGCCAAAGCATTAGTGCACTATTTATTATTGTTATGCGTGATAGAGTAAATGTGTTACTCAACTGTATAATTGGGTCTGACTTAACTAGGTTGCCATAATAGGATTATGAGCTTAGAGACAAAGATCATGAAATATTCAACATTTAAAATGAACAAGACTGTTCATCATGCTATCCAAGAGTAATATATGTGATATAATTGACATAAGATGTCTACTTAAAATATTGTGTTTTGGGGATTAGCCAAAGCTAACTCAAGGCATGATTAGATATGGAGCTTGGATCACTAAGATATATGTATGCTGATATATATATATATATATATATATATATATATAGAGAGAGAGAGAGAGAGAGAGATGTTGGTTTGAGTGGGAGCATGTTTTGGTTCAATTTATATATTTATATTAAAATGCAATGTTCTGTATAGATTTTGATTTTCAAAAATTGGTGTTTATATTGAACATAAATGGTGTAATGTTATTCATCATTATTTTATTATTGATTATCTCCCGTAGATATTAAATGGTAAATAACACCAATAATTTATCACTAAAATTTGGTCCTTAAGAAGGATAAACTGAATTAATTCAAATTTCTTGACTAACATCGAAATTTAAGGATTGCCCTCAAACAAAAGGAAATTTAATTGTTTTGTATAATAGAAGAACTGAAAGAAAAGGGAGAAGTAATGATTTCAACCAAATTAGGTATAAATGTTATAAATGTCAACTTATCTACTTGTACATCTATATTATTAGATGTTAGATATGGATCACATATGTGCATGTGAATTTGCAAGAATTGCAAAGCGAGTAGAAATCTGGCAAAAAGAGAAGTGGACTTACGAGTGGAAACGAAGCAAATGTTGTTGCATTATCCATAGGAAACTGCCTCTTGTCCTAACCACTGGCTTAATTGAAGAATTAAAATATTGTTATGTAATTTCCGTTTAAAATAAATGTTATTATGTATCTTGTTTAGATAAGTTTGAATTTCATTTGTAATAAAAGGACAATTGTTGCTTATTTTATTTAAATGAAATGTCTTATGGAAAAGCATAATTAGTTAACGATCTTTATAAATCCTTAACTTTAATGTGCTTGATTATAACATAAATACTGAGCGGATTAAATCTAACGATTTAAATCCAACATACCATTGGCATTTTCATTTAAGCCATATAAACAAGAAACGTATATCAAAACTCCATAGTGATAAAATTTTGAAGTCATTTGATTTTGAATCATATGAAGAATGCAAATCCTGTTTATTAGGAAAAATGACTGAAGCACCTTCCACTAGACACGATGAACGGGCTAGTGATGTATTGGGCCTTATACATAGTGATGTATGTGGAAAAATGAGTACATCAGCTAGAGGTAGGTTTTATTACTTCATTACATTGCTGATGATGTTAGTAAATATGGTTGTGTATCTTATTAGACACAAACCAGAATCCTTTGAAAAGTTTAAGGAATTTAAGAATGAAGTTCGAAAACCAACTTGAAAGGAATATAAATACCTTTCAAACAGATCGAGGAGTAGAATATTTAAGCCAATAATTTAATGAATATCTGAAAGAGTGTAGAATTGTCTCACAACTCACTCCACCTGGAACACGACATTGGAATGGTGTTTCCAAAAGGAGAAATCACACCATATTAGATATGGTGATATCAATGATATGTCATACAGATCTTCCAATTAATTTATAGATAATGCCCATGAAACAATTGCATTCATACTTAATTATAATCCTACTAAAACTATTCTGAAGACGCCATATAAGATATGGACTAGGAAACATCCTAGTGTGTCTTTTATGAAGATTTGAGATGTGAGGCGTTTATTAAACGTCTTGCCTCTGACAAGCTTGAACCCAAATATGATAAGTTTTATTTTATGGAATATCTAGGAGAAGGAAAAGGATATTGTAATGTCCCGCATTTTTATCGGTTTATATTTGAATATTTAAATCAGTTTAAATATTGAATTCTTAATATAAGTAGATTTAAATATTAATTAAAACGAAATTGAACGTATAAAAATATATATTCAATATAATCGAGCTCATAACGACGTTGCAATTCGTAATTTAACGTTCTGAACTTCAACTGAGTGTATAGAACTCGTTTTAAATCGGATTTCTTCGAAACAAGAAGCGTTGGAAACAGTTGAACTGTATCTTTCCAACGAAAGTGGAAAATGGAGATTTCGTCATATTCATTGCAAGAGATGTCCAAAGCAAATTTCAAAATAGTCGCTATAGAATCGTTTATCGACCATAACGGTTTATTCGATATAAATCGATATCGGATTTGAATTTGGACAAAGTTCTTTTGAGACGTAGTGTTAATTTAATTTTTAGAATTTTACTGTAATTTTTAATTAATTAAAAACACAACTTTTTATTTGGAGTATTTCGCACCCTATATCAATATTTTAGGATTTCAAAATATGAGTTAACCTACCGATATTATTATATTTTTGGGATCGTGGCACCTCGTTAGACACAACCGTAATCTTACTTCTGTCCGTAACAGCTCAGACATGAACAAAATGTTGTGTAACGGGTGCGCAAAACCTTATAATCTAAACACTTGCAAATGATCAGTCCCCATGATTTTTTGTTTGCATAACTCATGTTCATATACAACATTAAAGTTCCATATAGCCTTAAACCTACGCAATGATATATATATATATATGTTTCTATCGGAGACTTGAAATCTTTTACCCGCAGCCTCGAGTCCATGTTTGATAATTCCGTAAGGACATACATCCTTGCTTCAGCTTCCTCTTATTTACATTTCCTCTTGTGTTAACTCAATTGCCTGTACTTACACAACCAGCATCACGCCCAACTCATCCTTGTCACTCCATCTTCTTTATCCTCACTCCCAATGCGACGTCCTTTCAACTCAATGTGAACAGTTATTACAACGACAAAATTAAGAAGTAGTATAATATATATATATCTCCTATGACCACTCTTTTCTCCAATAAATATCCTGTATGTTTTTGTTTTCCGTTGCTAACAAGTTTTGCACAGTCGCTCCTTTCTAAAGCAAAGTCTATAGGAACAAACTTCACATGCCAGACCTATGTACGGTGCCACCGCCACCTTATGTGTAGAAACTTGCCGACAAATTAATTCACGCAGTTTTTGTGCTTCACGCCTTTGTGTATTCAAATCAAAGCACATGCCTAAGAAAATACACAGTGCTACCCTATTCTAAACTTTTCCATCGCAGACACTATTTTCAGCTATGTGGATGAGATAACCTAAACCCTTCCTTTCGCAGACATTAATATTTTTCTTTTCTCCGTTCTCTGTTGAAACTTCATGGAAAAGGAAGACAGACCTACCTAGCTAATATTACAGCATATGATCCCATCAAGCCACGCACAGCGTATTATCCCATCACATTAATAACCACATGTCTAAGGCATTACACAGTAAATCTAACCTATAACCTACTACTTGAGTGCCAAGTAATCGTGTTCTATAAATGCTGCTCCTGTTTTTTTTCGTTTCCGGCAAATGAACCCAAGTTTTCAATGGCATTCAAAATTTAAAACAATTTCCTTTATCGATTGAAAGATCCAAGCTATGTACGTATGACGTTCCACTTAGATCCTCTTCATGCTCATACCCTTTTTATATCTCTGGAAACTGATATACATGAGCTCGTTGAACCGTCTTCTTCGATCTGGGTTGTTTCTCTTATGTTTCTATCACAATCGAACTGGTTCTCAACAAGGAGCTCCCGGGCGAGTTTCATAGACAGTGGGAGGCGTGCTTTGACGGGATGAGGTTGAAACTGTTTGAAACTTGCGGTTGTTTGCAATGGTGGAGGAAGGATCACGTGTGAAAGGGCTGAACCGCGAACTGTAAACAGTGGAGTAGATGGAGCTATGGGAGTAAGGATTTGGAGCGACAGCATGTTTTGCTTGAGAGGAGAGCTGCACGTGCATGGAAAACATGGAGAGTAACAGGTTCGAAAACATAAAAGGGGGGATTTAAAGTGGATTTTTTTTGTAGTTAGCAGGGTTCGGACGGAAGGAAAAAAAAAAGGTAAAACAAAGTCCGAAAGGAGAGATATGTAGCAGGCAAGTAAAATATTAAAGAAAGAAATTGGCAAAATCAATAAAGGGACCGCTGACTTAGCTCGGTGGTAGTGGAGTGATACATTTCAGGAACCATTGGTTCTTCGGCTGAGTAAGGTAAAAAAAAAAAAAAGGGTTCAATATATATTTATATAAAAAAAAACACAGTTCAAAATGGCCATTTGTAGAGCAAGTTTTATACGACAATGGGGTTTAAAAATACTGGAGAGATGCATTATTTTCAGAATGCATGGAGTTTAAAGAATGGTCGTGGATGAGGGGTTTCGGTTATGTTATTTTAGTGTATTCCATGACAAAGGAAATTAAATAAAAGGGACGAGTTCAAGGAGAGGATTGAAAAGCGAATGGTGATTTATACTAGATTTTACTAGAGAAGTGGGGAGCTGTGCTTTCTTGTTTGTAACCGGAGATGGGTTTTTGTTCAAATGCATTGTGTGTGGTGTCCACGCATTGAACAGAAGATGGAGTTTCAAAACGTAAAGGAAGGATACATTGAGAAAAAGGAAGGTGGGGAAGTTGTTCAACGGTAGATGGCATGTGCAGTTAAAGTGAGAAGGAGACTTTCCAAAGCACTATAATGAAGTGTTGGCGAGGGCTTTGGGCCATTTATCAGAGAAAGTTTTCGAAATAGGAAATAAAGGAGAAATGGTGGTGAGACAAACAGGGCACTGGACCGATAATGAAGAACGTCAAAAAATTTTGGATCCATTGGAACCGTATGATCACGAGCTACACAGAGGAACCAGTATGGGACGATTTGGAGATCATTACAATTTATGGTGGAATTCACGTCTGACTAGATCAACCGACGCAAATCGTTATTTAACGGTTAACGCGCCAAGGTGAGTAAATTCACTAACTTTGTTTTATTTAAAATATTTTATTTATATTTTAAATAATGGTTGAATGCTGTGTGATGGTTGTTTAGGCAGATTATGGTTAAATTGGTTGAAAAATTATATATCGTTGCATATGTACCCATCACCGGTTGGATATTGATTCCATCAGTATGGAATCAGTAATAATTGTTTGACTAACATTTGTGGATGCGGAAACCGGTTGGAGGAATTCAACCGGATTCTTCAATATTTATATGTACTGTTTATGCACTGTTTGAACTGCGTTGAATGGAAGTTCAACGTTATGTTGATTTAGTAAATAAACGATATTGATTTAGAAAGGGGCAACAGTCAACCATAAACACATCGTTTTGTTAAGAAATTGGTTGACCGTCAAACAAATCAACGAAGTTCAATTATAAAAATTATATCTTTATAATTGAAGCGAAGTTATAAATTATAATAGAAGTTCTATTATAAACTGGTATTTTTAAATACCGTGAGTTAGATATAAATTGATTCGAGTTTAAATAGGAAGAATCGATTATTTATTATTTCTAAATAACAGAAATTGAATCTTGATTAAACAAGGAGGCGATAACTTGTTTTAAGTATATCAAAAACAAGTAGTCGATTTTAAAGATGCTTATGAAATAAAGTATAATTCTATGTTTGGAGTATGATCGTATTTGAAATAAGGGTAGTAAAACGAGTCTAGATTCCTATTGCGAAATGATATTTTAATAAAAGTGAATAGTGGTCAGAAAGTAAACATTTTGTAAGTAGATATTTCTATTTGTGTTAAACTAAATTGATCTGATTTACGAGAAGTTTAGAAATGGAGTTTTGAAATGTTTTTCCAACATTAATAATGTGTATTTTCTAAAAGTACAGAAAATAAGAAAGGTAAGGAAGATGGAAATGTTCTAGATATTAAATAAATGTATATCTTCTAGAATGTGGGTGAACAAGTGCTATAATATTTGGAAATGGGTTTTTCAAAGAAGTATGAGGTTAAAAAGTTTTGGAAATATCTAGAAAAATATGAATAATGAAATATTAGAAAGTGCCGAGATTGTGAAATGGTTTGATGGATGGTTATTTTCAAAACACCGACTATCAAAGATTTTTGTAACGAAAAGAGATATCAAGATTTTTGTAATGAAAAGAGATGTCAAGAATTTGTAACGGAAAGAGGTGTTGAGATAAATTATAAAGTGGAATATAGTAGCATATTGCAAGTCTCAGAACTATAGCAGTAAAGTAACGCTGTTGACTAGACTTAAGCGTGACTGTTATGTCAAGATTAGTTATAAAGGGATATAGCAGCGTATAGCAAATTTGAACTGTAACGATAAATGAAACGCTGTTAACCAAACTTAAGCGTGATGTTTATATACAGTAGCACTTCCTAGGCAAGGAAAACAGCTTGGTTTGAAATTCACTTATTCAAAAGTAATAAGTAATGACGTTTGTCCAAAGAAATATAAGAACGAATGTTAAATAAAAAGTGCCTGTGATTTGTGTGATATTGGTTGTACATTGAATGGATGTTGTTTTTACTTCGATAGTTAAACAACCGACTATCGAAGTGTTTTGACCATCGTTGTCTATACGGGGAGACCGGTTGGATATACTATCTGAAACCACTCCGTATAGGCATAAGCGCTGCAAAATATGCTGAAGAAAATTGAAGACGGAGTGAAGTGCAAGGGTCGTCCTGTTCAGAATGGTGCTTTCTGTTTGTCCAGACCCAGGACAACTTGCATGGATGAATGCCTGACAGCGTATTCTTAGAAGATCACCTAAGACGTTCTTTTCAAGATATTACGTCTGGTGGCGGAGAAATTCGTTTCTCTTGGCTTTTATACCCGTAATATTTTTGGGAAGATCAACTAGTGATTTGACGGGTTTGACGATGTGGCATTCAAAGTGTATGGTGGCCAGATGTTCTAAAAGGTAGGCGTAGCCTCAAGCTTCACAACCGGGAAATGACAAAAATCGGGCAGGCAGCATGGCTATGTGGGTCGCTCCCATTAGGGTGTATAATCACCTATCTAGAGAAATTCCTTTTGTTTCTAAATCTATCGATTCTGCCCATTCGGGAACGGTGGTTTGAGTCCAACCGTTGGTGATATACATTCGATACACTCAAGCGAAATGAGTGGTCGGTCATGTGTGGGCCGGGTTACAAGATGTTCTTGTTGAACCCAGGTGTATTCGCCTCTAGAGATACATTATCGGAAGGTGGTCCCATACCTTGTCATAGTTGGAATCCAATCTCCAATAAGCACCCTGCGGTTTTTGATTTTATACTATATATGTAAAGCGTGAGATGCAAGCGTTCTACTATTTGGTTATTTATTTGATTAGACATTATTATAATATCACTGGATTTTGATATCAATGATGATTTGGGTTATAGTAAGGTAAAAACCGTCCATGTTTATGTGTGGGCTGGTCTTACTATTATCCTTTGTGTTTCAAAAAGGATTTTCAAAGTTAAACCATATGGTTGGAATTTACTCACACCAGTCCCATGAATGACCCAGAGTTTATTTTGTTTGTTTTCCCTAAACTCTTGGGTGCCCAAATTTGTACGGGCAGTCAAGTGTTTCAGGCTTTTACAGATACGCTTGAAGGAGCTAAAAGCAGAAGGCTTCACCGTTAGTATTTAGAGACTATTTCCGCTGTGATATGATGTATTGTACTCTGATAATGGTATGTATATACAATACAATTTTGTATTTCAAAGTTATGTTATATAATATATTTTATTCGTTCCGCTGTGAGATTCGTGTTTACTCTGATTATATTCAGCTGTGTTCTTCTTCTTCTCCTATTCTATTAGTTCTATCTTTTCTATCTCATCCTCTAACTTCTTTCTATTAATGGTCCGGATATTTCGATGTCTGAACAGTCGACGCTGGGTTTTGTGTCGATTTTTGGAGTCGAAAATCCCGGGTCGTTACAGTTGGTATCAGAGCTGAAGGTTAAGTGATTACCTTCGCTCTGTGACGTGACTCAATAGAGATAAGGTTAGCAGTACCTTAGATTGAGTTTGATTGTATATATATGAGCGCGTATTTGTAAATTAATATAAAAACTGTTTTATATCGTGTTGACTGGTCAGTCGAGAGGTTTATGAATTCTGGTCGAAACAGTAATGCAAACTGTATCGATAGGTGTTTCTAAACTCATGAATAGAGCAATTCGACACGGTATGTTTTGGAGAAGAGGGTAAATGAAATAATCTTACCCGAAATATATTTTGATATAAAGAAAGCATATATATTGGAATTGTTATAATATATTGGGTGTGTTAATTGTAATTATAATCGAATAAGGTTATAAGTGAAATGGTATATAACCAATGAGAATTCGTATAAGCGAAATCAGATGGATTGAATCTGAATGTAAACCAGAATTGGAGTTAAAATCTCAGAAACTGGAATTGGTGTTTGAAATTGAATTTTGAATTATATAAGGAAATTTTAAGATCCTGGGAAATTTTCTAAGTGTTGGAAAGATATTTTTGAAGTAATTTCCAAAAAGGAAGTGTTTAAAAATGGTTTTGAAAGGAATATAGTATTGAACTCACCTTGATCGCTGGGAAATAAATTCTGATGATGAACCGCGGCATTATCGGTGTTCATTTTCGAATTTCTAAGTGAGTGATTACTACCAAAGATTTTGTTTGAAATAAGTTGTTCGAATATTCAAATATTTTGAATTTCTATGTTTCAAATAAATATATGATTTCAAACTGATTTGAAAAAAAAAATCCCAGGGATTTGAATTTTGAAATTTTTACTTATGAAGTAAATAAACAGAGGATTTAAATAAGTCAAATAAAATTTGAGTTGAATTGAAGCAAAGTAAGTGGAAATCGCACTGGAATAAGGATTTGATTTGGTAAAGTAGTTGAGTGGTGAATTGAGATAGGGAATGGAACCAAACTTGGATGGGAAATTTGATTATTTGGAATTGGAATTGAACTGGAATTTGAAAAAGAATTTGAGTTGGGATTATTGATTGAGAATAAACTGACTGGAGATCAGTTGGAGATGCAATTGGGTATGCTGAATGGATTGCAAATGGAAGCGAGAAAGTTGGAAGCCCAATGAAGGGAGAAGGTCCAGAGTGGCGTGTTGTAGTAGTACCGAATGAACCGTGCAGCGGAAAGGTTGACGAAATTCTCCGAAAAAGAAAATTTTCAGAATTTTGAAAATTTTCGTTACAAAGAAGGGAATTAATATTTTGATCAGTTCAGTTGGAACTGAAATTATGAAGTAAACAAAAAGAATTTTTAACATGTTTACAACAGAAATTGTAGCATTTTTCCTACCATAGCAATTTCGAGGACGAAATTATTTTAAGGGGGAAGGAATGTAATGTCCCGCATTTTTATCGGTTTATATTTGAATATTTAAATCAGTTTAAATATTGAATTCTTAATATAAGTAGATTTAAATATTAATTAAAACGAAATTGAACGTATAAAAATATATATTCAATATAATCGAGCTCATAACGACGTTGCAGTTCGTAATTTAACGTTCTGAACTTCAACTGAGTGTATAGAACTCGTTTTAAATCGGATTTCTTCGAAACAAGAAGCGTTGGAAACAGTTGAACTGTATCTTTCCAACGAAAGTGGAAAATGGAGATTTCGTCATATTCATTGCAAGAGATGTCCAAAGCAAATTTCAAAATAGTCGCTATAGAATCGTTTATCGACCATAACGGTTTATTCGATATAAATCGATATCGGATTCGAATTTGGACAAAGTTCTTTTGAGACGTAGTGTTAATTTAATTTTTAGAATTTTACTGTAATTTTTAATTAATTAAAAACACAACTTTTTATTTGGAGTATTTCGCACCCTATATCAATATTTTAGGATTTCAAAATATGAGTTAACCTACCGATATTATTATATTTTTGGGATCGTGGCACCTCGTTAGACACAACCGTAATCTTACTTCTGTCCGTAACAGCTCAGACATGAACAAAATGTTGTGTAACGGGTGCGCAAAACCTTATAATTTAAACACTTGCAAATGATCAGTCCCCATGATTTTTTGTTTGCATAACTCATGTTCATATACAACATTAAAGTTCCATATAGCCTTAAACCTACGCAATGATATATATATATATATGTTTCTATCGGAGACTTGAAATCTTTTACCCGCAGCCTCGAGTCCATGTTTGATAATTCCGTAAGGACGTACATCCTTGCTTCAGCTTCCTCTTATTTACATTTCCTCTTGTGTTAACTCAATTGCCTGTACTTACACAACCAGCATCACGCCCAACTCATCCTTGTCACTCCATCTTCTTTATCCTCACTCCCAATGCGACGTCCTTTCAACTCAATGTGAACAGTTATTACAACGACAAAATTAAGAAGTAGTATAATATATATCTCCTATGACCACTCTTTTCTCCAATAAATATCCTGTATGTTTTTGTTTTCCGTTGCTAACAAGTTTTGCACAGTCGCTCCTTTCTAAAGCAAAGTCTATAGGAACAAACTTCACATGCCAGACCTATGTACGGTGCCACCGCCACCTTATGTGTAGAAACTTGCCGACAAATTAATTCACGCAGTTTTTGTGCTTCACGCCTTTGTGTATTCAAATCAAAGCACATGCCTAAGAAAATACACAGTGCTACCCTATTCTAAACTTTTCCATCGCAGACACTATTTTCAGCTATGTGGATGAGATAACCTAAACCCTTCCTTTCGCAGACATTAATATTTTTCTTTTCTCCGTTCTCTGTTGCAACTTCATGGAAAAGGAAGACAGACCTACCTAGCTAATATTACAGCATATGATCCCATCAAGCCACGCACAGCGTATTATCCCATCACATTAATAACCACATGTCTAAGGCATTACACAGTAAATCTAACCTATAACCTACTACTTGAGTGCCAAGTAATCGTGTTCTATAAATGCTGCTCCTGTTTTTTTTCGTTTCCGGCAAATGAACCCAAGTTTTCAATGGCATTCAAAATTTAAAACAATTTCCTTTATCGATTGAAAGATCCAAGCTATGTACGTATGACGTTCCACTTAGATCCTCTTCATGCTCATACCCTTTTTATATCTCTGGAAACTGATATACATGAGCTCGTTGAACCGTCTTCTTCGATCTGGGTTGTTTCTCTTATGTTTCTATCACAATCGAACTGGTTCTCAACAAGGAGCTCCCGGGCGAGTTTCATAGACAGTGGGAGGCGTGCTTTGACGGGATGAGGTTGAAACTGTTTGAAACTTGCGGTTGTTTGCAATGGTGGAGGAAGGATCACGTGTGAAAGGGCTGAACCGCGAACTGTAAACAGTGGAGTAGATGGAGCTATGGGAGTAAGGATTTGGAGCGACAGCATGTTTTGTTTGAGAGGAGAGCTGCACGTGCATGGAAAACATGGAGAGTAACAGGTTCGAAAACATAAAAGGGGGGATTTAAAGTGGATTTTTTTTGTAGTTAGCAGGGTTCGGACGGAAGGAAAAAAAAGGTAAAACAAAGTCCGAAAGGAGAGATATGTAGCAGGCAAGTAAAATATTAAAGAAAGAAATTGGCAAAATCAATAAAGGGACCGCTGACTTAGCTCGGTGGTAGTGGAGTGATACATTTCAGGAACCATTGGTTCTTCGGCTGAGTAAGGTAAAAAAAAAAAGGGTTCAATATATATTTATATAAAAAAAAACACAGTTCAAAATGGCCATTTGTAGAGCAAGTTTTATACGACAATGGGGTTAAAAATACTGGAGAGATGCATTATTTTCAGAATGCATGGAGTTTAAAGAATGGTCGTGGATGAGGGGTTTCGGTTATGTTATTTTAGTGTATTCCGTGACAAAGGAAATTAAATAAAAGGGACGAGTTCAAGGAGAGGATTAAAAAGCGAATGGTGATTTATACTAGATTTTACTAGAGAAGTGGGGAGCTGTGCTTTCTTGTTTGTAACCGGAGATGGGTTTTTGTTCAAATGCATTGTGTGTGGTGTCCACGCATTGAACAGAAGATGGAGTTTCAAAACGTAAAGGAAGGATACGTTGAGAAAAAGGAAGGTGGGGAAGTTGTTCAACGGTAGATGGCATGTGCAGTTAAAGTGAGAAGGAGACTTTCCAAAGCACTATAATGAAGTGTTGGCGAGGGCTTTGGGCCATTTATCAGAGAAAGTTTTCGAAATAGGAAATAAAGGAGAAATGGTGGTGAGACAAACAGGGCACTGGACCGATAATGAAGAACGTCAAAAAATTTTGGATCCATTGGAACCGTATGATCACGAGCTACACAGAGGAACCAGTATGGGACGATTTGGAGATCATTACAATTTATGGTGGAATTCACGTCTGACTAGATCAACCGACGCAAATCGTTATTTAACGGTTAACGCGCCAAGGTGAGTAAATTCACTAACTTTGTTTTATTTAAAATATTTTATTTATATTTTAAATAATGGTTGAATGCTGTGTGATGGTTGTTTAGGCAGATTATGGTTAAATTGGTTGAAAAATTATATATCGTTGCATATGTACCCATCACCGGTTGGATATTGATTCCATCAGTATGGAATCAGTAATAATTGTTTGACTAACATTTGTGGATGCGGAAACCGGTTGGAGGAATTCAACCGGATTCTTCAATATTTATATGTACTGTTTATGCACTGTTTGAACTGCGTTGAATGGAAGTTCAACGTTATGTTGATTTAGTAAATAAACGATATTGATTTAGAAAGTGGCAACAGTCAACCATAAACACATCGTTTTGTTAAGAAATCGGTTGACCGTCAAACAAATCAACGAAGTTCAATTATAAAAATTATATCTTTATAATTGAAGCGAAGTTATAAATTATAATAGAAGTTCTATTATAAACTGGTATTTTTAAATACCGTGAGTTAGATATAAATTGATTCGAGTTTAAATAGGAAGAATCGATTATTTATTATTTCTAAATAACAGAAATTGAATCTTGATTAAACAAGGAGGCGATAACTTGTTTTAAGTATATCAAAAACAAGTAGTCGATTTTAAAGATGCTTATGAAATAAAGTATAATTCTATGTTTGGAGTATGATCGTATTTGAAATAAGGGTAGTAAAACGAGTCTAGATTCCTATTGCGAAATGATATTTTAATAAAAGTGAATAGTGGTCAGAAAGTAAACATTTTGTAAGTAGATATTTCTATTTGTGTTAAACTAAATTGATCTGATTTACGAGAAGTTTAGAAATGGAGTTTTGAAATGTTTTTCCAACATTAATAATGTGTATTTTCTAAAAGTACAGAAAATAAGAAAGGTAAGGAAGATGGAAATGTTCTAGATATTAAATAAATGTATATCTTCTAGAATGTGGGTGAACAAGTGCTATAATATTTGGAAATGGGTTTTTCAAAGAAGTATGAGGTTAAAAAGTTTTGGAAATATCTAGAAAAATATGAATAATGAAATATTAGAAAGTGCCGAGATTGTGAAATGGTTTGATGGATGGTTATTTTCAAAACACCGACTATCAAAGATTTTTGTAACGAAAAGAGATATCAAGATTTTTGTAATGAAAAGAGATGTCAAGAATTTGTAACGGAAAGAGGTGTTGAGATAAATTATAAAGTGGAATATAGTAGCATATTGCAAGTCTCAGAACTATAGCAGTAAAGTAACGCTGTTGACTAGACTTAAGCGTGACTATTATGTCAAGATTAGTTATAAAGGGATATAGCAGCGTATAGCAAATTTGAACTGTAACGATAAATGAAACGCTGTTAACCAAACTTAAGCGTGATGTTTATATACAGTAGCACTTCCTAGGCAAGGAAAACAGCTTGGTTTGAAATTCACTTATTCAAAAGTAATAAGTAATGACGTTTGTCCAAAGAAATATAAGAACGAATGTTAAATAAAAAGTGCCTGTGATTTGTGTGATATTGGTTGTACATTGAATGGATGTTGTTTTTACTTCGATAGTTAAACAACCGACTATCGAAGTGTTTTGACCATCGTTGTCTATACGGGGAGACCGGTTGGATATACTATCTGAAACCACTCCGTATAGGCATAAGCGCTGCAAAATATGCTGAAGAAAATTGAAGACGGAGTGAAGTGCAAGGGTCGTCCTGTTCAGAATGGTGCTTTCTGTTTGTCCAGACCCAGGACAACTTGCATGGATGAATGCCTGACAGCGTATTCTTAGAAGATCACCTAAGACGTTCTTTTCAAGATATTACGTCTGGTGGCGGAGAAATTCGTTTCTCTTGGCTTTTATACCCGTAATATTTTTGGGAAGATCAACTAGTGATTTGACGGGTTTGACGATGTGGCATTCAAAGTGTATGGTGGCCAGATGTTCTAAAAGGTAGGCGTAGCCTCAAGCTTCACAACCGGGAAATGACAAAAATCGGGCAGGCAGCATGGCTATGTGGGTCGCTCCCATTAGGGTGTATAATCACCTATCTAGAGAAATTCCTTTTGTTTCTAAATCTATCGATTCTGCCCATTCGGGAACGGTGGTTTGAGTCCAACCGTTGGTGATATACATTCGATACACTCAAGCGAAATGAGTGGTCGGTCATGTGTGGGCCGGGTTACAAGATGTTCCTTTTGAACCCAGGTGTATTCGCCTCTAGAGATACATTATCGGAAGGTGGTCCCATACCTTGTCATAGTTGGAATCCAATCTCCAATAAGCGCCCTGCGGTTTTTGATTTTATACTATATATGTAAAGCGTGAGATGCAAGTGTTCTACTATTTGGTTATTTATTTGATTAGACATTATTATAATATCACTGGATTTTGATATCAATGATGATTTGGGTTATAGTAAGGTAAAAACCGTCCATGTTTATGTGTGGGCTGGTCTTACTATTATCCTTTGTGTTTCAAAAAGGATTTTCAAAGTTAAACCATATGGTTGGAATTTACTCACACCAGTCCCATGACTGACCCAGAGTTTATTTTGTTTGTTTTCCCTAAACTCTTGGGTGCCCAAATTTGTACGGGCAGTCAAGTGTTTCAGGCTTTTACAGATACGCTTGAAGGAGCTAAAAGCAGAAGGCTTCACCGTTAGTATTTAGAGACTATTTCCGCTGTGATATGATGTATTGTACTCTGATAATGGTATGTATATACAATACAGTTTTGTATTTCAAAGTTATGTTATATAATATATTTTATTCGTTCCGCTGTGAGATTCGTGTTTACTCTGATTATATTCAGCTGTGTTCTTCTTCTTCTCCTATTCTATTAGTTCTATCTTTTCTATCTCATCCTCTAACTTCTTTCTATTAATGGTCCGGATATTTCGATGTCTGAACAGTCGACGCTGGGTTTTGTGTCGATTTTTGGAGTCGAAAATCCCGGGTCGTTACAGATATTAATTATACAAGCCCTCTGAGAACAAAATGTTTATTTCTCAAATATTACCTTTTAAAAGGAGAACTAGTCTCTAAGATACCGATGGGAATAAAGTAGAACTCAAAACATCTCGGGAACCGCAAAATATCATTGAACCTTGTGTGGACGAGGAATTTAGTGGGAGTAACACAATAATCCTAATGTTATTTATTTATAACATTCTACTTATTGAGAATGAAATTAGTTTAAAACAAGAAATAGATACTGATTCTACAAAGAAGAATGTCTGGATTAAGAAGTTCATTACTGAACTTAGTTTTATCCACTATCGATCCAATGATTTTACATTGTGATAACAATAGAGCTATTGATCAGACCTAGAAACCTAGATCTCATTATCGATCCAAACACATATTTAAGAAATATAATTTCATCTGTGAAATTGTTCGCGGAGGAGATATACATATCTGTGAAGTATCAATAGATAATAATGTTGCAGACCCACTGACTAAAACTTCATCGCAGCAGAAGAGTGATAGTCACACTAGTTTCATGAGTATATGATACATTA
This sequence comes from Allium sativum, assembly GCA_030737875.1. Classification (NCBI taxonomy): domain Eukaryota; kingdom Viridiplantae; phylum Streptophyta; class Magnoliopsida; order Asparagales; family Amaryllidaceae; genus Allium; species Allium sativum. The sequence continues at coordinate 967,082,669 of CM060920.1, forward strand.
ATGATTGATTCTAGTGCAAGTGGAAGATTGATAGAGTTTGTGCCTTAGAGGCAATCCATTTGATGTGATTAATAGCATTGTTGATGTTACATTTTATTTTGAATAAGAATATTATGTTATATTATATTTACTGCATAATGTAAGTATTAATATAATAAAAGTCCTTAGAATAATAATATAGAATTATATAGTTTCAAGTAAGTGACTTGAACATGAGATTATATAATATAATAATAAGTATTACAATTCTTATATGTCCCTAGTCAAGATTTATTGTAAATATAGGGCAACAATAAAACATTGAGACTAGTATGTTGATTGACTGATGATCATATCTTTTTGATCATTAATATATGAGATATTAATGTCAATACATAAATATGTATTAGAGAATAGTGTATTGGGCTGACCCAACATGAGAAAACTTCATAGAATATAATTAATAGTTTCATAAGTAATTCTCATAGTGACAGTGATGCAATGGTCCTCAGACCTAAAATCATTATATATTTTATTTGAGGATATTTGTGTTTTGATATCATCAAAAGTTACTTTTAACCGAGTAGACGATAAAGGTGATTATCAGATACATTTCAAATGGATTAAATACTATGAATGATTTAGATGGAATTTAACACTACAATATAAGTAGAGATATCCATGTGCCTCTTGATTGAGTATGATTATGAAATGCATGACCATGCTCAAATATATATTTGTTTTATAAAATCTGCTCATCGATCAAGATAAAAGGATTAAATTATAAAGAGGATGATCATGCCTCGAGTATAATCTTGGATATAATTGTTAAAAGAATTAAATTACGCTGAAACACTAGTCATTGAAAATGTTGTATCGAATAATTGATTTTATTATAACTTAGGTAAAATCGATGTATTACTAGATGTCGCTCACTTTTTATTATTATAAATATGATTTAAAATTATTTCCAACGTTGTAATAACCTATAGGGTCACACAACATAACATTTGAAAAAGGAAGAACCTTTATTAATGAATTAAATATCGAATGTTGATTTTATTTGTTTGAAATGGTAAACCATGTACTAAGATTTATCCCTTTTTTGTTCTCGTATAGATAAAAATAGGTGCTAACCTTTCTATAATTAATATCTCCCTTTTCTCCTTCGATATGTTTGACGACTTCGAAGAGGCGCTTGTGGATACCAATGGAGGTGCTTCCCTCGCCAGGTGCGTTAGGGTTCGATATGTTCTAGCTCTGATTCGATACCGTGAATTCGTGAAAGCTTTGAAAGGTATATTACTCGATTTACAATTTTGTCGCTTGGATCATGTTTAATTTGTTTGGAATTTCTTTTATTGGCTGTGATTTAGATCCATTTTCCCTTCAGCCTGGCAATCCACTAATTGAAATACTAAGTTGCAAACTTGCACCTGGAGCAGGTTCATTTGCCTATTGAAATCTATTGAAGGATTGGCCTTTGTCAAGTTTTCGTCGCAGTAAGTTCTTTCTGTTGTTGAACAGGTTTACCCTCAAGGTCCCTCCTCTGTTCTCAAAGACTTTTCACGATAACCGGTTTTCTTTTAAAAAAACACTCTAATGCTAAGTATGATTTGGCCAGTAGAGTCCTTCAAAGGGTTGGATCAGATCAGTTTGTAAGCCTGGTCTGTAACGGCCTGCAAATTCATATCCTTTGAGTCGACTGAATACAGCACATATCCAACCAAATTGCACAAAAATAAGAATCATTGATAGAAAAAATTGAAAGGGTGAGAAATAGAAAGAATGAAAGTTAGAATAGAAGAAAATAGATAGAAGATATAACATAACAACAAAACAGAATCTCACAATCGCAGCGGAATCAAATATAATATGTATTATATCCTTTGGAAAATACAAAACTATATATGTACTCACAGAGTACATCAAATATACATCACAATGGAAATAAACTCTAAATATCTATCGTTGAGGCCTCCTTCTCCAAGCTCCTCCAAGTGTATTTGTAAAATCCGGAACTACTTGGCTGCGCATACAAATTTGGGCATCCAAAAGTTTACGGAAAACATAGAAAAATAAACTCTGGGTCGGTCATGGGACTGGTGTGGGTAAACGATTTTAAAACAACTTAAGAAATAAAAGGTATCTCATAAGACCACACCGCATATAAACATGAAACGAGTTTTTCCCCTGTGAGAACCAAAACACTTTGTATATCAAAATCCGATATTATGATAGTGTCTAGGTTTTTCAAAATAAATTAGAATTTAGCAAAATGCTTGCATCTCACATTCCGCTACATAGTTTACAAACAAAACTGCATGGCACTTATGGATAATGGATTTCCAAATGTGACAAGGTATGGAACCACCTTATGATAGTGTATAACTAGAGAGGAATACACTGGGTTCAACAAGAACGTCTTGTAAACCGGCCACACATGACCGACCACTCATTTCATTTGAGTGTACCGATGTCTAATCACCATTGGTTGTGTACGACAACCATTTTTCAAAGAAAAAAACAGCGATAGAACCCTAACAGGAGCGACCTACATAGCCATGCTGCCTGCTCGATTTTTGTCATTTCTCGGTTGTGAAGCTTGAGGATATACTTACCTTTTTTACATATCACGTCTTTATTCACTTTGAATCCCACATCATCAACCCTACCAAATCATAAATTGATTTTATCAATAACATGGGTATAAATCTAAGAGAAACGAATTTCTCCGCCACCAAACATAGTTTGAATAGATCAATGTATATGACCTGTTAGGCATACCATGTCAGACATTCGTCCTTACATGTTGTCCCGAGACTGGACAAACCGAAGGCACTAACTCTACTACATTCATGTTGGAGTCATCCTCAAAACTAGTAGCGTAGTCCTTGCTCTTCAATGTCTTTCATAATGATTTGGGAAAATTAGTAGTGGACTGGGTTAGATGGATTTGGGAAAATTGATGCACTTCCATAACGATAAAATTACTAAGTACGTAGTTGCAAGAAAAGAAAGGAAAAAAGGATTAGGGCGAAATGGGGATTCTTTTACCATATTCACACTAATCAAATAAAAAGATATATATATATATATATATGTATGTATGTCCACGATGAGAATAAATGAAATAGCTCGCAACTACGGATCTTGATTGATGTGCGTTGTGGAAATGGAACTTTACATCTTTCCACCAATCAATCTAATGAGGTGTGTAAAATGTTTTCCTGAAATAATAAGAATGTACATGACGGTAATTAAAGAAAGAACACAATAGTAAAAGTTGGTTAATGATAAGGAACCAAGGGAAAATGTGATAAGTGGGGAATATAACCTATCATAATTAATTATATGAATGAGAATGTAATATAATAAGTAGGCTTGTCCTAGATAGAATCGGTATTATAACATGGGTTATAATAAATGAAAAAGAGAACTTATTAATAAACCTTAGTTAAGAGAACTAAGTTAATAAGTAAACTACAACAGGTTGTGATAAGAGTGTAAGACGAGGTTATGATTAAATAAGAAAGTATGGAGTAGATTTGTGAAATGAAATAAGTTGCACTTAATTATATATATTAAGTGGACATGTCATGGGGACTAGGGTAAGATATACTTAATTACACATTAAGTAAGAACAGGTTATTGTAACTTGTAAACATGTAATTGGACATTGAATGACATGGTAATGAGAAAAGGGGGTTGTAGATTACTTTCATTAATTAGAATCTAAGGAATAAAATGTTATGACATTAGGCTTATTAATGATCTTAAAACGGGATAAGTTCGAACACTGGATTAATAAGCGGAATAAAAGGGGGTTGTAGATTACTTTCGTTAATTGCAACACGGGGATAAAAGGTTGTAGATTACTTTCGTTAATTACAATCTAAGAAATAACATGTTATGTCACTGGGTTTATTAATGAACTTAAAACATGATTGAGTTAAACTTCTCTAATTAATAAGCTAATCTTGAAAGGGGGTCGTTCTAATGAAATAAAGAGGCTCAGGGAAAACCTAGTAACTTGAGTAAAAGTAAATATGTAGGTAATAAAGTTAATTAGCAATCTGGTAAGATAAAGCAAGCGTGTGATTAAAAGATTATATATAGGGTCTAATAACATGTTTGCGTGATGTGCTTGGACCAGTCCGCACACACGGAGATGAAGAACCCAATGGGGTAGATCATGATGGTGTGTAGAGACACGAGAACAGCACGTCCATCTGATTATTCCACTTGATATTCTGTATGATTGCTCAGAGGGACCGGAGGAAAGAACGTGGCTTCCAAGGGACGTGGGTACTCTGAGGTGGTCCTTTGTGCAGTGCATGCTCAGGCTGTACTCGTAGAGATTTGGTCTACGCGGTACTACCTGGTGAGTATACCATGACTGCAACTTTAGTTTGGCAGTTAAAAGGTTGTAGCGGATGGCGTTGGGTGATTAGGCGATTTGCCTCGGGAGAGGCGCGTCAGGACCAATACATGATAGTAATCGTCGGGTACCTGTCATTGGCAGTCAGTGTGTGACGCGGAAAGACTAGAGCTAAACCTACAGACCATTAATTTTCACTATCAAGACATTGGTTGTAGGACACGCCAAATTGGTTGCTAGATTGTTTGATAGGGGCACGTCACTTAGCTCTTGATGTAGTCTTTCATTAGTTGAGGGAGGGGCCAGGGTAGGGCCATAACCACCGTGAAAATGCATACCATATTCCGGATATATGTACTGTAGGCCTAATAAGGCAGACCTTTACAGATATGAAAAGCTTCGATCGAGTTCCGTGCATTGGATGCAGCCTTATTACGGGACTCGGGGTACAGTTGATAGTACATTCGTGTGAGGGTCTAGATACACACATTGGGTAGTGTACCATAGACATGAGGGCATTACTCCGTGTTGAGACTTGATTCAACCGAGGGGTTTGGATACGACGATCTTACGCTTACGTGGCATATCAATGATGGTTCTGTGCGATTACGTAGCATAATGATTTGATTTCCGTACGTCATTCGATGTAGGATGGATGTTGCATACGCTTTTATGGTATGACGGTGGAGACCGTACGAGGAGGGTACTATATGGAGTACCTTGAGATGGGGGGTATAGCTACATTTAAACTATATTAGGTTAATCTACCGGGGAGTAGATGGGTACGACGTGAGTGTAGAGCCTTGAGTGTTGTTAGCCCAAAATAACCTAATAAAAAAGAAAACATAACTGAACGGTATATGTAGAGTTATTTCAGAATGTATAATTCATCCAGTCACCAGAACTTTGTGTTCTGACCCCTTCTTCATAACATATTCGCAGGTTAGGTTTATGGCAGAGATTTGATAGATTTGGATACTGGTTAGACAATATTATTACTTCAGTAAGACTATATTTGATTATATTATATTTTATCCATTCCGCTATGAGATGTTTTCAAAGCTCTGATATAATTATTTTCTCTGCCTTTTCGGCAAGATACTAGAAAAGGCAACTCGAGCTTCGATAGGTTGGGACTTCTAGAAAAAAATGGCCTGTCGAAATTCGGGTTGTTATACAAATAAACTTCAATATTTATATTGATTATCAAGGCCAGTCTACTGAAATTATTTTACATATAAAATTCTATATTTCAACAGTAGTTTGTATAAGTCTACTTAATCTTGATAAGATGAGTAAATGTTTAATTTAAACTAATCCAGTTTATTGGGTAATACCACAACATTACAATCAATCCAATCAATCAACTATCACAACATATCTAGTTTATTACAATTCGATAATTCAAATTCAACCAATATTCGTTCCTAAATTGGTTGATCTAGGAGAATGCTTATTCCGTATTATATCCCTCAAAATTTTAATTCAGTTTAAGAATCCTACTCCTTTATATCGATTATAACAGTATCGTTATAATCCATACTACAATATATATATAACATTTAAAAATATAAATTTTATTTCATTTCTTTAGATGAAAAAGTAATTCAATAGATAATTAATTTAAATCTTTATTTAAAACGGAAAGTGAATGATACTTTCCTGAATTAAACTTAGTCTATTACCAATTCAACTTCTCTTTCTAATTCATCTATATTCCATTTATTTTCCGAACTTCGAAATAATCTCATCATTACAGGTCAACCAAATTTCTCTTACTGATATCCCTCACAACCATTCTCATCTGCAAAACATTTGCTTCCAACATTATTCACTTTAGATTGTGAATATCATTCCTTCTGGACTCGTTAAATTAACTTGATTTCATTAATAAATACTAGTACAGGGTCAAATTATTTCCATCTAATTACTTTATAAATTCACATTTCCTTGAATTTCAGTATTTAGTTTAATCGTCTTTAATTTGATTTTGAAAATATTTCTCAATTGAAAACGTAGTTATCGACCTACGTCGATTAAATTTAAAATAACATTTTAATGTTCATTTCAAAACGTTTGAGTTCATCACAACATATTATTACTAATGATCAGCCATCATCCATTAATCAATACATATCGACGATTACGTTTCAATTAATCCGACCAGATCCAATTATCCGGACTCTATGAATAAGAAGATCGATATTTTATTTATTTTAATTAATTTGAAAAGAATAAATTTAACTCTATTCATTTAAAAATGTCTTTATTTAACTTCGACATGTGCAGTTAAAGAGCTTAACGGTTTTATAGCGGTGAAGGTGCAAAAAGGTGTAGCGGGGATAAAGTGGGGAAATAGTAGGGATATAGTTGAGACGCAAGACGACTCAATAGATGTAAAACAAAACAATTGAAATTTATTAATCATCTTTCTCACATTATATATGTACAAGAAACTAATATTAATTAATCTTATATAACAAAACCAAGGAGTAATATAGTTATACATGCTAAATTTGATGAGTATAATTGATTGTTACTATATATTTGGTGTTTATGCCTTAAATTTAACCCTATATGCTAAGGTTGTTGAATTATTTAAAAAGAAAACTGGCCAAATCAAGCTTTATATATTAATACTGCTAAAGCGGATGCTGAAAGCGTCGATTTATCAGTTGTAGAGGAAAATAGAGAGCTAAAAGCGGATCTACTATTCATCAGCGCAAAACTGAAATAGCGTAGCAGTTGAAGGGTGCTATGGCTATAGCGGGGATATTGCGGGGCTTTAACTGCATAGGCTTTGACAAAGTCTAACTCACTTCACTACAAATCCTTGTCTGATCATTTATCAATTCCCCATTCCAGGTTTCAGCCTTCACACAAACAATTCTTCCATTTATTACTCAAAAGTACATTTATTTTATTTTATTCATACTTAAAAAAAGATTATTTTTTTATTTTATTTTCTATAATTCTGTATTTAATTCATCCCATCGCCCAATATCCAGCCCTACTCCCTGTCCTTTCATTTCTTTCTTTCTCTCATTTCTCTCTTCTGCTATTTTCTGCACAGCCCGTCCAAGCAGCCCATCCACCCTTCCCCTCTTTCTTTTCTTTTTCTCATTTCTTTCTTTTACTTTCTACAACCATGGCCCAAACATTTCATAGGCTCACTTCTTTTCTCTATGTTTCCTTTATTTCCAATTATTTTATTCCCTTTGGCTCATCCAAGCCCATAATCCAGCACACTCTTATTTTCCCCTTTCTTCGTTTGTTCTATCAACTCCCCTCCCCGTTTCTTTCTTTGCTCCAACCACATTTATAAATGTTGCTTCGTCCCTCCCCTCCTTCTCAAAAGCGAATCACATCACCACTTCATGCCGCACTTAGTACATGGTTTCCCTATCCTGTTCACATAATCCAACCGACCCATGCCAATCCCCAACTCCTTTCTTCTTCCCCATTCTTTCTTCTCTTTTTCTTTCTAGTATTACTCAATGTGCACAAGTGATATGGTGCGTATGCACAACTCCCTCGGACCACGTTCATCCATCCCGACCATCCATGCAAGTGTATCTCTACCTTCTAACTCCATCCCCGAATCCATACTCCTCTCTGATCACTAGCATCGAATTTTGATGCTTTAACAGAGCTTCCACCATTCATACCCCATCATAAAATCATCTCTCCCTGCCACCACCATTGCCGGATCATCCTCAAACTCCACCAAAGTGAATCCAACCTGTACCTCGACCTCCACCCAAGCATGGTCCTGCTCAATGATTCCAGCGTGGTGCAGCTTACCGACAAAGTTACCCCCTTCAACAGCAAGTGAAAATCCAAAAATCGAATTCAATCTCCACAATCAAGCTATGGAAAAATTAAACAACATTTTTTCCATGATCTACAATACTCTACGCCTCTCTAGACCAAAACTCATGGCTTCTGACCATCTATATCGCCAGGATTTCCCCAAATTACATTTTCTGATGAACCAAGAAAATCTACCCAATCTCAACACTAAAAATCATGAATTTGCTATTAAAATTCATGATTTACTCATACTAACAACTTCGTATTCCTGAATTACAAAATTACAATGATCAAATTTTTTAGTTTCAAAACATCTTACTGTATATTTATTAATATACGTAAACATAAAGCCTTATTTAAATTGTAATTATTTTTAAAATTCACTATAAATACATAGGTACCATTTCTATGTAGAACTTAAGATCTAATAACCACTGAAAATTGAGTTATGGGTTTTTAAAGTTAGAAGAAATTAAACAAGTATACATTTGTTAATATATACAGGCTCACTAATGCATTTCCAATGCTTCAATTCAATTATATCCAATTGTATGGTTAATATATGATCTAACACCCCATAATTAAGTAGATGTACCTATATAAATTTGTATCATCCAGTATACAATTAGAAAAGTAGGATTAACAATAAAGTTTACTCACAAAATTCTCTTTCAGTTTGCTATTTCATTTTCAAGTTTGTCATGAAGATTTGAGTTGCTAAATACCACCCATCCATAACATGTATGCGTATATACACACACACACACATCATACTATATACAATCAGTGACTAAATGGGGAAGTTTACTCACGTAATATATCTTCTGTTCTTAAGTTTTTCATTCATGGGTTTTCACATTTCTTTGCCATGGTTTGTTGTCATTTTCAGTTCAAGTTTTGGTCGAATGAAACAGTGAATGTGTGCAGTAGTTAGGTGTATATTTATAGATGTAAATAATAGATAAAACAATGCAGCATTTAATTTGTGCATGGGAAATGAATATAGCTTGATGGAGATTCTAGTTATTGCTAAGTTGATGGAAATAATAGCTATGTTCAAGTTATGCATGTGTGTATTAGAAAGGATGAAGCTGTAATATTAGCTATTTGTAGTTTTACTGGACATAATATAGCTATGTTTGATTATAGCTATGCATTAGTTCTGATTGGAAAAGAATGCAGCTATGGGTATTAGCTATGTTTGTGTATAGCCATGTTCACATAGGTGATAGCTTGTGTATTGGAAAGAATGAAGCTAGGTGAGGTTGTAGATACTTAAATTGCTTCAGATAACAAGGCATGGCAGCATGTTTGTGGTACACATTTTTGTACAACCATGTGCAAATAGAAAGATATAGGGTAGGATAAAAGGGTTTCTAGCTACTGCACTTGTTTTTGATTGAAAAGAAATGTTATTGATAAGGCTTTACAAATTAAAAGCCTTCCTTCCCTAGAAAAAGGCACGACTAAGTCTTGTTTGAGGTCTAAATACATGTGTACATCCATGTTATTTTTTGTGTTTTAAACACATAATTGGCTATCAAGTATTTTTAACTATTAATGTTCATGTCTTTAAATGTCTTAAATTTCAATTCATGGTACAAAAACCATTCTTCATTTATTGTTTTTGATTCTAGGTACAAAAGATGTTACATCCTTTATTTAATGCTATGTTTCTTTCTCATGAAGAAATTCTATTTTTACTTAAGTGATGTCTATTTTTACTTTTACATGAGTTTAAAACCATTTTTAAAAAATATAATACAAATCACTACTAACTTGTTTATACACGTACACTACACCATATATGCAAATTTGGCACACGAGGATGCAGAGATTTGATAATGCTTTTAGCAGTATCAAATTTGATACTGCTGGTAGCCATAACAAATTTCCTCCTGGCGATCCGCACCTCCCCAAACACGTATGATCTAACCGTACATCAACAAAACACTGGATCAGTTCATTTGATACGCCTTTTAGCCGTATGAAATCCGTATCAAAAATTTCCCCCGCTCTTTTCTTTCTGGCACCATCTTGTTTTGACACTTCAAAACTTTCGGCCGTCTTCTTCCCTCTTTTAATTTACATGGTGACAGAAAACCCAAATTAGGGTTTTGGTACTCGACGCTTCATCTTCCTTTGTTAATAAACCATCCACCGCTGTTTATCTTGCTCGTCAGCTTGCGCTGCCTTCAGGTGACCGGCGAACCTTCAGTCCACCGTTGTCCATCTTCCTCGTCGGCACTGAAGGTGAGTATGCTCTCGGTTTAATTTGAATTTGAATTGGGTTTAAATTGGGTTTAATTTGAATTTCCATGCCTTGGTTCAAAAATATGAATGATAGATTGTGAATGTGTTTATCTACCTCGAATTCATGCTGCTATTGTGTTATTGTGTTTAAATTGGGTTTGAATTAGGTATTTCAGACTGTTTTGTAATGTTTCTTATATTCTTGCTTGAATTCAAAAAAAAATCTCCCCTTTTTCTTTCATTCTTCCATGTTGATCGAACCTGAAAACTGCCATGTAGTGGGCTTGCTATTAGGATTTCTGACTGATAAGAACAATTACTAAACTTCGTCTTCTTTGTCACCGCTACAATGTATTGTATGTAACATTAATTTGTTTGGAAGTCTTTGGCCATGGGCATACTGGACTTGTTGTGCCTTCTTTCTTTACCTTTTTCACTGCATGCTTGTGTACAACCATTTTAAGTTGTGCGCGTTTACTTGTGCTGTTCCATTTACAATATTTATCATGATGTTGGAAACTTGATACTGGCTTGATCAATCCTGTGTTTGTGCACTGTCACTTGAGTTATTCATGTGTCTATGTTAGTATTTGAACTTGGCCTGCTTGTGTTCAATGTCATTGGCTCCTGGTTTGTATGCAATTGCTGGTCTGACCTGTCATCTTGTACATGCATGTTGACTGGCTACTGTTTTGTTGTTCCTTAAGCTATGTGCCTTGCTCGTGGTCTTGTACATTTTGTCCCTGACCAAGAGTAACCTAGGATAATCAATGATGTATCTCCATTCTCTCTACATACTTGTACACTTGTATACTACTATGGCATTTTACACTTGAGTTGTTAAGCTTGTGCTTGCTTGTTTGTGGTTTGTGCATGTGTCAACGCTATTGGCTATTTAATGGCTTGTGCATGTGTCCACATCGTTTCCATGTGCATGCTTGGCCATTGTCCTTGGTCTTGAATCACCTTTTTCCTATTGTACTTGGCATTATCGCACCATTTTCTGTTGTGTCGTGGCATTGTGGCATGTTGTGTCTGCTGCTATGCACAATCATGTACATGTTCACTGTATTGCTTGATTCATCTACCATGCTTCATTTATATGTGCATGTAATTTGATGCACCTCTGGTCCATTTTGATGCTGCTCTTGTTATGCCAATTTTGTGCGTTGTATATCTATATTATGACTCATTATTGTTCTAATGCAAATTAGGTTGCATGTATAGACGAAGATGATGCATGTCTATTCTAGTTAAGAATTTACTCGGTGATCCACCAACGAAGCCTCGCCAAGCTGAAGGCTTTAACTCTCTGGTTAAGAATTACTGGGTGATTCACCAAGTGGATGCACTTTAGCTCATGCCACCGGTTCACGTATTCATCCTAACTTATGATTTTAACTAAGCGCCAGGACTAGCAAAGGAGATAATATCAAGTGCCAAATACTTTTTCCTAAGGTTTAGTGAAGTAGCATATGACACTTCATATTATCCCCTTTGCTAGTCCTAGTGCTTAGTTAAATGCATTAGTTAGCATGAATACCTAAACCAGGCATGTGAGTTAAAATGCATCCACCTGGTTGATCACCCAGTAAATTCTTAACCAGAAAGTTAAACCTTCAGCTTAGTGAATGGATTAGTTGCGAATCGAAGTGGTCGATCGCCGAAGTTGGAAAACGGAGAGTGGTCGCTGAAGTTGCTAAAATACCAGTTTACCATCTTTATTGTAATGTAATTAAGAAATATTATATATGAAACATTATGTGACTTCTTTGTTGTAATGTAATGAAACAGTATGTATCTTCTTTATTGTAATGTAACGAAACAACATGAATCATTGTATGTTGTAATGTAATGAAATATTTCGCACAATTGTTTCGTTTACTGTTATAATGTGTAAAATAGAGTTTGTATTATATTTACTAGCCTTTTTTATATATTTGTATCTACAGATAATTTAGATACGGTATACATTCGTATATAGTAATAATTTAAATACAACATAAAGTTGTATGTTATTTGCATTCAGAAACGGTTTACAGCCGTATCTATTTAAACTTTAGATACGGCTAAGAGCCGTATCTAATTTTGATTTTGATACGGCTTATGGGAGTATCTAATATTTAAACATGCCTTTTTTTGATATGGCTTATAGCCGTGCCTAAGTGCATTAGATACGACCCAAAACACAGCCTAATTTGCATATATGGTGTAGTGATACTTTCATTTGTTAAGGAACTAAATAATATAAATGTATTTGTAGGCTTTTAAAACGATTATATAATTTCTCTAATAAATAAATCCATTTTATCCAATTATATTTTTTTTCTTAATATAATCAATACATTATTGTTTAACAAAATTTGTCAAAAACTGGTATGTTCCAATCTATTCCCTTAAAAGAATTTTGTCCCCGAAATTAAAGAATAATGAGGAGATTCCAATTATATTCAAAGTTGTAGAGTTATATACATACATAAGCTATATACCAACAATCATAGAGAACATAACATACAATACACGCAAGTTATCTACTAAACATCCACAACAAGGAAAACATACAATACAAACATATTTATTTTTATTTAAGCAAATATCTCGAATTATATTTGGAAAATAATTCCAAAACTCATTTACTTCATTAGTTCGAATTAATCATGTTCAAACACTTTCATTTGCTTCAAATTCTCTTTTTAAACTCAAATTCATATTCAAATTCCAATCTAATTCACTTAACTACGTTAAGTCCTATCCAAATTTCCATTAGCTACTGATTTTTGTTGCAAAAATCAATTTATTTAACTCATAAGAGCTCTTAACTAGTTAATATTTAAGTCTGGACTCTATTACTAGAAAACTCAAATTTTATTCACTTATAATTATTTTATTTTACAAAATAAAACATTATGGTTCATGTCGCGATTTTTCTAAAAATTTGATTTTGACTTAACTCAAAATATGCCAGATGAAATCCTGATTTTTCCCTTTCATTAGAAAACTACAATTCAATAGATTCGGAAGATTCTTGTTTCAAAGAATTCCGACTCATATTGAATCTTATACATTTAATTGAAGTTCAAATCTTTAAATTACGAACTACCGCATCGCGGCAAGCACGTTTTTGATTGTTTAATTTAATAACTTTAATTTTGTTAATTCAATAATTCCAATCTCATATTAAGTTATAGAATAATTTATAACTTCATTTCCTATATAAATTCCACTTGATAACATTTTAGTTTCAATTCAACTTAATCTTAGTCAACTTCTAATCCATTTAACTTGTTCCAGTTAATTTTCCAAGTTCCAGAATCCAAACTCCCAGTTTTTATTTCATATCAGTTTGGAATCACCAATCTTTATTCTATTGCAAATTCAAAACATTTGAATTTTTCAAAATATCTTGTTTTTCCCAAACAATTTTCCATTCCCAAAATATCTTGTTTTTCTCAAACAATTTTCCATCAAAATCTCTCTAAGGTTGCAATTCGTCACTTAGAAACTTGAAAATGAATATTGATGATGTTGCAATCATCATCAGAATTATTCCCCAGTGATTGAAGTGAGTTCAGAGCTTTATCCAAAATCCATTTAAAAACATTTTTTTTATCAAAATCCTCTTAGAGTAATGCTATATTACCTTATAATATTTCAGAAAATATTTTTCCAACCTCCCGGGATTATAAATTCCAAATTCTGGTTTGAATTTAGTTTTGGTTCATCTCATTTGCATATTTTACTCTTATACAAATTCAATTTGGCTCTATATAACTATCTCAATTTATAACCCTATTTGATTATAATAACAACTATCAACACATACAAATATAATAATAATTTCAGAAAATTATTCTTTTATAAAAAATATAAATTTGGGCAAAAATTATTTCATTTACCCAACCTTTAAAACAATATTGTGTTGAATTACTTTGGTCAAGTGTTTAGAAACACCTATCGATACAGTTTGCAATATCCTATCGATCAGAATTCATAAACCACTCGACAAACCAATCAACAAAAAAATTATATCAACTAACAATTACGCGCACATATATATACACTCAAACTCATTCTAGGGTACTATTGACCCTATCTCTAATGAGTATCCCAACCAAAGCCTAGGTATAACGCTAACCTAAGGTCTTATATCAACTGTAACGGCCCGTGAATTCGTACCCTTTAAGTTGACTAAATAAAACACACGTCCAACACAAATTGCACGAATACACTAATCATTAATAGAAAGAAGTTAGAGGGTGAGAAATAGAAAGAATGAAAGTTAGAATAGAAGAAAATAGATAAAAGACGGAACTGAACAACAAAACAGAATCTCATAATCGCAGCGGAATCAAATATAATATATATTAAACCTTTGGAAAATACAAAACTGTATTTGTGCTTACATACAACATCAGAGTACATCACAGTAGAAGTAAACTCTAAATATCAATTGTTGAGGCCTCCTGCTCCAAGCTCCTCCAAGTGTATCTGTAAAACCATGAACTACTTGACTGTCCATACAAATTTGGGCACCAAAGAGTTTAGGGGAAACATCAAAAAATAAACTCTAGGCCAGTCATGGGACTGGTGTGGGTAAACGATTTTAAAATAGCTCAAGAAATAAAAAGTATCTCATAAGACCACAGCGCACATAAGCACGAAACGAGTTTTTCCCTTATGAGAATCAAAACACTTTGTATATCGAAATCAGATATTATGATAGTGTCTAGGGTTTTCAAAATAAATTGGAATTTAGTGAAATGCTTGCATCTCACATTCCACTACATAGTTTACAAACAAAACCGCATGGTGCTTATGGATGGATTTCCAACTATGACAAGGTATGGAACCACCTTCCGATAATGTATCTCTGGAGAGGACTACACTAGGTTCAACAAGAACATCTTACATGCCGACCACACATGACTGACCACTCATTTCACTTAAGTGTACCGAATGTCTTATCGCCAATGGTTTTGTACGACAACCATTTTTCGAAGCATACAGCAGCGATAAAATAAGAAATGAAAAAAATTCTAGATGGTGATAATACACCTGAAACACCCCCCCTCCGTTAAGGTCACTCACAAAGGGAATGCCTTAAATTCGATGGAGCGTTTTAGGTAAAAGATGCAGATAAATTACAAGACAGACAAATAAAGCAGCAGAAAATAAAGTCATTTTATAAACAATGTGGTTCAGTCAAGCTTTTACAACAATTGTCTCAATCATACTTAAAAGTAATACATATAACTTCTGTCTTGATTCAAAAACTTCCAAGTATAAAAGAAGCATAAAAATAACAATGATATTCCCCAATAAAGCATGAACCAGCCATAGCAGTGGAAGAGAGAGTCCAAAGCAATACATCAACTATCTTCGAGCTTGGAAAGAAAACTGAGCTAAGAGGTAACATTTCCTCCCTGTGAACCTAGGGGGGAACGGAAGAAAAGAGGCGAAACAAACTAGGTCAGACATAAGTCTGGTAAGTCCAGTGAGTTTTAGCATGTAAATAGGCAAAAGCATCATGACATGAATAAACTGAATATAAGACAATACCGTGATAACAAGGATAACAAGATAACATATGATTAGCATAGATATGATAAGGCAAGATAAACTGAATGCGCTTCTACTCTTTCTCTGCTTCTACCCTGTTATTCTGATTTCTATATCTCTGCACCACCTAACTAGAGTCCCAACTAGTAATCTGTACAAAATGGTCATATGATAATGTGATCCCAATCCCCGCAATTGTGGTAGCCTTCAAGTGTACATATATTGTGAGGATTCCGCCCCAATCTGCCTAATTGCCATGAATATGTTAGATGTACCCTTACTACCCTATCGATCGGCTCCTTACTCGTATTAATTTTCCTTGTGTCTGTGTCAATCGGCCCTCTCTTGTGTGTAGATTGAAGGTAATTTTGGATCGATTTGCAGCGGAACCTATTAAAATCAGAAACCCTAGTTGATTAAATCGAACAAAATTAAATCAAAACAGGTACCTTTCTTCTTGAATAGCATAATCGAACGAAACCCTGTCTATGAAATCGTTGATTGAATTTCAGATCAAATCGAATCGAACACTTGAAATCGAGCGTCTCTATTGGAGATCCACCAGCGTTGTCTTCGAAGATGACTATCAAGATCGAAGGCTGGTTATACGGTACTAGCCGAGAAGAGGAATAGATCCGGGGTTTTCTATTTCTTAATAATCGGATGGATAATGAAAGGAAGTGTCACCGTCCTTTTATAAAGTTTTTCAACCGATATTAGAAATCCCTAATTACCCGTTCTCCCTTTTCAAATAAAGAATTAGTCAAAACCCTTTTGATATCCTTTATTTAAATATCACCACCATTTGCAACGCTTATAAGTGTGACCCTATAGGTTATTATAACGTTGGCAACAATTTAAACATCTAAACTGTAAACAGTGAGCGGCATCTAGTAATACATCACTGCTACCCAAGTTACAATAATATCAATGATTCGATATAACCTTTTGTGAATAATGTCTCAATATAATTTAATCCTTTTAACCGTTATATCCAAGATTAAACTGGAGGCATGGATCGTATTGTAACAACCCGAAAATCTGGGCCAGTTTAAAAAATTTATTTTGGCAATTTTAGCGAATTTTGAATATTTAAAATGAATTGAATTTGATTTGAATTGAATTGAAAACGAATTCGAATTAAATTGAAAGTGAACAAATAAAAATGTGATTTTTATTTTGAAGACATCAGTATATAAAAATGTGATTTTTTATATATGTAGTGACTACGGGCAACGAAAGTGATAAAAGGCGAGAACGACGAAGATTTCTATAAATGAAGAGTCGTGGTATTGGATAGCTATCGGTGAGAATTCCTCACTCTTCAATTTCTTTTTCTAGTTATATGTATATACTAGGATGCAGACGGTGTTTAGTATCACCCGACACCCGTCATCCACAGACCATGGATGGCTTGTTTGTTTAATTGTTTGGTTGTGTAGTTGGTTAGATTATTTGGTTTGAATTGAATTGTTTGGTGAAATGGAATGGATTTGATTGATGTGTGAATGACGTGGGCCTTCACTAGACCGGGGATAAGGCTAGGCTTTGTCCCGTTTCTAGTATCGTGCCGTTATGCCGCCGAAATTTTCTAAAATAAGTTAGAAAAATAAAAATATCATTTTTATTTTGTAAATGAACTGAATAAAAATTCATGTGTTAAAATAAAATATTTTATCGTTAAAAATATAATTTTTAACGTGAATGTGAATAAATAAATATTCATTTACAAACCGGACGGTTTGTTTATGTACACCTATTTGAAGGACATTGATTGGGACGATAAATTTTACACATCGCCCAACTGCACAAATAAAATCTGTGTTTGTTGATTAGAAACCCTACACGGGTATTGGGATAATATATGATATACACTAATCCCAATAATTAGTTGTATGTCGATTGATTGATTGACAGGCTGTTATAAGCGTTAGATATCTATATTTGATGCTTATACAGTGTAGTGCACTTTGGATGATGGTTGATTATTTATCGTTGCTATTATATACATGTGTTGTATGGAATCCGTATAATTAACTTTATATGGTAATTGATTGGGCCTCATTCCAATTTAGAAAATAAAGAATATTATAAAATAAAGGTTCATGTGTTGACTGTACTCATCCGTTGAGATTAGTCATGTGTTGAACGAAATATTTTAACAATAAAATTTATATCTTTATCTTTATAAAATAAAGGTTCATGTGTTGACTGTACTCATCCGTTGAGATTAGTCACGTGTTGAACGAAATATTTTAATAATAAAATTTACATCTTTATCATATATAAAATTAGAAACTAACTGGAAAATAGATAAGATGAGTGGTCTCCTGGATATTAATCTGATGTTGGTTTCGGCCTTCGGGGTTAATATTCAGGGAATCGTTCTCTTACTAATTTACGGTTGGAGTCTGATTTAATATCAAACAATAGATACCTTAATTTTCATAAAATATATTAAATAACAAAAATAGTCACACGTGGACAGTACTCATTCGTTGAGATTAGTCGTGTGTTGACAAAGATATAGAGTCGTGTATTGAAAGAAATATAGATCCATTTGTGGAATATAAAGCCGTGTTGATTAGTGATGCGCTATTTTGACGTGAACGATATTTATATCGATTATATTCGTTTTTGAACTTAAAACGAATTTGAATCGAAAAGAAAACGAAATTTGAATTGAAAAGAAAACGAATTTGAATTGAAAAGAAAATGAAATTTGAATTGAAAAAGAAAACGAATTTGAATTGAAAAGAAAACGAAATTTGAATTGAAAAGAAAACGAATTTGAATTGAAAAGAAAACGAAATTTGAATTGAAAAGAAAACGAATTTGAATTGAAAAGAAAACGAAATTTGAATTGAAAAGAAAACGAATTTGAATTGAAAAGAAAACGAAATTTGAATTGAAAAGAAAACGAATTTGAATTGAAAAGAAACCGAATTTGAATTGAAAAGAAAACAAAATTGAATTGAAATTTGAATCAAATAGAAAACCAATTTGAAACGAATTGAATTTGATTTAATTAGAAAACGAATTGAATTTGATTTAATTAGAAAACGAATTGAATTTGATTTGAATAGAGAACGAATTGGATTTGAATAGAAAACGAATTGAATTTGATTTGAATAGAAAACGAATTTGATTTGAATTGAAAACGAATTCGAATTAAATTGAAAACGAATTGAAATGAATTCAAATTGAATTGAAATTTGAATTGAATAGAAATGAATTTTAAAAACGAATTTATAAGGAAAAATTCAATTTTGATTTGAATTGAAATGGAAGTTGAAATTTTCTTTGAAACGAATTTAAAACTATTTATATAATTCGTTTTAAATAGAAATTGATGAAATATATATTATATATATTATATATATAATATAATGGCCTGAATAGAACGCGCCGCGCCGCGACAGTTCGCGAATTTCGACCATTGACTTCGAACGGATATTACAGGAGATCCGACCGTCGGATTCTCCTAAAACCAGAACCGTTGGGTTCGTATCGAAAATATCTTTCTAATAAATATTAGAAATTTGAAATCTAACGGTTGGATTTGGAGATACATCCAAATCAAATTCAGAAAAGGTCGCTGTAAGTGCAGTTCGATGGCCGTTGTTGGAAATCGACTGTACGGGCCTTGATAAAATTATTAAAAATATCAATAATTTGTGTAAAATCATAAGAAATGATTTGGGAAAAATTGGGATGAAAAACTCCATATTTGAAAAGATAAAAATAGATTTTATCAAAATGAACTAGTTTTGAACTAAGATTAAAACCCATTTATTTTTAAAAATAAATAAATTGGATTTGAAATGAATCTTAAATAGAATTGATTTGTGGGTTTATCGTGAACGGTGTTTTAAATAACACTAGTTCTTTAACCCGGTAATAAATAGAATGTGATTTGGGTTTGTCGTGAACTGTGTTTTAAATGACATTAGTTCTTTAACCCAGTAAAGGAGTTTTAATGAGTCTGCAATTAGATTGAAATGTGAATTGATAATCTAAATTATCAAATTGGAAAATGAGCGAGAATGGAGTATCATCAGTTTTGCTCCAAAGCGATAGTTAAATCTTTAATTAGATTTGAACGTGAAATGGTAATTAATTTTACCGATAACACCGTGGTGTTAGATATGGAGTATTACCAGTTTTGCTTCATGGGATGAATAGGTTGGGATTGGGAAATAAAATAAATAATTACTTCGGTATGGTTCGCTAATCTCGACTAGTTTGGGAAAACCATAATTTGGTTTGAAATGACATCCAAAGGAAGATTAAAGGATAAATTTTAAAGAATTTATCTTGGATAAAATTAATGGGAACCTTTCCCTAAGAATTGAGAATATGAATTGGAATGAGGCGTATGTTGTGTTTGTGTAACATTTGTTTTTAATATACGCGGGTTGTTCAGAAAGTCCGGGTTTATACCCATTCTGAATAACCGATTCGACGATAAGTCTTCACATCGTTTGGGTGATTACTGATGATCTTGATTGGGCTGTACACCCAAGATGAGGGAATCAGTTGGTGGTCGTCCAGACGTACTTGGAGATCGATGGATATGCGAGGAAAGTGCCTCCGGTTTCGTTCAGACCTAGAATGAACTTGTAAATGGATTGTGTGTATGACATTGGATTTTATTCTGTGTTGATTGATTTCTGTTAAATATATATCTATTTGGCGGCGGAGAATTTATTCTCTTGCTTAACGCCCTTCTCTGAGACGTACGAGCTTAGAGGTTATATATCAATAGACATCAATCGCATGGCATGAATTGCCTGTGTGGCACGCTGAGTTGCATGGATCAAGTCTTCTGTTGAAAAGCAAAGTCTTGTGGTGGATGATCAAAGCACGGCCTTTGTGGCGTAGCTTTGTGTATAACGTGAATTCGCGAGCCTCACACCTCGGTATGAGTTAAAAACGGGATACGGACCGTTGGGAGAACATGACGTTTCTTTCTAGCTTTGGTGGTGTCAGTGACTTACCAGCCCTGACATTTATATACTTTTCACCTTTGTGGTTGTTGGAATGAGGCGCCTCGATTATAGGTCTGTAAGGACCAGGAAACATGTGTTCAGGCATAATTTATCCTCCAACGTAAGTGAGGACCGGCCCAACCGATCCAGTGGCTGCCCAGAGTGCGTAGTCCTGAGCATTTGCTAGAGTGTCTCGAAGCGGAGAGGAGCTTGCCCCTTGCCTCAACTCATGAGGGAAATCCAATTTCCAATACGTGTATTGCAGTTTTAATTGTAGAACTAGTATGGCGACATAGTAGATGGTAGCTATGCCGCCTATGATTGATATTTATGATTGAAATTGTTTTGACACTATACACCTATAACAGTATCAAATAATGTGTTTTAAACGTATCAAGCATGCTTTGGCTGTTATAAGGGAAAACCCTATCCTCCGGCTTGCGTTGCATTGTGTGATGTGACCTGGGTCCTATAACAGCTTCATTTTTCTTTATTTAGCATTGCGATGTTTGTTCTATGCACTGGTATTCTTGGGAGGAAACTCGTTCCGTGTTATACGGCGTGGTCCATGATTTACCTAACTTTAAAACCAATATTGATAACAGTTTTAGTTCTCACACCAGTCACATGACTAACCTGGAGTTTATTGTTTTAACCTAAACTCTGGGTGCCCTTATTTTCGGAACGGGCAGCTAGTAGTTTTGGTTTTGCAGATTTATATTCACAGGATCCTGATTTACAGCTGGAACGATGCTCGGAAAGCTCTGTATCCGTGCATTACTTTCAGTTGTGTTTTATATTGTTTTTCCGCTGCTATGTAATCTATTGTAATCTCTGATATTTGTCGAATGTAATTTATTCAATTATACTCTGTATATTCTTGTATCTGATGGAATTGTTGTAATAGCAATGAAATGTTCTTCCGTCTGCGTTCTATTTTGTCATGTTCTCAAACGATCAGGGGTTTCGAATGGTCTAGATCGGTTTAACGACTGATTCGGATCGAGCGAAATTCCCAGTCGTCACACGTATCATCATCTTTATAATTTAATCTGTTTTCTTGATCAATGAGTAGACTGTTTGAAACAAATCAATATTTGAGCATGGCCATGCATTTCACAATCTCACTCAATCAAGAGGCCCATGGATATCACTACGAATATATCTTAGGGTTAAATTCCATCTAGATCATTCATAATTTTCATTCGATTTGAGATATATCCAATAATCACCGTTATCATTACTCTGTTACGAAATAACTTTAGATGATATCGAAACACAAATATCCTCAAATAAAATTATAATGATTTCAGGTCTAACGACCATTACATCACTGTCACTATGAGAACAACTTATGATATTGTTGATTATATTCCATGTAGTTATCTCACGGTGGGTCAGCCTTATACGATATTATCTAATACGTATTTATATCTTGACTTTAATATCACGTATATTAATGATCAATGAGATGTGATCATCAGTCAATCAATATACTAGTCTGAACGCTTTATTGTTGTCCTGTATAAACAATAAAACTCAACTAGGGACATTTAAGAATTATAATACTTGACATATCATATAATCTCAAGTTCAGTCTTACTCGAACTATATAATCCCGTATTATTATTTTAAGGACTTCTATTATATTAATATTTATATTATGCAGTAAATATAAAATAACAGAACATTTTATTCCAAATAAAACATAACAATAACAATGTTATTATTATTCACATCTAACAGATTGCCTCTAGGGCACAAACTCTAACATAGATACCCTGTGCTGGTCCCACCATAATGTGTATCAATCATTATGATAGCAACCCGACACGATTCAAGATGCATAGTGTATAACTACTGGTACCCAGTGCCTGCTTTTTCCCACTACGGAGTACGTGCACACCCGTAATCCGTCGGAACCTACACTAACGTACACCCTGCAGCTATTTTGACCGCTTATAATCAGCCCAGTAATCGTGCCCCATCCTGCCTAGTTTCAGGGTACCTTGATACATCTATGTGGGTTACTGCTGAAATGGTCCCCGTTACTAGGGTTTCTTACTGATTAAGTTTGTGGGCCTATATTTACTAATATTACCCACTAACCCAATATGTACTTAACCCTCCCACTGATTCAAGCATATTTATTTAATGGTTAAGTTTGTGGGCCTATACTTACTAATATTACCCACCAACTCGATATGTACTTAACCCTCCCACTTATTCAAGCATGTTTATTTAATGGTTAAGTTTGTGGGCCTATACTTACTAATATTACCCACCAACCTGATATGTACTTAACCTTCCCACTGATTCAAGCATGTTATTTAATGGTTAAGTTTGTGGGCCTATACTTACTAATATTTCCCACCAACCCAATGTGTACTTAGTCCTCCCCCACATTATGTCATATTGGTTAAGTGTTGTCGATTCATGTTAACTTAACCCACCCACTTATCATGTCATGTTGGTTAAGTGTTTCTTATTAACTTAACCCTTCTCACTCATCATGTTGGATTGGTTAAGTGTTTCCTATTAACTTAACCCTGTTCATTCATCATGTTATATTGGTTAAGTATTTCCCATTAACTTAACCCCATTCGTTCATCAAGTTATATTAGTTAAGTGTTTCTTATTAACTTAACCCCACGCGTTCATCATGTTGTATTGGTTAAGTCATCAATCAATTCAAGTTAACTTAACCCAACCACTTGTCGTGTTACATTGGTTAAGTGTTTCCTATTAACATAACCCACCCACTTGTCGTGTTACATTGCCTTCTTGTGTTAACTTAACCCTACCACAAATCATGTTATATTGGTTAAGTGTTGCTCTCTTGTTTTAACTTAACCCTACCCATTCATCATGTCATATTGGTTAAGTGTTTCTTATTAACTTAACCCTACTCACCTGTTTAATTAACATGATGTATTGGTTAAGTGTTGCCTAAGTTAACTTAACCCTACCATTCAGTTATTAGCATGTCTTGTTTATTAGCATTAATTCATTCATTAATGCCTTAACCTCTCACATTAGAACTGTTGTTTGTGGTTGCTGGATGTGCCGGGCGGTTCCGGGCAGACTTCTACCGCAAACTCATTCTAACCTCGGGTTTTTGGGCTAAATGCGCTAACCTCTCACATTAGATCTGTGTTGTTGTGGTTACTGGATGTGCCGGGCGGATCCAGGCAGTTTTACATTGCAACTCAATCTAACCTCGGGTTAGGCATGTTTATCTTTTAGCATATTTACCATACATGTCCAAGTCTAGATTTTATACGCTAATTATCCCAAATTCACAAAAACTAGTCATGTTCCAATTCTCAAGTTATACCTCCAACAAAGCTAATTGCAAGTTGTGCCTCACAAATTCGAATTCAAGTTATTACTCAAAATAGGTTACACCTAGTCTTCCCAAATTTACAATAATAGCCATGCCCTAAAATCACAATATACATTATGCTTGGCGTCCCAACCAATAGTTATGCCCAATCTAGATTAATATTCCAATTTACAGTTTGCGCCTAATCTAGATTTAATATTTCAATTTACCCTAAGTTCGCAACAACAACAATTATGCCCCAAAACTTGATTTATATGCTAATTAACCCAAACTTGCAGTTATAATGATAATAATGCCCCAATATCAATTACAAGTTACGCCCAATAGTGTCTCAATATAATTTAATCCTTTTAACCGTTATATCCAAGATTAAACTGGAGGCATGGATCGTATCATCATCTTTATAATTTAATCTGTTTTCTTGATCAATGAGTAGACTGTTTGAAACAAATCAATATTTGAGCATGGCCATGCATTTCACAATCTCACTCAATCAAGAGGCCCATGGATATCACTACGAATATATCGTAGGGTTAAATTCCATCTAGATCATTCATAATTTTCATTCGATTTGAGATATATCCAATAATCACCGTTATCATTACTCTGTTACGAAATAACTTTAGATGATATCAAAACACAAATATCCTCAAATTAAATTATAATGATTTCAGGTCTAAGGACCATTACATCACTGTCACTGTGAGAACAACTTATGATACTGTTGATTATATTCCATGTAGTTATCTCACGGTGGGTCAGCCCAATACGATATTCTCTAATGCGTATTTATATCTTGACTTTAATATCACGTATATTAATGATCAATGGGATGTGATCATCAGTCAATCAATATACTAGTCTGAACGCTTTATTGTTGTCCTGTATAAACAATAAAACTCAACTAGGGACATTTAAGAATTATAATACTTGACATATCATATAATCTCAAGTTCAGTCTTACTCGAACTATATAATCCCGTATTATTATTCTAAGGACTTCTATTATATTAACATTTATATTACGCAGTAAATATAAAATAACAGAACATTTTATTCCAAATGAAACATAACAATAACAATGTTATTATTATTCACATTTAACAGATTGCCTCTAGGGCACAAACTCTAACAATCTCCCACTTGCACTGGAGCCAATCACTCATGTATCGAATACCCGTGAAACTAGTTGACTATCATTCTTCTGCTGCGACAAAGCTTTAGTCAATGGGTCTGCAACGTTATTATCCATTGGGACTTTGCAGATATGTATGTCTCCTCTGTCAACAATTTCACGGATGAGATGGTATCGCCGAAGTATGTGTTTGGATCGTTGATGTGATCTTGGTTCCTTAGCCTGAGCAATGGCCCCATTATTGTCACAATAAAGATCTGTTGGATCAACAATGGATGGAACAACGGAAAGTTCAGTGATGAACTTCTTAATCCAAACTACCTCCTTAGCAGCTTCTGAAGCAGCAATGTATTCAGCTTCCATGGTCGAACCAGCGACTGTTTCTTGCTTTGAACTTTTCCAGCTAACAGCAGCACCATTCAGGAAAAACACATAACCTGACTGTGACTTGTAGTCATCTTTATCAGTCTGGAAACTAGCGTCTGTGTTACCTTTTACCATTAATTCCTCTTCGCCTCCATATATCAAGAATGAGTCTTTAGTCCTTTTCAGGTACTTAAGAATGTTCTTAACGGCTGTCCAGTGACTTTCACCTGGATCTGATTGGAATCTACTTGTCATACTCAAAGCATAGGAGACATCTGGACGAGTACACAACATTGCATACATGATTGATCCAATTGCCGAAGCATAAGGGATTATTTTCATGCGTTCCTTATCATCTGATGATTTAGGACATTGGGACTTAGAAAGTGATACATCATGTAATATGTGTAACAACCCTTAATTTTGGGGTAAATTTAAAAATTTATTTTAAGTAATTTTAATGGGTTTTGATATTTAAAGTAATTTATTTTAAATCATAATGACTAAAAATTTATATAAATCAAAGTTAGAACAAATAATTTTAATTTAATTATTAAACAAGCCTGAAATGGCACGGCAGTTTGGAAATTTGAATTTAAACTTTAACTAGATGTACATGATTCAAAATAAATCAGAATTGAGCGAAACAAGAAATATTTAAATCTGTTTAATCATATCCTTCTAACAAATGTAAGAAACTGAAATTTCACTTTAAAAGTTGCAAGTTATGTCCAATTAAAAATTTAAAAAAGTCGCTGTAGAATTTATATATATTTTAATTGGCCTTAAAAATAGCCATTTTTCAAACGGTCTCAGAATTCGACGAAATTAATTTTGTTAGGACTGTATCGTCATAGCGAAGCCAAATATATATTTTTTGGAATTTTCTGAACTCGTATGTGACCCCGATGAATTTTTATGTACGTTTGAATTTTAAATAAATGAATTATATTTTAAAACTGAGAAATGGGGGTCAAGATGATCATTTGGGCATGCGGGACATAGCCAGATGAGTCCGGAATAGGGGTTAATGGGTAAGAACGACAGTCGTTGGGCTGAAATCGGACAAAATGGCTAAACGGGCTTTATTGGGTAATTAAATCATTAAAATATTATAAATAATAGAAAATTTACAAACCAAAACCCTAGTTCATATGCCAGCCGCCACTACCCTGAACGAACGGCTATGGCGTTCAATCCTTTCTTCCCCTAGATCTTTCAATCCACAATGAATTTAATCGAACTTGTAAGGCAAACATTGAAGAACTCAGCGAGCTCGACACAATCAATGGTCGAGATCAAATATGGTGGCACTGATTTCTCGGATTTTGGGTCCAAACCCACTATGTTTAGGCTCAATTCCCGGCGCTGTCAGGAGGCCGAATTGGCCACATGGCCAGGCGGGGAGTGGTAACGAGGTGGGCGTCGGAATGGTGCGGGGTGATCGAGCTCCGGTGGTCCCTAGGTCGGCGCGCAAGGAGGGTTTCACGTTGGGGATGGGTTCGGTTCAAGTCCTGAAGGGGAACGATGTAGAAGATGGATTAAGGGGTAGTGTAATTAAAATTAATTATTAATTATTATATTCTTTATGTAATCAAATCTTTAAAAACCCATGACTCGTTCAAAACAAAACAGAATTTGACGATTTCGGATCCGTTGGAATCAGAAAAACGAGATCTACGCGATGATACTGACTAGACCTGATTCTGAGCAAGTTGAATTTTTGACAAATTTTGGATCTGAACGGCGCAGAAATTCAAAACGAGGTGAGAATTCTATTTTATTTTATTTCTTCTTCGTAAATGATTAGAAATAAGATTGATTGTATTATTACAGATGTGTAGTTAATTATTATTTGTTGTGATTCATGATTTTATCTGTGATTGTGTGTTGATCTGTTAATTTGGTGATAATGTGTTGATGTGGTGTTATTATGGAATTGAAATACAAAGATTGTATCTTGGTTTGTAAAATACAAGGATATTGACTTTTGTTTCTAAATGAAAGTTTTTTTTTTTACTTTTGTTTCTAAATAAAAGATATTAACTTTTGTTTCTAAATGGAAATATTTACTTTTGTTTCTAAATTAAAGATATTCACTTTTGTTTCTAAATAAATGAAATTCACATTTGTTTGTAAATGAATAAAAATCACTTTTGTTTATAATTAAGAGAATTCATTTTTGTATGTAATGTAATAAAAGAACAAAAGTTCATTTTTGTGTGAAATTAAATAAAAGAACAAAACATTCAATTGTTGTGTTAAAAGTGAAAAGAATGAAATATTCATGTTTGTTAGAATGAAATATTCATGTTTGTTAGAATGAAATATTCATGTTTATTAGAATGGAATATTCATGTTTGTTAAAATTGAATAACTTCATGTTTGTTAAAAATGAATAACTTCATGGTTTTGTTAAAAATGAATAACTTCATGGTTTTGTTAAAAATGAATAACATTTTTATGTAATTAGGATTAAAAGAAGGGAAAATTACATTTTTATGTAATTAAGATTAAAAGAAGGGAAAATAACATTTTTATGTAATTAAGATTAAAAGAAAGAAAATAACATTTTTATGTAATTTAGATTAAAAGAAGGGAAAATTACATTTTTATGTAATTAAGATTAAAAGAAAGAAAATAACATTTTTTTGTAATTAAGCTTAAAAGAAAGAAAATAACATTTTTATGTAATTAAGATTAAAGAAATAAAAGTTACATTTTTTAATGTAAAAAGAAAGATTTACATTTTAATGTGAATAAGATTAAGGAGAAAATTTACATTTTTATGTAATTAAGATTAAAAGAAAAGAAAATTACATTTTTATGTAATTAGAATTTAAAGAAGAAAATTACCTTTTCATGGAATTAGATTTATAGTAGGTGAAATTTACATTTTAATGTAAATAGATTTTCATTAAAATAATTTAGAAGTGAAATTTACATTTTTATGTAAATAGATTTTCATTAAAAGATTTAAGAAGAAAATTACATTTTTATGTAATTGGATGTTCATTGAAAAGGATAAGGATATGAAATTTACATTTTTATGTAAATAGGTTTTCAATGAAAGTTATAGCGATGGAAATTTACATTTTAATGAATTTGATTTCATTAAAAGATTAAAGATATGAAATTTACATTTTCATGTGAAAAGATTAAAACACAAGATTATCATGTTGCTTGTAAAGGAAAGATTGACATAAAATTATCATTTTAGTTTTGCATTGAAAGAGATAAACAAAATTATTATTTTTGCTTGGCATTGAAAGAATAACAAAGTTATTATTTTTGTTACATTGAAATTAAATAAACAAAAATATATTCATTTTTGTAGAATTGAGGTTGATACCAAAATATATTGCATTTTTGTTAAACAATTTAAATGACACAAAAATCTTCATTTTTGTTAAATTGGAATGATACACGAAAAATACATTTTTGTGTGAATTGAAGGGTAAAAGAAAAATATACATTGTTATGTTTAGGATGTGTATGTGAATTAAAATAAAATAAACATTATTGGGTGTTATGTTATATATCAAAATGTTATGAAACCAAGTGTTCTTTACTTGTTGTGTTAATCACGATAACGAAATGGACGAAGGAATTATTATATATATATATATATATATATAAATTAAAAGTAAACGAATCGAGCGTGGTAGTTCGTGTTTTGGAATTGTGCTTTTAAATTGATTATACCGAAAGATCCGACCATCGGATTTTCCCAAATCTGAAACCTTTAGGTTCGCCTTGGGAAGATCTTTCCAATGATATGAATTGTGTTAAAATCCAACGGTTAGATTTAGAGAAATGTATAAAACAAATTTGGGTGAAAACAGCGCCAAGGTCGCCTATTGACTTGAAGCGTCGTTAAATGGAATTTAATTATTTTTATATAAATAAAAATAAAGGTTGATCGTTATAAATTAATATTAACGATATGAAATGATTTGAAATAATATATATGCGAGGATCATTTGAAAAGTCCGAGTTCAATCTCATTTCAAATGATTATACGTCGGTCTAAGTCGAAGAGTTGAAGACGGTGATTGAAGACCGGCGATCTTCACATCGAATGGACGACGAATGCTGATGCCCGTAATTGGAGTAGCTACCTTGAAGGGGCTACAGTGGTGGCCGTCCGGACGTATATGTTGATTGCACGGATATGCGGGTACCTCCCTTTCGTATTGGACATACGGGACGAGGGTATCTCCGGTTTCGTTCAGACCCAGAACGGACTTATAAACAGAATGTGTTTCCGACATTGTACTCCTTTATATTGTATTTATTGATTTTCTGCCGAATGTATGAATGTTTGGTGGCGGAGAATTTATTCTCTTGCTTAACACCCTTTTGTATATTTTGGCAAAGGATTAATAGTATGATATGGATTGACAGTGTGGCATACCAAGATGCAATGATCATGGTTTCTTGTTGAAAAGCAGAACCTTGTGGTGACGATCAAAGCATAGCTTGAATAAGCATAGCTTTGTGTATTACGTAGCTTCACGAGCCTCACAACCCAGTTGGAGTCTAAAACGGGAGAAGAGAACGCAGGGAGAGCAGCACGTTTCTTTCTAGCTAGAAGTGGTGTCAATGCTTAAACTGGCTGGCATTTTACTTATGTGGATGATGGAATGAGGCGCCTCGGATGTTAGGTCCTATAGGACCGGGAAACGTGTGTTCAGGAATAACTAATCCGCAAAGTCGTATGTGCGGACCAGCCCTGCAGAATCCAAGGGTTCTCTGCGGGGAATCATGAGACATTAGCTAGAGTGTCTCGAATCGGTAAGGAGCTCCTCCCTAGCCTTGACTCATGATGGAAACCCAATTTCCAATACGACCTCATGCGGTTTTGATTGTAGAACTAGTATGGCGACATAGTAGGATAGGGTACTATGCCGTCTATGATTGATACATTATGATTGAAATGTTTTTATTAAAAACCTATTCACCCAATATTAAACCCGTACTATCGTATCACGCATCTTTTGACCATTATAAGGTAAAACCCTATCCTCCGATTTGCTTTGCATTGTGTGATGGGACTTGGGTCTTATAATGGTTTCATTTTTCTAAAAAGCATTGCGTTGTTTAACGATTTACCTTATTTTTACGCACTGGCAATCCAATGGAGTAAACCCGTTCCGCGTTAGCGGCGTGGTCCTTGGATTTGCCTTATTACTATTAGTTAAATTAGTTAAGAATTCTCACACCAGTCCCATGACTGACCCGTTGTTTGTTTCCACCTTTGCAAACTCGGGTGCCCTCTTTTCCACACGGTCAGTCGAGTTGTACTGACCCGAAAATCCGGTAGAATTTGAGCTGACCAAATTACACAAATCCAACCCCAAATTGTACTGGAAACCAGGAAACTAATAGAAAGAAAACAGAGGGTGAGAATAGATAAGATAGAAACTTATAGAATAGAAGAAGAAGAAGAACATCATCATCAGAATAAACACGAATCTCACAGCGGAACGAATAAAATATAACATAACTTTTGAAATACAAACAATATATGTATACAATAACATTGCAGAGTACAACACTTACAACAACAGCGGAAATAAACAATAGCTAATTAATCCTGAAGCCTCCTGCTCCAACTCTCCAAGTACATCTGTAAAATCCCGACTACTTGACTGCCCGTACAAATTTAGGCACCCAAGAGTTTAGGGAAAACAAAACAAAATAAACTCGGGGTCAGTCATGGGACTGGTGTGAGTAAAACAGTTTTAAACAATTTGAACAAGTAAACGATATCTCATAAGACCACGCCGTATAACGGAACGGGTTTTTCCCTTATGAGAATCCTAAAATATCTTTATATCAAAAACCTTTTGATATTATAATAATGTCTATCAACCACAATATAATAATCATCTAGCAGAAATGCTTTCATCTCACGTTCTACATATATAGTATACAATCAAAACCGCAAGCATGCATTGGGTAATGGATTTCCAACTATGAAAAGGTATGGAACCACCTTCCGATCAGTGTACTCTAGGAACGATACACTGGAGTTCAACAAGAACATCTTGCAACTCAGCCACACATGACCGACCAGTCATTTCGCTTGAGTGTATCGAATGTATATCACCAACGGTTGGGATCAGCAACCGTTTTCCCATATATATATATATATATATATATATATATATATATATATATATATATATATGGGACAACATTGATAGATTAAAGAAGCAAATGAATATTCTCTAGATAGGTGGTTATACACCCTACTTCGGAGTGACCGACTTAGCCATGTTGCCTGCCCGATTTTTGTCATTTACCGGATGTTGAGGCCAGAGGCTACGACTACTTTCCATTCATTGATAACACGATCACTTTGAATGCTACATTGTCAGATCCGTTAATCACTAATTGGTTTACACAAATACTCTAGATGTTATGCTAAGGGAATAAATCCGTTGCAACCATATATATTTATACAGACCAACCTATTCGATCATTGGAAATACTTTGTCAGACATTCGTCCATTTACGTTCGTTCTGGGATTGAACGAAACCGAAGGCACTATTCAGTACATCCATCTTAGTCAATTGTTATCTAAGATTTATACAATAGCCCTTGCACTTTACTCCGTCTTCAATATATTCAGCATATATGATTCACAATGCTTATGCCAATTCGGAGTGGTTCTTCGGATAATAATCCAACCGGTCTCTCCATATTAACAACGTTAAAATGGTCAAACTTTGATAGTCGGTGATTTAACTATCAAATGAAAACATGTCTGTGTACACACAACGATCTTATTCCCAAATGGAATTATCGATCAAATCATCCAACATATATATATATATATATATATATATATTCATATTTCCTTATTTCCTATGTTTAGAAAATATATGCTATTAACATTGGAAAACGTTTCCAATCCTCATTCACGTTTCATTAACTTTTCAAAATCATCAGTCCCTAATCGTAAACTAGTAAGTGAACAATCCCCTAAGTATAAATCCCGAAGGCTGAAACCAACATCAGATCGATACTCTGGAAACCGTTCAACTTACCTAATCTCTAGTCAGTTTCTAATTTCCTTTAACTCCGTTTCTTATCAAATCATTTCTTACGAAACTCTCAGATTCAGTTTACGAATCCTATTCTTTTATAAAAACATTGGTTATAACGATAACGTTATAATCCCTACTTCTAAAATATCCAACTTAAAAATCTAACTCGATTAACTCAAATCAATTAACCCTAACTCCATTAACTTTAATTCATTAACTCTTATCACTTAACATCTTTCGAATAAACTATATTCGATAATTTCTCTTTTAACTCTATTCGAATAACAAATATTCGATAACTCTTTTTTAACTCTATTCGAATAACTCTTACTTTCGAATAAACTATATTCGATAACTCCTTTTCTAATAAACGATATTCGAAAATCTCCTTTCGAATAAACGATATTCGATAATCTCTCTTCGAATAACTTATATTCGATTTAACTCTGCTTCGAATAACTAATATTCGATTAATTCACTTCGAATAACTTATATTCGACCAACACCCTTTTTTCGAATAAACTATATTCGATCAACTCCTTTCGAATAACTACTATTCGATAACTCTTTTCGAATAACTAATATTCGATAACTCTTCTCGAATAACTACTATTCGATCAACTCTAACTCGATTAACTCTATTTGAATACTTTAGTTCGATTTAACTCTAATCGATTAACTCTAACTAATTAACTCTAACTGATTTACTCCAACTGGTTAACTCTAACTGATTAACTCTAACTGATTAACTCTAACTGATTTACTCTAACTGGTTACTGGTTAACTCTAACTGGTTAACTCTAACTGGTTAACTCTAACTGGTTAACTCTAACTGATTAACTCTATTTGATTAACTCTATAGGATTAGCTTAACTCTAATCGATTTACTTAACTCAAATCGATTTACTCTAATTTGATTTACTTAATTCTAATCGATTTACTCTAATTCGATTAGCTAAATTTGATTAACTCCTTTCAAATAACTAATATTCGATTTACTTTATTGGCTTTATAAAGATTTCCCTTTTTATAACGTTTATCCATTTAAAAAGATTTCCTTTTAACAACGTTCATTCATTTATAAAGATTTACTTTTAGCAACGGTTCTTCACTTTATAAATGTTCTTTTAATAACGTTTCTCCACTTATAAGGATTTCCTTTTAACAACGTTTCCTTTTATATAACGGTTTCTTTTTTTTAACATCCTATTTCCTTTATAAAAAATTCCTTTTTATAATTCTATTTATTTTCTAAATAAATATATTTTTTAATAAAATCCTTCGATTTTATAAATAAATTCATTATAAATTTGAAAATTCCCTTTTCTACATTTCAGTATTTCTTTATGGTATTTAAAATACCATATAACCATGAACAATATCATCAAACACACATAATCAACAACAGATTATATATATCACATCACATATCACAATATATGAAACAAAACAGTATTTTATATATTGAGGAACCCAATTGGGTCCCTCCAACCTGTTCCACTGCATCACAGATGTTAAACCATATAATTAACATCAACTTCATTTCAGTATGAAATGTTCTGATAAGCAACAACAATATATATATATATATATATAAATTTTTTTAACTAAATGACTAGCAGTTCAATCAACCAAATCAACACACAGCAATCAACAGATAATTATCAGTTCTAAGCATATGTTATCAAAATATAACTGTTCAGAGTTGGTGAGTTTTACTCACATTGGCAGTTCATCGCTAAAGAACGACAAACTGTTGTTTGATTCGAATCAAACAATTTATTTTGCCATAAATTCAAACGAGCTCCAATCCCCTCCCAGTTAGTCCCATTGTGTTGCTCCCGTCCATACGATCCTAACGGATCTTGTTTCGTTGAATTTCGATAATATATGAGGAAGTTACACATTTTTAAAGTTAACACTAGTTTAAATAAAAACAAATCAAAGGTATATTTTCAAATTGGGCTTAACCATTTTCACTTGGCCCATTTCCTAACCAAGTACCACACCCGTTTATCCCTCTTCTCCTCCTTCCAAAAACAACGAACCATTTACAGTGAACCTTCATGCCATTACCACATTCTTCACTGATCCAAACACCTTCACCCTTCCACCGAAATCCAAGCCGACAAGCCCAAAGATCGTCTCTTCCTTTACTCTCTCTCGTCGTATCACTCAACCTCAATTCGACCCTTCCAACCAAAACGCGTCGACAGTAGCTAATGTACAGACGTCGAACAAAAATCTCACGGCGCCTCCCAATAATTTTCACACAAGTCCAAAATCCAACGCTGAATCCCAATACATCACCTAATCCTTGAATCCATGCTTGTATATCCTGGTATTTCGAACCCTACTTTTCGCGTTGGTTTTTCCCAACTCCAGAAATTAGTTCGAGCTGTTTAAAACTCACGCCATCTTGTCGAAAACTCCCTTACGAACTCAATCATATGGATTTTAGGATTTAAAGAATTTCATTTGCATTTCTTTGGATTTATTTTTGCTCGATATCTTTTCTGTGGAGAGAAAAAGAAAAGAACGGCGGAAATAATGTTTGACCAGAGAGAAAAAGTGGAATTAGGTTAGAGATAGTTAAGGGTATTATATAGGAGGATTATAATATTTCTTTAATCGATTATTTTATTTTATTTTAAGCCAACGCTATCTGTATTTACTGTTAAAAATTCCTATAATCACACACAATACCCAAAAATCACGAAAATGGGTACGTAACTACAGTTCGACATTACGGTCCTAACGAAACAGGTTTCATCGAATTCCGACTCTGTTTGCTCACATAGCGTATTTTTAACCGTCAAAATACTGACTTTTTTTCACATTAAAATCTCGTATGGCCACACACTGACTCTAAAAGTCATGAAACTTGACATCTAACAATAATTTAACATTTCGGATCCAACAAAATTAGTTCGTCGAATTCTGAGGTCGTTTGCAAAACTGGCTATTTTTAAAGCTCTAAATAACCCTTTTTAAATATATAAATATATTTAAAAATAATTAAATTTAATATTTAAAAATAAATATTATCGCATATATTCACATACGATATCATACAGCTCTAGAATATTCCTATATGAATTTCTAACTTGATATTTCAAATCCCGATTTAATCGATATTCGATTTATAATGAAATTCCTTTTATATATCGTTATAAATTATAAAGGAATTCCACAACGACTTTTCTAAAATTTGATTTGGGCATAAATCAAAATCTACACGACGAAATCCCAATTTTTCTCTTCCACTAGAAAAATATACTTCACCAGCTCCTAACATTTCTTGTTTCACAGAAATCTGACTTAAAACGGCTTCTGTATATCCAATTGAAGTTCGAATCGCCAAATAACGAATTGCAGTGCTATTTCGAGCTCGATTATAATTATAATATAATTATACGTTCAAACTTCATTTAAATAATATATTCGTTATTATAATTCAACTTTAAACTGAATTAAATATCACATATGATCCAATTCACAACATATTGTGAATTCCACTATTTCTGACTATTTCAAAAATTAAATATATTATTATATTATTTATTTTAATTAAATATTCGATATTATTTAATTCTGGTCATTTTAAATAACCAAAACATTGTTTAAATAATTAAATAAATTATTTATTATATCGCTGAAAATGCGGGTCATTACACGAGTAGTTTGTCTACAGGTCCTTATCTCGAGCAGGGTTCTGGATTGAAGCTGTGTCCAGAGCATAGTTGTCTTCCGCTGTATCTATTTTATTGTTTCCGCTGCAATGTATTAAAATACTGTAGTTTATCTTCCGCTGTATTTATTCGATGTACTCTGATATTCTGTACTCTGATGTAACATTACTGTAATGTTCATAAAAGTCTGTTGTTATTATTCTGATGTTATTGTATTCCCAAAGTTAACATATTCAGGTTTTGAACGGTCTTGGTCGATTTTGCGATCGATCGGGTCGGGCGAAATCCGGAGCCGTTACAGTTGGTATCAGAGCTCTGGTTAGCTAAAATCTTTGGGGTACAACTCATTAGAACGAAACAAAAGACTCATCAGAGATTGGATTAGTAATATCCAATAGGAATACTCAGTAGAGATAGGATCAGTAGTATCCTAGAATGAAAAACTCATTAGAGATGGGGTTAGTAATGCCCTAGAATGAGTTGAGAGTGACAAGCTTATAATATACGTATCTGTAATTATAATCTATTTTAGAAAATATGATTTTTGAATATATAAAAGTTATAAATATTTAAAAAGCTAATCAACTACTTAATTGATGGTTGTGTAGTGTAATTATTAGTTCAACTAATAAAATTATAGAAATGAATTAAAGAATGAAAGATGAGTTAATTAATTAGCTTTGTTCCTTTTCGAGGACGAAAAGTTTTTAAGTGGGGAAGACTGTAACAACCCTGAATTTTGGGGTAAATTTAAAAATTTATTTTAAGTTATTTTAATGGGTTTTGATATTTAAAGTAATTTATTTTAAATCATAACGACTAAAAATTTATATAAATCAAAGTTAGAACAAATAATTTTAATTTAATTATTAAACAAGCCTGAAATGGCATGGCAGTTTGGAAATTTGAATTTAAACTTTAACTAGACGTACAGGATTCAAAATAAATCAGAATTGAGCGAAATAAGAAATATTTAAATCTGTTTAATCATATCCTTCTAACAAATGTAAGAAACTGAAATTTCACTTTAAAAGTTGCAAGTTATGTCCAATTTAAAATTTAGAAAAGTCGCTGTAGAATTTATATATATTTTAATTAGCCTTAAAAATAGCCATTTTTCAAATGGTCTCAGAATTCGACGAAATTAGTTTTGTTAGGACTGTATCGTCATAGCGAAGCTAAATATATTTTTTCTGGAATTTTCTGAACCCGTATGTAACCCCGGTGAATTTTTATGTACGTTTGAATTTTAAATAAATGAATTATATTTTAAAACTGAAAAACGGGGGTCAAGATGATTATTTGGGCCTGCGGGACATAGCCAGATGAGTCCGGAATAGGGGTTAATGGTCGTTGGGCTGAAATCGGACAAAATGGCTAAACGGGCTTTATTGGGTAATTAAATCATTAAAATATTATAAATAATAGAAAATTTACAAACCAAAACCCTAGTTCATATGCCAGTCGCCACTACCCTAAACGAACGGCTATGGCGTTCAATCCTTTCTTCCCCTAGATCTTTCAATCCACAATGAATTTAATCGAACTTGTAAGGAAAACATTGAAGAACTCAGCGAGCTCGACACAATCAACGGTCGAGATCGAATATGGTGGCACTGATTTCTCGGATTTTGGGTCCAAACCTATAATGACCCACATTGCCAGGGGTATTATAATTAATTAATTTAATTATATATATCATGATGTAGTGAATTAAATAGAGGTTTAATTAAACAATATGGAATATTTAATTAATTAAATAATTAAATAATATATTTAATATATTTAATTCAGAAATAATCAAAAATATTGGGAATCACACTATTCTTTGAACTGGGTCATCCCTAAGATTTAATTCAGCTTAGAGTTGAATTATATTGACGAATATATTCAATCGACGTCAGTTTGAACGTATAATTATAATATAATTAAAATCGAGCTTGTAATGGCGCTGCAGTTCGTAAATTGGCGATTCGAACTTCAACTGAATGTACATGATTCGTTTTAAGCCGGATTTCTGTGAAACAAGAAACGTGTGGAGCTGGTAGAGTATATCTTTCTAGTGGAAGAGAAAAATCGGGATTTCATCGTGTAGATTTTGATTTACGTCCAAATCAAATTTCAGAAAAAGTCGATGTGGAATTCCTTTATAATTTGCGACGCTTTATTTACGTTATAAAAGGATTTTCGATATAAATTGAATATCGAGATAAATCTAAAATCTGAAATATCAAACTGTAAATTCTGATATGATATTCTGGAGCTGTACGATATCATATGTGAATTTATACGATAATATAAATTTATTTATATTTAATTTAATTATATTTAAATACATTTATATATTTAAATGGGTCATCCAAAGCTTTAAAAATAGCCGGTTTTGCAAACGAAGTCGGAATTCGACGAAACCAGTTTTGTTGGATCCACAATATCAAATAGTTGTTAGATTTCCAGTTTCGTGATTTTTAGAGTCACTGTGTGGCCGTACGAATTTTTAGAGTGTAAAACAGTCGGTATTTTGACGGTTAAAAATACGTTGTGTGAGCATACGGAGTCGGAATTCGACGAAACCAGTTTCGTTGGGACCGTAATGTCGAACTCTAGCAGCATGTCCAGTTTCATGATTTTTGGGTATCGTATGTGGTCACAGGAATTTTTAGAAGGCAAAAATGAATATTAAAATGAAAATATCTTCATAAATATCTCCACAAAAATATCTCAGCCTATTTCTCTATAAATACCCCTCCCTTAGAAATTCTAAACCTAAGTCTTCAATTCTTCTGGTCAACGGAGAAATCCGCCATTCTTCTTCGTGTTCACAGTAAACATTTTCCATCTTCAAAAAAAAAAAAAATCAAAACAATCGAAAGAGAAATCAATAAATCATGAGAGTTGGGGTTTTGAATTGCTAGTGAGTAGAGCTTCCTGCTGGTGCATCTGTTGCTTGGTGCGATCAAGTTTTTGCCCATCGATTTGTAAGACAGCGAACTAGGGTTTCGCAGAATGGAGCAGTTAAAAGCATCTGTGCTCGATTTGTATAGTGTACTGAGGTTTGTGGAAGAAAGAGGTCGAATTTGTGAAATTTTGGTGAGGATCGAGGCAGAAAAGGTTCGCTAGTTTTACTGGTTTGTGCAGGTTGGATGCCTGAAGTCGCGGTGCACGGCAGGGTTGCGAGTGGAGCTTGGGTAGGCGCTTCCGAAGGAGGAAGTGATGATGATTTCGTTGGTGGGGGGAGTTGGCTCCATAACGTGAGGAATAGGGGATGAACGAGGGAAGCAGGCTGCAACATAATGGAGTTTGGGTGCTGAAGCTTTCGTTTTAACAATCGGGGAAGAAGCATTGGGTATTTGGGCTGGAAGAAGATTAATGGGTTAGGCCCGTTATGATATCAATGTTTAAGTTATTTTAATTAAAAAAGTGTATTAACTTTATAATGCGATAACTCGATCATACGACATCAGAATCTGACGAAACAAGCTGCGTTGGGATCGTATGGACGGGAGCAACACAATGGGACTGACTGGGAGTGGATTGGAGCTCGTTTGGATTTATGGCAAAATAAATTGTTTGATTCAAATCAAATAACAGTTTACCGTTCTTTAACGATGAACTGCAAATGTGAGTAAAACTCACCAACTCTGAACAGTTCTATTTTTACAACGTATTCTTAGAAACTGTTAAATATTGTCTGTTTGATTGTGTGTTGACTATTTGATTGAACTGCTAGTCAGTTAGTGAATATTATATATATATATATATATATATATAAACAGTTAAATAGTTATATATATTGATTCTGTTAACAGAATATTTCATATTTAACTGGAAGTGATGTTGATTATACTGTGTAACATCTGTGATGCAGGGAAACAGGTTGGAGGAATCCAACTGGATTCCTCAGTAGTTATTTTACTATGATTTATATATTGTGATATATAATGTGATATATAATCTGACATTGATTATGTATATTTGGACGATATTCATCGTTGTTATATGGTATGTTAAATACCATAAGAAATACCAGAATGTAGAAAGGAGATTTTCAAAGTATATTTGGAAAATCATTTATTTATATAAAATCAATGGATTTTATATTATAAAAGAAAAAGGATTTGAATAAAACAATTATATTTGTAAATCAAATATAAAGGAATTATATTTGTTAATCAAATATAAAGGAAAATATTTGTAAAACAATATATATAAAGGAAAATATTTGTAAAACAATATATATAAAGGAAAATATTGTCAAAACAAATAGAAAGAGGGATATTTATAAACCATTTACAAATATATATAAAAGGATTTATTTATTTAGGAAATAACTAAAGGTAAAAGAATTTATTATTTAGGGTATAAATAAAGTTAAATGATTTATTTATTTGATAGAATAAATAGAATTGAAAGAAATATTATTTATTAAATAAACAGGAAAATAGGCTTAAGGAAATACATCGTTCAGTTTTTTGGCTCAAGGACGCGGCTATAATTTTTATATCAGAAGGACACAACATTTATATTTTTAATAGAAGGAAAAGCATTTATACATCGTCTTCTTCCATCTCGCAGTGAAATCTCTTCTCGAATCAATCGTACTAGAGGCGGCGGCTTCACTCGAAGAGGCGGCGACGCATCACAGAATGGGCGACGGCAGCGCAACCACAAGCGTCAGCGCTGCTCCTTCAGGCAAAGACGACGGTCATCCTCTGGCGAAGACGATGGATTGTAGGCCGATTTTCCTTCAGGCGAGGACGACGACTATTCACGGATGATGTAGATAGCCGATTTCAGATGAACAACGACAGTGGAGTTTAGTTTGATGACGATTGTGGTTTCTACCCAGGATAATGATATATGAAACTATCATTCATGCGTGTGCTCTGAATTTTGCTCCATTATATGTGCAGTTTAGTTTGATGTCCTTGTATTTTATGCTGATTTGCTTTTTTGTCAGTTTCAGGCTGTTTATTGTATTATATGTCCATAATATGCCGATTTTTGTTTTCAATGTGAACTAGCATGTATATAATATGATGAATGATATCTGAATATAGCATTATTTTTAAAGTACTATAGTATATGTGGAATATACAAAATAGCAGTTGAATTTATAGCATTGAATTTTTAAAGTGAACTAGAACATGTAGAATATATTAAATGATAGTTAAAAGTAGCATTGCTTTTTGAAAATAAACAAGTATGTACAAGATATGATAAATGATAGTTGAATATATCATCGTATTTTTAAAGTACTATATATATGTTAAGTATACCAAATGATAATTGAATTTAGTATTGCATCTTTTAAAGTGAACTAGTATTATAATTGTTGTATATGCCTATATTAAAAAAAGAACTAGCATGTATATAGCATTATATTATAAATTGAATAGAGCATCATATATAGTAAGCTAAATAATGGTTGAATATAGCATTATTTAAAAAAATGAAATAATATGTGTAAAGTATAAAATAAATGATAGTTGAATTTAGCATTGTATTTTTTAAATTGAAATAACATTTGTAGAATACATTGCATGATAGTTAAATATATCATTGTATTTTTAAAGTGAGCTGCCATGTATAAAATATAATAAATGATAGTTGAATTTATCATTTGTATTTTTGAAATGAACTGCCATGTATATAATAAATGATAGTTGAATTTATCATTTGTATTTTTTAAGTGAGCTAGCACGTGTAGAGTTTTCAGAATAATGTTTGAATATAGCATTTACTAGTAAAATGAACTAGCATGTACAGAATATAATAAATGATAGTTGAATTTAGCATTGTATTTTTTAGAAATGTAGCATTGTATTTTTTAGAAGCAACTAGAACGTTTATATATGCTAAATATAGTTAACATACTAATTATAATTGAAATTAAACAGATAAAATTGTGATTATACTTTTCAATGTTCAAATTGTATTACAGATAAGATGCATACTAATTATAATTGAATGCTAGTTACTACTAGCATTCGACTGAAATGCTAAGTACATCGAAAACACAGAAGTAAGAATGATGAGGGTTTGGACGACGATTGTTTAGACGATTAGAATACTCCACCCTCCAAGCGATTGCTTCGAAAAAATGACAATTGGATTTGATTGCTTTCAGACAACGGCGGCAGCTTCATGCGGTGGCGGCTTCAGGTGGTGGCGGCTTCAGGTGGCGACGGCTTCATATGCGGCGGCGGCTCCAGATTAAGATGAATTTGGAAATTGGTTAGTGGATGAAGTAGAAATCGCGGTGACTTTGAAAGGTAGTTAGTGGGGTGAAGACAGGTGTTGCGCGTGTGTCCTTCTAACGAAAAGCAAAAGGTTATGTCCGTAATTTAAAATCCGCTTTTAAGTTTTTCCTTAAAACTAACTTACTCTTAAATAAATAGGATAATCAAAAGGGATCGTTTATAAAACAAATAGAGTTTTATAAAGAAATCATTTATAAAACAAATAGAGTTTTATAAAGAAATCATTTATAAAACAAATAGAGTTTTATAAAGGGATTGTTGTTAGACAAATAGAATTATAAAAAGGGAATTTCAAATAAGATTTAAGCGTTAGAAACTTAATGGACTATAAAAAAGGATTAATCAGAGTAGAGTTAATTGGATATCACTTATTCAATTTGAGTTAATCGAATATTAGTTATTCGAATAAAGAGTTAACCAGAGAGAGTAATTTGAATGGAGTTAATCGAATTAGTATTTAATTGAATATTAGTTATTCAATTAAAGTCGATCGAATATAGTGATTTGAGATAAAGTTAGTCAAACATAGTTATTTAGGATGAGTTGCCATTTCGTACGACTGCTAGCGTAATTCGCAGGGCTGTAAATAGCCTACGGCGGTCGGATGTTTCCTGAGGGAATCAGGCGTAACCATTGTGATCGCTGCGATCTAGAGTCAAGCGAATGGAGTTTAATCGAATATTAGTTATTCGATAGGAGTTAATCGAGTTGAGAAATAAGTTAAGTTAAATAAGTTGAGTTGATCGGGTGGGTCGACCAAGTTAGTCGAGCCTAGTTAATCGAATCAAATTGGTCGAACCAAGTAAGTCGAGTTAGTCGAGTCAAGTTAATCAAGTCGAGTTAAGCTAGTCAAATTAATCATGTTAAGTTCGTCAAGTTAAATTAATCGATGTTAGTTTCATCGAAAGAAGTAAATCGATGTCAGTTTTCATCGAAAGGAGTTATCGATGTTAGTTTCATCGAAAGGAGTTATCGATTTATAGTTTAATCGAAGTGAGATTAATCGAATAAGAGTTATTCGAAAAGAGATTATCGAATATAGTTTATTCGAATAGAGTTAGAGGAGTTAATCGAATATAGTTTATTTGAATAGAGTTAGAGGAGTTAAATCGAATACAGTTTATTCGAATAGTGTTAGAGGAGTTATCAAATATATAGTTTATTCGACAGGAGTTAAGTGAATAGGGTTAAGCAAATAGAGTTAAGCAAATAGAGTTAATCCAATAGGGTCAGTCCAATAAAGTTAAGTGAAAAGAGATAATTGAATACAGTTATTCAAAAGGGAAAGGTTAAGTACGGAAGTAGTTAAAGGAATTTAAAGTGAACTTTGCCTATTTCAAGGTTGGAAATGTTGTTCAGTTAAGGTCTGAGAGGTAGTTCTACCCCAACTTGACTGACTTCGCTTTTAACTAAGAAATGGGTATGGTTCGGTAGTAAAGGATGGTTAAGTGAATATAGTTAATAAGAGTAATGGTTTGAGTTGGCATCGCGATGGTTTGTTTAAACATCTGTATAAGTCCAATGAAAGGGTTTTTGGAAATGTTTTCCAGTGTCAATCAATATATTTTCTAAATCTAGAAAATACCAAATGTGGAACATAGGGAAACAGGAGATGTAAATTGAACCCAAGAGATAAATGTTAAATGATGTTTGATCGATAAAATTTCCATCTGGAAATAATATCATTGTTTGCACACTTGTTTTTCTTTGATAGTTAACTCACAGACTATCAAAGTTTTGACCATTTTAACGTTGTTAATAAGGAGAGACCGGTTGGATTATTATTCAAAGAATTACTCTGTATTGGCATAAGCGTTGTGAATCATATATGCCAAAGATAACTGAAGACGGAGTAAAGTGCAAGGGCTGTTGTATAAGTCTTAGATAACAGTGATTAAGATGGATATACTGAATAGTGCCTTCGG
Source organism: Allium sativum (assembly GCA_030737875.1). Classification (NCBI taxonomy): domain Eukaryota; kingdom Viridiplantae; phylum Streptophyta; class Magnoliopsida; order Asparagales; family Amaryllidaceae; genus Allium; species Allium sativum. The sequence goes on from CM060920.1 coordinate 967,127,431, forward strand.
TTTGTCCAGTCCCAGGACAACGTATATGGAAGAAGGTCTGACAGAGTATATCCAATGGATCGCGTAAGTTGATCTGTTCAAACGTATATACGTTGGTGGCGGAGGAATTCGTTTCTCTTAGCTATATACCCGTGTTATTTTTGGATAAATCAATTTGTGATTTGGCGGGTATGACGATGTGACATTCTAAGTGAATGAAGATGGATGTCTGACATAGTATTTCCAAACGATCACGTACATTGATTTCTCCAACCGTACCAAGAGTGGAAGCGTAGAAGGAAACTTCTTTTAGCTAACACATAATGTATTGTTGAGGACGTCAATCGGTGATTGGATGGATTTGATGATGTGGCATTTAAAGTGAATCTAATGTGATGATAAAGCGTAGCTTCTAGCCTCATCAACTGGTAAATGACAGAAATCGGGCAGGCAGCATGGCTATGTAGGTCGCACCTATTAGGGTGTATAATCACCTGATCTAGAGTTTCATTTATTTCTAAAAATCTATTGTCGATACTGTCCCATTTGGGAAACAGTTGCTGATCCCAACCGTTGGTGATATACATTCGATACACTCAAGCGAAATGAGTGGTCGGTCATGTGTGGTCGGGTTGCAAGATGTTCTTGTTGAACCCAGTGTATTCCTCTCTAGAGGTACACTAGCGAAGGTGGTTCCATACCTTGTCATAGTTGGAAATCCATTATCCAATACGTGCTTGCGATTTTGATTGTATACTATATATGTAGAACGTGAGATGAAAGCATTTCTGCTACATTGATATCTATTTGTACTTAGACATTATTATAATATCAGAACGATATTGCTTTGTCAAAGATGTTGGATTCTCATAAGGGAAAAACCCGTTCCGTATTCACGGCGTGGTCTTATGAGATATCATATACCTGTTCAAACTATTCAAACTGTTTTACTCACACCAGTCACATGACTGACCCGGAGTTTACTTTGTTGTTTTCCCTAAACTCTTGGGTGTCTAAATTTGTACGGGCAGTCAAGTAGTCAGGATTTACAGATATACTTGGAGAGCTTGGAGCAGGAGGTTTCAAGATTTTATAGCTATTGTTTTTCCGCTGTGTTGTAAGTGCTGTACTCTGATAAGTGCTATTGTATACATAACTGTTATATTTCAAAGTTATGTTATATATTATATGTTATTCGTTCCGCTGTGAGGTTCGTGTCACTCTGATGTTGTGTCCTTCTTCTTCTTCTATTCTAAGTTTCTATCTTATCTATTCTCACCCTCTAATTTCTTTCATTAATTACCAGGATTTTTCGATGTTTTGGTTATCGACATCGAGTTTATGTCGATAACCAAAGTAGCCAAAAATACGGGTCGTTACAAAACCCGCTTCGTTCGAGCTCAATTCCCGGCGCTGACAGGAGGCCGAGTTGGCCATGTGGCCAGGCAGGGAGTGGCGACGAGGTGGGCGTCGGAATGGTGCGGGGTGATCGAGCTCCGGTGGTCCCTAGGTCGGCGCGCAAGGAGGGTTTCACGTTGGGGATGGGTTCGGTTCAAGTCCTGAAGGGGAATGAAGATGGATTAAGGGGTAGTGTAATTAAAATTAATTATTAATTATTATATTCTTTATGTAATCAAATCTTTAAAAACCCATAACTCGTTCAAAACAAAATAGAATTTGACGATTTCGGATCCGTTGGAATCAGAAAAACGAGATCTACGCGATGACACTGACTAGACCTGATTCTGAGCAAGTTGAATTTTTGACAAATTTTGGATCTGAATGGCACAGAAATTCAAACGAGGTGAGAATTCTATTTTATTTTATTTCTTCTTCGTAAATGATTAGAAATAAGATTAATTGTATTATCATAGATGTGTAGTTAATTATTATTTTTTGTGATTCATGATTTTATCTGTGATTGTGTGTAGATCTGTTAATTCAATGATAATGTGTTGATGTGGTGTTATTATGGAATTGAAATACAAAGATTGTATCTTGGTTTGTAAAATACAAAGATATTAACTTTTGTTTCTAAATGAAAGTTTTTTTTTTTTTTACTTTTGTTTCTAAATGAAAGATATTAACTTTTGTTTCTAAATGCAAATATTTACTTTTGTTTCTAAATGAAAGATATTCACTTTTGTTTCTAAATAAATGAAATTCACTTTTGTTTGTAAATGAATAAAAATCACTTTTGTTTATAATTAAGAGAATTCATTTTTGTATGTAATGTAATAAAAGAACAAAAGTTCATTTTTGTGTGAAATTAAATAAAAGAACAAAACATTCAATTGTTGTGTTAAAAGTGAAAAGAATGAAATATTCATGTTTGTTAGAATGAAATATTCAAGTTTGTTAGAATGAAATATTCATGTTTATTAGAATGGAATATTCATGTTTGTTAAAATTGAATAACTTCATGTTTGTTAAAAATGAATAACTTCATGGTTTTGTTAAAAATGAATAACTTCATGGTTTTGTTAAAAATGAATAACATTTTTATGTAATTAGGATTAAAAGAAAGGAAAATTACATTTTTATGTAATTAAGATTAAAAGAAGGGAAAATAACATTTTTATGTAATTAAGATTAAAAGAAAGAAAATAACATTTTTATGTAATTTAGATTAAAAGAAGGGAAAATTACATTTTTATGTAATTAAGATTAAAAGAAAGAAAATAACATTTTTTTGTAATTAAGCTTAAAAGAAAGAAAATAACATTTTTATGTAATTAAGATTAAAGAAATAAAAGTTACATTTTTTAATGTAAAAAGAAAGATTTACATTTTAATGTGAATAAGATTAAGGAGAAAATTTACATTTTTATGTAATTAAGATTAAAAGAAAAGAAAATTACATTTTTATGTAATTAGAATTTAAAGAAGAAAATTACCTTTTCATGGAATTAGATTTATAGTAGGTGAAATTTACATTTTAATGTAAATAGATTTTCATTAAAATAATTTAGAAGTGAAATTTACATTTTTATGTAAATAGATTTTCATTAAAAGATTTAAGAAGAAAATTACATTTTTATGTAATTGGGTGTTCATTGAAAAGGATAAGGATATGAAATTTACATTTTTATGTAAATAGGTTTTCAATGAAAGTTATAGCGATGGAAATTTACATTTTAATGAATTTGATTTCATTAAAAGATTAAAGATATGAAATTTACATTTTCATATGAAAAGGTTAAAACACAAGATTATCATGTTGCCTGTAAAGGAAAGATTGACACAAAATTATCATTTTAGTTTTGCATTGAAAGAGATAAACAAAATTATTATTTTTGCTTGGCATTGAAAGAATAACAAAGTTATTATTTTTGTTACATTGAAATTAAACAAACAAAAATATATTCATTTTTGTAGAATTGAGGTTGACACCAAAATATATTGCATTTTTGTTAGACAATTTAAATGACACAAAAATCTTCATTTTTGTAAAATTGGAACGATACACGAAAAACACATTTTTGTGTGAATTGAAGGGTAAAAGAAAAATATACATTGTTATGTTTAGGATGTGTATGTGAATTAAAATAAAATAAACATTATTGGATGTTATGTTATATATATCAAAATGTTATGAAACCAAGTGTTCTTTACTTGTTGTGTTAATCACGATAACGAAATGGACGAAGGAATTATATTATATATGTATATATATAAATTAAAAGTAAACGAATCGAGCGTGGTAGTTCGTGTTTTGGAATTGTGCTTTTAAATTGATTATACCGAAAGATCCGACCGTCGGATTTTCCCAAATCTGAAACCATTAGGTACGCCTTGGGAAGATCTTTCCAATGATATGAATTGTGTTAAAATCCAACGGTTAGATTTAGAGAAATGTGTAAAACAAATTTGGGTGAAAACAACGCCAAGGTCGCCTATTGACTTGAAGCGTCGTTAAATGGAATTTAATTATTTTTATATAAATAAAAATAAAGGTTGATCGTTATAAATTAATATTAACGATATGAAATGATTTGAAATAATATATATATGTGAGGATCATTTGAAAAGTCCGAGTTCAATCTCATTTCAAATGATTATACGTCGGTCTAAGTCAAAGAGTTGAAGACGGTGATTGAAGACCGGCGATCTTCACATCGAATGGACGACTGCTGATGCCCGTAATTGGAGTAGCTACCTTGAAGGTGCTACAGTGGTGGTCGTCCGTACGTATATGTTGATTGCATGGATATGCGGGTACCTCCCTTTCGTATTGGACATACGGGACGAGGGTATCTCCGGTTTCGTTCAGACCCAGAACGGACTTATAAACGGAATGTGTGTCCGACATTGTACTCCTTTATATTGTATTTATTGATTTTCTGCCGAATGTATGAATGTTTGGTGGCGGAGAATTTATTCTCTTGCTTAACACCCTTTTGTACATTTTGACAAAAGATTAATAGTATGATATGGATTGACAGTGTGGCATACCAAGATGCAATGATCAAGGTTTCTTGTTAAAAAGCAGAACCTTGTGGTGACGATCAAAGCACAGCTTGAACAAGCATAGCTTTGTGTATTACGTAGCTTCACGAGCCTCACAACCCGGTTGGAGTCTAAAACGGGAGAAGGGAACGCAGGGAGAGCAGCACGTTTCTTTCTAGCTAGAAGTGGTGTCAATGCTTAAACTGGCTGGCATTTTACTTATGTGGATGATGGAATGAGGCGCCTCGGATGTTAGGTCCTATTGGGTTAGAGAAACGTGTGTTCAGGAATAACTAATCCGCAAAGTCGTATGTGCAGACCAACCCTGCAAGATCCAAGGGTTCTCTGCGGGGAATCCTGAGACATTAGCTAGAGTGTCTCGAATCGGTAAGGAGCTCCTACCTAGCCTTGACTCATGATGGAAACCCAATTTCAGATATGACCTCATGCGGTTTTGATTGTAGAACTAGTATGGCGACATAGTAGGATGGGGTACTATGCCGTCTATGATTGATACATTATGATTGAAATGTTTTTATTAAAAACATGTGCACCCAATATTAAACCCATTCTATCGTATCAAGCATCTTTTGACCATTATAAGGTAAAACCCTATCCTCCGGTTTGCGTTGCATTGTGTGATGGGACTTGGGTCTTATAATGGTTTCATTTTTTTAAAAAGCATTGCGTTGTTTAACGATTTACCTTATTTTTATGCACTGGCAATCCAATGGAGTAAACCCGTTCCGCGTTAGCGGCGTGGTCCTTGGATTTGCCTTATTACTATTAGTTAAATTAGTTAATAATTCTCACACCAGTCTCATGACTGACCAGTTGTTTGTTTCCACCTTTGCAAACTCGGGTGCCCTCTTTTCCACACGGGCAGTCGAGTAGTTTGTCTACAGGTCCTTATCTCGAGCAGGATTCTGGATTGAAGCTTAAAGCTGTGTCCAGAGCATAGTTGTCTTCCACTGTATCTATTTTATTGTTTTCGCTGCAATGTATTAAAATACTGTAATTTATCTTCCGTTGTATTTTATTCGATGTACTCTGATATTCTATACTCTGATGTAACATTACTGTAATGTTTATAAAAGTTTGTTGTTATTGTTCTGATGTTGTTGTATTCCCAAAGTTAACGTATTCGGGTTTTGAACGGTCTTGGTCGATTTTGCGATCGATCGGGTCGGGCGAAATCCGGAGCCATTACAATATGGGTACGTTTCCTTTCTTTGCCTTTTGCATGCTAAATCTATTTAGCACTTTATCAATGTATGTACTCTGACTTAGGACAATTAACTTTCTTAATCTATCTCTATAGATCTTAATACCTAAAATATAGGACGCCTCGCCTTAGTCTTTCATTGATAAACTTTTCCCCAACCATGTCTTTACTGCTTGTAATGAATCAACATTATTCCCAATAAGTAATATGTCATCCACATGTAATACTAGGAATATAATGTTACTCCCACTAATTTTCTTATATACACAGGGTTCATCTTCATTTTTAATGAAGCCAAACTCTTTGACTATTTCATCAAAATGAAGATTCCAACTCCGAGATGCTTGCTTCAATCCATATATAGATCGTTGCAGTTTACATACCTTTCCAGCATCCTTTGGATTGACAAAACCTTCAGGTTGTGTCATGTACACATCCTCGATAAGATTCCCATTAAGGAATGCGGTTTTGACATCCATCTGCCAGATTTCGCAATCGTAAAAGGCTGCAACTGCAAGCATATTCCTAATGGATTTAACCATAGCCACTGGGGAGAAGGTTTCATCATAGTCAACTCCTTGAACTTGTTTGAAACCTTTCGCCACCAATCGGCCTTTATAGGTTTGTACTTTACCATCCGTGTCGGTTTTCTTCTTGAAACCCCACTTACACCCGATTGGTTTTACCCCGTCAGGTGGATCTACCAAAGTCCACACTTGGTTAGTGTACATGGAGTCCATTTCAGATATCATAGCTTCAAGCAATTTCTCAGATTCTGGTCCATCCATAGTCTCTTGGTAAGAAGTGGGCTCATCTTGATCTATGAGCATTACGTCTCCTGTTTGAGTTATTAGATATCCAAAATATCTATCGGGCTCATGACGTATTCTACCAGATCTACGAATGTTTTGTGTAATTTGAGCAGGTTCAGTTTCCACAACAGATTGTGCTTCCTGCTCAATTTCAAGTTCAGGTTCAATAATATCTTGTGGTTCTCGAACTTCTTCGAGTTCTATTTTATTTCCATTGGTACTTTTAGAAACTAGATCTCTTTCCATAAAAGTACCAGTTCGAACAATAAACACTTTATGCTCTGAAGGTTTGTAGAAATAATATCCTTTTATTTCCTTTGGCTATCCCACAAAATTACACTTTTCTGATTTGGGTCCGAGCTTGTCAGAGTTATGAAGCTTAACAAAAGCCTCACATCCCCAAATCCTCATATAAGAGACATTAGGACATCTCCTAGTCCATATCTGATATGGTGTCTTTTGAACCGTTTTAGTGGGAACTCTATTAAGTATGTATGCAGCTGTTGTAAGGGCATAACCCCAAAAACTTATTGGAAGATTTGTATGACTCATCATCGATCGTACCATATCTAATAAGGTGCGATTTCTCCTTTCGGATACACCATTCCATTATGGTGTTCCCGGTGGAGTGAGTTGTGATACAATTCCACACTCTTTTAGATAGTCATTAAACTCTTGGCTTAAATATTCTCCTCCTCGATCTGTTCAAAGAGTTTTTATATTGTTACCAAGTTGGTTTTGAACTTCATTCTTGAATTCCTTGAACTTTTCAAAGGATTCAGATTTATGTTTCATAAGATACACATATCCGTATCTACTGAAATCATCAGTAAATGTGATGAAGTAATAAAACCCACCTCTAGCTGATGTACTCGTTGGTCCACATCACTATGTATAAGGGCCAATAGTTCATTAGCCCATTCACTGTGTCCAGTGAAAGGAGCTTTGGTCATCTTGCCTAATAAACAAGATTTGCATTCTTCATATGATTCAAAATCAAATGAATCCAAAATACCATCTTTATGGAGTTTTGATATGCGTTTCTCATTTATATGGCCTAGACGACAATGCCAAAGGTACGTTGGATTTAAATCATTTGATTTAATCCTTTTGGTATTGACGTTATAAACCGGCGAATCAAAATTAAGAACATAGAGACCATTAATTAATTGTGCACTTCCATAAAATATCTCATTCAAATAAAATAAACAGCATCTGTCTTTTATTATAAATGAAAATCCTAACTTGTCCAAACAAGAAACAGAAATAATATTTGTCTTAATAGAAGGCACAAAATAACAATCTTCTAATTTTAAAACTAATCCAGTTGGTAAGGACAAGTGGCAGCTTCCTATGGCTAATGCGGCAACTTTTTCTCCATTCCCCACACGTAAGTCCACTTCTCCTTCTGCCAAGTCTCTACTCATTTGCATTTCCTGAATTGGGAGAAGTCAAACTTCCCTTCTTCTTCTTTAGTTCTTCCAAATAAGCATAACAGTTGCGTTTCCAGTGGCCTGTCTTTCCGCAGTGATGACAATCACCTTCTTTGGGAACCCCTCCTTTAGGCTTTGACCCATTTTTGATACTGGTCTTATTAGCAGTCTTCTTAAGCTGCTTTTTCTTATTCTTGCCCTTGCCTTTGGGTTTAGCAGTCTCCTTCTGTACCATCATCATGGCAGTAGGTTTTGCCTTTTTCATGTTATTCTCAGTAATTCTCAACATGCTCAATAACTCAGTCAAGGGCTTCTCAATCTCATTCATGAGGTAGGTCATAATAGATTGAGAATACTTATTGTTTAATGATTGGAGCACAAGATCGGTTTGAGCTTCCAGTGTCAAAGGAAACCCTAACCTCTCGAGGTACTCTATATAACTAATCATTTTCAGTACGTGTGGACCAACGGGTTCCTTTTCGCCCATCTTGCAGTGATATAGTGCTTTGCTCGTGTCATACCTTTCTTGACGAGCATGCCCTTCGAACAACTTCTTAAGGTGTTCTATCATGTCATAAGCACCATGAACTCGTGTTGCTTCTGAAGCATAGGATTCATGGTTGCCAGCATAAGACAATTAACATCAAGAGCATCGTCTTGATGTTTCTTATGAGCATTAATCTCTGCATGGGGTGCAGTACTTGGTGGTGCCTCTGGAGTAGGCCCATCAAGTACATACAGCTTCCTTTCCTGCTTGAGGACAATCCTCAAGTTACGGTGCCAGTCTAGGAAATTTATTCCATTCAGTTTTTCTTTTTGAAGAACAGATCTCAATGACATATTATTGGGGTTGCTAGCCATTATAGTATCTACAAGAGATAATAAATAATAAATATTTTGACAATCAAAATGATAATTGCATAAAATAAAATGCTCCCACTCAAATTAGCATCCCTATATTTCAATATATATATCAGCATATGTATATTTAGGTGTTCCAAGATCCATATCTAATTATGTCTTGACTTAGCTTTGGCTAATCCCCAAGACACAACATTTTAGGTAGTCATCTCATGAAAATTATATCACATATATAATTCTTGGATCACATGTTGAACATTTGTTCAGTATTATTCTTTTGCTCAAAATATAGAATAATTCATGCTTTTGTCTCTGAGGTCATAATCGTATTATGCAGCCTAGTTAAGTCAGACCCAATAATACGTTGGAGCACCACATTTACTCCATTGCATGTGACCAAAATAAAAAGGATGCACAATGCTTTGGCGTTACCTACACCCTAGTGATTTTGGACATTGATGAGTGTATTATTGGAAGATGTCACCTTGACTTAATATAAACAATAGTTTTATAAGGGATTAAAATTGAATAGGTAAAACAAGTTATTTATACATGTTTAAAATACAATATTTTAAATCGAAGGTTTTAATTCCAAAATAGAAGAACTTCAGATTTCTAAAACCAATAATACTAATTTGGAATTAAATATTTATTTACCCATGTAATGATATTTCATAAAATAATTCACCTGAAACGATTTCAGATAATTTTGCACTTGATAGAATATTTGCAAAACAAAATTAAATAAAACTATTCAAATTTGTATTAAACCAGGCCCGGTCAGATTTATTAATTATCCTAGTCAGTTAAACAATAGTCCAACTAGAAATAAGACAGCCCAGATCCATCAAAACCATTTTATATATATACACAGTATGAAACTAAAACTGCCTTGAGATAGTATACGTCTAACATAAAACTAAGTAAACAGGCAATTTTTGTATAGTCAAGTGATCAAGCATTTCAGGGCAGATTTGAGATATCTATTCAAAGCTAAACTGTATATCAAGTACAGCATATTCACTTGCAGGTAATATTCATCAACTTGACATGTGAATCAATTTCAGAATTAAAAAAAAAAGGTTACAAATAAGATCGAATCATGTGAAATCTCAGCAGTTTACATGCATATGTATACAATTATAACATGACAGGGACATATCAGAAATAACATGTAAAACAGAATGTGAAAAGAATTCAAATTCAGAGTTTCAGAACATATCCATTATCAGAATAAGAGATCCTTCATTATCATATATAAAACTTGTCTGAACCCAGGTATTAGATTCAACAAGACTGTTTTGATTTAATCAAAGAAATATTCAAAACAGTTTGACATTACCCATTTATATTTATTTATAACATCGTAATGTTATGCACATATTTATCCATCACACAGTCCAGCTAATTTCAACTTCCAGTAATGTTAACTCAACATTATATACATCTATATGTTAAACTGGAACTCTATACAATTAGAAATCATTAACAGCATCAGGAAAATCATACTGGAAACATTTACAAGGTTATTCAGTTCTGGTAGGGTATGTAAAAATCCAATATGCATATATGTGCATAAATTAACAAACAGTCAAACTGCAGTTTAAGAGAAAACCGAGCACTAATGAATTATATTCATTTGATGAAGGTAAAACTTCTCAGGTTATGGGTATATGACAAACTCACACACATATTATAATACTTTCAACCTGTAATCTTGAGTATTAGCATATAAATCTAAAACAGAATACATGTTTTGAAACCAGATGTCACAGTCATATGGACTTTCCAGATTTGAATCCAAACACATGCTATAGAACATTTAAACACAGATTTAACAGAATAATATAAACTGTGTTCCTTTTGTAAGTATATATGCACAGGTAATGATATCAGTATATCATGTTTCTGTGCATGTTATATTTACAAATCTAAATGTATAGATGCATACACAAAATGACAGAATATATTATTCTATAAATTTCATAGTTAAACAAGGTAATGAAACAAACACTGTGTAATAAAACACCTCTGTTATTTCTAGTTTTATAACGTTCAAAGTTATCTAAATATAAACATGTTGTCGCAGAATCAAAGATCCAGTGTTCTATAAACAGATCTAAGTTGATCAAAACAAAATTTTGAATGTGTTATTAGAACCCAAGCTTATAGATGGAATTAAGGTAGCAGTATTAAAACTATATCTGTACATAAACACAGAACTAAAATTGTGATCCATTTTAATTACAGAATCAGTACATAGATTAAACCAGGTCATCAACGAAAAACTGGAATTCATACAATTCGAATTCACATCAGATATGAAATCAAATTCAAAATGTAAACAAAACAGAATTTTGTTTTATCTCGAAACAATTTCGATTTTGAATCATATGTTATATACATTCCAGATCCATTTACATAATATTCACAATACTTCATAAATTATTACAATAATAATTACATGGCCAAATCAATAGCTGAATCGATTAAACCTTGCTCTGATACCATTGAAGGTAATTTTGGATCGATTTGCAGCAGAACCAATTAAAATCAGAAACCTTAGTTGATTAAATTGAACAAAATTAAATCAAAACAGGTACCTTTCTTCTTGAATAGCAGAATCGAACGAAACCCTGTCTATGAAATCGTTGATTGAATTTAAGATCAAATCGAACCGAATGCTTGAAATCGAGCGTCTCTATTGGAGATCCACCAGCGTTGTCTTCGAAGATGACTATCAAGATCGAAGGATGGTTATACGGTACTAGCCGGGAAGAGAATAGATCTAGGGTTTTCTATTTCTTAATAATCGGATGGATAATGAAAGGAAGTGTCACCGTCCTTTTATAAAGTTTTTCAACCGATATTAGAAATCCCTAATTACCCGTTCTCCCTTTTCAAATAAAGAATTAGTCAAAACCCTTTTGATATCCTTTATTTAAATATCACCACCATTTGCAACGCTTATAAGTGTGACCCTATAGGTTATTATAACATTGGCAACAATTTAAACATCTAAACTGTAAACAGTGAGCGGCATCTAGTAATACATCACTGCTACCCAAGTTACAATAATATCAATGATTCGATATAACCTTTTGTGAATAGTGTCTCAATATAATTTAACCCTTTTAACCGTTATATCCAAGATTAAACTAGAGGCATGGATCGTATCATCATCTTTATAATTTAATCTGTTTTCTTGATCAATGAGTAGACTGTTTGAAACAAATCAATATTTGAGCATGGCCATGCATTTCACAATCTCACTCAATCAAGAGGCCCATGGATATCACTACGAATATATCGTAGGGTTAAATTCCATCTAGATCATTCATAATTTTCATTCAATTTGAGATATATCCAATAATCACCGTTGTCATTACTCTTTTATGAAATAACTTTAAATGAAATCAAAACACAAATATCCTCAAATAAAATTATAATGATTTCAGGTCTAAGGACCATTACATCACTGTCACTATGAGAACAACTTATGATACTGTTGATTATATTCCATGTAGTTATCTCATGGTTGGTCAGCCCAATACGATATTCTCTAATACGTATTTATATCTTGACTTTAATATCACGTATATTAATGATCAATGAGATGTGATCATCAGTCAATCAATATACTAGTCTGAACGCTTTATTGTTGTCCTGTATAAACAATAAAACTCAACAAAGGACATTTAAGAATTATAATACTTGACATATCATATAATCTCAAGTTCAGTCTTACTCGAACTATATAATCCCGTATTATTATTCTAAGGACTTCTATTATATTAATATTTATATTACGTAGTAAATATAAAATAACAGAACATTTTATTCCAAATAAAACATAACAATAACAATGTTATTATTATTCACATCTAACAGATTGCCTCTAGGGCACAAACTCTAACATAGATACCCTGTGCTGGTCCCACCATAAGGTGTATCAATCATTATAATAGCAACCCGACACGATTCAAGATGCACAGTGTATAACTACTGGTACCCAGTGCCTGCTTTTTCCCTCTCTGGAGTACGTGCACGCCCGTAATCCGTCGTAACCTACACTAACGTACACCCTGCCGCTATTTTGACCGCTTATAATCAGCCCAGTAATCGTGCCCCATCCTGCCTAGTTTTAAGGTATCTTGATACATCTATGTGGGTTACTGCTGAAATGGTCCCCGTTACTAGGGTTTCTTTGGGCCTATATTTACTAATATTACCCACCAACCCAATATGTACTTAACCCTCCCACTGATTCAAGCATATTTATTTAATGGTTAAGTTTGTGGGCCTATACTTACTAATATTACCCACCAACCCGATATGTACTTAACCCCCCCACTGATTCAAGCATGTTTATTTAATGGTTAAGTTTGTGGGCCTATACTTACTAATATTACCCACCAACCTGATATGTACTTAACCTTCCCACTGATTCAAGCATGTTTATTTAATGGTTAAGTTTGTGGGCCTATACTTACTAATATTTCCCACCAACCCGATGTGTACTTAGCCCCCCCTCCCCCCCACATTATGTCATATTGGTTAAGTGTTGTCCATTCATGTTAACTTAACCCACCCACTCATCATGTCATGTTGGTTAAGTGTTTCTTATTAACTTAACCCTTCTCACTCATCATGTTGGATTGGTTAAGTGTTTCCTATTAACTTAACCCCGTTCATTCATCATGTTATATTGGTTAAGTATTTCCCATTAACTTAACCCCATTCGTTCATCAAGTTATATTGGTTAAGTGTTTCTTATTAACTTAACCCCACGCGTTCATCATGTTGTATTGGTTAAGTCATCAATCAATTCAAGTTAACTTAACCCAAACACTTGTCGTGTTACATTGGTTAAGTGTTTCCTATTAACATAACCCACCCACTTGTCGTGTTACATTGCCTTCTTGTGTTAACTTAACCCTACCACAAATCATGTTATATTGGTTAAGTGTTGCTCTCTTGTTTTAACTTAACCCTACCCATTCATCATGTCATATTGGTTAAGTGTTTCTTATTAACTTAACCCAACTCACCTGTTTAATTAACATGCTGTATTGGTTAAGTGTTGCCTAAATTAACTTAACCCTACCATTCAATTATTAGCATGTCTTGTTTATTAGCATTAATTCATTCATTAATGCCTTAACCTCACATTAGAACTGTTGTTTGCGGTTGCTGGATGTGCCGGGCGGTTCCGGGCAGACTTCTACCGCAGTCTCATTCTAACCTCGACTTTTTGGGCTAAATGCGCTAACCTCTCACGTTAGATCTGTGTTGTTGCGGTTACTGGATGTGCCGGGCGGTTCCAGGCAGTTTTACATCGCAACTCAATCTAACCTCGGGTTAGGCATGTTTATCTTTTAGCATATTTACCATACATGTCCAAGTCTAAACTTTATACGCTAATTATCCCAAATTCACAAAAACTAGTCATGTTCCAATTCTCAAGTTATACCTCCATCAAAGCTAATTGCAAGTTGTGCCTCACAAATTCAAATTCAAGTTATTACTCAAAATAGGTTACACCCAGTCTTCCCAAATTTGCAATAATAGTCATGCCCTAAAATCACAATATACATTATGCTTGGCGTCCTAACCAATAGTTATGCCCAATCTAGATTAATATTCCAATTTACAGTTTACGCCTAATCTAGATTTAATATTTCAATTTACCCTAAGTTCGCAACAACAACAATTATGCCCCAAAACTTGATTTATATGCTAATTAACCCAAACTTGCAATTATAATGATAATAATGCCCCAATATCAATTACAAGTTACGCCCAATAGTACATAAAATAGATTAGGCCCAATTCCCCCGTATTCCAATCGTACATAGAACAAGATTTCGTCTAGGTTCGAGACAACTTAGATCCATAATAAAAGGGGAAGAAGAGGAAACATAAAATATTAGGCATAAAATAGCCATACGACGCTAGATTTGATAATAGCAATATCAGGAACATAAAAAAAGTATAGATCTGAATAAAATTTCATTACAGGCATAAATCTGATAGATTAGATTTGAATAACATCACAGGCACAAATATGATAAAATAGATAGGATAAAGCTGAAAGGATTATCTCATAATCAGGTATAGCTTGGATTCAGATTATTATAGGCCAAGAATTCCAATTAAGAATTCACATCTGAAAGTAACTTGAACTTACAGAAAAAGGACAATTCTTGTATTCTGGGATCTGATTTCTGAAATTGAAAAGCTATCCTTTGATGTAGACTATTGATTCTCTAATTTTGATTTGGAGCTTTCTAACTTGATTTCTAGTCTAGAGAAAAATGGAGGCTACGCTAGGTTGAAGAAAGACAGCATGACGGCTCTTGGAATAAGATTATGAGGTCTTAGGGTTGAGGTTTGGGTTGTTTATATAGAGGTTTAGATTAATATAAGCCGTTAGATCAACCTAGGAGTAATCAGGGCCATTCAGATCAAAGAGAGCTATCCAGAAATCGCCACATATGCCCTAATGACTCAGCAAATCGTCACCGCCACGTCAGCCAGGTACAAAACGAAGTATTTCGCCCAGATCTGGGGGGAGGGGGTCGACACCCCTATAGGGGGTCGACACCTATGTCGACTCCCCTTTAGGGGGATCGACACCTATGTCGACTCCCCTTAAGGGGGTCGACACCCTCTGGCGGGAATTTTCCCGCCCAGCCTGTTTTGGCTGATTTTGAATTTTGAACCCATTTTTGACTTTCTGGACCTATTTCTGAAGTACTAAACCCAATATATATATATATATATATATATATATTCTCCCCGCGCGTATACAAACTTCCAACCCTAATAACTTCTTCATACGTTGTCCGATTTACGCAAACTCGGACTCCATCTCAAGTAGAATTTCGAGACGAACGCAATGTCGCAACCCGTTTCCCTTAATTCTTCTTCTAAAAATTAAGTGTTTTTAGATTTGTTAATTTTAATATTTTAAAATTATGGGGTGTTACATTCTCCCCTCCTTAAAGGATTTCGTCCCCGAAATCTTCAAGTCAAGAAGAATGTGTATCCTACCATCCAACATCCATCTACTCAATCATTCAATCACAGGCATCCATTGTCCTTAAAAAGGTTTCTAATGCTTTTCATGAACATATGCATAGTGTGTGTGTATATGTCCTTACCCAAATGCAAAATCAGGCGGTCTACTGATTTAGTTGACCTCCTTAATGCGAATTATGTCAGTGCCGTGAGTCCATCATGTATGCAATTATTCCTAATCGTACTTTATAACTTCTACATGAGTGCACAATCACTCATACAAATGCAACATCCATATGATAACACATCAAGTTTCAATCCATATATATATATATATAAATTCACTCATGCATATGCAACATGGAAGTGACGGAGCCGATCTAGTGCCTAGTGTGTGTGTATATGCATCCACGAGCAACCACTAGCAAACACTTACATCCACTTGCATCCACCAAACATAACATGTCTCAAACACATGTTTACATCCATTGGCTTCTACCTAAGGATCAAGGATAGGACCGAGAGGATATACTTAAAAGACAAAGACTAGCATGCAAATAAACTTTACAGAAAAAGAGAGATCAAGGAAATACCCTCAAAAAGGGTATGATGTGCGTATCTAGTCTTCAGTCTTCAGTCTTCTAAGTCGCATCTTCTCGAGCTTCACTCCATTGTGCTGTGACTGTCTTAACTTCACGATTGCGTAGCTTCTTAATTTCTATTTCCAAAATATGAGTTGGAACTCATTTCAATGTCGCCTCTCGTTCCACCTCTTCTCCTTCTAGTATACTCGGCACTACCACTACTGTTGTGTCATGCTAACATTTCCTCAAAAGGTCTTACAAAATCCTACTCACCCATCCTGTCAGAGGATGACAAGCGGTGCTCAACATAACTGCGTACCTACTGCCTTTTTCATATCACCTTTTCCTCTTGCATTGAGAACTGCTCCAAGCCCGGTCCCGCAAGCACCAGTATATACTGTGGACGGTTTGCTCCATCTAGCAAAGTCAAAACTAGGGCTGATATCTTCGCAAAGTCCTTAACGAACTTCCTATAGTAGCCCGCCGACCCTAGAAAACTTCTTACTTCCGTTTCTTTTCTAAGAACCTTCCAACCTTGGATTGCCACCACCTTTGCAGAATTCCATGCTATCCCTTCCTTAGAGACCATGTGTCCTAAGAACCTCACTTCTTTCCTCCAAAAATGACATTTAGAGAACTTAGCCCTAAGCTGATGCACTTGAAGGGTATCCGAGACTTCCCTTAGATACAAAGCATGTTCTTCCCCACTCTTAGAGAAAACCAAAATATCATCTATGCACAAGCGAAGTGAACCTTCCGCCTTTGTAGCGAAAACAACTGGAGCACCCCATTCAGAAATGCTTCGCCTTATGGACCCTTTCTCAAGTAACTCTTTTACTTGTTTACTGAGCCCTTCCTTTCCTTTGGAGTCATGTGTCGTACAGGTAATGCAACTGGCTTTGCATTGTCAACTAGATATATGCGGAAGTCTATCTCGCGTTTTAGGGGACAAACTCCTAACCTAATCAAAAACGTCTGCGTACTCATGGACTACTCTAACGGATCACAAATAGTCGATAGATGCATCAAGTGATTCTAGGTGGCTAAGCCAAACTGATCCCTTAGGATCGCACGAAATCTCGAGGGTATTCCTATGACAACCCGGATTCCAACAAACCGATTTTTTTTTCAAAAATCCAATCTATCGAAACCCAAGTTGGGTGCCCTAGTATCCTGCAGAAAAAGACAGAGATAAATAAACATGTCAGAACTCGTAAAGCATCTCACAGCGGAAGGAAATAAAGTATAATATTCAAATATTGCTTTACCTTATTAACAATACTGCTAAACCAGTATCCAAAGCTATACCATCTCTGTCATGAACCTAACTTGGAAGTATGTAATGAGGAGGGGGTCATAACATAAGTTCTATGTGAGTGGACTTAGAATAAACTTTTGTATAATCCTATATATATTGTTCAGTTATATTTTCTTGGTTATTAGGTTAACAATGTTAGCTCTTTAAGCTATACTTATCCACCCACTAGTAGATTAACCTAATACAACGTATATGTAGATACCCCCAACTCGTCTAATCCTTTCCATGTATATATACAGTCCCTTGCCGTATGTCGTACGGGCTTCATCATGTAAATCTATACTACTTTAGTGTAGTGCCACCATTCTCGAAATCGTTTGGACTGCCACTCTCGATCTTGCTAGATTCCATGTATGATCTAGATCTAATCTAAGGTTTACTAACGAGCGCTTCCTAGATTCAACCAGGGTTTACGCTACCCAGGGCCACTGGGGTTTATGCTACCTATTAAACTGTAATGGCCCGAAAATCCGTACCAATTTGAGCTGACTAATATCCTACACATTCAACTCAAAGTGCACAAAAATTCAGATCATTAATACAAAGAAATTAGAGGATGAGAAGGTTAAGATAGAACTAATATAATAGAAGAAGAAGAAGAACATACTGAACAGAATCAGAGTAAATACGAATCTCACAGCGGAACAATAAATTATATTATAACAAAACTTTTTTAAATAAAAATCTGAATTTGTATATATATATATATATATACATACATACCATATCAGGGTCTAACTCATATACATCACAACGGGAAATAATTTCTAAATAACTAATGGTGGAGCTTCCTGCTTCGGGCTCCTCCAAGTGAATCTGCAAAATCCCGAAACACTTGACTGCCCGTACAAATTTGGGGCACCCAAGAGTTTAGGGAAACAAACAAAATAAACTCTGGGTCAGTCATGGGACTGGTGTGAGTAAATTCCAACCATACTGTTCAACTTTGAAATTCCTTTTCAAACAAGAAAATAATAGTAAGACCAGTCCACACATAAACATGGACGGTTTTTACCTTATTATAATCCAAAATACTTTGACATCAAATCCGGTGATATTATGATAATGTCTAAACAAATAAATATCCAAGTAGCAGAGCACTTGCATCTCACGCTCCACATATATATAGTATAAAGTCATAAATCGCAGGGCGCTTATTGGACATTGGATTCCAACAGACAAGGTATGGGAGCACCTACCGATCAATGTACTCTAGAGGGGATACACCTGGGTTCAACAAGAACGTCTTGCAACCCGGCCACACATGACCGCTCACTCATTTAGCTTGAGTGTCACAAATATATTGCCACCCTCGGTTGTTGGCCATCCAACCGTCATCCGAAGATACAGAATCAAAAAGAAGAACAAATATGAATTTTCTCTAGATCGGTGACAATACACCCTGCTTGGGGATGACCCAACTAGCCATGCTGCCTAGCCCAACTTTTGTTACTTCCTGGTTGTGAGGCTAGTGGTCACGTCTATCTTCAGAACATCTGATCACCATTCACTTTGAATTCCACATCGTCAAATCCGTAATCACTTATTGATTACACAAATGCACACTGGTTGTAGAATAAAGAGAAGTTGCCTTCTCCCCACCAACTTGGTATATTCGTAAAAATCAACGGCGTGACCGTTGGAAATACTCTGTCAGACACTCGTCCATACAAGTTGTCCTAGGACTGGACAAACAAAAACACCATTCTGGAACTGGACGACCCTTGCATTTCACTTCGTCTTCAATTGTCTTCAGCATAATATAATTCGCAGTGCTTATGCCTATACGGAGTGGTTTTCGGATAACAAATCCAACCGGTCTCTCCGTATTGACAACGATGGTCAAAACACTTCGGTAGTCGGTTATTTAACCATCGAAGTAAAAACAAACATTCATTCAAATGTATAACTAGACATTACATAAACACAGGTACTTTTTATTTAACATTCGTTTTTATTATTCGAATTCCCATATCTTACCAGATATTTCTCAAACCCCGTTTTAGTCTTCTTAGAAAACATTTCCAGTTATTATAAACTCTTATTCTCTCATGTTCTAGAAAACATATGTTATAACATTCGAAACATTTCCATTCTTTTCACGTTCTTTATTTTCTACACTCGGATGATATACCCTAACTATATTGGAAAAATATTTCCAATTTCATTTTAAACATTTTAATCTGCCAAGCGTTCACTTTAAAACATTATTGACTTTAAAATGTGAATATTATTTCTATTATAAAAATCTGAACACCTTTATCAAATAACACATTATTCAAGTGGTAAATACCCATTATCTTGTTTTCCGAAATCTCTTTTATATTCCCATTTCACTTTATAACTCTGTTTCTAAGTCAACTTCTTATTAAATCAATATTAAGTTTATAACTAAATATTGATTAAATATCCTATTATAATTTATTGGTTTAAACCAAATACTAACTACCCTATCAGATTTTAATTCCTAAAACAATTTACTTTAATACATTCGACATCATCGAATTTTAGTTCTAATTCCTAATAATGTTATTTAGTTCTAATCATATTCCAGACATCGAAATGATGTCATCGTTTTCTGAAACGATTCTCCAATTTCTTCCTAAACCTATGCTTATATTTCTTTGGATAAACACCTTTACTTATTACTTTAGAATAAGTGGATTTCAAACCAAACTGTTTACATTCCCTAGGAAGTAGTGCTATATATAAAAATCACGCTTAAGTTTGGTTAACAGCGTTAATTTATCGTTACAGTTCTAAACTTGTCATATGCTGTACTATTCTCCTTTATAACTAATCTCGACATAACAGTCACGCTTAAGCCTAGTCAACATCGTTATTTTATTGCAATAGTTCTAAGACTAGCAATACGCTGCCATATTCCCTTTATACTAATCTTGACATCTCTTTCCGTCACAAACTGATATCGTTCCTCGAAAATTGTGAAACCGTTCAAGTTGGGGTATTTTATTTATCTCTCAGACCTTGATTGACAACGTTCTTACCTTAGAACAAATATAAGTCTGTACTCTAATCCCTTATTACTTATAACTAGATTTGAACCCGTGTTGCGCACACGGAGGAATGTGGAAATCGTGGTGTGATGAGCTTGGAAGCGGAAGAAAAAATCAGCGAAGTGTAAAGTGGAGGAGAAAGTAAGGTAGTTGTTGTGTGTCTTTGAAGTTGTATATGTAGTGAGGTAGGTATAAGTAAGAGTAGACTATATTTGTGTAGTTGACCTTGTGTTTACAGTATACGTAAAATTTCTTAGTAGTAGTGGTTAGTGGTATATTGCTTATTTCGAAATGAAGTGTTTGAAAAATCGGTGCGTAGCAAAACTAAATGGGAGTTGGAGTGTGAGATTCTAACTTGTGGACGTCAATATTACTGTAATGAAATAAAATATCGTATTAATTAATACTACGTGATTTGTATTGTCCATATGTGTAGATGTATCCGTGTATATATATATATATATGTATATATATATACATATATATATATATGTATATATATATACATATATATATATGTATATATATATACATATATATATATATGTATATATATATATATGCATGTATGCATATGTTTATGTATATGTATGTATGTATATATATATAGGAAACTTTATTGAGGCACAACTTATTGATACAAAGGTAGACACCAACAATGTTAATCATAAGATCCTCTGTTGAAATGTACGTCACGTTTAAAGACAAAAAAATTGTACAGGCTAGATTTTGTGTCTTTAATTATGCGTTTATTTTTGTGTCCCAATAGGCGCTCACTGTATATATATATGTGTGTATGTATATATATAATATATATATTCATATATATATATATATATATGAATCCAAAAGTATGTATATATTTGTATATAGCTTTCGTACCAAAATAAAATGTTGTTCATGTAATGCTTATATGTGTTAGAAGTTACAGTTTGATAGATATGTTGTGCAGTAAATAAAATTATTAAATTTTATTTTCTTCAGGTTTTTGTTTAATCAACACCTTTTGTAATTATATTTACTTGGTCGTTTACACTACTTGCATCATAGTTTTAAAAAAAAGGAAATAAAAAATCAAAGGTGTAGTACATAAGATTTGTAGTTGATCAGGTAGTTTCGTTATTTAAAGTTGAAGAGTGTTATGGTAAATAAATTTAGATATGGTATAAACTAAAATATAACGTCTATATGGTGAATGGCAAATAAATATGAACATACAAGATACGAAAACATAGGAATGAGATATGAACTTACATTTTACATCAGTTATAACATAGTACAGTACACATGAGGTACGACGTAGTAGATTACATATCAGTTACAACGATAGTTCATTAGACAACAGGTACAACTTAGTAAGGGTAGCAAAGGAAAAAAATACAGTAATGCACGCAGTCAAACACGGAAGGAATTTAACACAAACATAAAAACACATGTCCAAAGATGGGAAAGCGAAGCTGATCAGTATTTGATAGACCTTTTTCTTCGACCTTCCTTGGAACCAACAGATTTGGAAACAGCAATTGCATTTTCTTCTGGCTCGTGGATTATAATTCCCATTGTTGATGCAATTTTTCCTCCTGCCTTGCTGTACCTCTTCATTGTTTTTGATGGGCGATCACATTCAGTAGACGCGGCTACTTTTTTTCCCTTAGAAATAGCTGACTTTTTATGATCATCACTGTCCAATGTGTGTTCTGGAGTGGCTACCTCTTGTTTTACCGTAGCTTGCGTTGTTGTGGAAGAGCCATGGAGCAATTTAACTTTGGAGGCAGGGAAATTTCCCTTTTTGTTGGAAAGATCATATTCTGTTATCTTTATTTCAATCTCAGCTTTTATTCCGCAGATAGAGTCAAATATAGTTTCAATCTGTGCTTCACCATTACTCTCCTTTAGTAACCCAACCATGTAATCAGCCGAGTGTTTTATCAAATTCTCAGCCTCTTTGTCAAAAGCAACCACGGTTGTAGAAGCGGTGTTGTCAAAAACGTCCAAAGGCAGGCGGAATCTGTTTGTTGGAGTCTGCACTGTTTTGCAGCATTTTGGACAGAAGAAATTGTTCCTTTCATCTCTAACCGTCTTTTTGCAGTCAGGACATGATGAGTCTTGCTATTGTACCCGAAATGGTTTTTGTCAGAAAGTATGAATTAGGCAAAATAGTTTAATTCACAGAGGGTATTCTTGTAATTTTGCAGCAAAACATGGACACAACTCAGCAAATCAAGCGGCTAATATTCTTTCGCACAATCTGACAAACATTGTTTCGGTTATATTAGCAATTTTGGGACATGATATGTAGAATCATCGACCACCCAGGTTTACATTCATAATTGTGGCCGTAAAGGCATAACGTGCACCCTAGCAAAATAGTAAATGGCCGCCATGTTAGTGTATGAGAACAAACAGGTGTGTAGTTAATATGAGAAGTTGGTTACCGAGGAGTTTGAGTTTCTGATATTAGTCAGGACTTCAGATAATGGCTGATGAAGTGGTGAAGTGACATTTGAGGTAAAGCCATTTAGTTGCACCACGGAGTTGGATTGCAAGCCAGAGTCAAGCTTCCTATATATATGGTTGCAAAACAGTCGACACAGTTTAGTAATTTAACTAAATCTTGTACGTAATAACATACAAAGCAAATACCATGTCAGTAATTCTTTGCTTTGAGGCTCACCAATATTTATGTAAACTTTTGTCGTGTTTGTTGAGTTAAAGCATAATTCTCCTGGAAATAAACACGTTACTAAGCAATGGAGTACAAGTGTAAAATTAGTAGTACAAAGCTAAGTGAGATACCTCTGTATAGTTTGATAATGGTAGAAGTTACAACTATTGTAACAGGCTGTTCTTTCATGTCCGTCACCGATTCGTCAATTAAATTAGTTTTGTCAGACCAAAGAGTTGCAACTATCAATTTTCCATTACCAGCAAAACTGTATGCATTCAAGTAAGAGTATTGTTATTAAAAGTCAAGGTAAAGTTGAAGTAAATCCACTTACCTTCCACACAGAATTTGTAAATCCCTTTTGACTGTTTGTAATCCTTTTGAAGTAGCCAATGGAGTGACGTTAGAGATTCCCCCAAGTATGCCGGATATATCTGTGTTTGTTAGTGAAGCAAGATTGTGTGTCAGAGTTGTATAGTAAGATGAAGAATAAATGCGTGAAATATTTGAAAAACAATATAAAAGTGCATACCTGTAAGAAGTTCTGTTTTACCAACTCTCGAAGCAAGTATGTCTTCGTTGACGATAGAAAATTTATATCTCGGGATTGCAGCGTCTGTCTGGTTGAGTTTAGTGACAATAGTATCTGAACGTATGAAAATGGTTAGCTCATCGTCAAGTGCACGATAGTTATCATTAGATTTGATAACATTGAAAGTTTCAATTTCATATAAATCCTATTCATTGCAGAGAGGGTCATATCGATTAAGCAATGGTTTTGGCACAATGGCCAGCTTCTGATTTCCCTGTTAAGAGTGACAACAAGTTGAATTAAATCTTAAATGGGATAGCAGAATCAATGTTGTAGATGAGGAAGAAGTACAAACCATTGCGTCTAAAAGCTGTAAGTTTAGGCAGTAAGCTTCTTTGCTTTCATATTTGACAGAGTGCCAAATACGACCAATCCTAACTTTGATCCGGACCCAATTTGTGCCCAAAGTAAGCTGGGAGAGAGGATGACAAGTTTCCTCCATCAATGGTTGTTAGAAAGGTATGAAAGCAGAGTATGGAGAAGAAGAAAGGGGTTGATTTGAATGGTATGGACATGCGAAACAGACATATATTTATATGTGTGGAATAGTATGTGCGGTTTCTCATAATCGGTTGTAGGAACTGTTATGGATAGAGACATATGGTTTTAAAGAAGTAACTGTCGGAGAGAAAGTGGGTAGGTTACAAACTGTCAGTTTCCAGGGTCAAAACTATTGAGGGAGACACGGATATGGAGGGAACAGTTGCTTAGGGTGGTTGCATTTGTACTGGTTGCATATATGATTAGCGGTTGAAATTTTAAATTTACAACAGCGTGTACGCTAGAAGAGGGGAACATATAAATACAATAACGATATAACTTTTCACTCTGATTCGTGTCTCATGATGATGTTGTACGTTTGCATGGAGAGAAAGCTGAAATGGAAAAGGTAAAAGCAAGGGAGGAAGATGAACATGGAATTCAGTGGTATTGTGTTGGAAACAATGATATTGTATAGTCCAGATTTTAAAAAATGTTATAGTTGAAACTAATAATAAGTGTATTAGCAAATGTGTAGTTGCCATAAGTACATAAGTGTGAAGAAAGATGTGAATCAGCGTGAAGAAAGATGTGAGAAATGTGCATTTCTGTAAGAGATATGCTAGAATACCCGAAACTTTTTTGTCAAAAAGTAAGAAGTAGGGGTAATTCCGGAATTTAGGGGTGGTAAGCATTGAATTCAGGGGGGGTATTTGTGTAATTCAAGGGGTGGGCCTCCTATTGTTTTGTCTCTGGTGTACTTTTTGACAAAATACTTTTTTGTCATACCAACATTTTTGTTTCTGTAATTGCATGAAAAAGGTTTAAAATACAATGTTTACTAGGTTGACTCATGCTGTCATGCATGTTGTATATATACAAGTTGCGTGACTAAACGTAATGCATGGGCTAATGGGAATAAGTTGAAGTGAAGTACGAAACTAAGTGAAAAAAGTGTTAGGATTTCATATATACTTTAATAATAGCTAATCATGAAACCCTAGATCTGAATAAGTAACCCATATTGATTTAATTGAGAACAAATCAGAAAATAAATAACTTGATTAGCGGAAGCGTACCTGAATCCGTAGTTAATCATGCCAATACCTGAATTCATACTTGGTTGCTAAGAAGAAGATAGAATTTGGTTTGGTCTTCCAAATTGACACAAACCCTAGATCTGATTCAGCTCTCCGTAGAAGAGATTAGAGAGTTGCTAAGGCTTGTGTAATTCGGGGACCATAACCCTTTATTTATAAAGTTGGCATTTTGTAATTCGGCCCTTCAACAAATTATAAAATGCCCCGGTATCTACACATTAGGCCCATGACAACTTAAACTTTAAGCCTATTAATTCCAATCTAAAATTATATCACTTTAATTAGGCTTTACACCAAAATAGCACAACACATTTTATTTTACATATGTGACCCAATTGTCGAAATATTCCAACAATCTCCCCCTAGGCCACATATGAAATAACCTTAAAATGTGTTTAACTTTATGAGCTCCAAACTTTGCTATTTATAACATATGGTGTATCTGAAACAATCTCGTCCATTAATTGTGTTGACAAAGGATCAAAGCAGCATTCGTTACGCTTATCATAACTATACCCATCAATGGTCACATATATCAATACAATCAAATGACATAGATCAATCATGGATGCGTAGCATGGAAATTACATGAAATGTGATCTATACATGTCTATTTCCAACTGGTCCTTCTTTAGTGAGATCAAAACGTTTAATATTTAAACAATATGAGTGCAAAGAAAAATTCATTACTTTATTTCTGATCAAAAAAAAAAAAAGAACTTGAAATGCATATATCTGTAACCGAAGTATAGAGCAATGAGTCATATGACAATACCAAATACAAACTCCCCCTGAACCAAAATATCCCTACATAAAAGTTACACCAATCGAGCTACATGCTCATGAAAGACCTTAGGTGATAACCTTTTGGTAAGCGGATCCGCCATAATGGAGTTTGTCTAAATATGCTCAATGAATTACAATATATTTTGCACTCTTCCCTTATTGGAAAATAATATGTTCTTTATTGTCACAATATTACTTGGTCTTTCAATTCTTTATCTATAACTGGAGTCTTGTGACAAAATTTCATTATTATTTTCCATATTTGGATGTCTTATAATTAACCAAAGACGATATTTTCAGAGTGGTGAAAATTATAAGTGCATAAATGACACTTTTCCCATATATAGTTTCACCCATAAAATATATTATCATTGCTAGAAGTGGATCTTTTACAGTAGTGACATCCAGAATATCTGGATCGTGATTCTTTATGATCTCCACCCGATCTGATCTTTTAGCTATGAGCATATAATCTTTTATTTTGTCTTTTAAAGATATACCATATATATCATAACCATTTTGGCTACTAAATCATTGATCCACTTTTAATATCAGTAAAGTATCTGCTAAATAATTCACGCATATCCATATGTGTATATACATTAGTATGCATTAGAATTCACACTGCAAATGCTTGAGAAATCTTTTGCATTTCTTTAGTTTCAAGGATGGTAGCAATTATCTGTTTTAGTAAAAGAAAATCAACTGAATTGCAGTTTACATACCTAACATTTTAAGCATTTATCTTCTTAATTCTTTTGTAATAATCCAAATATCACCCCATGAACAATAATGGTGAATTTGAATCCCAAATACAAAAGACTAATCCATAAATGAGTTTCTTAAGTAGTTTCACCAATGTCTCCATTGAGAAATATAACTTTAATCTCCATCAGATAATGCTCAAAAGTACAAACTGTAGTAAGCTCCAAAGTGATCGATTCAGAATCGTTTACTAAGTCCAAAATGAAACATTCTTAAAAGAAAATAAAATTTCCTTTTATTCGATAAAGTGCCTTATAAAATTCAATATTACCCACTTGATCCCTTTTGGTTTTGAATAGTTATTCATAACCAATGATCTTATCACTTAAGTTAGAGGGAAATTTCAAACTTTATTATCCATATAGATTTATACTATATGTTCATTTCTTAAATCCACATTTTAAATTGGTACCTTACATGGATTGATGTAAGTCCGTAGCATCATCTTTATCAATCCATTATTTATCTTTATGAAGAAATACTACACAATAATCTGAAATAGCATTTCTTCCCATTTAGGTGGATTTCCTTAGTGATCTTGTATCTTTGAGGTTGTTGAGTTTGTTTTCTTGAAGCAGTATCCTTAGCTTAAAGAAAAATTATCTTCAACATTGTCTTATTATGGTTCTTAATTTACTTCTTCTTAATAAAAGAAAACAAATCTTAAACTTTAAGTGAAGAAGCAACCGCAGTTGAATCAAAGATAATGATTCTCTTTAAAGACAATGGTATTACTTTATTTCTCTCCCCAAACTCAACATCCTCAAAAAACTATTGCATTTCCCGCTTTAAAACTTTTCCTTAGTGTGGGTTCATAAAAAAATTATAAACTTTAAATCGCTTAGAATATCAATAAAGTATCTTCTATCTTTATGATATCTCAATCTATAACTCCTTAGTAAACTGAAACAAATAATTATATTAATCACCAAACCAAGATTTGAGATATCATTACAAGCTATTTAGCATAAGTAGCCATAACTTATATATCAGACATTAAGAGCTTCAATTACATAAAAAATTTGAATTTATTCATAAATCGACACTATTATTACTTGATGAATATGTTCATATTAGAAATATAAAACCGAAATCTATCTAAATGACATCATAAAAAGTATCGAATAAATTCAAGCAGTTTGACTTAAATCTCAATAATAACTTTATATGTCTGTATATCCCAATAAAGAAATAACTATAAATATATCCTTATGGTATTTCTTTTCTTTGAGATCCTTAGCGACTTCTTAATTCTTATTCATACATTTATTTACAATGTATATCAAATGAGTACTTTTCAATCATAAAAACTTCAATCTCTATTTTAATTACCAAAGCGCTAAATTAGACCAATAAAATAACATATTATTCTTAAAATAATTTTAACATTTAAATGAATATACTGAAGATAGCACCAAAAATAACGATAACTTGAGCGTCTTTAGCTTTTGAAGCAATATCTTTTTCCGTATAGTACTCATTTATATTTCTTTTACTTTGACTTTATGTAATCAAGCACCACAAAGAGTGCTTGATTTCCCTTATTGTTTTCACAAAAACCGTTTCCATTCTCAGTAGATAACTTATACAAAAATTAGTTATCGTTACCTATAGCACATCCTTGAAAACTTCTGAAGTATTTACTTAATGATCATTTAACTCTTGCCTTTGAGTTCTATCACCTTTCAATATTCTTCATAACATTATAAGAATATTTAACCGTAGTAGGGTTGGCTGTAACCCTCTTAGTTACAAGAGTTAAATCTATAAAGTCAAGAACAAATGACATGCTCTCATACAAATCCTTATATTTATCCCAAAACAAGATGGAAATATTCTTTAAATTGACTGATAATTCAGTTAAATTAGCTGAAAATGAACAAAAAATAAAATGAAGATTGACCGTATATGCTCATAGCCAAATATCAACCATAGTAAATTCAAATAATTGGTAAGTCTCTTCTCAAGATACCTAGTACACATTAATATCAAGTCTTTGGACAGTAATATTAATTGTAAGTGGTACTCTTGTTGTAATGATCAAACACTGACAATAAATTCAAGTCAAATAACAACCTTCCTTTGGGCCGATTAATTATTCACTCAAAAAACCTTATAACTGTCACGTATTTATCATCACACATGTGTAAGTGATTCGGCCAAACATTATCCTTCCTTTGGGCCGACTAATATTCGCATGAATAACTACACACAAATATTAAACATTTTCATGAACCACCAAAATATAGAGGCCACTTTGATGACATATTATTTTAAAGTTAATTCACTACTAATGTAAAATATTTACAACTGTAAAGAGACAACAAAAAAAAAAAAAAAAAAAAAAAATTGAATTTGTTTCTTTATGTAATGTACTTTGAGTGCTATAAAACACTCTTCAAAATGCTTTATGTCCATATAACATTTGCAAATCTCAAAATCATAATTGTATTATAGCATGACTGAATCACAGCTAGTGTAATTTCTTGCTTTATATGGTTACATTCATGACATTTCTTAATAATATGATGAAATGAGACATCATAAATAAATTGGACAAACGCCAAAATTAAATACCACATAAGATTATACATAGATGACAGTATGCACACTAAAATTGATACAGCAGGCCGTACCTAATCTTTAAAAGGAAGAGATCATCCATAATTCTGTCTTAGAATTACACAAACTTTATTAGAATCGCAGGTTACTAGGATCCTACAAAGAATTCATTCTGCCACTTTCATGTACATCATTATAATAATTATTAATTATCCAAAACTGATGGACTTATTATCCAACCCACGCACGTTATTCAATGCTAGCTGAAACAAAAAAATACGATGGCAGGCATTTAAATGCAACGAGTTGGCATTGATTCATTCTTAGGTCGACATAGCAGTGTAAATTCATATGCAGATTTTTGAGGAGTTAACATAGCCAAAAGCTTCAAATGACAACGTATGCTTGTTTCATACTAGTAGTACGTGCTTAAGTTTTGAGGAGTAAACCGTAATATGTTTGTAATACGTGCTGGGTTCATGTGTTTCCAACCAAAATTATTACAAATCACATGACTTTGCTTAATTAAAGTAGTAATAATATATATATATATATATATATATATATATATATATATATATATTTCAAACCTGCATCCACATTTTACTAGTATGAAACAAAAGCCAACTTGGTTACTTAAATGATAACAAAGGCCAACTTTCTCCATGTTAGAAACATAGTCTTTACATAGTTAAGAATATTTACCAATGCAACTTTATTTTAATACTTATATTCACTAAAGTGGAGGAACCTCGTCAATTAATGCAGCAGTACAATGTACTATGTCCTGAAGCCAAATGGAAACTGCATACCGAATAGTATCAATATGTAGATATATTTAATTCAGGTTTATTTAGTTTATTACCACAATCTAATAGAAAAACTGCACCGTGATATACAATCAGGCGGTCCCTTATTTGCTGAAAAGTTCACAGTTGACCTTTTCAAATGTAAAATATTGCGTTCATACGAAATGACTTAATCAGCACGACAGCAAAGAACTAAAACTTGATCCCGGTTGGTTGAATTTAATTAGCTTATTGATAGGAATAGCCTGGCAGGTACTGTATAAATAAAAATGGAACCATGCGTATTGATCATGTTATCACGAAAATGGGGAACAATATTAGTACGGCCCAAACTGCAAATCCTCGTGGCATGATGAAAGTAACGCACGATTTAGGAAATCAAGACCAAATCGGTAGGTAATTCCACCTTTTCATATCTTAGATCCTTAATTTCAGGATATGTCCTTAACGTTTTAAACGCTGAATTTCTCAATTATACCAATGATGGTGACTCCGATACCACTTGTTAGGATTTCATATATACTTTAATAATAGCTAATCATGAAACCCTAGATCTGAATAAGTAACCCATATTGATTTAATTGAGAACAAATCAGAAAATAAATAACTTGATTAGCGGAAGCGTACCTGAATCCGTAGTTAATCATGCCAATACCTGAATTCATACTTGGTTGCTAAGAAGAAGATAGAATTTGGTTTGGTCTTCCAAATTGACACAAACCCTAGATCTGATTTAGCTCTCCGTAGAAGAGATTAGAGAGTTGTTAAGGCTTGTGTAATTCGGGAACCATAACCCTTTATTTATAAAGTTGGCATTTTGTAATTCGGCCCTTCAACAAATTATAAAATGCCCCGGTATCTACACATTAGGCTCATGACAACTTAAACTTTAAGCCTATTAATTCCAATCTAAAATTAGATCACTTTAATTAGGCTTTACACCAAAATAGCATAACACATTTTATTTTACATATGTGACCCAATTGTCGAAATATTCCAACAAAAAGATGTTATATGCTTGGATATGAGCAGAAATAGATACCATATTTTTATTGCCACAATTTTATATAACAATGCCCGTACTCCCTAAAGCATGCAATAATAATGCGGGGAACAATATGTGGAATAGTTGACATATATACAAGTTGGAATAGTTGAATTTTGTGAAAGTTGAATACAGATATATCTGCGGAAGGTGTACAAATGTGAAAGTTGAATACAGATATTGACTTATATATACTATGGTAACCATAAATTTACTATTAGTATACAATCATCAGTCGACTGAAAATAGTTTTTGTTACAAATTGGTATTTCAGTTAAAACGGTATAATAAATTAATATGACATATAGTATAATGAAGATGCAGTATGAAAAAAAACTGTACTATATAAAATTTGGTTGACAAATAGTAATTTACCGAAGTAACGATTACCAGAGTCGCAATAAAAGAGTGTGTGGTGTATCGGTTGATCGATAACGGTAATGGTAACTAATTTTGACGTACCAGTAACAATGGTAACAGTATTTATGATACTGTAATGCTAACGGTTATGTATATAATTACATACTCTAATTTATTCTTCTATTTTGTCAATTTTAAATTATTTTATATATATATATATATATATATATATATATATATATATTTGTGAAAACTTTGTATATGGTAAGCTGAATTGGTAATTAATTGTAGTTGTTTAACTATGGGTGTTACGGGTACGACAACTGTTATATTCAGTGGCAAAATTAAAGGCAACTGTTGCGGAAGGTACGCGAATTGTTTAATTGTTACCGTAATTATTAATCGTCACGTAAAGCGTTACTGTAAATTTACATTGATTGGCATAAGTTTTTCATGTTATTCCTTTTTTCTTACCAATTATTTGATGTGTATATGACAAATAAAAACTATCATGTGCATGTTGTATGTAGTTAAAAAGGCAAATATTTTGCGCATGTGTTTTTTATGTAGGTTTAGTTATTTAAAAAAAAAAAAAAATCAAATACCTTAAAAATTGCTTGTGCGGATCATTTGTTTAACTACGGTTACGTAAATTTAGAACCGTTAACGTTATCGTTACCGTATTATATAACTGGTAACTGTGTAAACGGTTAGTACGGATTAGTGTTTGAACGGTTCAGTTAAAAGTGGGTGTGTTACGGTTCTGGATATTAGGCGTGTTACGGTTGTGGCTAACGTCAATTATACCACCGACCGTAACAGCAACAATGGTCGACAGTTAGTTATATAACTGTTATCGTGCGCGGGTATGCGTTATAGTATGCAATACCATAAATATAGAATAGTGTGGGTAAGTAATTGAAGGTCTAGCATTTCTGTTAAGAATTATTATGTTTAACTAACAAACAAAACATCCGTTTGCATATGCATCAGTACATAACGATCCGCAGAAGTTCGAACCACAGAGTAAATTATGTCAGGTCAATGTAGAAATAAATGCTGTCTTAATGCTGTAAACAGCTAAATCGATGTTGTACATCAAAATGTTTTAAATGTAATACACTAAAACATGACAAAAACAATAAAAATACATACCTTCTTGTCTTCAGGTCCTGAGTGTACTTTCGGCCAATTTTAAATCAATCAGATTGGCAAATTAATATCCACATCCTAATTTTGTTTGCCGCAAACCTTGTATGACCCAGCCTGAATGTTGAAGCAATATACAGGTAAGTTTAAACTCAATCTAAAAAATTGAACGAAAGCAGGAAAATATAACATATGTGCTGGTTGCGTACCATAACTTGGGTTACCTAAATTTCCATGCAATCGCTTCTTAAAATATTCGTGTTATCCCTGTTAGTGTTGACAGTGATATAAGTTGCAGTAAATGTGTTTATGCGGCATAACCCAGCAGTAAATGAAATTATTAGTTTGAAGACAGGTATGTAAATGAATAAACCAAGTTTTTGAAATATAATACCCTGGAAGTGAATATAGGGTGTACAATTTAAATTGTGGAAAAGAGATATGCAGAAAAATATTCGAGTTGATGACAAATTTTCAATTTTTGTTTATCCATTTTTTTTTTTAAATTATGAACGCCACCTGCAAACTGTAAGGAGATAGAATGTAAATGACGCTTTCAGTGGTAATTGACTGCCAAATTACGTAATGAGTAATATCACAAATTCATGTAATGAATTTAAGTTTGCAAGCACAATATTATACATTGCATGTAATGGTCAAAAGCGGCACAAGCATTAAAAGTGAATCAAGTTGAAAACAAGCTTGTATTTTGATATGTAGTAGACGGAGGCATCTTATACTCACAAAATAGAGTTGTTCAGTCTCCGTGTCCGTCGAGGATCCATACGGCCCTGTGTTGATGTGAGATGTTGGATAGGTAGGATGGGGACTGGAGGATGCAAATCATGGGGGAGCGCCAGAGTTCGAATGGAGTATGAATTATGTTGCTTGGATCTCGAACTTGCAGGAAAAGTTGACAAAAGATTAATTTGTCAGTAAACAAAATTCAAAACCAAGCTGTATGCGGACGTAACACATGTCCGGAATCATTAAAGGTCATATATCATTTCTTCAACTTTTGAGTTCAATTGTAGTAAGCAAGATTTGCATACCAGTCATGTGTTCATGTTATATTAAGTGGAAAACGTTCACTCGCTCATGCACATCATGACACCGTTATATTACTATGACTTCCGTTTTTTACCATCTCGGCTAATTTCATGTTGCCTGAATAAATTATGCGAAACGCCAATTCAAATAAATACCATACGCTCGCATTGTGTAAAACAACATGTATCATAGGAAGATGCAGCAGTACGAAATAAGGTATTACCTCTGAAGATTGCAGATGAGACTATCATCTTTCAAACAGAGATGTAGCTGGAAAATATTGGTGCAAATCTGATAGCCATGTGATTGGATAAAAGTTAATGAACTAAGTACCACCCAATTAATCGCCGCTGTATTCAGTCATCATACCTGGAAGCATCATATAATAGTAACGGATGTTCCAGCGAAATCCGTTCATATTTGTCTACAACCCTACAGTTTTCATTTAGAGAATCATGCATTAGTCGTTGTATAAAAAATCAAAACCTTACCACCCGGGAATAAGACACGAACCAATCATGAACTCACCTGAAAAACAGAGATAAGTATGTTGCTTCTCACTTATGCCTTAGTTAACAGAGAAACGACTAACAAAGATTATTCAAATCTACATGATTTCAATTACAAATGAAAGAATTGTTTCATCATTTAGCTGCATATTACATTTGTCATACCATTGATAACTCTAAGTTTGGAACAGCTACAACATGCATCGACCGCCATTGCTGAGTTTAATTTCATACTCACATGGTCTCTAAAAATACCATGAACATGAAAATTCCAAATAAATAATATATATCTGTTACTCTTTACATGAAATACCATAAAAAACTAACCATAAATGTGGCAGAAATTGGAATTCCAGCAAATCACCTCAGTTGCAATACTTGCACAAAGCTTGATGCTGCCATCAGTTAATCAAACCATACAAATTAACCAGCAGTGCTGTGTCAGCTGAGGAAGTAAAATAATTTGTTAGTATCCTCGATATCCAAATTTAATCTATGTAACTCTTTTAGCTTAAGATGAGTTGAGTGGATTGCTATAAAAATTTACGTTTGAAATATAAAAGTCTGTATTCCTTTTGTAAAGATTTACCTAAAATCACTTCACTCAGTTCTGTCAAAGTGGAAAATTGTGGCTGGTTTTGTCCATTGGTAGACTGGTTCATAAGCTTTGTACGTAGGCTAATTATTGACTATGTACAAAATGGGTCCTCAAATACAGATTAATGTTCGTGAACCTTGCTATGTAGAACCGAATGTATATTGGTAAATCATACATAATACATTATATATAACAATTCACTTATAACACCTGTTTAGCTTTAATATTTAGAAAGTTGGAATCAATTGGACATTACTTGTGCAAAGCTTAAAATAAACATTGCTCAATATCTGCTATACCGTGTATTGTATTTCTTATATATTTTTAGGTATTCAATGATAACAGAAACGTAAAAATATTAATGATTTATTTTATATGTATGTTATCATCAACGCATACTGAAAATATAAATGATCTTAATTATTGTAATAAATTTATTTTTACTGGTGACAGAAAAAAAAATACGATGAGCAATACTGGCTTTTATATATATATTTTAATAACAGCAATAATCAGAACTAATATCCTAAGTATTCAAGCAATGCAATAGTTACATATGCTTTGGTTTCATGCTATTTGCATGGACGCACAGCTTGCATTGAAAAGTCCACGGATTGTGAATAAATATCGGCCAAATTATCGCAATCCAGTAAACTATAGCCTAAACTTGGAATGAAATTTCACATTGTCCTGTGTTCATCCTAATCTTTGAGTTTAGTATATTGCCAGTGATAAATTATCGCCACGTAATTGACTGAAGAATTTTTTAATTTATGGGTTTTAACACAAGTATCTTTGTTCATGTTATAGCCATTGTAGGGAGATGTATTTATCAACAGAAAATATGCTGCAGCAGACCAAATTTAGTAAGATTATAGTGATGAAGACTATATTATATTGATCGATAGTAATCTGTTAAAAAAGGGAGTAAATGCATACTTATCAACAGAAAATATGCTTCAGCAGACCAAATTTCAAACATCCGTCCTGCACATCGTCTCAAATATGTAAATCAAACAGCATAAAACTGTAAAGATAGGAAAATATTATGAAAAAGTTAATAGAACCAATATTTTTTTCAGTCTCGAATAAGATGTATGGCAGTTAACGTTAGAATTTACAGTGCTATTCGGTACTTGAAGATCTGCACCATAGCAACAGCATCATACTGCATGTTATCATATGACATGTATATCAGATGGAAGGCTGTAGTGGAGCCTATTCAACTGGTAGAAAATAACCACTGGTTAATTATTTAAATTAGCAACATAAAGAATAGCACTTCAGCAGTACCAGTGTAGATTAGTATGTAGTGGACAAAAAAATAACTGAGTAGCATTTGAACCAACAAATGCAGCAGTACTGCAATAAAGTAAAGTATGGTTCCAATCGTTGGATCGCCACGGCAATTCATTTCCTGTTTCATTGCTTCTGAAATGAGGTCTGCTAACTGATGCTTTTGTGTAATCGTTCATGCGTTTGTCAACAGATCCACAGGAGGTGGTTTTAACGTGCTGTGGTAATACAAACTTAACTGTCCGCATTAGCTCACCCAGATTTTTGTCTGCATCAAATATGGGTTTGATGTGGAATATACCTCATTACAGATGAAAAATTAAGCTGTGTAAAATTTTCGTCTTTTCAACCTGTTCTGCTGCAGCTACTGTAAATGGTAAGTTATACAAATGAAGTGCACATTGTGTAGACAGCTAGGTAGGAACATACAAATACAGTTGTAAAAGAAGGTAATGCACATATTATTACCTCTGAAAAAATGGCAGTATTTCAAATGTGGAAAATAAACCCTGACAATACAAAACAGATACGTAAATGTATGGTGGGACTGTTATAACATTACATCAATATGTTACACATATAAACCAACGTAGGAAAAATTTGACACAAAGTTAATGAGGTAAGGAAAATAAAAAACCACAGCATACCTGCAGGGTAGAGTTCAAAATGTAGGGTGTTAAATTGCAATGTCGACAGTGTGATTAAATATTGAAAGAGCATATACTGTTATGGAAAACTGCGGCTTTGCGGAAGCGTCCAGGATTTTATTCACCCAATTACTTAAAAATGATTTCTATGGAAACAAACACAGATATGAAATCACACGCGCAAACACAAGATATTCCACCCAACCACCCTCTTTATTGATTCACAAAAACAAATTTTGTTTACATTCAATGGATCAAAACCAACAATAAACAAAATTACAAGAATCAATAACCTTATTGAGAAAGGGAAAGAATATCTACATGACTACAACTTCTGTTGGAAGAGGAGAACAATGAAGAACGACGGTCAATCCTTGGATTAACTGGAGGCACCAATCCTCTCTAGGGCACCAAGCCCTAGAGGCACGCAACCGCCACTCTGTTCGGTCATACATTAATCCAACCCAATGTGCTGCTTTTATAGGAGAATAGA
This sequence comes from Allium sativum, assembly GCA_030737875.1. Lineage (NCBI taxonomy): Eukaryota > Viridiplantae > Streptophyta > Magnoliopsida > Asparagales > Amaryllidaceae > Allium > Allium sativum. The sequence goes on from CM060920.1 coordinate 967,165,038, forward strand.
AAGCCTAGGAAAAATAACCAATTGTCCTCTTAGAGATATATTAGGAATATATCCCCTCAATACTTGCAGAATAAGTCACAGAAAGACCGGATCAAAATCCAGCAATTAATCCGCTCAAATGCCAAACTGCTCCTTCTAACCTTCTTTCTGTTGCTGCACCATCTCCTCTACCGCCAAGCACATCCACGCCTCGTCTCTATCAACATATGTGATTTTATATCACAAATCATAACACTCCACCTTGATATGAAATCACATCAACAACAAGTCATCCGACTTCCATGGACATGTGAAATCACCATCACAACGCTCCACCTTAATCTAAAATCATATCAACACTCCAACAATCACCAAACAAGTCATCTAGCTCTTTCAACGACACCTTCTCTCAATTAAAACCAACCTCGATTTCCAGGCAACGAGATACACCCCACCTGTTCCGAGTACAGGGACTCAATTGATTTCAGGGCAACAATCACACCCAGTCGATTTGAAAGGACTACGACCACACCTCAATTACAAGCACAACCCACCGCCTGCAAAAGATGCATCTACCATCTGAGCTGCACCGTGCATACACCAACGGTCTAAAAAATGCTTGCAATACCACAATATCTCCATCGTCTTTGTGGATTTCAAAACTCGACATCCGTCTTCCGTTTGACATGATCTCTTCATCTCCGGGATCCCTCGAGTATCATCAACATTCAGACCCTTGTCGATACCATGATCCTCCACCTTAGAACCATCAACAGTGACCATATTAACATCTCCACCTTGTTGTGGACTTGGTTCTTCAACCGTCACTCGCCTTCCACATCGACACCCGTCTACCACTTGACCTGAGCTCCTTCCTCGAGCATCATCAACGTGAAGACCCATGTCGAAAATATGAACCGAATCACCAAGGTATAGGCAAATCAAACCAATTGCCAACATCTTCGTCTTCTTCCATCTTCCCTCATCCACGTCGGAGGGCTTCTCTTCATCTCCATCAACCAAACCATTGAGGCCTTCAAATCCACAATCAAAATTAGTCATCACCAACAGCGTCATCATATCCGACATAAAAAAAATCAATTTTTTTCAACAAAAAAAATCAATTTTTTTCCGAACAAAAATCAATTTTTTCCAATCCAAAATCACTCTAAGCTCTGCGATGATCTAGCTCCGATACCAACTGTTATGGAAAACTGCGCCTTTGCGGAAGCGTCCAGGATCTTATTCACCCAATTACTTAAAAATGATTTCTATGGAAACAAACACAGATGTGAAATCACACGCGCAAACACAAGATATTCCACCCAACCACCCTCTTTATTGATTCACAGAAACAAATTTTGTTTACACTCAATGGATCAAAACCAACAATAAACAAATTTACAAGAATCAATAACCTTATTGAGAAAGGGAAAGAATATCTACATGACTACAACTTCTGTTGGAGGAGGAGAACAATGAAGAACGACGGCCAACCCTTGGATTAACTGTAGGCACCAATCCTCTCTAGGGCACCAAGCCCTAGAGGCACGCAACCGCCACTCTGTTCGGTCATACATTAATCCAACCCAATGTGCTGCTTTTATAGGAGAATAGAAGGCCTAGGAAAAATATCCAATTTTCCTCTTAGAGATATATTAGGAATATATCCCCTCAATACTTGCAGAATAAGTCACAGAAAGACCGGGTCAAAATCCAGCAATAAATCCGCTCAAATGCCAAACTGCTCCTTCTAACATTCTTTCTGTTGCTGCACCATCTCCTCTACCACCAAGCACATCCACGCCTCGTCTCTATCAACATATGTGATTTTATATCACAAATCATAACATATACAACACAACAGACTATTAATCATACATTGACGAAGCATAATAAGTTAACTGAGTGGAGGTAAACTTAAGTTAGCAATTAAGATGTACAGATCAATGAGGAACAGTAACCAACAACGGTATAAATAACAACTTATGCAGGTTCACACGATCACAGGTTCACAGGTCATAGCTTGCTGGTCAAAGAACAAACACTGTTACCCTTCCCGCAGTTGTAATCATATTTTGTCATTGTTTTCTGCTCTTTTACTTCCATTCGTAAAACCTGCTGGAGTTTAAAACAAATCATATTAACATGCCGTTTAAAAAAAATTCCCAAATTACCAGTGAAGAGAAATACACTGACCAACCTGTCAAAGATCTGAATATTTCTTTATACACAATATTCTGTGTATGATCAGATGGTCTGGTATCCGGATTTCTTATTAAAAGTTTCAATCCTCGGTATGAAGTAGTTCTAGAAATTGCTACGTATAACTGACCATGTGCAAACACCGGCTGTGGAAGATATACTCCAACAGTTTCCAAAGTCTGCCCCTGACTTTTGTTAATGGTCATTGCAAAGCAAACTTTGATGGGGAATTGGCGTCTTCGAAGGACAAAAGGCCATTTTGTTTAAACAGATGTCAGTATTATTCGCGAGATTAAAGCCTTTCTCCCACTATTGTTTCCAGTTATAATTTGAGCCTCTATGACTCGACTTCCGAGCTGTGTGACAACTAATCGAGTACCATTGCAAAGGCCCAACCCTTGATTAAGATTTCTTAACAGCATAATGGGAACACCTATATTGAGCTCCAACTTATGATTTGGAATACCGGAAACTTGTAAGCTATTTAAAAATTCAGTTGGGTATATCAAATTTTGATCATCGGATAGTTCGGTTAATGGGCTTATAGAATCTGCACTAAAATAAGTTACAACGTTTCCTTCCAAATTTGAAATTACGAAAGAATTAATTACCTCAACTGCTTCATTTGTAGGAGTTAAAATACACCTGTCGCGTAGGTAGTTTATCTCTGCCAGTCTTTTCCCCAAATCAGGGTACACATACTTCACAATTTTTTTAATTTCATCATCGCCGTGAGGAATAAGATATTGTTTCGGGATCTGTATCCACGATTGCTCACTGTTAGAGTGTGAAGATATGTTTTCAATGTTGCCTTCACCCACATCTAAGACCCACTTACCAAAATTTGCAATTTTCTTTTTCTCCTCTATACTCACATCATTATTTCTTAAACGCATGTTTTCCTTGAGCTCAAAAATGGTGCATCTACTCCATAGGCTTGAATGGTTAATAGCTGCGTCTACAATCATTTGTCTTGTTCCATGTGCAATAACAGGTAATGTCTGCCTGAAATCACCACCTAACAAAACCGTTTTACCACCAAATATTTTGGTTTCACTGTATTTATCATGTGTTCTCATTATGTCTGTCATCGTTTTCTCAAATGCTTCTAATGCATTTCTATGCACCATGGGAGCCTCATCCCAGATTATTAAATCAGTTTTTCGTAACAGATTAGCTAATGCTGATTGCTTTGATATATTACAGACTGAATTATCTTCCAATGTTATCGGTATTTTAAATTTGGAATGGGCCGTTTTACCTCCTGGAAGAAGTAATGAAGCTATACCAGATGTAGCCACAGCTAGCACAATCGTACCTTTTGCTCGTAAACTGTTTATGATAGCCTTCTACAAAAATGTTTTCCCAGTACCACCACTTCCATAGACAAAAAAAAATCCACCTTCGCCGCCTACGACAGCATAGTTTATAACGTCAAACACAAACTTTTGTTCTAAATTCAATGCTGGTATGGTAGTTTGCAACTCAATTTCTAATGTATCAATATCATAGTTTTGCTCTTCTCTAATTAGGATGTTGTTTAAAGAGGAGTTGTCAACAAAAGTAGAAATAAAAGCAGATGAAAACTCAGATAAGGAACAGTTGTTTCTACGCATTATTTTCTCCACCTCCTCTAAGGCCAATCCTTTAACTTGAACTTCGGTAAGCTCATGCATTTCATCAGGACAAACACGCTTTTGTCTCCACATTATGTCATCTGACATCAATTCCCAATGTTTATCCCATATCTTTACCGGATCAGCTATTTCACAAAACAATATCATCATTACAAACAATTCTCTTAAATGGGAGGCAAAAGACCAATTCCCTGCTTCGAAGATTGCATCAGACCATTCATTATCATCTTCAAGAAGCCCTCTTGCTGAACATGCATTTTTGAAAGAATCATAAATTACATTGTTAACCGTTCTAATATCTTCAAATGTACATGGGCCTTTTACAATATTTAACAACATTCGTAGGTAAAATCTTTCGCCAGAAGTAGTGTAACACCCCGAATTTTAGTTAATACTAATATTCACTAATTACAGAATAAATAATCTCAGATATGAGAATTGGGGGAAACGGGCTGCATCATTGCGTTTGTCTCGGAAAAATACGCGAAATAGAGTCCGAGTTTTCGAGAATCGAAGTCCGTATGGCCCAGTTATGGCCTAATGAAGTTTTCTGAAAATTCAAAGTTCAAAACAGATTTAAAATTCAGGTTCAAATTTCGAAATTGGGGCCATTGGGCGCAGGCGGAAAAATTCCCGCCTAGCTAACCAAGTCGACAGCCCTGTCGACTGGGCAGTCGACTTGGCTAGGACCAAGTCGACAGCCCTGTCGACTTGTGTGTCGACAGGGGGTGCTCGGCCAGTTTGGCCTGGTGCACCATTTTAGGGTTTGGCTGTGTTTTGGGGCTGTTTTCTGGAAGCTTCCGAGATCTGATGGTCCTAATCTAATTTAGGGTTAATCTAATGGCCAAAAACACTTACCTAATCCTATAAATAAGACCCTAAGTTAGCCCTAAATGATCATAATCCTATCCTCTAACTAAACTATGCCAAAATTTTCTATGATCATGGCCTCCACTCAAAATCCTAGCCTCCATCCTCTTTCTAAACTATTTCTATGAAGGCTTTCATGTTCATACAAGCATTTTTAAGTTGTATGAGTGATCATTAGCTTGCATTCATCATCAAGTTGCAAGCTTTATTTTCAAGGCTAGAGTTTTTGGGTGATTTTTGGCAAGGGTTTGCTTATTGGAGTTTAGTGGTGAGTTTCTATAGCCTTAATAATCAATTGTTAAATTGATTATGATAGGATATGATAAGATATGGCTATGTTTGTGGATCAATGTGTTTATGCAAGTTTAGTATAGTATATGTTGTGTGTTTTGCAAGTTTTATGCTATATGTTATGCAAGTTTAATGCTATGTTTTATGATGCTCATTATGCAAAACACTATGTTGAACATTGATTCATATGTAACATGTTATGCAAGCTATATGTGAGATTATATGCAAGTTCATATGTAACGTGTTATGCAAGCTATATGTGAGATTATATGCAAATTCATATGTAACATGTAATGCAAGTTATGTGCATGATTATATGCAAGTTCATATGTAACATGTTATGCAAGCTATATGTGAGATTATATGCAAGTTCATATGTAACATGTTATGCAAGCTATATGTGAGATTATATGCAAGTTCATATGTAACATGTTATACAAGTTATGTGTTTGGTTATATGCAAGTTATGTGCATGATTATATGCAAGTTCATATGTAACATGTTATGCAAGTTATGTGTCTGGTTATATGCAAGTTAACATGTGACATGCTATGCAAGTTCACACATTTGTATGACATAAGAATCATATGCAAGTTACCCTTTGTGACATATGTGCTTCATGCAAGTTTGGGTTAAATGCTAGTTGGGTTTAATGTATGCTCGTATATGCAAGTTGACACCTTTTAAACCCATGATAAAGTTATATGCTATGTTGGTTAAACTCATGGCATTTGTGATGAATCTTCCCTTTATTATGTCATGTTATGAGAACGAATTACGTGGGGAACGATGGGGTTAATATGCATGTTAATAAAATGGTGTGAAATGGGTATGCTTAAGCATAATATAAAGTGAATGGACATAATTGGGAATTTACCTATTAAGTTAGGTCTACCCATATTATGGAATTGGGAATTTACCTATTAAGTTAGGTCTACCCATATTATGGAATTGGGAATTTACCTATTGAGTTAGGTCTACCCATATTCTTGAAATTGGTAATTAATTAGGGATAATTAATACAAATTATGGGGGTGATTAATTAGGTGTAATTAATCGACTAAGACACGAGGTTGGACCCTTTTGTAGCATAAGACTGCCCGGAACCGACCGGCAAATCCAGCGGCTACAAATGATTGGCTCAATGTGAGGGGTCTTAGTCATAAACTAAATACGTGTCAAGTGTAAAGACACGAGGTTAGACTCTGTTATGGTGTAAGGCTGCCCGGAACCAACCGGCATATCCAGCTGCCATAAAAGACAGTCTAATGTGAGAGGTCTTTACAAAGGTTACGATCTTAATTAATTAAGAAACACTTAACCAAATTAGCATGTAGTGGGGCATGAGGGGTTAAGTGGGTGCCTTGGGTGGCATGTAGTAACTAGTGGGGGTGCCTTGGGTGGCATGAGGAAACTAGTGGGTTGCCTTGGGTGGCAATAGAAAATACGATTAGAATACTTAACCAAAGTGGAACATGTAATTAAACATGATTAAAGGGTTAAGTAAGTGCCTTGGGTGGCATGTGGAAATCTAATGGGTGCCTTGAGTGGCAATTAAAATATGATTAAAAGACTTAACCAAAATTTATAACATGTAAGTGGACATGGTTAAAGGGTTAAGTGGATTCACTAGAAATGACAAGCTTAGGTGGGTAGCTTGTGGGGGGGCCATTTCAACCAATATCCCAAACGTATCTTTGTGGGCTCGACCCAAGTCGAGGACGGAACACGCATATTGGGCTTGACTGTAAGAGGCCAAAACGGGTTAGCGGTGGCAACGCAAGTCCAACGGGTTTCATATGCGTGTGTGGACCCGGGCTGGTAAGTAAGACGTTGTTGCATCGGGTAGGTATAAGCCGTGCACCGTTGATATTATCAGGTTGCCACTTTGGGGAATGATACACCCCACTGTGGGGCCAGCACGGGTATCTACGTTAGGGAGCCGATCGCTTGGGGAGTAGTGGGTACACCTAGTGGAGATAGGGGCAGACGGAACCTATGTAGTCAGCTAGGGGTACACGAAACTACTATTAAAAATTACTAAGTACACTTAGTGGGATCAACCTTTAAGTAGGAATTACCCTTGGGTGGGTAGAACTGGTGTGGTGCAGTGTAGGAATTACCCTTGGGTGGGTAGATCTGGGGTGGTGCAGTGTAGTAATTATCCTTGGGTGGGTAAATGCGTCTTTTCGGTTATCTTAGTACATCCTGTGTTTAGTTGGCTACTTAGTATAGTCATTATCCCCAGAGGTACCGTACCTTGTTTATATCATACCCTAATTACTTTAATGATTGTATTGTTAAGGTTATAGGACTCGCTCAGACTTATGTCTGACCCCGTTGTTTTTTTATCTTTTTCCCAACCCTCAGGTTTTCAGAGTGGGCCTAGCACTAGTGGGCTTGGATCAGACCGCTATATCTATCTTTTGGGGCTTGGACCATAGAAGTAAAGCTCGGTTTATCTTTTCTATTATGGCTATTATCTATGTAGTGGGATTATGTACTTCTATTTTATCAGGATGGATATTATGTACTTGACTCTTGTTATGGTTTTGTGATATAACCAAACATGTTTTACTTTCCGCTGCAATGAAATGATGTTTTAATTTTCAAGTATTACTTATATCTGTCTTGTTGTAATTTTTCTGTTCTATACTCACTAAAAATACTTCACCGAAACTAAGGCATTCCCTTAGTGAGTGACCTTAGCGGGTGTGGCGTGTTACACGTGGTATCAGAGCTTAAGGTTACCAGAACAGATAAAATTTTTAGAAAAACTATTTTCTAAGAATATTTTTGAAAGGAGTATTTTCAAAAACATGTCTTTTAAGAGAAGTTTTTGAAAGAAAAGCATAATCCCCAATAGCCATATCTATATCTTTCAAATTCTCCGTTTTGAATCTCTTCCTCTCTCGTTTTGAGTTTCCCCTCCGCGTATAGAAGATCTTTCTAAGATAGATAAGAATGGAAAACCACTTCAAGGGACTTAGACATTAGTCGGACTAGAAGTTGGTTCAAGAAGGAGGAGGACTTGTAGGTACCTATTGGATAGACGATGGGAGGAAGGCTCAAATAGTTGTTTGGTTAATGAAGAGCGAAACCTCATTTTGATGGGAGGTTACGAGTGGAGAATGGGAAGAAGAGGGCTAGTAGTTATCCTTTTGGGAGGAATAGGACACCTTATTAGGATTATCCAAAGAGGCAAGGGCAAGGTACGGAATCTCCTGGAGGGTAGTTGTACTCCCTCACGGCTAGTGTACCAGATGGGGATAGGACCGTCTAGGTTGGAATTTGGATTTCTTTATTATCCGGTTCGAACTTTATTTGATTCTGACGCATCGAGTTCGTTTATCTCATCATTGTTAGTTGAGTCACTGCACTTAGACACCAGTTTAGTAGATGATCCCTTAGTTGTTTCAAACCCAATTGGGGCTCCATGATGTGTTTGGGTTTGAAAGTTTCTATACTTAGCGTTGAGTTTAGATGTGATGCTTTTTGGGCTTCACGGGCTATGGGTTAGTTTTGGGCATGGACTGGTTATCCAGTAGTGGTGTCGTTCTTGATTTTGAAGGGAGAGTTGTTAGGCTTATGACTCGCTTGGGTAACACTCTCGAGATCTCTTGTACTCCCATGGAATCTATTATGCTAAGTTATCTAGAATCGCTTGACACGTCGGTCGAGAGTTTGCGATCTGTTAGAGTGGTCCGGGAATACTCGGATGTGTTTGAGGAGGTGAAGGGCTTACCTCCGGAGCGGGAGATTGACTTCCGAATATATCTGGTAGACAATGCCAAACCAGTATCTTGGCCAGTGTGCCACATGGCCCCTCGTGAGAGGAGGGAACTCCATAAGCAAGTAGGCGATTTGCTTGAGAAGGGGTTCATAAAACGAAGTATATCGGAGTGGGGTGCTCCAGTAGTTTTTGCCACGAAGGCGGATGGGTCCCTCAGACTTTGTGTAGGCTAAAGAGAACTAAATAAACTCACAAAGAAGAATAGACACCCATTGCCGAGGATTGATGATCTCTTTGATCAGTTGGTTGGCGCCTCAGTGTTTTCGTAGTTGGACTTAGCCACGGGATCTCATCAGTTGAGAGTGGCTGAGGATAGTATAGAGAAGACTACCTTTAGGACTCCGGATGGTTTTTATGTGTGGCTGGTGATGCCATTTGGTTTGACGAATGCCCCCGCATACTTTGTTGATTTGATGAGAAGGGTGTTCAGGGAGTACCTAAATAAGTTTGTGATGGTCTTTGTAAATGACATCTTGGTCTTTTCTAGGAGCGAAATAAGTTTTCATGTGTGCTTAATAGGTTGAGCAAAGCCAGTTATGGGAAAAACGGTGGTTTTGGAGCGAGACTGCCAAGGACATCCAAAGTTGGTCAAAGGCTTAATTGTTTAGCCATTTTTACTAGTATCATCTCACGTAGGTCGTCTGAACTCGAAGGAGATATCCCTCGGGTGTTTGTCTGATATTGGTTTAGCCCTTTGGGGCTTGCACTTGGGGGATGTCAAGTTCGACTAGGATGGTCTGTGTGAGAGATTGACAGTTGTGATGATTTTGGATGGGGTAATATCCTGGTTTCCTCTTAAAAGTGGAGAAGAGCATGCCCTACATCTTAGGGAAGTGTTGGAGACTCTTCGAGCGCATAGTCTTAGGACAGCAAAAGTGGATGGGATTCTTAGCATCCTATGAGTTTGAGATAGCGTATACCTATGGCAAGGGTAACGTGGTAGCGGACGCCTTAAGTAGAAAAAGGTTGTCCTTGAGTTCATTGTTCGTTGAACGACGGAGCTTAGAGTTTATTTCTATGTTTGACTTTAGACCTTCCGTTGACTTTGTACCCGGTTTGCTAGCCTCCTTGGAGGTTAGGCCTACTCTTTTGGGGCGGATTGGCGGAGCACAGCGAGACGACCCACAGTTGGTTGAGTTAGTAGAGAAGCTCATGAGGAGGGGGAGTCGTCCAGCCATTTGAGTAGGTACACCCTAGATGGTAAGGGGTGGTTGCGTAGAGACGGTAAACTTTGTGTACCGCAAGACGAGGGTTTGAGGAAGGCTATACTTGATGATGCACATCGTTCGAAGATGACCATTCATCCCGGTAGGGACAAGATGTACCAAGACATGAAGCGAGTTTTCTTTTGGGCCGGTATGAAGAAAGACGCGGCCGAGTATGTCGCTAGATGTTTGGTGTGCCAACAAGTAAAAGCGGAGCAAAAGAAACCCGGTGGGTTGCTTCACCCATTGGAAGTTCCGCTATGGAAGTGGGATAGTGTCTCGATGGATTTTGTCAATGGATTACCGAGATCGAGGAAGGGTAATACGGGAATTTGGGGTGTGGTAGACAGACTTACTAAGAGTGCCCATTTTATACCCGTGAAGAGTAAGAGGACTGCTCAATGGCTAGCTTCAATCTACATTCGAGAGATTGTTAGATTGCATGGTGTACCTTCCAGCATAGTGAGTGATCGAGATCCTATCTTCACTAGCGAGTTTTGGAAGAGTTTGAAAGAGGCGGTAGGGACTCAGTTGTGTTTGAGCACCGCAAATCATCCTCAGACGGACGGCCAGACCGGGAGGGTGAATCGCATTTTAGAAGACCTTTTGAGGCTATGTATCTTAGATTTTGGAGGTACATGGGAAGAGCATCTTCCATTGGTGGAGTTCGCATATAATAACAGCTTTCAGTCTAGTATTGGCATGGCTCCTTTCGAAGCTCTCTATGGAAGGCCTTGTCGATCACCTACATGTTGGTGGGAATCTACGGATAAGATTTTACTTGGGCCCGATATGGTTAGAGAGACTTCGGAAAAGATTGATTTGATTAGAAGAAGGATGAAAGCGGCGCAAGACAGACAGAAATCTTATGCGGACAAGAGGAGGACGGATCTTGAGTTTGATGTTGGGGACATGGTCTTTATCAAGGTATCTCCGTTACGGAATGTGGTTCGCTTTGGATCTGTTGGAAAGTTAGCACCAAGGTTTGTTGGACCGTTTCCTATTAAGGAAAGGATTGGACAGATGGCATATAGAGTGGAGTTGCCCGACAGGCTTAGTGGTGTACATGATGTATTCCATGTGTCACATTTGAGGAAGTGCCTACATGAGACCGCTGAGGTGGTAGAGCCGGGCTTGCTTAAAGAAGTAGAGATAGAGCGTGATGAGACGATTCGACGAGCTCCTACTCGCATCCTTGGGTCAGAGACTAGGAAGTTAAGGAATCGAGAGGTTCAACTAGTCAAAGTGCAATGGAGAGAAGATGAGAGCAACGCTACTTTAGAGACGGAAGAGAAGATGCGTTCATTATACCCATTCCTTTTTAGGATATGCCTTTTAATTTCTCCTTTATCGTTTGACTAGTACTTATCTTATCTGTAGTATGTCCTCTCGTTAGTACCTTTGACCTTTAGATAGGGTAAACCTATGGTTGAAACATGTGTTTGAGACATGTTATGATTGATGGATGCATGTGGATGCAAGTGTTTGCTAGTGGTTGCTCGTGGATGCATATACACACACTCTAGACACTAGATCTGTAACAACCCGTATTTTCAATAACCTGTTATAACAAGAAATCGAGGCAGAATTTAATTTATAAATCTGAATCAAGGGAAACGGGCTATGCCATTGCGTTCGTCTCGGAAAAATACGCGAAATAGAGTCCGAGTTTTCGAAAATCGGAGTCCGTATGACCCGATTAAGGCCCGACGAAGTTTTCAGAAAATTTCTAAGCAAAAACAGATTTCAAATTCAAAATCTGAATTTGGGAGTTGGGCCAGTTTGGGCCAGGCGGGAGAATTCCCGCCACAGTACCCAAGTCGACAGCCCTGTCGACTTGGGAGTCGACTGGGTCTGACCAGGTCGACTTGGCTGTCGACTTGGCTCAGACGCCCAGTTCTGCCTGGTGCACCATTTTGGGTTTGTGTTGAGCTTGGGGGCCAAATTCGATTTGGAGGGTTGAGATGAGAACTAGGGTTTAATCATATGGTCTAAATCACTAGCCTAATCTATAAATAAGACCCTAACCTACCCTAAATCATCATTAATCTATCCTACAACTAAACTATGGCAAAATCAATCCTCTCATGGCCTCCACTCTCTTCATAAATTCCTAAATCAATTTTCAAGAAATTTCCATGCATACAAGTGTATTTAGGCTTGTATGATCCTCCTTAGCTTGCATTAAAGTCTTGTTTCTCTATTGGCATCATAAAGGAGGAGTCTTGATCAAGTTTGCTTGCATTTTGGGGTTTTAATTAGTTGCATAAGGGGGTTTCTTACATTTGCTATACTCATTTGAGTCTTCATAGCATTGTAAGCCTATTTCTACTCTTGTATTTTAACTATGAAGTTAATATGTTATGTTGCAAGTTGAGTTTGGGGTTAATCATGATATGCATGCATATGAATCTTATGCAAGTTGAAACCATGTTATGCATGCATATGAACCTTATGCAAGTTGAAACCATGATATGCATGCATATGAATCTTATGCAAGTTGAAACCATGTTATGCATGCATATGAACACTATGCAAGTTAAAATGATGTTATGCATGCTTATGAATATCTTGCAAGTTGATAACATGATATGCAAGTTTATGATCACATCTTTGTCTCATATGCCACCATGTTTAACTTGTGGCTCCAACACCTTTATGTCATAATTTTGCCAAGTTCCCTCTTTCTATCCTTTATGCGCTATTGCGATATGTAAAGCGAGGGGATTGCGTTTGGGGTTGGGTAAACTTAAAAGACATAAAAACATAAGCTTGAGAATTTACCTATTAAGTTAGGTCTACCCATTGGGAATTTACCTATTAAGTTAGGTCTACCCAATTGCTTGAAAATTTGTAATGTGTTTTGAAAACATGATGGACATGACACTTAGAAAACATGAGGATGGCCAACTCGAGGTTGGGTTGAGCTTGTAGCATAAACCTACCCGGAACCGACCGGCTTAACTAGTGGCTACAAGCAATAGGACCCAATGTGAGTAGTTGGTCATGTTGCACGTAAAACCCGAGGTTAGACTAAGTTGTGGTGTAAACCTACCCGGACCCGCCCGGCCTAACTAGTAACCACAACAAGGTCTAATGTGAGAGGTTGGGTGCATTAAATTAATTAATGTCACATGGTAGGGTTAAGTCATGGACCGCTTCGATACTTAACCAATTAAACACGATGGGTTGGTAGGGTTAAGTCATGAACCTTGGGTACACTTAACCAACTTGGTACTTGGATGAGTTGGGTTAACCACGTTTAACCCATTAAAGAAACCCTAGTTACGTGGTCCTTTGCACCAGTAACCCTCTTGGTTGTATCATGATACCCTAGGGACTAGGCTAGGGTGGGACACGATTACTGGGACGACATGTAAGCGACCAAAACGACGGCTGTGTAGGTGCGCCGGTGAAGGTTCAGGCGGGCCATGGTCGTGCACATGGTCCGGAGTTGAAAACGCAGGCACGGGCACCAGTAGGTTTAAACTGTGCGTGCTTGGTTTGTGTCAGTGGTTGACACCCTAGGACTTGATACACCCTAGGGTGGACCTAGCACAGTTTAGCTACACTTCGTAGTTGGGCCGTAAGACACCGACACTTGACGAGTTAGGCTTTAGGGAGCCGATCGACTAGACCGTGCTAGTTGGACCTTGATTTAGGTCATTCATGATGTTGGGCCAAACTTGGGCCTGGGGATCACTTCTTGTTTACACTTGATATGACTAGTGAAACTAGTACACTTGGTGCAAACCTCAACCTTGTATATGCGGGGCCACACTTGATCTATCTTGTTGACTTTTTACCATGCCAGTTATCATCCTATGACTCATCCTTGTTTACATATACAGTTAACTTTATTAGTTGTTGTACAATAGTAGGTAGGACTTACCAGTCTTTTGACTGACCCATTTTCTTTCGCCTCTTTTCTTTCGTTCCCCCCCCCCCCCAGGTTTACAGGGCGGGAATACCAGTACTTAGCTTGGATCTTAGCTGCTTTTCCTGGATAGCTCATGTATGCTTTGGACTTGAGCTCGCTATGGTTTTCTACCTTGGGGATAGCCACTTTATGTTTTCCTTTCCAGTTTCCAGTTTTATGTTTCTAGACTTTGTTTATGGAAAATAATGATCAAGTACTGTGTTGTAATTTAACTTATGGTTTTGATATGCTAGTTTTTATCCGCTGCTATATTTACTCTGTTTTTACTTATATGTTCTGTCTTGTGATATCTACATGCATGTTTACCTTGTTTAAACGCCCCTCCAAAGTCAGTGCCTTTGCAAGAGTGGCACTGGCGGAGGTGGGGTGTTACATTTGGTATCAGAGCATAAGGTTTACGAGATTGGAGCAAAAAGGGTTTTAAAGTTACTTTTAAAAGCTTTTTTAAAAACCAATTAAGTATTTTCCAAAGAAAAGTCTAGTTTATTTTGAAAGGCTATCCCCCAAGAGCCATAAGCACTATCCTTCGTTTCCTCGTTCTAAATCTATTTTTTCCCTTTTTCAGCATGGCCGATCTCAATCTTCCTGAGGGAGTCACCATTCCCGGATGGTTCCGGAGGTACTTGGAAGCTAGGGCCAACAATGCAGGTCCAGCAACCACTCCCACTATCACTGAGGTTCCACCCCCTCCTCTCCTCCTCAGCAACCGCAAGCCGATTTCGCCAAGGTTTGCAAGGACTTCAAGGCCATGGGTGGCAAAAAATTTATTGGGACAGAGACTTTCGTGGAAGCAAGAAACTGGTTGAAGGAAACCGAAGATCTCTTTGCCATCTTTGATATAGAGGACCGTAGAAAGGTTCTGTTGGCGGTTTGGCTACTAAAGGAGGAAGCTGCTTATTGGTGGGAGGTCACCAATGCTACTAGGCCCGTAGAAACCTGGGTCGACTTTAGGGCAAGGTTTGGGCTTAAGTTCCTATCGTCTGCAGAGGCAAATTTGCAACTAGAAAAGTTCATAGCCTTGAAGCAAGGAGACATGACAGTGAGAGAGTATGTGAATAAGTTCAACCAGCTTGCCCGATTCGGTTTGGACATGGTCAATACTCCCGAGAAGAAGGCTCTACGTTTTGCACGAGGGTTAAATGAGCCATTACAAGGTCTAGCCATGTCACACATACCCATGGGGGCCACTTTCGAGAGCCTAGTAGACATGGCATTGCTGCAAGGAGAGGATAAGAATGGGAAGAAAGAAGTCAAGCCCAATGAGACTCAGTCTAAGAAGACAGACTCCAAGTGGGGAGGGAATCAGAGTAATCAGAATAACAAGAACAACAAGGAAAACAAGAACAAGGCAAAGGACCCAAGAAAGTGCAACTTCTGTGGGATTGTTGGGCACATAGCCAAGGACTGTAGGAAGAAGAGAATGAAATTGGGAGGGTGCTTTCACTGTGGAGAGACAGGACATTTTAGCAAGGATTGCCCTAAGAAGCAGGGGCATGGATAGACTCAACGTGCAGGTTCATCCGGAGGGCAAGTGCATGCTCTCAACGCCACTTCAGTTCAGGATCGAGGTAGCATTTCTGTAGAAAGTCTTGTTTATATTTCTGATTATCCTGTTCGCACCTTATTTGATTCTGGAGCATCGCATAGTTTTATTTCTTCTGACATTGTTGAAAGTTTGCACCTAAGTACTAGCTTAGTTGAGGATCCCGTTTGTGTTTCGAACCCGAGTGGGGGTTCAGCCCATTTATCTATGATCTGTATGGATTTGAGGATTTCTATCTTGACCGTAGAATTCTCGTGTGATGCTTATGTTCTCGGATTCACGGGATACGGGTTGATCTTGGGCATCGATTGGTTATCCCGTTATGGAGCCATTCTCGATTGTGAGCATAGGGTGGTGAGACTCATGACTCGCCTTGGTAATACCCTAGAGATTTCTCGCAACCCGCTAGATCCTGTCATGCTATGTTATCTTGAATCTCTTGACTCGTCTATCGATGATCTGCAATCTGTAAGGGTGGTTCGAGAATACCCTGATGTTTTTGAAGAAGTTAAGGGGTTACCCCCTAAGCGAGAGATAGATTTCCGCATTTATCTGGTTGATAACGCTAAGCCAGTCTCCTTACCAGTTAGGCACATGGCCCCGTGTGAAAGGAGAGAGCTCAGTAAGCAAATCAAGGAGCTACTTGAGAAGAATTTTATTAGGCGAAGCATTTCCGAATGGGGTGCTCCTGTGGTGTTCGCTACTAAGGCGGACGGCTCGCTTCGTCTATGTGTTGATTATCGAGAGTTGAACAAGCTGACCAAGAAGAATAGGCATCCATTACCGAGGATAGATGACCTCTTCGACCAGCTTGTTGGTGCTTCTGTTTTCTCTCAGCTTGATCTTGCTACTGGATTCCATCAGCTCAGGGTAGCTGAAGACAGTATAGACAAGACTGCGTTCAGGACTCCAGATGGATTCTTCGAATGGCTTGTCATGCCGTTCGGCTTGACTAATGCACCCGCATATTTCGTTGACTTGATAAGTAGGGTGTTCAGGGAGTTCTTGAACAAGTTTGTCGTGGTCTTCGTGGATGATATTCTGATCTTCTCAAAAGACGAGGAAGCGCATGTTAGACATCTCAGGGAAGTGATGGATACGCTTAGAGCCCATCAGTTGAAAGTCAAGTTCTCCAAATGCCACTTTTGGAGAAAGGAAGTCCGGTTTCTTGGGCATATAGTTTCTAAGCAAGGTATAGCTGTGGATCCCGGGAAAGTGGTTGCAGTTCAAGACTGGAAGACTCCTAAGAATGCAACCGAAGTGCGAAGCTTTCTCGGTCTGGCAGGCTATTATAGGAAGTTCATTAGAGACTTCGCTAAGATTTCAGCCCCTCACTAGATTGACGAAGAAGAACTTAGTCTTTGCATGGGACTTAGAGTGTGAGCTCGCTTTTCAAAAGCTCAAAAGGGCCCTTACCACAGCTCCAGTTTTGGCATTACCCGATGGCGGTAAGATGTTTACCGTGTATACCGATGCATGTGGCGCGGGGTTAGGCGCTGTTCTAGTGCAGGTGGGAAGAGTGATATGTTATGGGGGTAGGCAACTTAAAGTTCATGAGAAGAACTACCCCACTCATGACTTGGAGTTGGCGGCGATTGTCTTTGCACTCAAGTCCTGGCGCCACTATCTTTTAGGCGAAAGGTTTGAGCTGTATACTGATCACAAATCACTCAAGTATCTCTTCTCGCAGAAAGATCTGAATCTTAGGCAGCAAAGGTGGATGGAATTCTTGGCATCATATGACTTCGAGATAGCTTATACTCCTGGCAAGGGTAATGCTGTGGCTGATGCACTAAGCAGAAAGAGGTTGACCCTAAGTCCTCTATTCGTTGAGATGAAGAATTTAGAGTATGTGGCAACCTTTGATTTCTCTTTGACAATTGAGTCGATGACCGGTTCTTTAGCATCTCTGGAACTCAGACCTACCCTTCTTGATCAAATTGGGGCTTCGCAGAAAGAAGATCCTCAGATAGTTGAGATTATGGATAAGCTGATTCGAGGAGAGACGTCTAGTCATCTCGCTCGATATTCTATTGATGACAAGGGTTGGCTGAGGAGAGATGGAAGGTTATGTGTTCCAGTGGTAGAAGATCTAGTAAGAAAAGTTCTTGAGGAAGCGCATTGCTCTAAGTTGACTATACATCCAGGCGGAGATAAGATGTATAAAGATATGAAGCGTATTTTCTTTTGGCCTGGGATGAAGAAGGATGTGGCAGAGTTTGTTTCTAGATGTATCATTTGCCAGCAAGTTAAGGCCGAGTCGAAGAAGCCCGGTGGGCTATTGCATCCTCTAGACGTTCCACTTTGGAAGTGGGAGAGTATTTCCATGGATTTTATTGATGGGCTACCAAGGTCAAGGAAAGGGAATACGAGCATTTGGGTCATTATGGACAGACTTACGAAGAGTGCTCATTTCATTCCGGTAAAGAGCAAGAGGACCGCATCTTGGCTAGCGTCTGTATATCTTCGTGAGATTGTGAGACTTCATGGAGTCTCTTCTAGTATAGTCAGTGACCGTGACCCAATCTTTACAAGTCAATTCTGGAATAGCTTGCAAGAAGCCATGGGCACGAGGTTGAATCTAAGTACTGCTTATCACCCACAGACGGACGGTCAAACCGAAAGGGTGAATAGGGTACTCGAGGATCTGTTAAGGCTTTGTATTCTGGATTTTGGTGGTACTTGGGAAGACCATCTTCCTCTTGTTGAGTTTGCATATAATAACAGTTATCAAGCAAGCATAGGGATGGCACCATTTGAAGCTTTATATGGGAGGCCGTGCAAGTCGCCTACATGTTGGTGGGAGACTACAGATAAGCTTATACTTGGGCCTGATATGATCAGAGATGCATCCGAGAAGATCGAGTTGATTCGAAGACGGATGAAAGCGGCCCAAGACCGACAGAAATCCTATGCTAATAAGCGAAGATCTGATTTGGAGTTTGATATTGGAGATATGGTTTTCGTGAAGGTTTCTCCTTTGCGGAATGTGGTCCGATTTGGAGCCGTTGGGAAGTTAGCACCGAGATTTGTTGGACCCTTCCCTATTATAGAGAGGATCGGGCAGATGGCTTATAGAGTGAAATTGCCCGAGAAGCTTGCCGGAGTACACGATGTTTTTCATGTCTCGCATCTCCGGAAGTGTTTACATGAGTCAGCAGAGGTTGTTGAGCCAAGTGTTCTGGAAGATGTGGAAGTGGAGAAAGAAGCTACTTTGAGGAGAGCTCCGATTCGTATCTTGGGGACAGAGACCAAGAAGCTAAGGAATCGAGAGGTCAAGTTGGTGAAGGTTCAATGGGGTGAAGCCGAAGAAGACGCAACTTGGGAAACCGAGGAGAAGATGCGTGGGCTTTATCCATTCCTTTTTGAGGGTACACTCTCAATCTCTTTTCTTTGTTAGCATATCTTTCTCTTTGCTATCCATGTTTCTCTAGTTATCGTGCTAATCTTGTCATGGGAACCTTAGGTAGAAACCCTTTGGATGAAACATGTATTTGAAACATGTTATGCTTGATGGTTGCAAGTGGTTGCAAGTGGATACTCGTGGATGCATGATACACATTAGGCACTAAGATCGGCTCACACACTCTCATATTGCATATGCATGAGTGTTTATGCTTATTCATGGATGAAATTTTTTTGTGTTATCACATGGATGTTGCATATGGATGTATGTGATGTGCACACATATAGATGTTATACATTATGTTAGGAATTGCATACATATGGATTCATTTCACTAACATAATCCGCATTGATGATATTTGCATTAGATAAGTACATATACACACACCTTTGCATATGTTCATATAGCATTTAGAATCTTGTAAGGACAATGATT
The DNA here is from genome assembly GCA_030737875.1 of Allium sativum. Lineage (NCBI taxonomy): Eukaryota > Viridiplantae > Streptophyta > Magnoliopsida > Asparagales > Amaryllidaceae > Allium > Allium sativum. The sequence continues at coordinate 967,184,342 of CM060920.1, forward strand.
GCTCGTGGATGATGTTTTGAGTAGATGGATGTTGGATGGTAGGATACGTTCCTCCTAACTTGAGAATTTCGGGGACGAAATCATTTAAGGAGGGGAGAATGTAACAACCCGTATTTTCAATAACCTGTTATAACAAGAAATCGAGGCAGAATTTAATTTATAAATCTGAATCAAGGGAAACGGGCTATGCCATTGCGTTCATCTCGGAAAAATACGCGAAATAGAGTCCGAGTTTTCGAAAATCGGAGTCCGTATGACCCGATTAAGGCCCGACGAAGTTTTCAGAAAATTTCTAAGCAAAAACAGATTTCAAATTCAAAATCTGAATTTGGGAGTTGGGCCAGTTTGGGCCAGGCGGGAGAATTCCCGCCACAGTACCCAAGTCGACAGCCCTGTCGACTTGGGAGTCGACTGGGTCTGACCAGGTCGACTTGGCTGTCGACTTGGCTCAGACGCCCAGTTCTGCCTGGTGCACCATTTTGGGTTTGTGTTGAGCTTGGGGGCCAGATTCGATTTGGAGGGTTGAGATGAGAACTAGGGTTTAATCCTATGGTCTAAATCACTAGCCTAATCTATAAATAAGACCCTAACCTACCCTAAATCATCATTAATCTATCCTACAACTAAACTATGGCAAAATCAATCCTCTCATGGCCTCCACTCTCTTCATAAATTCCTAAATCAATTTTCAAGAAATTTCCATGCATACAAGTGTATTTAGGCTTGTATGATCCTCCTTAGCTTGCATTAAAGTCTTGTTTCTCTATTGGCATCATAAAGGAGGAGTCTTGATCAAGTTTGCTTGCATTTTGGGGTTTTAATTAGTTGCATAAGGGGGTTTCTTACATTTGCTATACTCATTTGAGTCTTCATAGCATTGTAAGCCTATTTCTACTCTTGTATTTTAACTATGAAGTTAATATGTTATGTTGCAAGTTGAGTTTGGGGTTAATCATGATATGCATGCATATGAATCTTATGCAAGTTGAAACCATGTTATGCATGCATATGAACCTTATGCAAGTTGAAACCATGATATGCATGCATATGAATCTTATGCAAGTTGAAACCATGTTATGCATGCATATGAACACTATGCAAGTTAAAATGATGTTATGCATGCTTATGAATATCTTGCAAGTTGATAACATGATATGCAAGTTTATGATCACATCTTTGTCTCATATGCCACCATGTTTAACTTGTGGCTCCAACACCTTTATGTCATAATTTTGCCAAGTTCCCTCTTTCTATCCTTTATGCGCTATTGCGATATGTAAAGCGAGGGGATTGCGTTTGGGGTTGGGTAAACTTAAAAGACATAAAAACATAAGCTTGGGAATTTACCTATTAAGTTAGGTCTACCCATTGGGAATTTACCTATTAAGTTAGGTCTACCCAATTGCTTGAAAATTTGTAATGTGTTTTGAAAACATGATGGACATGACACTTAGAAAACATGAGGATGGCCAACTCGAGGTTGGGTTGAGCTTGTAGCATAAACCTACCCGGAACCGACCGGCTTAACTAGTGGCTACAAGCAATAGGACCCAATGTGAGTAGTTGGTCATGTTGCACGTGAAACCCGAGGTTAGACTAGGTTGTGGTGTAAACCTACCCGGACCCGCCCGGCCTAACTAGTAACCACAACAAGGTCTAATGTGAGAGGTTGGGTGCATTAAATTAATTAATGCCACATGGTAGGGTTAAGTCATGGACCGCTTGGATACTTAACCAATTAAACACGATGGGTTGGTAGGGTTAAGTCATGAACCTTGGGTACACTTAACCAACTTGGTACTTGGATGAGTTGGGTTAACCACGTTTAACCCATTAAAGAAACCCTAGTTACGTGGTCCTTTGCACCAGTAACCCTCTTGGTTGTATCATGATACCCTAGGGACTAGACTAGGGTGGGGCACGATTACTGGGACGACATGTAAGCGACCAAAACGACGGCTGTGTAGGTGCGCCGGTGTAGGTTCAGGCGGGCCATGGTCGTGCACATGGTCCGGAGTTGAAAACGCAGGCACGGGCACCAGTAGGTTTAAACTGTGCGTGCTTGGTTTGTGTCAGTGGTTGACACCCTAGGACTTGATACACCCTAGGGTGGACCTAGCACAGTTTAGCTACACTTCGTAGTTGGGCCGTAAGACACCGACACTTGACGAGTTAGGCTTTAGAGAGCCGATCGACTAGACCGTGCTAGTTGGACCTTGATTTAGGTCATTCATGATGTTGGGCCAAACTTGGGCCTGGGGATCACTTCTTGTTTACACTTGATATGACTAGTGAAACTAGTACACTTGGTGCAAACCTCAACCTTGTATATGCGGGGCCACACTTGATCTATCTTGTTGACTTTTTACCATGCCAGTTATCATCCTATGACTCATCCTTGTTTACATATACAGTTAACTTTATTAGTTGTTGTACAATAGTAGGTAGGACTTACCAGTCTTTTGACTGACCCATTTTCTTTCGCCTCTTTTCTTTCGTTCCCCCCCCCCCCCCCCCCAGGTTTACAGGGCGGGAATACCAGTACTTAGCTTGGATCTTAGCTGCTTTTCCTGGATAGCTCATGTATGCTTTGGACTTGAGCTCGCTATGGTTTTCTACCTTGGGGATAGCCACTTTATGTTTTCCTTTCCAGTTTCCAGTTTTATGTTTCTAGACTTTGTTTATGGAAAATAATGATCAAGTACTGTGTTGTAACTTAACTTATGGTTTTGATATGCTAGTTTTTATCCGCTGCTATATTTACTCTGTTTTTACTTATATGTTCTGTCTTGTGATATCTGCATGCATGTTTACCTTGTTTAAACGCCCCTCCAAAGTCAGTGCCCTTGCAAGAGTGGCACTGGCGGAGGTGGGGTGTTACAAGATCGGCTCAGTCACTTCATATTGCATATTGCATATAATTGTGTGTATGTAGCTAAATTGATGGATGTATAATGGTTGTGTTATCATATGGATGATGCATTTTGGTGAATGATTGTGCACTCATATAGATACAGTATGTGTCGATAGGTTTCTCTCGCATACATATTGGATGCATGGCACTATCATGTTTTGCATATGTTCATACATTAGATAGGGAACATATACACACACTTTTTGCATATGCTCATACATCATTAGAAATTGTTTTAAGGACAATGGATGCCCGTGTTTGATGGATTGAGTAGATGGTTGTTTGGATGGTAGGATATGCATTCTCCTTAGCTTAGAGATTTCGGGGACGAAATCCTTTAGGGAGGGGAGAATGTAACACCCCGAATTTTAGTTAATACTAATATTCACTAATTACAGAATAAATAATCTCAGATATGAGAATTGGGGGAAACGGGCTGCGTCATTGCGTTTGTCTCGGAAAAATACGCGAAATAGAGTCCGAGTTTTCGAGATTCGGAGTCCGTATGGCCCAGTTATGGCCTAATGAAGTTTTCAGAAAATTCAAAGTTCAAAACAGATTTAAAATTCAGGTTCAAATTTCGAAATTGGGGCCATTGGGCGCAGGCGGAAAAATTCCCGCCTAGCTAACCAAGTCGACAGCCCTGTCGACTGGGCAGTCGACTTGGCTAGGACCAAGTCGACAGCCCTGTCGACTTGTGTGTCGACAGGGGGTGCTCGGCCAGTTTGGCCTGGTGCACCATTTTAGGGTTTGGCTGTGTTTTGGGGCTGTTTTCTGGAAGCTTCCGAGATCTGATGGTCCTAATCTAATTTAGGGTTAATCTAATGGCCAAAAACACTTACCTAATCCTATAAATAAGACCCTAAGCTAGCCCTAAATGATCATAATCCTATCCTCTAACTAAACTATGCCAAAATTTTCTATGATCATGGCCTCCACTCAAAACCCTAGCCTCCATCCTCTTTCTAAACTATTTCTATGAAGGCTTTCATGTTCATATAAGCATTTTTAAGTTGTATGAGTGATCATTAGCTTGCATTCATCATCAAGTTGCAAGCTTTATTTTCAAGGCTAGAGTTTTTTGGTGATTTTTGGCAAGGGTTTGCTTATTGGAGTTTAGTGGTGAGTTTCTATAGCCTTAATAATCAATTGTTAAATTGATTATGATAGGATATGATAAGATATGGCTATGTTTGTGGATCAATGTGTTTATGCAAGTTTAGTATAGTATATGTTGTGTGTTTTGCAAGTTTTATGCTATATGTTATGCAAGTTTAATGCTATGTTTTATGATGCTCATTATGCAAAACACTATGTTGAACATTGATTCATATGTAACATGTTATGCAAGCTATATGAGAGATTATATGCAAGTTCATATGTAACATGTTATGCAAGCTATATGTGAGATTATATGCAAGTTCATATGTAACATGTAATGCAAGTTATGTGCATGATTATATGCAAGTTCATATGTAACATGTTATGCAAGCTATATGTGAGATTATATGCAAGTTCATATGTAACATGTTATGCAAGCTATATGTGAGATTATATGCAAGTTCATATGTAACATGTTATGCAAGTTATGTGTTTGGTTATATGCAAGTTATGTGCATGATTATATGCAAGTTCATATGTAACATGTTATGCAAGTTATGTGTTTGGTTATATGCAAGTTAACATGTGACATGCTATGCAAGTTCACACCTTTGTATGACATAAGAATCATATGCAAGTTACCCCTTTGTGACATATGTGCTTCATGCAAGTTTGGGTTAAATGCTAGTTGGGTTTAATGTGTGCTCATATATGCAAGTTGACACCTTTTAAACCCATGATAAAGTTATATGCTATGTTGGTTAAACCCATGGCATTTGTGATGAATCTTCCCTTTATTATGTCATGTTATGAGAACGAATTACGTGGGGAACGATGGGGTTAATATGCATGTTAATAAAATGGTGTGAAATGGGTATGCTTAAGCATAACATAAAGTGAATGGACATAATTGGGAATTTACCTATTAAGTTAGGTCTACCCATATTATGGAATTGGGAATTTACCTATTAAGTTAGGTCTACCCATATTATGGAATTGGGAATTTACCTATTGAGTTAGGTCTACCCATATTCTTGAAATTGGTAATTAATTAGGGATAATTAATACAAATTATGGGGGTGATTAATTAGGTGTAATTAATCGACTAAGACACGAGGTTGGACCCTTTTGTAGCATAAGACTGCCCGGAACCGACCGGCAAATCCAGCGGCTACAAATGATTGGCCCAATGTGAGGGGTCTTAGTCATAAACTAAATACGTGACAAGTGTAAAGACACGAGGTTAGACTCTGTTATGGTGTAAGGCTGCCCGGAACCAACCGGCATATCCAGCTGCCATAAAAGACAGTCTAATGTGAGAGGTCTTTACAAAGGTTACGATCTTAATTAATTAAGAAACACTTAACCAAATTAGCATGTAGTGGGGCATGAGGGGTTAAGTGGGTGCCTTGGGTGGCATGTAGTAACTAGTGGGGGTGCCTTGGGTGGCATGAGGAAACTAGTGGGTTGCCTTGGGTGGCAATAGAAAATACGATTAGAATACTTAACCAAAGTGGAACATGTAATTAAACATGATTAAAGGGTTAAGTAAGTGCCTTGGGTGGCATGTGGAAATCTAGTGGGTGCCTTGAGTGGCAATTAAAATATGATTAAAAGACTTAACCAAAATTTATAACATGTAAGTGGACATGGTTAAAGGGTTAAGTGGGATTCACTAGAAATGACAAGCTTAGGTGGGTAGCTTGTGGGGGGGCCATTTCAACCAATATCCCAAACGTATCTTTGTGGGCTCGACCCAAGTCGAGGACGGGACACGCATATTGGGCTTGACTGTAAGAGGCCAAAACGGGTTAGCGGTGGCAACGCAAGTCCAACGGGTTTCATATGCGTGTGTGGACCCGGGCTGGTAAGTAAGACGTTGTTGCATCGGGTAGGTATAAGCCGTGCACCGTTGATATTATCAGGTTGCCACTTTGGGGAATGATACACCCCACTGTGGGGCCAGCACGGGTATCTACGTTAGGGAGCCGATCGCTTGGGGAGTAGTGGGTACACCTAGTGGAGATAGGGGCAGACGGCACCTATGTAGTCAGCTAGGGGTACACGAAACTACTATTAAAAATTACTAAGTACACTTAGTGGGATCAACCTTTAAGTAGGAATTACCCTTGGGTGGGTAGAACTGGTGTGGTGCAGTGTAAGAATTACCCTTGGGTGGGTAGATCTGGGGTGGTGCAGTGTAGTAATTATCCTTGGGTGGGTAAATGCGTCTTTTCGGTTATCTTAGTACATCCTGTGTTTAGTTGGCTACTTAGTGTAGTCATTATCCCCAGAGGTACCGTACCTTGTTTATATCATACCCTAATTACTTTAATGATTGTATTGTTAAGGTTATAGGACTCGCTCAGACTTATGTCTGACCCCGTTGTTTTTTTATCTTTTTCCCAACCCTCAGGTTTTCAGAGTGGGCCTAGCACTAGTGGGCTTGGATCAGACCGCTATATCTATCTTTTGGGGCTTGGACCGTAGAAGTAAAGCTCGGTTTATCTTTTCTATTATGGCTATTATCTATGTAGTGGGATTATGTACTTCTATTTTATCAGGATGGATATTATGTACTTGACTCTTGTTATGGTTTTGTGATATAACCAAACATGTTTTACTTTCCGCTGCAATGAAATGATGTTTTAATTTTCAAGTATTACTTATATCTGTCTTGTTGTAATTTTTCTGTTCTATACTCACTAAAAATACTTCACCGAAACTAAGGCATTCCCTTAGTGAGTGACCTTAGCGGGTGTGGGGTGTTACAAGTAGGATGTGACTAATATATTCTCCCTATTGTCGTACCTTTTTTCCTACGTGTCCATTTCTTCATCGCCTTGTTCCATACCCACCTAGTAGGAAAATCAGCATATGTTAGTTTCCGTGCTTCTGGACACAATTTATTTGTTTCCATCCACTGTGTGAAAATGGTATGTTCAACGTTCGGACAATTTGCCACATCTTTCAAATTATTGTTCGGTCCAAAAATAACCAAATGCTCCTCAGGCAAATGAAACTGTAATCTTTCAACGGCTGGACTGCGATACTGAATTTTAAATTCAAATATTCTCCAACATGACTCCGTAGCAGATATGTATCTGCAATCTAAATATGTTTTAACCTCATCCACGGGTTTCACAAAGTTATGATCGGTGACATTATTTTCCTCTATTACCATAGTTGTTCTATCGTGCCCTTTGTTTATGTATTTGAACAAATATTTAATTGATCTCGCTCTATTGCACACTTCAACATTAATGTGTGCCTGATACTTAGTGACCAAATGTACATTATGCGGAATAACCCAGCCATTTTCTAATTTTATATCACATGTAACTTGAACAAAATTTCCTGTATCTCTTCTTCTGTATAGTGGAAAACCCATTTTATCAAACGTTGTTTCAGTTACGAATCTTTTAGGATAGTGCTTTGAGCATCGACCATTAATCATACAAGGACATTTAATATTTAGTACCCCACAAGGCCCATGAACCATAAATTGGGATACGGAGGCATAAGCAAGAGGATCATCCGCTTTATTAGGAATTTCTGCACTTACAAATTGATCAATGTGTTCAACTGTCCTTGGCTTGTCTTCATGGTGAAGAAATATAAGAATGTGTGCATAAGGAAGTCCTCTTTTTTGGAACTCGATTGTATAAAGAACTGTAAAACAAAAGTATGGTAATCAGCTGTAGTTTTAAACAAAACAAAAAAACATGCTAGTGAAATTTAACAAAACAAAAAAGGGCATTGTAGAAGAAACCTGCTTTAACACGTCCAAAAAAACCTTTCTTAATGTCTATCAAAAGTTGCAACAATTTTATATGAAAAACGCGTGCAACAATATCTGGCCTATCTTCAACCATCTGCCCTTTTATGCATTTTAAATATTCTTTTATCTCTTGCCATTTGGGGTTACATGTAAACGTCAAAAAATTATCTGGAGATCCTGCCCAACAACAGATTGCCACTGCATCTTGATAATTCTGCACCATATATCTAGGGCCGCCTGTAAATGATGAAGGAAGAACCATACGTTTACCAATGGAAATTGCATATGTGTCCCCTGCAGTTACTGCATCCCGTAAGCCTCTGTATATTTTGGATCTAATGTGGCGTTGGTTGCTTCTAATCCAGCTTAGTCTGTCTTCCTCAATGGATGTGTACGCGTCGACTAAGAATTGTTGAAATAATTTTCCACCTTTCAATAATATTTGTCCATCACCATGTCGAAACTGTATTACATAAGCATAGTACTCGCACATGGTCACAGTTGTGCGTTTGGAAGATTTGGGAACCTTTTCCATTACATAACTAATGTTCGGCCTAAATCCATCTTCTGCATAGGGAAAAAGAATTGGATACTGCATTGCCATGAAACTTGGATGCTTCTCAATGATTCTTCGCAAGAGTCCACTCTTTTCCTCAATTACAACATCTCTAAATCCAATGGTATGTCCAGTTCGACCAACTAACAAAGCAGCAATTTCCGACGTGGTTGGAAGGTTATATTGTCTTCCATCTCTCACCCTCTGTTCCAATAGTGTAATGGTAACAGGTAGTTGAGTGCTCCCTTTAAATCGATCTCTTGCCATCCTGAATATTTTTGCCAGCTCATTGCATTCATCGAACATTAATATCAAATTCTCCACTATTTTAGCATCCAAATATCTTTCATACGTACTTCCCTTTATTCCCATCCTGTTCCTTACCTCGTTATCAGTATCATAAATGTACAACTGAGCAAATTTAGGATCTCCATCCACAGGAAGTAACGAACCTATTTTATGGTGATTTTGTCCATTCAACCAGAACACGTACGGTCCACGACCATTGTTTATAGAGTGATCTACATATCCCCCCATTGATGTGAATGCAAATATTGAGTTATATGAACGAATATTATTCCTGAATTTCCTGATGTCTCTCTCACCATTGTATTCCAGTAGACTGTGCAAGTAATCGGGACAACGTCTATACGCAGGTAATTTAACCTTACCAAGCTGACAACATATAGAGAAATGCGGGTCATCAGGAGTTGTGGACTTTGTATTTCTTTCCTCATACCACATTACCGCTCTGCAATCTGGACAAACGTGGCTTGGTGCACCAAAATTCCATTATTTAGATACCCTCCCTGCTGCAATTGACATACGCAGTTTATACAGTACATAAATAAAGCTAATAATGCAAGTTATCCTATGAAATTAGACTTACTATTACTGCTGCTACCTAGACCATCCACCTGATCTGTTACACGTTGCGCTTCAGAAATGTTCAGCGAAATACGGTCATGTACCGCAGTCATATTATGATTAAATTCATTTGTCATGTCTTCCGTACGATGAGATTGTTGGCTTTCTGCTTGCAGTGTTGACATCGAAATAAAATTTTTTGCAAGTCTACATGTACTAAAAACCTGGTACGTGCCAAAAAAATGGGGTATGCAAATAAATAATTTTGGTTACCTTGACTTCTTCTACCAACTCTTTTGCGTAAGGCAAGTGCGCGGTGTGCACGATGACATCGTGTGGCTGAAATTTAAGATAAAATAATTAATATGCCTAATTAACAGAGGAGTAGCGAAAAATACAATTACAATGTACTATCTTCATTGCGTACAGATTGGGGAAGAATTGAGTTATGCGTATCAACATCCATGTCCGCACCAGTACTGGATGAATTAGGCCGCGATTTTTTGTTTCCACAAAGACGTCGGTTTTCACGATTCTTTGCCGCAGTGCAGCGCTCCATGACGTGGAGCTTTCTTTTAAGCCGTGCATATCTTTTATACTGCCAACCTCTGAGTCTGCAATAACAACGTTACGAAATAATATGCAGTAATGGAAAAATGAAAAAGCGTTAATTAATTTCTAGTCACACCCTTAAAATTGGATTGGAAAAATAACATATACCAGTTAACGTTGACTACTGCACAGTCACACACAACCAAAGGAATGCATGTTTAGATGACAACTATCGTACTACATGCGCAGCAGTAAAAAAATAAATATATAATATTTTCAGTTACTACCAATGTAGTATACATTCCATTTCAAAAATGTACCAGCAGTGTGGTGAATAAATCTTAAAAAGGCTGAACCTACAGTTTCGGACGTGATGGTAGGTTCAGTAAATCATTGAAATTTGAAAATTGTTAAGTACTATAGTTATAACTGACATTAATTCAGCCTGGTTATAAATATGAATAATAATCTAATATTACAGAACTATGTGCGTGGTTCGATGAATTAGATGGTACCGAATTAGGTTTGTTCAACAATTAAATCAATGGAGAATATTTTTCGTTCATCCATTAGCTTATTTATGTTTTTACCATTATTCATTGATCCATCGGTAGGCTGAATCATATGTTGAAGAAGCCAGTAAATTTATTTTCATATTACCAGTGAACGTTGTCTTATTCTTGCTGACCTGCAAACATGGTTATAAAAACTACCTAATTATGCTACATTTGTTACTTTATGTTTACGCGATTTGCAAATTGTGTGGATATAATGCTATGATTTAAATAGTAATATGAAATATATAAATGCCAGCTTGGAAAGAAAAGGTCAAAATAAGGTGTACTGATTTAATCATTGTATTTCCATTATTTTTACTTATAAATAAATAATTATTGAATTGTACACTATTCCTTTTTCCATCTTTACTCCTCCGTTCAATGGCGAAGTTTGAATACTACTCATTATATCATACTGAATACAGAAAAATTTCTGATTCTACAGCTGACAAACATGGCCTATTTTTACAATACAATGTCTAAATCGTTGGAATTGTTTAAGCGAATAATTGAAGGAAAAATGGCATGTATGTTTATGGAATAACTTCTTACGATTTTAGTCACTTCGGGCATGCAAGTGTTTAAGTCACTTTTGATGTTCTTTATATTGACATGTACGCAGTCAAAAACAAACTCTGGACTGCATTGCTAAGTTTCGTTAAAAATTTGAAAGCGCAATGAACGATGAGTTGCACACAACAGTACCTGTAGCTGGTTGCTAAGTTCCAGGTATATTATTTCAACCCAAAAATCCCATATATTTCGATTTCAATAAAAAATGAAATATATTAAGATATTTCAATTCTTTATTCGTGAAATCGCTTGGATATGCACAATGTTTAACTACCACTTCATTAAGAAACAAAGATATAATTTTGAACCACGTCACAATGATACCCAACCAGCGCCAATCTAAAAAATAATAATTATGTCCTTACCTATATGTATCATGGTAAATGCGTTAAGTAGGCGGCAGAGAAAAAATAAAACCGAGAAAGGAGTAGAAATTGCTGTATAATTAAAGCCATATTGAAGAAAAGTGATTATAGCATAAGTTATGTAACTGTACACAGGAAGTTGGACCTGGCTGTAATTCAAAGACAGGTAAAACAATACACCATTTAGTAGAGATTGCGGATGGCTAAAATGACACGTATGGCGGGAAGTCTTTATTTATTTGATTTGTATCCTGAGGTCGTACCTTCGCTGAAATAAAAATGATACGAAATCATTGATGTAAGTTATAACGTTATTTACATTTATTATTCAACTTATATTGTATTGTGTGACTTTATGTAAGATTATGTGGATAAGTAGCAGTATGATGGTAATATACATACACGCTACGGAGATTAGTTGAATGTGTAGGTTTGGACATCTACTGTTTACCAAAACACTACAAAAGCGCACCTTATTTAAACAGTTTTGGGCTGAACTAAATAATAAGACTGGTTTACAAACATTTTTATCACATAAGTGGAAAAGTTGCTATGGCATCATCGACCACCTATTTTCCTTGTCATTAGCTACATTAAACATAGAATATATACAGAGTGGTGTACATCTTTTACAAGTTATGAAACTTAAACAAATTATTTCATAGGTATAGTAATAAAAAGTATGTGTAGTAAACATGAAGACTATATCGTACATACTACGGCTTCAATGTACGATTGATAGTACAATTTTGTTGGAAAATTTGTGTTGCTCTGATACCACTTTGTTAAAAAAAAAATTATGTGGAGGAAGAGAAACAAATTAGAAGAAAGTAGAATATTTTAAGGGAGGAGAAAAAATATTTTATTGCTTGATTCTTTTTCCTTGATTGATCATTGATTGGTACAACATATGAGAGAGTATCTATATATAACATGACAGTGTTCTACACTCTTCTCTCTCTAGATAATTCTATTGCTTATTTTGATAGACCAAAATTTATTATCATTTATTTGATTTTGGCCTTTCCTAAAACAAGAATAGAATTTATTACATAATTGTCATTTACTTATAGAACCAAATTTATTTGTTTCCATTTAAATCAAGTTTACTTTTCAACATCCCCCCGTAAACTTGGTTTTATTACTCCAAGCAAATCTCTCAACCTGATAAAATCTTCATACTTTAGCGGCTTGGTGAAAATATCAGCAATTTGTTCATTGGACTTCACGTACTCTAGCTGCACTTCCTTTCTATTGATGCACTCTCTAATGTAGTGATAGCATGTGTCAATATGCTTGCTTCGATCATGAAAAACTGGATTTTTGGCCAAAGCAATTGCTGATTTGTTATCCACGAAAATCTTGGTTGGCTCCTTTTGTTGCAAATCTAATTCTTTTAGCAAGTTCCTTAGCCAAATTGCATGACAAACACATGAAGTAGCCGCTACATACTCTGCTTCGCATGTAGAGAGCGTGACAATTGGTTGTTTTTTCGATATCCATGTGAAAGTTGTGTCTCCCATGTAGAACACAAAACCACTTGTGCTTTTCCGGTCGTCTATATCTCCACTCCAATCGCTATCACTATATCCAACAAGATCATAATTATCAGAAACAGCGTAGTACAAACCAAAGTTTGTTGTCCCTTTAACATAGCGAAGAATCCTCTTTGCTGCTTTCAAATGTGTTGTAGTTGGATTCTCCATGTATCGGCTTACAACTCCAACCGCATAGAGAATGTCGGGCCTTGTGCACGTTAAATATCTTAAGCTGCCAACCAAGCTCTTGAAAAGTGTAGAGTCTACCTTTTCTCCTTCTTCGTGTCTTGATAATTTGATTCCACTTTCAATTGGCGTGCAAACTGGATTAGAGTCTTCCATCTTGAACTTTCTCAATATTTCCTTAGCATAGCCTTCTTGAGTGATTAGAATGCCTTCATCTTCTTGTTTTACTTCAATGCCAAGATAATAAGACATGAGCCCAATATCAGTCATCTCAAACTCCTTCGTCATCTCTTTCTTAAACTCTTTAAACATGCTTGCATTGCTACCTGTGAAAATCAAGTCATCTACATACAAACATACAATCAATGTATCACCATTTTGGATTTTAATATAGAGTGCATGCTCATATGGACATTTAATGAAGTTTCTCTCTTTCAAATACTTATCAATTCGAGCATTCCAAGCTCTTGGAGCTTGTTTCAACCATAAAGTGCCTTCTTTAGTTTCAAAACTTTGTCTTCTTCTCCCTTGACTTCGTAGCCTTGTGGCTGCTCGATATAAACTTCTTCTTCAAGGACTTCATTTAGGAAGGCAGACTTCACATCCATTTGATGTATCTTCCAATTGTTTTGAGCTGCTAAAGAAATTATCAATCTTACAGTTTCTAATCGAGCAACTGGAGCAAATACCTCTTCATAGTCAATGCCAGCTCTTTGAATATAGCCTTTTGCTACCAATCTTGCTTTGTATCTCTCAACTTCTCCTTTGGCATTTTTCTTTACCTTGTACACCCACTTGACACCAATCGCCTTGTGTCCTTTTGGAAGTGAAGCTAGCTCCCATGTGTCATTTTTCTTGATCGCCTTAATTTCTTCGTCCATATAGCATCTCTCCAACTCTTCTTTTGCAAAGCTTCTTGAAAATTTATGGGCTCACAATCTGCAAAAAGACAAAAAAGAGTAATATTGTCTTGGTTTTCTGTTACATCATAAATTTCTTGAAGGCTTCTAAAACGAGGAACCCTTTCACTTGAGCTCCCATCTTCTTGACAATTTGTTGCTGGTGAGGCTAGTGGGGAAGTAGGCTCTTCACTTGATTGCTCGATCCTTGGTTGTTGCATCTCATCTTCTTCAAAATATGGAAAGAAGTTGTAATTCTCATCATACGATTTCCAATCCCATTCTCCTTCTTCATCGAATACAACATCTCGACTAATTATTATTTTCTTCGTATCAGGATTATAAAGTTTATAGCCTTTTGAATTTGTGTCATAACCAATAAAAATATATTTTTCACTTTTATCATCCAATTTGCTTCGCTTTTCATTCGGTACATGTACATGAGCTATGCTTCCAAAAACTCTTAGAAGAGAAATGCCAGGCTTCCTTCCGCTCCATGCTTCTTGTGGTGTCTTCCCCCACACACTTCTTGTTGGAGATCGGTTTGATAGATAAACAGCGCATGCCACAGCTTCCGCCCAAAATTCCTTTGGTAGTCTCTTACTTTTGAGCATGCTCCTTGCCATTTCGACAATTGTCCTGTTCTTCCTTTCTGCTACTCCGTTTTGCTGAGGAGATCTAGGCACTGTTAGTTGGCGTCGAATTCCATTATCTTCACAAAACTTCAGAAATTCTCTTGATGTGAATTCTCCTCCACGGTCAGATCTCATGGCTTTTATCATAAGGCCACTTTCCTTCTCAACATGAGCTTTGAACTTCTTGAAGTTCTCAAATACTTCTGATTTCTCCTTCAAAAAATACACCCACGTTTTTCTTGAAAAATCATCAATAAAAAGAAGGAAATAATTACTTTTACCTAACGAGCTTGACTTGATTGGTCCACACACATCTGTATGTATGAGTTCTAATGGTTTCTTGGCCCTTGAGTATGACTCCTTTGGAAAGCCCATTTTGACTTGCTTCCCAAGTAAACATACTTCGCACAGTTGATTGGGATGATTTATGCAAGGCAATCCTCTCACCATTTCTTTCTTAAAGAGCAATTCCAATCCTTTGAAGTTAAGATGTCCAAAACGAAGATGCCAAAGCCATGAGACATCTTGGTAGCACGCCTTAAGACATTGAGCGACACCATGTTGAATGTTGAGCACAAACATTCTTTTTTTTGACATTGGTACTTTAGTAATGAGATTGCTTGCACTGTCTCTTATGGAAAGGCTTTTATCCTTTAATTGAATATCATAACCTTTCTCTAAGAGTTATCCTAAGCTCAAGATGTTACTTTTCATGTTTGGCACATAATAAACATTAGAAATAAATTGATGCTCTCCATTCTTCAATTTAATAAGAACATTACCTTTGCCTTTCACTGCTACCTTTGATTCATCTCCAAACGCCACATTGCCCTTTATTGTTTCATCAAGCTCCACAAACATATTTTTTCTTCCGCACATATGGTTGCTTGCGCCGCTATCTAGATACCATTGATTGTCCTCCCCTTTTTCATTTTCTTTATGGGCCAATAATAATGTGCCATCTTCTACAATTCTTTCTTCAGCATAATTGGTCTTCTCTTCAACTTTATTGTTTCTTAGAGCTCTACATTCAGAAGCATAGTGTCCAAATTTGTTGCAATTATAGCATTTGATCCGTGACTTGTCACTCCTTGAATTTGAATTGCCTCTCCCACGACCTCTAGTTGTGCTTTCTCCTCTTTGATTATTGAAGCTATGGTTATTGTCATGGTTGGGCCTCCAACCTCGTCCATATCCATAGCCACGTCCTCTTCCTCGTTCTTGACTACGGCCCCATCTTTGTTGGCTTTGATTACTTTCTTCCTTTTTTAAATCAATTCGTGTCTTAAGAACATGCTCTACGGTCTCTTCCTTCTTCCTTTTCTTTTCTTCATAATCCTGCAATGAGCCTAAAAGCTCCTCTATAGCCATGACCTCCAGGTTTTTTGTTTCTTCAATGATGGCGACAATATGTTCAAACTTTGAATCTAATGATCTAAGAATCTTCTCCATGATTCTGACATCATCTAATTTTTCACCATTTCTTTTCAAGTTATTAGTAACAACTAAAACTCTTGAAAAATAATCAGAAACAAGTTCACCTTCTTTCATATGTAGAGATTCAAATTCTCCTCTTAATGTTTGAAGACGCACCTTTTTGACTTGATCTGCCCCCTTGTACGATACCTGAAGCCTTTCCCATGCTTCTTTTGCTGATTTTGCTTCCGAAATCTTTTCAAAATTGTCATCATCCAATGCTTGATAAATTAGACTAAGAGCTTTCTTGTGTCTTGTCCTCAAGTTTTCCAATTCATCCTTTTGGGTTTGGGATAAGCTATCTTCGTATTCTGGTTCAGTATAGCCTTTCTCAACTATCTGCCATACACGATTTGCTCCAAGGAGGGCCTTCATTCTTAAGCTCCAATTATCATAGTTGGTCTTGGTAAGCATTGGAACTGGAACAGGGACGTTGTTACTCGCCATCTCTTAGGATCTTCAAGCTCTGATACCACTTTGTTGGAAAATTTGTGTTGCTCTGATACCACTTTGTTAAAAAAAAATTTATGTGGAGGAAGAGAAACAAATTAGAAGAAAGTAGAATATTTTAAGGGAGGAGAAAAAATATTTTATTGCTTGATTCTTTTTCCTTGATTGATCATTGATTGGTACAACATATGAGAGAGTATCTATATATAACATGACAGTGTTCTACACTCTTCTCTCTCTAGATAATTCTATTGCTTATTTTGATAGACCAAAATTTATTATCATTTATTTGATTTTGGCCTTTCTTAAAACAAGAATAGAATTTATTACATAATTGTCATTTACTTATATAACCAAATTTATTTGTTTCCATTTAAAATCAAGTTTACTTTTCAACAAATTTATGTCAACAGAGTTTCAGTGTCCGTCTAATCATCTAACGATAACCTAAATGGAAACCATCCTTCTAATTAAGAATTAAAAGCATGTTTTTTGTTGCACATTACTACAAATGGTATAATGTTAAGTATATGTATTATGATTTTGTAGAACAATAAAATTGTTTTTATACAACCCATCTTGACAACTGATGGCAAAAAAACCACTTAATATTATTTATGGTAGTTGAATGACGTTTGAACATATGCAAGGCAGACAAATCACAAAATAAATTATCTTATGGACGTTCCATATAACCCATACACATATTCTAATTATGAGAGTTTTAAACAGAAAATACAAAATGAACGATTATTCTCTATGATGTCAGTCATTATGTCAACCTGTATTATTTACGGCTCGATGTTTGGCTGAAGAAATACTATGGAGTTTACATCACAATACAAGAGAAGTAATAACCGTTATCAAATAAGCAGGACTAAAAGAAGATGATGTGGTAATAAATATCAAAGACAGAAAAGCATCAAAGATAAACAAATAATACCAGAGATCAGATGAGATTACAAAATAATTATATGCAATCGAAATTGCTCTGACGGACGAACCTCAGGATACAACTTGGAGGCCCTGAATCCCTCTTGAAGTACACAAAAAAATTTCAACCAATAAATTTTGAGAAATTATTCATTTCTTTCTGTATTATTTATCTTCAAATTATGAATAAAAAATTAGTTATTGCATTTTCTTCAAATACTGAACATAATTAATGTATAAGTTTTGAGTTTTCAAATTGATGATATTGTCTGTTCATGAAAAAATATTTAATTAATAATAATATATGCATAGTGGACAATGTTATGTGTCTGACGCATTTTGGAAGCAATCATTTCATTACCTTTACATTCTCCTTCACAATTTTACGTTGGGTTAATTTTCTCCCACTTTATTTGCATCTCCGCCTTTGTGCAATCCAAATTAAACTGTTCTTCTCAATTTCAATACTTGCGCATTTAATTTCTGTTCCTTTTCACCCTGCGGATTAGTTCACAATTCTATCTTCCTTGTTATTTTCTATCTCACATATGCCTACTCAATTTCCTCTGTTCACCTGCTGGTCCTATATTTTTGTTCCACATTATTACTGCCGCTCTACATGTCAATTATCATATCTTATCCTTTAAATAACTCATTACAATTAACATTGTTTGTTATTGCTTTACTCCATATTTTTTTCAACTCATCGTTCTCTACATTCATCAATCTATCTGACGCTAATGTCAGTTTAATCGTTAAATTCGTATTAATCAAATAATGAATTACAATGAATCCCATATCATCGGCTGTTGTACATATGTTATATGTGCACTTAGTATACATATTGGACGTTGATATTTTAAACTGTGCAAGCATAATGATCCAAAAAAATTCGAACTCCTTAACAATCGACATAAGTCTCAATTAACTCCAGCATGACGGTGATATATCAATGAGGGATTAACTGAAACAACCTCAACCAAATATGTACTATATGCTCGCGTGGATGTGACCACTCGGGTTCTAATAAACTTGAATATGGCAAAGATTTAATGAGGTCTACACAAAAGTATTATTAACTGTTTCAAACAGTTCAAACGGTAGAGTAAAATAAAAGTTGAAAAATATAAATGTTCAAAATGAATACAATGTTCATTTTCCTAAAATCCTTACGTCAACTATTTTGAATTTAACTCTTTATGAATTTTTAAGGTTGAAATTATAGTGCTGGAGATTATAAAATGTAGTGTTAAAAATTATCATAGTGCCAAACAATTCAAATAGAGAAAAAATAATGCTTACACAGAATACATAACGTAAAATATCGACAAAATGCAGTGGCACAGATGATGTTGAAGGAAGAGCACTTAAATTTATAATGTCAAACAAATTAAAATACACTGGCATATTTGTGCCAAACATATTGAATTACACTGGCATCTTAAAATGGAAGTTTTCGATGTAAGATCACTCTGCTTCATAATTCTTTCAAGGGAGGCATAAACTACAATACCAACAAAAGATGTAATAATTGATTCAGTAAAGTTCAACGCAGATTCAATAGAGCCGACATACAAATTATTAATAACTTGTAAGTAGTTCAAATGGTACAATCCATTCAAAAGTGAAAACGATCAAAAATTATAATGAGGATTGTTTTTAGAACCTTACCGCTAAAAAAATTCAAATTGAACAAAGGATTTTTTTTGCACACAAAAATAAAGTGTATCTCACAAACGACTCTGTGAAGTAAAAAATAACAAAAAAAATTAATTGCTACTTACAAATAAAATTACAATATAAAAAGAAGGATTTACAAAAAATAAATAATAGTTATGAACAAAAGAAGCAAACAGACTTTGTCCTATTTATTTTATTGATCAATGCACTGTTTAAAATTGGGCTATAATACTGGAAATTTAAATTTCAGTCCGTTGTTAGATATGGTTGACGGTCATAGGAATTAGCGTAGAAATGGATGCAAATAGTTTTGAAAACACCCATCTTGGCAAAGCTACATTTTTTAAGCTACTATAGAAATAAATGAAAATATTTCGTGGGAAAAAAAAATTGTTGAAGATTTAGTCAACAATTATGTAAACACAGAAATAATTTAACTGCAGGGGGAATAAGGATTGGAAGCATCAAACATTGCAGCTCATATGTTGGACAACTAACATTTTATGCTGCAACAATTTTCTTCATGTCTAGTAAGAGAAAGTAACTATAACCGGTGCATCTAATATAAAAAAAAAAATAGAAGATTATATTTCTCAAATTAGTCAGTAAAAAAATTAATGAGCTAATGCTAGGCCATAGGGCAGGTTTTGTACTGAATAAAGCTGCAAATTGGTGATACTTGGATTACTTGCTTACTTTAAGGACCACGTACACTGATTAAAAGAAAAAAATTAATGAGTTTACGCTAGGCCATAGAGCATATTTCATAGTGACTACAGCTGCAAACTGGTGAAACTCAAAATACTTGCGTGCTTTAAGGACCAAGTACTGTCTTTAAATGAAAAGCAACGTATGTGAAATATTTATTACACCGGCTTGCTATGAATTTCAACATAAGAAAAATATGTTTCACAAAAGATGAAATAGAAACACTATCGTATCAAAAGAACTGTAGCTGTAAACATATTTGGTCTTTACATGTATATTTATTGTGCTTGATAAATTTCAGTCCTTCACTTTCAATGAATCATCAATTTGTTCTTCCTATTTCCAAATTCTTAAATTAACATCAAAAGGGATTATCAGAAACCACATATCAAATATGCCTAATATAACATTCTATCTTTACTCGGTTGAGATGTAAATTATGCTCATCCAACCTATGCATAAATCTCACACAAGTTCAAAACAGGATAGTACTCGAAAACGAATAGCGAAAGATGTTTCTAATACAGAGTAAATAAAATTTGGAGCAAAATTATTTACATAAGCAAATGAACATGTTGTCCCATTTGTGCTCGTTATTATTTTCAATTTGTTATAAACCCTATTTGTTGCCTACGTTACTTACTGCAGATAAGTGTACACAATTCGAACAATGGTTGATGGATTTAATTTAAGTTTTGGAATTGGCTTCGAACCTTCATGACGTCCTCCCACCACTGTCCACATGAGAGGGAGACAACTCAATGAATTTAATGACAAAAGTTCTGTACACATAACACCCAAGCATAAATCCCTTGTTCCCACCATTAATTCTACAGTACAACTGACCAGTACTCTTCTAATTACTTCTTAACATTTGGCTTGTTATAGTCCCATTCCTGACTTACGGAATATGTTATAAAAAGGAGTCTCTTCTCAGACTACTTTGTACGCCCATAGGCATACTGGTAGAAAACACCGTACGGGTTGAACGGTTGGTTATGCATATAAAAGCATAAAAATTAAAAATGCGTAAAAACCAACGTATACATGACTTATCATTGATTCGGTGGAAAAGAAAAGAATGAAATGAATAATGGTAATTACATCGATAAGATCATTGGTTTGACAGACTCAGCACAACTTAATTTGTATGTAACTCACGGAAAAGATAACGGACCTTTTACTGGATATAAGGTGAAAATATAATATATTAAGTACGTACGTAGCCATACTTTCTAATAGGTATGTGATTGTTGAAAACACGAATATTGAAAGAGGGATTTCAGGTACTCATTATATTTGAAAATATAACCACAATATATATACGTTAACCAATTATAAACATGATATTGGATAAAGTGGTATAAGATTTCCCACTCGGTGTGATAAGTCGGCGAAAATTGTATAAATATAGGGGGAAGAATATGTCCATTCTGCAACAAAAACTGTTATCAGGGAAAAAAGAATTTAAAATTGTATCGCCGTAGTTCTGGTGTTTCGAAAATTGACTAATCAAACTAACCCCAACGTTTTTTACAACACAACACTTGCAGTCGGACAAGCAGAAGGTTAATAGAAACAATAACTTACAACCGGTGGAGACGCATGGGCAGTTGTCATAACGTATATTTCACGGCTTTATTACTAACAGACAAACACGTATGTAACAACAATCATTTAAGGTAATAAAATCATGATTTCGTAGAAAAATGCAAAATAAGAGTGTATATAAACGTAGCACATTACATTGAAGAGTTTGTGTGTGTACATATGAATAATGTTAACCATGCATACGATGTACCTGTCTGCTGTACAGTTGGCAAATTAGTCATCTTATGCTTGGCACGGTCATGCGTCGAATGTTTGTTACATGATGTGACCCTAGAATTATATGTAGAACATTCCCCTCGACTTGAACAATTACGGAGTGAAGTCCGAGAATACATGGGATACAGATTTCTGTTATACCGTACGAACAATGAGTTATTAGTAACAGTGAGTGCAGTCCGACAATACATCGACTAATGATTACCAATTTTAAAGCCATATGAATAATGAGTTATTAAAAACATACATACAAGATGGAATACGATTTCACAGTCACCCAATCCCTATTTGACGTATAAACGATTTGAATGAACAACAAATGGAAGCACAAAAAGACGAAGCTTTGTTATAAATACAAAAAATTGATCAAACTTGATAGTGACAACTGAAGACCTGTACTGGATGAAAGTTTTACAGATATTCAGAATGATTGAATGCTTCGCAAAAGTCAAACCTGAAGAACAAGTAGTTGGAGCTATAAATTTGTGAGGGAAGACGGAGTATGGCAAACAGGAATAGTTCGGAGAAGCAACTACCTGAGGACACAATCGGCAAACGGAGGAAGCAGGGACGGAAGTTAGTCTGACGAGCCAAACAACGTGGTAAAAATTGGAGGTTAAAAAAATGGCAGTCGATTTCTGTGGTCTGATAAATTTCGTGATACAGCGTTGAATTTGGGAGTGGAGAAGGGAAAGAGAAAGGAAGTTACAGTAACCGGTGATAGTAAGTAAACTGTCGGACGGGGTTGCTTGTTTTCAAAAACAAATGCATTTGCGCAACATGCTTAAAATTACTGACACATTGGATTTGAACAAAAACCAGCGTTCCACATCAGCAAATCACTATTTTGCTTTCTAATATAGGTAATAGATATCTATCAGACCGTATTTTCTTGTTTAATTTGAACTATGGTTTTATAATACCATATCCTTACTTTGAAACTCGGTTGTTCATAACTATTTATACTAAATGTTAATTCTTTGTTTCATCTTACTTATACAATTCCATTTATAATTTCTTTTATCAAAATCATTAGTGCTCTTCGTCTTCTGACATTTTACTTTCCATTCGAATCATTTCATCTAATTCAGGTACATATCTTGTGACGGCCCGCCCCGGACCAGTCGACATTTCTCTGAAATGCGCTGTGCCAATGTCCAACTAGCCCGGGACGGTCGTCAGAAGAAAAGAAAGAAGGCGAAGAACTTCCAAAGAACATGTAGAATGTCTCACAGCGCATGGGATAAAATATAATAATAACATAACTTTGACATAAAACAGGCGAGACAGTGCATAAGCTGAAAACTAAATCATCATAGCAGCGGAAATCTAAATACAGCTTATGATCCAACATCATTATTACAACTTTAAGACTGTCTCTAAAGCAAAAGAAAGCAAAAGAAGAAGATGCACTACTAATGCCCAAGCAGTGACCTTCAATAACACAGGGAGAATATAAATATAATACGTGGAAGCCTCCTGCTCGTCTCTGGATCAGCTACTCGTGCAACCAGCTAACCTGTCTCTAGTCTGCTCGTGTGAGCACCCAGAGTAATAAGAAGAGACATAAAACTCTGGGTCAGACAAAAAGTCTGGTATGAGTGATAAGCAGCAAAATAGAACAAAAACAGGTATAACTAAACCATACTTGAACCTGGACCTATAACCAAAGAGTTAGCACAACATACCGTACAATACTCTAAGGTGCCACTAAACATATGGTGTAAAGATACGGGGGAGGGGTGTGCATGTCAAAGTGATAGCAAACAAATCAAGTATAGCAATCATACTCACATCTCTCACTCAGTGCGTAAAGTATACGATATCCACCTCCCTGGTCACCAAATCGTTGGGGTCATGACGGCAACTCCGTACAACTATTGCTATGACCAAATTTGCTCTTTTGGGGCTATGACGGCAATTCCGCACAATTATTACATTGTCCCACTGCACTGGTCCATATTCAATAACCCAAATGGGCCAACCAGTCCACACTTCTCTGGCTCTGCTTCGTCTACATAGCCCCCTCTCTTCAGCGGTGAACCAAAGTTATGGATATCGATAACCCCTTTGCACACGTCCCGCAGCAAAGCCCAACTCTATAAGTTAACTCGTTGGTTCCCAGCTGGATCCTGAGTACAAAACACCCCATTTGGACTACCTTTGCATCTCGGGTTTTGGTTGAATTGGAGTTGGTTTCAAAAGAATCACCACGTAGAAATAGAAGTACGCGCCTAGTTCGGTTTGGTTGTATAGTGTTCAGGCTCCCCTATTCGGTTCGGTTCGGGTGTTATCCTCCATTCGATTTGGTTTGGGTGTCATGCTCCATTCGGTTCGGTTCAGGTACCATGCTCCATTCGGTTCGGTTCGTCCCTCCAGCTCCTGCTTGCCTACTCCGGTCTGATCCCACTCCCTAGCTCCAGTCTGATCCGATCACGCTCCCTAGCTCTGGTCCGATCCCAATTCGTACCCAACTCCAACTCTACGCAATTGGCCTTCCTTCTTGCCAAGTCCCTTATGCCAAGTTCCAATCCGAATCAAATCCCCTTGCCCAGTTCCCCTATCCAATCCGAGCCCCATACCCGATCCGATCCGATCCGAAACCCTGCACATTTCCTACAACTTTTCCAGCGACTGTTTTACGTCATACGACGACGTTTTCGACCATTCTAACTCTTCTAATCAATCACAAAGCATACCATACAATCATAGCAACATGTAACATCAACCACAAACACCAAAACTACAATATGACAAGTCAAAATGGATCAAACATACCCAAAAACTCATATTTTCCCCGTAATCATGTTTAGGCATAACTAATGATAGTATTAGCAAAACTTAACCAAACTAACCCAAATTTTTATCAGAGCCCTAAAATAACATTTTAGAATTTTACAAATTTTTCCAAATTTTTCTGAGCCATAATTTCGCTAATTATCACTAATCACCCCTAATTAGCCGTAATTAGTGAAAAATAATGCAAATCACTCACCTTTGCCACAAATTAAGATATAAGAACTGAAAATCTACTGTTTGGGTCGAATTCCTATGCAACACAGCAGCTCCAACTCTGATTTGGCATTGATTAGTCTTGATTTGATGTAGTTTAACCTAATCCTTGATCAAACGGTGATTAAAAGTATTTTTGTGTGTTTTAAGAAAGTGGAGGCCATTGCTAGGTTGAGAGGAATGATAAGTGGCGGCTGGAAAATGACAAAAGGATGTTCTCTAAACCCTAACAGCCCTTTTAAACTCCTAATCCCGAAATCCCCCAATGGGCCTAGCTGTTAATTACCCAATTAAGCCCGGTTAAGCTGTTTTTAACCTTCTAGACCTTAATTCAGCCATATCTCCCAAACGGTAAGTCTGTTTGGCTATTACGACCACTCTACGGAAAAAGAAACCATCATCCGAAGCTAATGGAAGTGGTTTCAAGTCAAAACTGCTTACCAATGAAAAGTTATAGGCAAAACAAGATTCGTCAAGGGTAAAACGGTCATTTAAAAATCGGCAAAAATCATGAACATGGGAAATGACCCCACTAGTCGTTCCCTAAAAGTACATGACCATACGACTTCATACGGAAAAGAAATAAATATTCTACAATACTCTAATGCGTAGAATGCGGGTCGTTACACTCTTCCCCCCTTAAGAAATTTCGTCCCCGAAATTCCTTAACCAAAACATACAAAGGATTCTGCATGCCTACCAATCATTTGCAACAATCAAACACACAAAACAAACACAATAAGACTATCCTAGCATGCGGTTTGCTAACAAGGGAGTACTATATTGATATATAAAACCTTACCAGGTAAAGAGTTCTGGATACTTCTTCCTTATGTCCTCCTCTGTTTCCCAAGTACAGTCTTCCTCATTCTCACCCCACTGGACTTTGACTAGTTTCACCGCCTTCCTTCGAAGCTGCTTCATATCGTTCCCAATGATATAGGGTTGCGTTTCCCAACCGCCTCGGGTTCAACCTCGATATCGTCCAACTGATCTGGTGAAATAGCCACACTAGGGTTGTGCGCAAACTTCCTTAACTGGGAAATATGAAATACGTTGTGAACTCCCGCCATCTTGTCTGGTAACTCAACTTTATATGCCAAACTTCCAACTAGTTTGAGAACTGGAAATGGACCAACAAACCTTGGTGTCAACTTCCCTCTTCTACCAATCGAATCACACTCTTCAACGGAGAAATCTTGATGAATACCAAGTCGCCTACGGAGAACTATAAATCTCTTCTCCTTTTATCAGCATAACTCTTCTGCCTATCTTGGGTGGCCTTCATTCGCTGTTGAACAACCTTGATCTTATCTGAAGTTTCTCTTATCATATCTGGTCCAAGTATAAACTTCTCACTGGTTTCCAACCAACATGATGGTGTGTTGCACGGTCTTCCATACAAAGCTTCAAATGGAGCCATACCAATACTGGACTGATAACTATTATTATAGGCAAACTCTACTAGGTGCAGATGGTCATCCCATGATCCACCAAAATCCAATACACAAGCTCGCAAAAGATCTTCTAACACTCGATTCACCCTCTCTGTCTGTCCGTCGGTTTGAGGATGGTATGCGGTACTGAGATGTAATTCTGATTCTAACGCCTCCTGTAAGCTCTTGCAAAACCCACTAGTAAATAATGGATCTCGGTCACTCACAATGCCCTTTGGTACTCCATGAAATCTCACTACCCACTTCATATACAGTTCTGCCAACTTAGCTGCCGTTCTATTTGCCTTGACCGGTATAAACCTTGCGCTCTTGGTCAAACGATCAATAATCACCCAAATGTTATCATGGCCCGATCCAGTCCTTGGTAAACCATCAATGAAATCCATTGAAACTTGCTCCCATTTCCATTTGGGAATTTCCAATGGCTGTAACAAACCACTAGGCTTCTTTTGCTCAGCTTTAACTAGCTGGCAATTCATGCAGTTAGATATAAACTTCCCAACGTCTCCCTTCATCCCTTCCCAGTAGTAAGTCTGCCTCATGTCTCGATACATCTTGTTACCACCGGGATGTATGGTCAGCTTTGAGTGATGACACTCTCTAAGCACTTCATCTCTTAATCCATTCACGTTGGGTACAACTAACCTTCCATTCTTTCAAAGCTGTCCATCTCGATCAAGCCCGTACTTTCTCATCTACTCACTGTCGATACCTGACTCTAACTTGGAGATGACTTCCAATAGGTTAGGATCGTTCCTCTGACTGGAACCAATCCGCTCAATCAAAGTGGGTCTGATCATCAAACTTGCTAACATCTCTGGATCCAACTCACACTTTGGTCTGAAATCATATCCGGCGATATACTCCAGTTGCTTCCATTCAAGAAACATAGCCCCTAATCTGGCATGTCTCCTACTCAAGGCATCAGCTACTGCATTGCCTTTTCCTGGTGTATATACGATATCAAAATCATACGAAGCCAAGAACTCTAACCATCTTTGCTGACGAAGACTTAAATCCTTTTGGGAGAAAAGGTATTTCAACGACTTATGATCAGTAAACAACTCGAATCTTTCTCCCAAGAGATAATGTCTCCACATCTTCAACGCGAATACGATCGCTGCCAATTCCAAATCATGGGTAGGATATCTTTTCTCGTGCAGTTTCAGTTGTCGACTAGCATAAGCTACTACCCTACCACCTTGCATCAATACAACACCTAGTCTGGTACCACATGCATCTGTGTATACCGTCATCTCTTCATTCCCCTTGGGAATGACTAACACTGGTGTGCACATCAACTTTTCCTTTAGAATCTTGAATGCATTCTCGCACTTTTCGTCCCAGACGAAAGCTTGATTCTTCTTGGTCAACTGAGTCAACGGTGTTGCTATCTTGGAGAAGTCTTGGATAAACTTTCGATAGTATCCAGCTAACCCCAAGAAACTTCTTATGTCTGTTGCATTCTTGGGCGTAGACCAATCTTGTACCGTAGCCACCTTCGCAGGATCCACGACAATACCATTCTCTGAAACAACATGGCCCAAGAACCTCACTTCCCTCCTCCAGAAGTGACAATTAGAAAACTTCGCTTTCAGCTGGTGTTTTCATAACACCTCCATGACTATCCTCAGGTGTCCCTTGTGTTCCTCCTCTGTCTTCGAGTAAACCAAGATATCATCCACGAACACAAGAACAAACTTATTCAACTGATCCCTGAAAACTCTATTCATAAGATCCACAAAATATGCTGGTGCATTGGTCAACCCGAATGGCATGACCAACCACTCATAAAATCCAGACGGCGTCCGACATGCCGTTTTAGCTATACTCTCAGCTGCTACTTGAAGCTGATGAAAACCTGTCGCGAGATCCAACTGGGAGAACACTCTTGCTCCACTCAACTGATCAAACAAATCATCTATCCGTGGTAGAGGATACTTATTCTTCCTCGTCACCTTATTCAACTTGCGGTAGTCTACACACAATCGAAGGGAACCATCGGCCTTGGTAGCAAACACATCTGGTGCTCCCCACTCAGAAACACTTCTTCTGATAAATCCCTTCTTCAAAAGATCACTTACTTGCACCCCGAGCTTTCGCTACTCCCTTGGCGCCATACGACGAAGAGGCATCACTATAGGTCTGGCATCTTTCACTAAATCAATATGGAACTCAATCTCTCGGTGTGGTGGAAGTCCGTTCACTTCCTCGAAGATGTCCGGATACTCGCCAGCAACAGGCACATCTGATAACTCATCCTACGGGATGTCGAGGGAATGTAGAAAACTAGCCATCACCTCATCACTAGGTAGGCAACCCAATAACACCCTCCGCCCATCGTCCGCTCTAATGGTCACCGAAAACCCCTCGCAGTCTACCACCACCCCATACCTTTGGAGCAAGTCGACTCCCAAAATAATGCCAAACCCAGTAAAGCCCAAAACAAAGCAATCACAAACAAACATACATCCATGACTCGATAAGACCACATTACGAAAAATCATACTAAGGCTAGTCGAACCACCAATCGGGTTCGTCACAACTAAAGGTCTATCGACAAGCTCGGGTTCCAATTCCAACCTATCTACCAGGTCATTAGATATGAAAGAACTGGAAGCTCCGGTATCAAACAAAACTCTAGCAAGAACATCATAAACGGAAAGCATACCTTGGATAATGACATTCTTTCCCTTCTCCACCGCAGTCGGGGCATTCGACGAAGAAGGAACAGCACTGATAGCATATGCTTTCACGATCTTCTTCTCTTTAGGGGGTTGTGGACATTTATCCTTGAAATGTCCCGCTTGGCCACAGTTGAAGCACTTCTTTTCACCTGGCTTAGCTCGACATTTACTAGCATAATGACCCTTCTTGCCACAGCTAAAACACTCTATATCTTTCTTGTTCTTCTTCTTCTGACCATCCTTGGTCTGGTTCTGTTTCCTCTTATTCTGAGAACCATTCTTGCCACCACCGCTTACTTGCGGCTTTGGCTCCTCTGCAGATGCAACCTCAGTCTTTGACTTAGGGTATAGGCTTTCTGACCTCAAAGCTTTCCCCACAATTGGTTCAAACGTCTCATCGATGTGGTTAATAAGCCTTTCCCCCAAGTATCCATCCAAACCAGTTATGAACTTCTCGTTCTTCTTCTCGGTAGTATCAATAAGGGATAACCCATACTTCGATAAAGTATCGAACTCAGTAATATACTCCGAGATAGCTCTACCATTCTGCTTGAGCTCCAAGAACCTCTAAAACAATACTGACTTCTGAGCAGCTGAGATAAACTTGTCGCTAAAACGGGTCTTAAACTGTTCCCATGTAATCATATCCTCTGGAGTAGCTGCCTTAATGGCATTCCACCAATCCATTGCCCATCCTTGCAGCTGACGGGATGCTAGCCTTCTCTTCGTCGCATCCTCGATACCCAAGTCTTCGAAGATACGCTCGCAGCTATCCAACCAATCTTGAACTTCCGTAGCCGACTCCGTTTCGTGGAACGGCTTTCCACCAAGGCTAGTATAATCCTTGTTTAGCTTGGCAAAATCGGCTCTAGGCTCCTGCACTGCTGCACCACCACCATTAACAGCATTAGGAGCTGCTCTCTGAACATCTCTAAGCATCTCTCTCATGAGGTCAGTAAACATCATCCTCATCTCAGCAGCATTCCCATTATTGGCTCCTCTACCAGTACCCCTGGCGTATCGGCTCATCGTTAAATCTGTACAGAGAAAACGATTAACCATCTCCATAGTGGTGCCAGTGCAGTGCGACTTCATCCTTAGATATACTAATAGTACATATATATAGCTTTTGAAAACCAAAATATAACAAATACGCGCTCTCATATATGTATATTAACTCTCCCTGATGACTTCCCTAAGTTAACTACGCAACCTAGAGCTCTGATACCAAGTGTAACGGCCCGCCCCGGACCAGCCGACATTTCTCTGAAATGTGTTGTGCCAATGTCGAACTAGCACGGGACGGTCGTCAGAAGAAAAGAAAGAAGGCGAAGAACATCCAAAGAACCTGTAGAACGTCCCACAACGCATGGGATAAAATATAATAATTGTTAGAGTTTGTGCCCTAGAGGCAATTCATTTAATGAGATTGATAACACTGTTGATGTTATTATTTTATTTGGAATAAAATATTATTCTATTATATTGTATTTACTGCGTAGTATAAATAATAACATAATAGAAGTCCTTAGAATAATAATACAGAATTATATAGTTCGAGTAAGACTGAACTTGAGATTATATAATGTGATAAGTATTATAATTCTTAAAAGTCCCTGGTCGAGTTTTATTGTTAATATAGGACAACAATAAAGCGTTAAGACTAGTATGTTGATTGACTGATGATCACATCTCATTGATCATTAATATACGTGATATTAATGTCAAAACATAAATACGTATTGGAGAACATCTTACTGGGCTGACCCGTAGTGAGATAACTCCATGGAATATAATTAACAGTATCATAAGTTATTCTCATAGTGACAGTGATGTAATGGTCCTCAGACCTGAAATCATTATAATTTTATTCGAGTATATTTGTGTTTTGATATCATCTAAAGTTATTTCGTAACAAAGTAACGATAACGGTGATTATTGGATACATCTCGAGTCGAATGAAAATTATGAATGATAGATGGAATTTAACCCTACGATATATTCATGGCGATATCCATGGGCCTCTTGATTGAGTGAGACTGTGAAATGCAAGGCCGTGCTCAAATATTGATTTGTTTTAAGCAGTCTACTCATTGATCAAGAAAACAGATTAAACCATAAGGAGGATGATACGATCCATAACTCCAGTTTAATCTTGGATATAACGGTTAAAAGGACTAAATTATATTGATACGCTACTCATAAAGGTCATATCGAATCATTGATATTGTTGTAGCTTGGGTAGCAGTGATGTACTACTAGGTGCCGCTCACTGTTTACAGTTTAAGTGTTTAAATTGTTGCCAACGCTGCTATAGGGTCACACATATAAGCGTTGTATAAGGTGAGAACGTTTAGAATAAAAGGGAAATCAAAAGGTTTGACATATTCTTTTATTTTAAACAAAGGTGAACGGGTTCTAAGGGTTAACTAAAATTGTGGTGTGAGACATTATAAAGGAGGCCTCCTCCTTTACATTTTAGTTTATCCGATTCACAAATCAGAAAATCCTAGATCCCAGTCTTCTTGGCTAGTACCAGGCTCTCCTTCTCTCGGTTCCATCAGAGGATATCGAGTACATCGTTTCTGGATACCAGTAGAGGCTCGTCG
Source organism: Allium sativum (assembly GCA_030737875.1). Lineage (NCBI taxonomy): Eukaryota > Viridiplantae > Streptophyta > Magnoliopsida > Asparagales > Amaryllidaceae > Allium > Allium sativum. Next base: position 967,215,705 of record CM060920.1, read on the forward strand.
CTTTGATGGGCTAATGATTCGGTCCTTCCGCTGCTCAACGAATTTGAAGACTTTAACAGATTCAATCAAATCGAGTACGTCGAATTTGGGGATTTTACACACAAGCAAGGTATGAACCCTTTTGATTTATCGTTTTTGCATAGATCCGAATTTTAAATGTTATTTTCGCAATTAATTTAGGGTTTTGATTAGATCCAGTAATCCCTAAATTTCCTACAATGGTATCAGAGCACAGGGTTGCAAAATTCGTTATTTCGAATGATGATTTTGATTCATATCTGCTTATAATCGTGGATAATGTTAGCATCATACATACTGACATTAAGTTTTGAACTATATTCATTTGTAACAGTGAAATTGTCTCACTGCTATAATACTCATGTATTTGATACCTGATATAGAAATCATTTTCTATAAATGATTTTATATTATCCTGTAATTAATTATAGTTGATTATAAAATTTACTTAATTTCACATTGACTTTTGATGAACTGTTAAGCCTAATAAGTTGATCAAAATCTAGTTTTGATTGATCAAGAAGGTCGAATAAATTTTGAATCATGTTTTGTGAAATTAATATTTTGGTTTTGTTTTGGGTTCCGTTTGTTAGATTTCACGAATAATTGATGATATTAAGATCATGAATTCGAGATACTAACATATATCATTGTTGATGTGAATATGTTCAACTATCATTTGATTACCTGTATTTGATACAAATTATAAAATTGTTTTATAATATATGTATAAGTTTTATATATGATATAAAACCATTTATAGATGGTTAGAAATATTAAATTAGTTTAACATTCCTAATTCATATATTATGGAACCTGGAAGATTAATCAAAATCCAGTTTTGATTAGTCAAGGATATCTGGTAATTTTAAAGGTCGTTTTGATCAAGTATTGTATAATATTTAAGTCTGTCAATTAAAGGACATACTGTTTTGATTAGATCTGAAATAGTTGTGTTTATACAGATTAATATTATTGAATCTGTAAAATTATTTAAAACATGGAATTTTGTAAAAGCCGATTTCTAATATTGATTATGAAATGCCAAAATTGCTATTATATTGCCAATTTTGTTGGACGTGTACCATATATATATATATATATATATATATATATATATATATATATATATATATATATATATATATATATATATAAAGATATATTCCATGGAATAAACTGCCTGATATCAATCTGTTTCTGATATTGAATTATTCTAGTACATATCAATTGTTTGTGTAATCATTTTGAGTATTTAGATACTTAAATGATTCTGTTATACAAATTTGATTTGTATAATTTTATTTTCATATATATATATATGTATATTATGAAATATATATATATATATATATATATTACACATACAATTGTTTTAAAGGCACATTATGGCATGTTTTACAGAATATTGTTTCATTTGATAAACAAATATATATATATATAATTATATGTATATTGATTTATTTTGAGAACTGTCTCATATATAATTCTGCCCAGATGAATGTAGGAAGAAGCATGAATGACTATATTGGATATACCTATTGAATTTGCATTACGTTTTTCAACAGCAAATAAGATTTGCTGAATGGTTTATTAATTACTTGTGTAGTGACACATAATGTGCAAATTTCAATAACTTGATCAATAGCATAGGTCATAATTTACATATACATATGTACATATATGAATCTGATATGATCAGATTTATTTGGATTTGAAAGAATCAAACAAGTCCTCTTTCAATTTAAATATATGTATGATCTGTTTATTTATGATTACTGGAATTTTAATTACAGTATATATTTATATATTGATATAAATATATATGTATATGTTGCAAATGAAGTTTGCAATTTGAATCCTTATATCATACACATTCTGAAATGTGTCAGATGACAAATTCAAAGTCCTGTAGACATCAAAACCAGTTTATGTATATATGTATATACTTAATTGTTAGACATATGACAGATTGCTTGCAAATATAAAAGATAAATAGGAATAAAGATAAATGTTATTTTATTCTTAACAAACAGGCTACATGATAGTCATACATTCATATAAATAAATTTTGACAGATCTTAACTTTGAAAACTAAATCAAAATAGTTTGATTTTGAAGTGAATGTTATTGATTTAATATTTTGAGGAGTATATTGTCTAATGTAATGATCATGTCTTGATCTATGACAATATTAAATTCAGTAAGACTGTTTCTTCTTCCGTTTTAAGTTAAGATATATATATATATATTCATTTCATTTGAAAATGCATACTGATTTGCATAATATTGTACTAGGTGGTGTATGATTATAATGTATATTCATAAATACGATCTGGTATATAAATAATTGATCAACTTTGAATATCACCTGTACAATTTTATGACCAAGTAGATCATAAATTTGATATCTCATTGCTGCAGTAAAACACTCTGTGTTTTATTTATAACCTGTAGTAGTTCCACCTCCTTGAATATGCTGTTAATACATACATCTCATATATGTGCATCCTCATTTCATGTATTGTTCCAAATGCAAATTTTTTCTTATTGTTCGTGACAATGTGATTCAATCCGTTACACATAATTTTGGTTTATTCCATATCACATCTGGACCCTGAAATTGTATTCTAGATACAATTACACTGAGTAAAATTCACATATTTAAGTTGCTCACCACCCAATACTAGTCGATATGTAGTACATATATATATATATATAATGATAAATATATATACACACACATTTATTTTAGTTTGTTGTGGATATAATTTGTTATCTATAGCAAAAGGATTAGATGGTTGAATTCTATACTGATTATGGTATATGTATGAATGTATGATTCATGTTGCTTAAAGCAATGCTTAAATAAGTTTATAAATAAAATACATTTGATGTATATGTTTGAGTTAATGCATGTGTACATATTAAATACATTTGATGTGTTTAATTCATGCTAACCCTATGAATTGAAAATTTTTGATAGGGGATTGATGCTGCTACTGAAATTGTTTCAGCGAGAAGGCAAATCAGTCACTCAAAATCGGCAGCAAAATTTGATTATAACACAGCATGAATCAGTGTGTTTTATGTATATAAACAAACTCAAGTTAGCATACACATGATGTAAACATAATTAATGTGTGGTATTTGTAATGAGTATATATATATATATATATATATATATATATATATATATATATGTAATTGTTATGTATATAACAAATGCTAACTGCACGGTTGACTGGACACTTAAATGCATAATAGTTTTGCATTTGAGGATTGAATGGAAGTTTATGTGTAAATGCTTTGATTAACATCTTTATACGGTTTAATTTTCATTGCTGTTATACATTTGAATGGATCTGTTATAGTAATAAAGGATAGATAGTTCTGAAAGTATAGTGGGGTTTGTAATCTATTTTATTGGGCATCTATACATATAATTGTATATATGTGAGATGCTAGCGTTTCCTTATGTTAGTAAGTTTGAAATTAATATACATCAGGTAATGTGATTTACTTCATCTAGTAAAATGGCCTGTGTTCTAAATGTTAGTCAGATATACCTCGATATATTTAGAGCTTTTTAGAACATGATTGACCAATTGGATCATCACCTTGGTTTTAACTTCCGGTACCCTACATGTTATATTTAACCCCTTTGAATATTTTCAAAAGACATAGTGGCATACTTGTTCTATAACATTAAAATCAACGTACAAGTATGTTGTACATTATAACTATATTATTGCGTATATATGCAACATATATATAATACATATATTATGATATATGTAAATTAACTCTAATATTTTTCACTATGATTTATAAATTCCCTCTAAAGCAATTTTTTTTGTTATATTAAGTCATGGTGACGTCTTCCAATAATATACTCATCACTGTCCAAAATCATTGGATGTAACTAACGCCAAAGCGTTGTGCACCTTTTATTTTGGTTATATGCGATGGAGTAAAATGTGGTGCTCCAACCTATTATTGGGTCTGACTTAACTAGGCTGCATAATACGCTTATGGCCTTAGAGACAACATCATGCATTATTCTATATTTTGAGCAAATGAATAATACTAAACAAAATGTTCATCATGCGATCCAAGAATTATATATGATATAATTGACATAAGATGTCTACCTTAAAAGGTTGTGTTTTGAGTTTAGCCAAAGCAGGGTCAAGGCATGACTAGATATGGATCTTGGAACACCATTATATGTATATAATGATATAGATATATAAACAGAGGGATGTTAATTTGAGTGGGAGCATATTTTAGTTTAGATTACACGTTTATGTTAGTATACAATTTTGATTGTCAAAATTTATATTAAATAAATATTAAAGAATCAGTTATTATTTATTATCTATTGTAGATATTAAATAATAAATAACTCCGATAATTTAAATTTATCCTTAAAATGATAAATTGAATTGAATCAAATTTCTTGACTAACATTGAAATTTGGGGATTGTCCTCAAACAAATTAAAATGTAATTGTTCTAACAAATATAGAGGATCTAAAATAAAAGTTAAAGTATGACTTTAACCAATAAAGATATAAATGTTATAAAATCTACTTATATATGTTTCTAGTATTAGATACTAGATATAAATCACATAAGTGTACATTGATTTATAGAAATTACAAAATAAGTAGAAATGAGATAAAAGGACAAGTGGACTTACGATTGGAAATGAAGCATATGTTGCTGAATTTTCCATAGGAAGGCGATTCCTTTTATTATACTGGCTTAATTAAATAAATAAATAATTGTTATAATGAAATTCCATTTAAAATAAATGTTATTATAAAACTTGTTTCGACAGGTTTAAATTTCATTTGTAGTAAAAGAACAATTGTTGTTCATTTTATTTAGATGAAATATCTAATGGAATTTCACAAATAGTTAATGAATTTTATAAATCTTTAACTATAATATACCTGACATAAATACCAAGTGGATTAAATTTAGTGATTTAAATCCAACATACTTTTAGCATTACCAGTTAGCCAATATAAACAAGAAAGTATATCAAAATCCATAATGATGGAATTTTGAGATCATTTGATTTTGAATTATATGAAGAATACAAATCTTGTTTATTAGGCAAAATAACTGAATCACTTTTTCACTTGACACAGTGATTGAGTGACAAGTATTGGGTCTCGAACATAATGATGTATATGGAGCAAATAATACATAAGCTAGAGGTAGGTTTTATTACTTCATTATATTTACTGATGATATCAGTAGATATAGATATGTATATCTTATGAAATACATATCAGAATCCTTTGAAAAGTTCAAAGAATTCAAAGTGAAGTTAGAAACCAATCTTAATAGAAAATAAATATTTTTCGAACAGTTCGAAAGAGAACATTTAAGCCAATAAATTTAATGACTATCTGAATGAGTTTGGAATTGTTTCACAACTCTGTCCACCTAGAACACCATATTAGAATGGTATGTCTGAACGGAGATATCGAACCTTATAAGATATAGTACGATTAATGACAAGTCATATAGATCTTCCTATAAGTTAAATTTAGAACAATTATATTAAATCCCACTAAAACGATTTGAAGACGCGATATAAGATATAAACTAGAAAATGTTTCAGTGTGTCTATTATGAAGATTTGGGATGAGAAGCGTTTACTAAACATCTTGCCTTTGATAAGATCAAATCCATATCTGATAATTATTTTGTGGAGTATCCAAAAGGATATTATTTCTATAAATCCTTAGAGAATAAGAGGTTTATTGCTTGAATTGGCATCTTTTCAAAAAGGAACCAGTCTTTAAGATACTAATAAGAATGAAATAGATTTCGAAATGTTTCGGAAACCACAAAATACCATTGAATCTTGTATAGACAAGAAATTGAGTGGGAGTGATACAACTATTCTAATGTTATTTGATAACACATTAATTATTGTAAATAATGTTAGTTTAAAACAAGAAATAGATACTGATTCTAAGAAAGAAAATGTTTGGATTAAGAAGTTCATGATTGAACTTAATTTATTGTTGATCGAATGATACACATTGCGATAACAATATGGCTGTTGCTCAGGCCTAAAACGTTAAACTCGTAATCAATCCAAACATATATTTTAAGAAATATAATTCTTATGTGAATTTGTTCACAGAAGAAATAAACATATCTGCAAAGTCACAAAATTTGTAATGTTGCAGACCTACTGAATTAAACTCTGTCGCAGCAGAAGTTTAATAGTCACGCTAGTTTCATAAGTATACGATACGTAAATGATTGACTCTAGTGCAAGTGGGAGATTGTTAGAGTTTGTGCCCTAGAGGCAATTCATTTGATGAGATTGATAACACTGTTGATGTTATTATTTTATTTGGAATAAAATATTATTCTATTATATTGTATTTACTGCGTAATATAAATAATAACATAATAGAAGTCCTTAGAATAATAATACAGAATTATATAGTTCGAGTAAGACTGAACTTGAGATTATATAATGTGATAAGTATTATAATTCTTAAAAGTCCCTAGTTGAGTTTTATTGTTAATATAGGACAACAATAAAGCGTTAAGACTAGTATGTTGATTGACTGATGATCACATCTCATTGATCATTAATATACGTGATATTAATGTCAAAACATAAATACGTATTGGAGAATATCGTATTGGGCTGACCCGCAGTGAGATAACTCCATGGAATATAATTAACAGTATCATAAGTTATTCTCATAGTGACAGTGATGTAATGGTCCTCAGACCTGAAATCATTATAATTTTATTCGAGGATATTTGTGTTTTGATATCATCTAAAGTTATTTCGTAACAGAGTAACGATAACGGTGATTATTGGATACATCTCGAGTCGAATGAAAATTATGAATGATCTAGATGGAATTTAACCCTATGATATATTCGTGGAGATATCCATGGGCCTCTTGATTGAGTGAGATTGTGAAATGCATGGCCATGCTCAAATATTGATTTGTTTTAAGCAGTCTACTCATTGATCAAGAAAACAGATTAAACCATAAGGAGGATGATACGATCCATGACTCCAGTTTAATCTTGGATATAACGGTTAAAAGGACTAAATTATATTGATACACTACTCACAAAGGTCATATTGAATCATTGATATTGTTGTAGCTTGGGTAGCAGTGATGTACTATTAGGTGTCGCTCACTGTTTACATTTTAAGTGTTTAAATTGTTGCCAACGATGCAACAACCTATAGGGTCACACATATAAGCGTTGTATAAGGTGAGAACGTTTAGAATAAAAGGGAAATCAAAAGGTTTGACATATTCTTTTATTTTAAACAAAGGTGAACGGGTTCTAAGGGTTAACTAAAATTGTGGTGTGAGACATTATAAAGGAGGCCTCCTCCTTTACAATTTAGTTTATCCGATTCACAAATCAGAAAACCCTAGATCCCAATCTTCTTGGTCTACCAGACTCTCCTTCTCTCGGTTCCATCAGAGGATCTCGAGTACATCGTTTGTGGATACCAGTACAGGCTCGTCGCTTTGATGGGCTAATGATTCGGTCCTTCCGCTGCTCAACGAATTTGAAGACTTCAACAGATTCAATCAAATCGAGTAAGTCGAATTTGGGGATTTTACACACAAGCAAGGTATGAACCCTTTTGATTTATCGTTTTTGCATAGATCCGAATTTTAAATGTTATTTTCGCAATTAATTTAGGGTTACGATTAGATCCAGTAATCCCTAAATTTCGTACAATAATAACATAACTTTGACAAAAAACAGGCGAGACAGTGCATAATCTGAAAACTAAACCATCATAGCAGCGGAAATCCAAATACAGCTTATGATCCAACATCATTATTACAACTTTTAGACTGTCTCTAAAGAAAAAGAAAGTAAAAGAAGAAGATGCACTACTAATGCCCAAGCAGTGACCTTCAACAATACAGGGAGAATATAAATATCATACGTGGAAGCCTCCTACTCATCTCCGGATCAGCTACTCGTGCAACCAGCTAACCTGTCTCTAGTCTGCTCGTGTGAGCACCCAGAGTAATAAGAAGAGACATAAAACTCTGGGTCAGACAAAAAGTCTGGTATGAATGATAAGTAGCAAAACAGAAAAAAAAAACAGGTATAACTAAACCATACCTGAATCTGGACCTGCAACCAAAGAGTTAGCACAACATACCGTACAATACTCTAAGGTGTCACTAAACATATGGTGTAAAGATACGGGGGAGGGGTGTGCATGTCAAAGTGATAGAAAACAAATCAAGCATAGCAATCTTCCTCACATCTCTCACTCAGTGCGTAAAGTATACGATATCCACCTCCGTGGTCACCAAATCTTTGGGGTCATGACGGCAACTCCGTACAACTATTGCTACGACCAAATTTGCTCTTTTGGGGCTATGACGGCAACTCCGTAAAATTATTACACTATCCCCACTGCACTAGTCCATAGTCAAAAACCCAAATGGGCCAACCAGTCCACACTTCCCTGGCTCTGGTTCGTCTACATACCCCCCCTCTCTTCAGCGGTGAACCAAAGTTATGGATATCGATAACCCCTTTGCACACGTCCCGCAGCAAAGCCCAACTCTATAAGTTAACTCGTTGGTTCCCAACTGGATCCTGAGTACAAAACACCCCATTTGGACTACCTTTGCATCTCGGGTTTTGGTTGAATTGGAGTTGGTTTCAAAAGAATCACCACGTAGAAATAGAAGTACACGCCTGGTTCGGTTCGGTTGTAATGTGTTCAGGCTCCCCTATTCGGTTCGGTTCGGGTGTTATCCTCCATTTGGTTCGGTTTGGGTGCCATGCTCCATTCGGTTCGGTTCGGGTGCCATGCTCAATTCGGTTCGGTTCGTCCCTCCAACTCCAGCCTGCCTACTCCGGTCCGATCCCACTCCCTAGCTCCAGTCCGATCCGATCCCGCTCCCTAGCTCCGGTCCAATCCCAATCCGTACCCAACTCCAACTCTACGCAATTGGCCTTCCTTCTTGCCAAGTTCCAATCCGAATCAAATCCCCTTGCCCAGTTCCCCTATCCGATCCGAGCCCCATACCCGATCTGATCCGGTCGGAAACCCTGCACATTTCCTGTAACTTTTCCAGCGACTGTTTTACGCCATACGACGGCGTTATAGACCATTCTAACTCTTCTAATCAATCACAAAGCATACCATACAGTCATAGCAACATGTAACATCAACCACAAACACCAAAACTACAGCATGACAAGTCAAAATGGATCAAACATACCCAAAAACCCATATTTTCCCCTTAATCATGTTTAGGCATAACTAATGGTAGTATTAGCAAAACTTAACCAAATTAACCCAAATTTTATCAGAGTCCTAAAATAATATTTTACAATTTTACAAATTTTTCCAGATTTTTCTGAGCCATAATTTCGCTAATTATCACTAGTCACCCCTAATTAGCCGTAATTAGTGAAAAACAATGCAAATCACTCACCTTTGCCACAAATTAAGATATAAGAACTGAAACTCTACTATTTGGGTCGAATTCCTATGCAACGCAGCAAGTCCAACTCTGATTTGGCGTTGAATAGTCTTGATTTGAGTAGTTTAACCTAATCCTTGATCTAATGGTGATTAAAAGTAGTTTTGGGTGTTTTTAGAAAGTGGAGGCCATTTCTAGGTTGAGAGGAATGATAAGTGGCGGCTGAAAAATGAGAAAAGGATGTTCTCTAAACCCTAACAGCCCTTTTAAACTCCTAATCCTGAAATCCGCCAATGGGCCTAGCTGTTTATTACCCAAATAAGCCCGGTTAAGCTGTATTTAACCTTCTAGACCTTAATTTAGCCATATCTCCCAAACGGTAAGTCCGTTTGGCTATTATGACCACTCTACGGAAAGAGAAACCATCATCCGAAGCTAATGGAAGGATATCAGGTCAAAACTCCTTACCAATCAAAAGTTATAGGTGAAACAAGATTCGCCAAGGGTAAAACGGTCATTTAAAAATCGGCAAAAATCATGAACATGGGAAATGACCCCACTAGTCGTTCCCCAAAAGTACATGACCATACGATTTAATACGGAAAAGAAATAAATATTCTATGATACTCTAATGCGTAGAATGCGGGTCGTTACACATTTCATGCAAACTAAATACTATCTTAAATGAATTCCATTCAAGAACAATTACCTTAATTAAAATAAATGCATAGAAATTAACTTTACCATAACTGAAGTAAAACGATTTATTTCATTATCAATTTAACTAGATTGGTTGGTTACTGTATATAAACAATAATTAATTATTTTGGTTAAATAATTATTTAATACCTTATTAATTTAAAAAGGGTAATTAATAAGGAATCTTCTTAATTTTTGATCAGCTTACTGCTAAGTTATTTTCATTAAATTAATTGAAGACCAATTAATCATTTTCTTAATAAACAGTTGATTTAATCAACTTCATTCCATTAGTAAATTCGTTAACTGATTTTAATTATTTCTTATCATTAGATTAATACAATTAATCTAATAAATTTCTTAACTGTTTGCTTTAAATAAATTATCCAAATTATTCACTTGTCGGATAATTACAGCTTCATACCTATTTAACTAAATAATCATTTATATTTACTTTATAAAAACGAACTATAAAGTACCAGTTTACAATAGAACTTCTATTATGCTTTAAAGCTTCACTTAAATTAAAAAAAAAATATCTCCGTTGATTTGCCTGACGGCCAATCAATTTCTTAACAAAAATGGGCTTATGGTCGACTGTTGCCATTTCCTTAATCGATATCGTTTATTTATTAAATCAAAATAATGTTGAATTTCCATTCAAATCAATATCTGCACAGGGTTTCAATGTCATTTGGGTTCAACAATTCATATATAAATCAAACAGTACATATAAATATTGAGGAATCCGGTTGGATTCCTTCAACCGGTTTCCTACATCCACAGATGTTAGTCAAATCAGTATCCAACCAATGATGTATACATATGCAACGATATATATATATATATTTCAACCAATTTAACTGTAATTTACCTAAACGACCATCACACAACATTCAACCAATATTTATAATATTTTAAAATAGATCAGAGTTAGTGATTTTACTCACCTTTGTGCGTTAACCGTTAAATAGCGATTTGTGTCACTTTCGGTCTCATCAGATTATCCGTCAGTGTATTGCTTTACTAATACGAACCCGGCGCCGCCTGTTCCACTCTGATCTTATAAACCAGTCCAGAAAGCCTTCTCCAAAATCAAACAGTCCGCTACCTTTTACTACTACATCCCACGTTGTTGCCATCTTACCGGAATTAAGTCTCCTCGTCCAATCGCCATGTTTACACCACCGCTCACCACCATTATCGCTCCGGCAAAACCTCACCACGTCCGAGCTTTACCCCACTAGTTTGCCTCGTTCAATCCCTCTCCTCAATCCCATTTAATCATAAATAAAAACGCACGTATACTCTGGCTCCTTTATTATTTTAGAAACCATCAAACTTGTCCAATTCGAACGCATGTACCCAGCAGTACATATAGCGCATGCCCATAATTACTTCCGTGACATCCAAACAACATCCTCTCATGTTATCTTCCGTTCTCTGCTTGAATCCATGCTTTACTTCTTATATAATTTCACCAACTTTAATTTAATTTAGCTAATTCACTTCAACATACATCAGACTTCATCTCGCTGCCTGCTCCATTCTATACACAAAACCTATCCCTTCCACAGTATAACGCACGCGGCATCCATCATTTCCTTGCATTTAAAGTTTAAACTACATCATCATTACCAGTTTGAGAAACGCATGTTTTCATCATTTTGAAACTTTCCACCTTTCCCACTAATACATGCTGATAATCGCAACCCCCATCACAACATCATTATCTCACCATACACCATATTTCCATTATCATTTCATCATGTCCAACGCCAATATCACCAGCCTCCATCCATTTTTGACTCCTCGCTGGAACCTCACCCCAATGTAGATAAATCATAAACCCCCAACCCTCCACGTTCCCGCATACTACCCTCATTAGGACTAACAGCAACCATACTTCTTCCCACCCTTCTGGTTTCCGGGCCACTTGCAAAAGAAATGACCCACCCTCTCCATTTATCAGCTCACGGTTTCACTTTAGTCTACCCTTTCTTCTTTTCCTTGCATACAAAATATATACAACGCAATACATCATGCAGGCTTCATGCAAAATACCATCACGTTGCCTACCATGCTTCCGCGGCACCTTCTCCAAACAAGTATGCTTCCAGTCCTCTCGAGAACACACTCTTCACTTCAGTAAAAAGGACCACACATGGCCGAACTTAGCATGGCCACTACTCCATTTTAAAACACCCTAACCTATCCACACTTTGCTTTTCTCCCCCCACCTTCACTCCGCACCCTCCTGCTGCCTTAACGCACTCGAAGATCAGAGGAAAGAAAGAAAAGAGAAACAAAACTGCCGTCATTTTTGAAAGAGCAGAGAAATTCCAAACGTCCCTGTTAGTTGCATGGCCATATTTATAACGTAAGTTTCTTAAGGGTTAAGAAATAAGTAGACTGTACAAGGCATACCGCTAGAAGTTTAGAGTAGGACAACTTGATTTGAAAATACATTGGTTACTTTGCCATGAAGAAATAAGGGGAAGATAGGTTCGTGCTATTTCTTTGTTGTTAAGTATTAGGTAGGTGTAAATGTCTCAAAACTAGCTCACGTGAGGGTTACGGTTTGCTATAATTTAGTTGTGAAGCTTGAGTATTTTATATGGAGAAAGAAAGCGGTCACTATTCAGGGTGTGGCTCTTTTGTTTGTATGTTTCCATATAGATAGTTATGGGTAGGTTATGGTTTTTTAAAAAGGCTACTATTTTGATTGGAAAACACAGCCGTATGTATACTTAAGCATGAAGTTTCTTTTATTTTATCAGCGCGTATATATAGATTGTTTCAAGTTCAAATTACTTAAATTTCCATTTATGTCGGAGCTGCTACAGATATAAGTAAGATTACAGTCATGTCCAGCGAGGTGCCACGATCCCAAAAATATAATAGTATCGGTAGGTTAACTCATATTGTGAAACCCCGAAATACTGATACAGGGTGCACAATACATTAAATAAAAAGTTGCCTATTTAATTAATTAAAAATTACAGTAAAATTCTAAAAATTTAATTAACACTGTCTCAGAAGAACCTTGTCCAAATTCGAAACCGATCGAATAAACCGTTACGGTCGATAAACAGTTTTACAGCGACTATTTGAATATTTGATTTGGATATAACTCAGAGTCTATAATCCGAAATCCCGAATTTTCACTTCTATTAGGAAGACACATTTAAACAGATCCCATCGTTTCTTGTTTTTAGGAAATCCGACTTATAACGAGTCCTGTACACTCAGTTGAAGTTCAGAACGTTAAATTACGAACTGCCGCGATATTACGGGCTCGATTATATTTAATATATATTTTTATACGTTCAACTTCATTTTGATTCATATATAAATCCACTTATATTGCGAATTCAATATTTAAACTGATTTAAATATTCAAATACAAACCGATAAAAATGTGGGACGTTACATTCCTTCCCCCTTAAAACAATTTCATCCCCGAAATTACTAAGGTAGGGAAAATGCTACAGTCCATATTATAACCAAGTTAAAATCCTTTATTTAATTTCTTAAATTCAGTTTTCAACAGAACCGATTAATTCTAATTAAAACTTTAATTTTTTCTTATTAACAAATACTTTCAGAAATTCTGAAAATTTCCTAACAGCTAAAATTTTCGGAGAATTTCGCCAGCATCTCCTGTGCACGGCTCATTCGGTACTGCTACAACTTGCCTCTCTGGGCTTTCTCCAATTCAACAGAAATGAAACAGCCAAACGGCTTTCCAAAAATAGCTCATAAATCTCATACCCGAATATACTGAAACCGTGTACCTTTTTTGTTGGGCATTTAACTCTATCTTTGCCATTAGCTATTACTTTAGCATATAACCAAGCATCCTTGGTTGATCCCCCATCAATCCATTCTTAAACCAATCTTTCGCTTTTACTAAGCCAATTTCTATTTAAACTCCAATTCCATTTAATGATTTATTTCTCAAATCAGTTATCTTCATCTCCAAATTTAAAATTCGATTCTTATTCTCCAAGAATCAGTTCATTTTAATAACTCGAATCTCTAATATTTCTCTTTTACAATTTCCATTCTGGATCGTTCCAAATTCAGTCCAATTTTGTTTATCTTAGTTTAGTTCCACTTTTACCATTTTAACTCCATAAGTTAAATCTTTATTTCAGAATTCAAATTCCTGGGATTTCTATCAAATCAGTTTGAAATCATATATTATTCAAAACATTTGAATTTCTGACAACTTGTTTCCTCACAATAATTCAAAAAACAAAATCTTTGGTAGTAATCCATCACTTAGAAACTCGAAAATTACACTGATGATGCGGCCGTCATCATCAGAGTTATTTTCCAGTGATCGAAGTGAGTCTAATACTATATCACTTTCAAAATTCATTTTAAAACACTTCCATTTTGAATTTTACTTCAAAATATCTTTCACAACACTTGGAAAATAATTTCAAATCTCCCAGGATTTTAAAATTCCCATATATTTAATCCAAACATTATTTCCAACTCTTTTCCTAGTTTCTAGAGTTTTATTTCAATTCTGGTTTTAAATTCAGATTCAGTTCATCTGATTTTGCATATTATATTTATATAACATTTCGATTGGTTATTTATATAACCAACTCAATTATAAATCTTATTCGATCATAATAACGATCAAAACTATAATAATATCAAGATATATACTCCTTTTTATATCAAAATATATTTTGGGTAAAGTTATTTCATTTACCCTCTTTTTTAAATAGTACCGTGTCGAATTACTCTGTTCAAGAGTTTAGAAACACCTATCGACGCAGTTTGCATTACTATTTCGACCAGAATTCATAAACCACTCGACATACCAGTCAACACAATATAAAACAGTTTTTATATTAATTTGCAAATACGCGCTCATATATATACACTCATACTCAATCTAAGGTATTACTAACCTTATCTCTATTGAGTTACGCCACAGAGCCAAGGTAATAACTTAACTTTCAGCTCTGATACCAACTGTGATGGCCCGAAAATCCGTACCAATTTGAGCTGACTAATATCCTACACATTCAACTCAAAGTGCACAAAAATTCAGAACATTAATAGAAAGAAATTAGAGGATGAGAATGATAAGATAGAACTAATAGAATAGAAGAAGAACATACTAAATAGAATCAGAGTAAATACGAATTTCACAGCGGAACAATAAATTGTATTATATCATAACTTTTTGAAATACAAATCCGAAATTGTATATATATACATACCGTATCAGGGTCTAACTCATATACATCACAACGGGAAATAATCTCTAAATAACTAATAGTGGAGCTTCCTGCTTCGAGCTCCTCCAAGTGAATCTGCAAAATCCTGAAACACTTGACTGCCCGTACAAATTTGGGGCACCCAAGAGTTTAAGGAAACAAACAAAATAAACTCTGGGTCAATCATGGGACTGGTGTGAGTAAATTCCAACCATACTGTTCAACTTTGAAAATCCTTTTCAAACAAGAAGATAATAGTAAGACCAGCCCACACATAAACATGGACGGTTTTTACCTTACTATAATCCAAAATACATTGACATCAAATCCGGTGATATTATGATAATGTCTAAAAAAATAAATATCCAAGTAGCAGAGCGCTTGCATCTCACGCTCCACATATATATAGTATAAAATCATAAACCGCAGGGCGCTTATTGGAGATTGGATTCCAACAGACAAGGTATGGGAGCACCTACCGATCAGTGTACTCTAGAGGGGATACACCTGGGTTCAACAAGAACGTCTTGCAACCCGGCCACACTTGACCGCTCACTCATTTAGCTTGAGTGTCGCGAATATATTGCCACCCACGATTGTTAGCCATCCAACCATCATCCGAAGATACAGAATCGAAAAGAAGAACAAATATGAATTTTCTCTAGATCGGTGACAATACACCCTGCTTGGGGATGACCCAACTAGCCATGCTGCCTAGCCCAACTTTCGTTACTTCCTGGTTGTGAGGCTAGAGGTCATGTCTATCTTCAGAACATCTGATCACCATTCATTTTGAATGCCACATCGTCAAATCCGTAATCACTTATTGATTACACAAATGCACACTGGGTGTAGAATAAAGAGAAGTTACCTTCTCCCCACCAACTTGGTATATTCGTAAAAATCAACGGCGTGACCGTTGGAAATACTCTGTCAGACACTCGTCCATACAAGTTGTCCTGGGACTGGACAAACAGAAAGCACCATTCTGGAACTGGACGACCCTTGCATTTCACTCCGTCTTCAATTGTCTTCAGCATAATATAATTCGCAGCGCTTATGCCTATACGGAGTGGTTTTCGGATAATAAATCCAATCGGTCTCTCCGTATTGACAACGATGGTCAAAACACTTCGATAGTCGGTTATTTAACCATCGAAGTAAAAACAAACATTCATTCAAATGTATAACTAGACATTACATAAACACGGGTACTTTTTATTTAACATTCGTTTTTATTATTCGAATTCCCATATCTTACCAGATATTTCTCAAAACCCGTTTTAGTCTTCTTGGAAAACATTTCCAGTTATTATAAACTCTTATTCTCTCATGTTCCAGAAAACATATGTTATTAACATTCGAAACATTTCCATTCTTTTCACGTTCTTTATTATCTACACTTGGATAATATATCCTAACTATATTGGAAAAATAAATCCAATTTCATTTTAAACATTTTAATCTGCCAAGCGTTCACTTTAAAACATTATTCACTTTAAAATGTGAATGTTATTTCTATTATAAAAATCTGAATACCTTTATCAAATAACACATTATTCAAGTGGTAAATACCATTATCTTGTTTTCCGAAATCTCTTTTATATTCCCATTTCACTTTATAACTCTGTTTCTAAGTCAACTTCTTGTTAAATCAATATTAAGTTTATAATTAAATATTGATTACATATCCTATTATAATTTATTGGTTTAAACCAAATACTAACTACCCTATCAGATTTTAATTCCTAAAACAATTTACTTTAATACATTCGACACCGTCGAATTTTAGTTCTAATTCCTAATCATGTTATTTAGTTCTAATCATATTCCGACATCGAAATGATGTCATCGTTTTCTGAAACGATTCTCCAATTTCTCTTCCTAAACCTATGCTTATATTTCTTTGGATAACCACCGTTACTTATTACTTTAGAATAAGTGGATTTCAAACCAAACTGTTTACATTCCCTAGGAAGTAGTGCTATATATAAAAATCATGCTTAAGTTTGGTTAACAGCGTTAATTTATCGTTACAGTTCAAAACTTGTCATACGCTGTAATATTCTCCTTTATAACTAATCTCGACATAACAGTCATGCTTAATCCTAGTCAACAACGTTATTTTATTGCTATAGTTCTAAGACTTGCAATATGCTGCCATATTCCCTATATACTAATCTTGACATCTCTTTCCGTCGCAAACTGATATTGTTCCTCGAAAATTGTGAAACCGTTCAGCTTGGGGTATTTTATTTACCTCTCAGACCTTGATCGACAACGTTCTTACCTTAGAACAGATATAAGTCTGTACTCTAATCCCTTATTACTTATAATATCTATCGGACCGTATTTTCTTGTTTAATTTGAACTATGGTTTTATAATACCATATCCTTACTTTGAAACCCGGTATTTCATAACTATTTATACTAAATATTAATTCTTTGTTTCATCTTACTTATACAATTCCATTTATAACTTCTTTTATCAAAAATCATTAGTGCTCTTCGTCTTCTGACATTTTACTTTCCGTTCGAATCATTTTATCTAATTCAGGTACACATCTCATGCAAACTAAATACTATCTTAAATGAATTCCGTTCAAGAACAATTACCTTATTTAAAATAATTACATAAGAATTAACTTCACCATAACTGAAGTAAAATGATTTACTTCATTATCAATTTAACTAGATTGGTTGCTTACTGTATATAAACAATAATTAATTATATTGGTCAAATAATTATTTAATACCTTATTAATTTAAAAAGGGTAATTAATAAGGAATCTTCTTAATTTTTGATCAGCTTACTGCTAAGTTATTTTCATTAAATTAATTGAAGACCAATTAATCATTTTCCAAATAAACGGTTGATTTAATCAACTTCATTCCATCAGTAAATTCATTAACTGATTCTAATTATTTCTTATCATTAGATTAATACAAATAATCTAATTCTTAACTGTTTTCTTTGAATAAATTATCCAAATTATTCACTTGTTGGATAATTACAGCTTCATACCTATTTAACTAAATAATCGTTTATATTTACTTTATAAAAACGAACTATAAAGTACCAGTTTATAATAGAACTTCTATTATACTTTAAAGCTTCGCTTAAATTAAAAAAAAAAATATAATTATTTCCGTTGATTTGCCTGACGGCCAATCAACTTCTTAACAAAAATGGGTTTATGGTCGACTGCTGCCATTTCCTTAATCGATATCGTTTATTTATTAAATCAAAATAATGTTGAATTTCCATTCAAATCAATATCCGCACAGGGTTTCAATGTCATTTGGGTTCAAACAGTGCGTATATAAATCAAAAAGTACATATAAATATTGAAGAATCTGGTTGGATTCCTCTAACCGGTTTCCTACACCCACAGATGTTAGTCAAATCAGTATCCAACCAATGATGTGTACATATGCAATGATATATATATTTCAACCAGTTTAACTGTAATTTACCTAAACGACCATCACACAGCATTCAACCAATATTTATAATATTTTAAAATAGATCAGAGTTAGTGAATTTAATCACCTTTGTGCATTAACCATTAAATAACGATTTGCGTCACTTCCGGTCTCACTAGATTATCCGTCAGTGTATTGCTTTACTAATACAAACCCGGCGCTGCCTGTTCCACTCTGATCGTATAAACCAGTCCAGAAAGCCTTCTCCAAAATTAAACAGCCCGCTACCTTTTACTACTACATCCCACGTTGTTGCCATCTTACCGGAATCAAGTCTCCTCGTCCAATCGCCATGTTTACACCACTGCTCACAACCATTATCGCTCCTGCAAAACCTTGCCACGTCAGAGCTTTACTCCACTAGTTTGCCTCGTTCAATCCCTCTCCTCAATCCCATTTAATCATAAATAAAAACGCACGTATACTCTGGCTCCTTTATTCTTTTAGAAACCATCAAAATTGTCCAATCCGAACGCATGTACCCAGCAGTACATATAGCGCATGCCCATAATTACTTCTGTGACATCCAGACAACATCCTCTCATGTTATCTTCTGTTCTCTGCTTGAATCCATGCTTTAGTTCTTATATAATTTCACCAACTTTAATTTAATTTAGCTAATTCACTTCAACATACATTAGACTTCATCTCGCTGCCTGCTCCATTCTATACACAAAGATCAGAGGAAAAGAAAAGAGAAACACCACTGCCGTCATTTTTGAAAGAGCAGAGAAATCCCAAACATCCCTGTTAGTTGCGTGGCCATATTTATAGGGTAAGTTCCTTAAGGGTTAAGAAATAAGTAGGCTGTACAAGGCATACCGCTAGAAGTTTAGAGTAGGACAACTTGATTTGAAAATACATTGGTTACTTTGCCATGAAGAAATAAGGGGAGGATAGGTTTGTGCTATTTCTTTGTTGTTAAGTATTAGGTAGGTGTAAATATCTCAAAACTAGCTCATGTGAGGGTTATGGCTTGCTATAACTTAGTTGTGAAGCTTGAGTATTTTAGATGGAGAAAGAAAGCGGTCACTATTCAGGGTGTGGCTCTTTTGTTTGTATGTTTCCATATAGATAGTTATGGGTAGGTTATGGTTTTTTAAAAAGGCTACTATTTTGATTGGAAAACACAGCCGTATGTATACTTAAGCAAGAAGTTTCTTTTCTTTTATCAGCGCGTATATATAGATTGTTTTAAGTTCAAATTACTTAAATTTCCATTCATGTCAGAGCTGCTATAGACAAAAGTAAGATTACGGTCATGTCCAGCGAGGTGCCACGATCCCAAAAATATAATAATATCGGTAGGTTAACTCATATTGTGAAACCCCGAAATACTGATACATGGTGCATGATACGTTAAATAAAATGTTGCATATTTAATTAATTAAAAATTACAGTAAAATTATAAAAATTTAATTATCACTATGTCTCAAAAGAACCTTGTCCAAATTCGAAACCGATATCTAGTTATATCGAATAAACCGTTACGGTCGATAAACGGTTTTACAACGACTATTTGAATATTTGATTTGGATATAACTCAGAATCTATAATCCGAAATATCGAATTTTCACTTCTATTAGGAAGACACATTTAAACAGATCCCATCATTTTTTGTTTCGAGGAAATCCGACTTATAACGAATCCTGTACACTCAGTTGAAGTTCATAACATTAAATTACGAACTACCACGATATTACGGGCTCGATTATATTTAATATATATTTTTATACGTTCAACTTCATTTTAATTCATATATAAATCCACTTATATTGCGAATTCAAAATTTAAACTGATTTAAATATTCAAATACAAACCGATAAAAATGCGGGACGTTACATTGAACGCTTCTCGAATTCAGGGTTTACGAGACCTAGGTCCAACTAGGGATTATGCTACCTATTGAACGATGCCCCCTAATCTAGGACACGCTACCCAGAGCGATATATATTCCTAGACTTTCCCCACGTACGTGTCGTGAATCGTTATCAATGTCTAGTTGCACATGTCCTCTATATGTGCGGCCCGAGTCCCATGGCAGGGCTACTCAAGAAACACGGAACTCGGTCGGGAGCTTTAAGTTATCTGCCGATTCAGATGCTAAGGTCTATTTTTATCTGTGTGTGGCTATGGTCCCACTTGACCCCTCCCTCAACTAATGAAAGGCACCCAAGAATATCAAGAATGAGAACTGTACGCAGGCCCTCTATGCCCCAACCAACCTATTGACCAACCTCACTCATAACTAGATAGCAAGTATATGGTCTTTTGGAGTACTCCGCCTTTCCGCTTTTCGTGCTCGACTGACTCAAGATGGTAGGTATCCGATGACGTGCTATCATGGGGCCAACTGGTTATCGCCGACTCACGCTGGTCCATCCTAGTCTTTAGGTTGCCTTATCATTGCAGCCATGGCATACTCTTGGTTCTTCTTACGCAGACCTTAACCTCTGTGAGCCCAGGCGGATCATCTGTATTCTCACAGAGCGATACCAAGAGTATCCTCATGTCCCCTCGAAGCCGCGTGCTTTGTAACCCAGTCCGTTGGAGCCTTCTTTATGATCAGATGGACGTACGCTCCCCCTCACGCCCTACGGCATCGTGATGATCTACCGAGTTTGGTTATTCATCCCCTATCGTATGGACTGGTCCAAGCGCCTTATCTTTTTGTACTATTAGACCTTATGTCTAAACTTCTGATTACACGCTTGCTTTATCTTATTAACTTGGTTATCCACGTTTATGTTGTCCCTCAATTCTAATTACCAAGTTTCTCTTTAACTAAGGTTTATTACTTAGTCCTTTTCAACTAAGGTTTACTTACATAGTTATCTTTACCGTTGCTTACTTAGTTCTCTAACTAATGTTCGTTACCCAATTGCCATTTTACTTAGTTCTCTAACTAAGGTTCATTTCTCAGTTGCCATTATCGTTATTTACTTAGTTCTCTAACTAAGGTTCAACACTTGGTTACCTTCATCTTTATTTACTTAGTTCTCTAACTAAGGTTTTCCAATGAATTCAAACATGACTTAAGTTTTCTTTATCAAACGATAGCGTACGGGTGCTTTCCCCCATTTTCAGCTTAGATTAACTTATTTCATAGTATAAGTCGTCCCACCCTTCAAGTCTTGTATTACATCTTAAGACAAATCTTCCCTTGCCCCTAGGACAAGTTTACCTATTATTTAATTTTACATTACCGCAACTCTGGTTTATAATAGGTAGTTATCATTCCCCCATTACCGTGTCATTAATTTTAGATTTGACTTAACCCTTCCTTTTACTTAACCCGTTACTTAAACTTTACCCAATTCAATTAATTTATGATACCGTTACGGGTCCCATTTGGTTAAGCATATCTAAATTTTTGTTTCACATGTCGCCCGTGTCCCAATTAATCCCCTTTATTATGGTTTCCATGTCTTACACATGTCTACGGTTAAGTCTACCTTAGTCATGTTTTACATCACATGTCTTACAACGGTTAACTCTATATTAATCATGCTTTACATGTCATTTATACCACCCACTTAACCCTCTAACCATACCCAAGTCACCCATATGTCTTATTATGGTTAGTATTTCTTAATTTATTTATTATGTCGTAACGATGTATGGCCTTTCACATTAGACTTCCGTTCGTGGCTGCTGGATTTGCCGGGCGGTTCCGGGTAGACTTATACCACAATGTGCCTAACCTCGTGCCATAAGCTGTTACGCCTCTAGTTCTTGCCATTGACCTTTCACATTAGACGTCCGCTTGTGGTTGCTGGATTTGCCGGGCGGTTCCGGGCAGTCTTACACCACAAACGCGTCTAACCTCGTGTCTTAGGCTTTCATTGACATTCGTCTTTCACCCAAACCCCAAATTCATGTCATGTGGTCCAAATTCAACTTAATTACAATTCACTTTTTATTTCTATTTCCACTTTGCCATTAACTACACCAATAACATAATGATTAGCCAAATTTCATATTACCCAAATTACTCAATTATAGCCAAATTCACCAATTCCATGTTATTCATATCCAAACATGCCAATTTCCAAAATCCCATTATACCCAATTTCATCAAATCAATATTTTCCCAATATATTTCCCCACGTTTATACATATAATCTAATTCACCTTTTAGGCTTAATTCAAGTCACAAACAAATTCCGCCAATTGTCCCAATATTTGCAATAATAATTGTTATGCCACAATTCCCCAAATTTCAGATTATATTCCTCGATTGCATAAAATAAGTTATGCCCCAATATTCCCATATTCCAATCGTACGTATGTATAATAAGATTTCGTCTAGGTTCGAGATAACCTAGATCCAAAAATAAAAAGGGGAAGGAGAATAAAAGAACAATTATTATAACATGAATCTTGCATTGAATTTATAACTAGGGAAATGACGAACGATACTTATACCATTATGCAACAAGTTTATTATAATTCCACTCATCTTGACTGGATTGGAGAAATAAGCGATTTGTCATTGATGTAGAACGCTGATTTAATCTTCTTATTTGATTGTTGGTGAAGAGCATGAATTGTTGATGAAGAACTTTGCTACTTGATTTGATTAAACTCCAAAGTTGATGAAGAACTTGCAATTTAATTTAGAGTTTTGAGGCGGCGGCCATGTTTGGTTGAAGTTTGGCGGCATGGAGGCATCTTAAGGAATTGTTATGAATTAGGGTTAGG
This sequence comes from Allium sativum, assembly GCA_030737875.1. Lineage (NCBI taxonomy): Eukaryota > Viridiplantae > Streptophyta > Magnoliopsida > Asparagales > Amaryllidaceae > Allium > Allium sativum. The sequence goes on from CM060920.1 coordinate 967,239,339, forward strand.
TCTTGCTATGTATTTATAGGTATAGAGAGTGTTTTAGAGCCCTTAGATTGACCTAGAAGCCATCCGACCCGTACAGCACATCAAAACACGTCACAGGAACTGAAATCGCCCAGATCTGGGGATAGGTCGACCTCCCTAGGGGTAGGTCGACCCCCTGGTCTACCTGACCCCCCCAGGTCGACCTGCCTGGTTTTGGGGGGAAATTTCCCGCCCAGCTGCCTGGGTCGAATTTCGAACTATTTTGAATTTTTGTTGAATCTTCTAAAGGCCATAACTCCTTCATACGGAGTTCGATTTACGCAAACTTGGACTCTAATTCAAGAAGAATTCCGAGACGAACGCAATGGTGATGTCCGTTTTACTTAATTCTTGATATTCAAATTAAGTATCTTTTTTTTCTCATCTCTTCCGTCACACACACTGTTATTGAATTAATTTTTCCTCCTCTTCCATGTATTAATTAATTCTCATTGTACATCACCATTATTTACCTATCTATGCATATATACATATTTGTACATTTTTAATTATATTAAAAATGCGGGGTGTTACATTCTCCCACCCTTAAAGAATTTCGTTCCCGAAATTCGATAAGAGTAAAATAGATAATCCCTCGCAATATCCATCCATCAAGTGTGCATCTAATTGTTGCAAACATTGTGCACATGTGCAAAGTGAGATACATCATAGTAAAGTATGTATGCATAATTTGGGTCCACCTATATGTATGCAAATTTTCAAAAAAAAACTCTTTCAAAACATGATGCTCACATCCTAAATATACTTGCAGTTCTATATGAATGCAATATTCTTGAAAAATCAAAATATTTTTCATCCAAGTTTTCCCATAATCTTATAGAATAAGAGCATACTTCACCCAATTGTCACATCCAAAACCCTACCAACCATCATTGAATTCAAAATTTAGAAAAATCTAATTTTCCAAATTCGATTTCTTATGTTACGAAAAGGTATAAAACGGAAAAATTCACATCCTCCGTTTTTCTTTTCTAATCGTACTTGGATTTTTATATGACTATTTTATGAAGATTTCCTATTTTCCTATCAAGGCACAACCACATAAGAAAATTTCTTCTCTTTTTCCACTTATCTTGGAAAATTTTCATATTTATTCATCTTTTTCTTAAGATTTCCATTTTCTTTTCCCGTCACATTTGTTGCCTTACTGAATTTATTGTTTCTTGTTAGCTAGGCTTTTCTCTTTCTTAGCTTATTTGACTTAATCAAATTACTTAAGTTTATTATTTTCAAATAAGCTTTTCTGTTTTCAACTCAAATAGCATCCTACACAGCTACCACTACGGGCCAAGAATCTTAGAACTTTGTCATCTCAGACAATTTCGAGTCCACACCACATGTTCCACTACCTGGTGGTCACTACTAGTCCTCGCTGTGCATTACTAGCCTATACTTTACTCTCTTTCTCAAGCAACAAACCTAGGTTTCTCAATGCTTATGCATTCTACGGAAATTTTCCATTAGTTTAATATTAGCAAATCCCTAACTGTAAATTGGCAAGAGAGTAACTCCCTAAATATCAACCCCGAAGACCAAAATTAACATCAGATTGACACTCAGAAAATCACTCAACTCAACCATTCTCTAGTTGGTTCCAATTGTTTAATTCACAGCTTTAACTTTCTCTCGTTCTATTCTAGGCACTAATCCTTACTTACTCCATTCTTTTTAAAACATGGTTTGGCCTACTTTCTTTTCATTACATTTTTCTTCAAAAAAAAAGTGTTAAAAATTTATTTTCTTCTCCAAAACTTGTTTTCGCCAAACCATAAAACATGTCACAAAATAAAATGCAAAACATTTTTTTTTTCAAATCACAAAACTGGAGTAGACAAGGACACCTATCGGGCTTACATTGTTTCTAATTACAATGTTAATTTAACTACTCGCTAAGGTGCAGACATCTATTCTATTCCTACAACTTATTTTGTCCACCCAACAAAATTTCTTTGTAAATCAATAATCAAAGTTTATTGTTAACAGAATAGAATTTCTTTTACAAAACGTAACACTTCCTTTTCAATCCTTTCATATATTATAATATGAAAACTAGCGAGCTATATATGCTCTATATTATGCACCTTTTAATGAGAGAATTCTTTTTAAAACAAGAAATCATTGTTTTAGCAAAATATACACCACTTTACTTTTAAAACCCAACATGCACTGAATATGTCCTATACGTATTTTTCTTAAACATCAAAAATATTTTTAAGAAACTTGAAAATACTACAAACTCTTTTACAAAATCAAGTTTTTAAAAGTTTATTATTGGGTTAGACTCAAAGTAGGTTTTTCAACTCAACTAGGCTTTTTCTAGGCACTTTCCAAAACAATTCTCTCAACTATATATATTCCTAATCCATTTTCCACATTGTAACCTTTTTCTAATTTATAAAGTTTCACTTCTAAACCCATTACTCTGAAATAATAACATTTCAGTTTTAATTCTTATGGGATACTTTCTTTCTCCAATACCAAATCATACTGTACACTTTCCAACCAAACCATCCAAAGGTCTTAAAATTTCTAGGTTCAATCCTTTTGTGTACAAAATAGCTATCCCAACTCTTTCCATACCTAGTGGGCTACTCTATGGATTTAGTTATATATATATATATATAATATATTTGTATTTTAGAAAATACAAATATGTTCACTCATTATCTCCCTAAGATCACTAAACCGAAGCTCTGATACTAGATGTGACAACCCGGATTCCGACAGACCGATTTTTTTTCAAAATCCAATCTATCGAAACCTAAGTTGGGTGCTCTGGTATCCTGCAGAAAAAGACAGAGATAAAGAAACATGTCAGAACTCGTAAAGCATCTCACAGCGGAAGGAAATAAAGTATAATATTCAAATATTGCTTTACCTTATTAATAATACTGCTAAACCAGTATCCAAAGTTATACCATCTCTGTCATGAACCTAACCTGGAAGTATGTAATGAGGAGGGGGTCAGAACATAAGTTCTGTGTGAGTGGACTTAGAATAAACTTTTGTATAATCCTACATATACCGTTCAGTTATATTTTCTTGGTTATTAGGTTGTTAACAATGTTAGCTCTTTAAGCTATACTTATCCACCCACTAGTAGATTAACCTAATACAACGTATATGTAGATACCCCCAACTCATTTAATCCTTTCCATGTATGTATACAGTCTCTTGCCGTATGTCGTACGGGCTTCATCATGTAAATCTATACTACTTTAGTGTAGTGCCACCATTCTCGAAATCGTTTGGACTGCCACTCTCGATCTTGCTAGATTCCATGTATCATCTAGATCTAATCAAAGGTTTACTATTGAGTGCTTCCTAGATTCAACCAGGGTTTATGCTACCCAGGGCCACTGGGGTTTATGCTACCTATTGAATGCTTCTCGAATTCAGGGTTTACGTGACCTAGGTCCAACTAGGGATTATGCTACCTATTGAACGATGCCTCCTAGTCTAGGACACACTACCCAGAGCGATATATGTTCCTAGACTTTCCCCACGTACGTGTTGTGAATCGTTATCAATGTCTAGTTGCACATGTCCTCTATATGTGCGGCCCGAGTCCCATGGCAGGGCAAATCAAGAAACACGGAACTCGGTCGGGAGCTTTAAGTTATCTGCCGATGCAGATGCTAAGGTCTATTTTTTTTTGTGTGGCTATGGTCCCACTTGACCCCTCCCTAAACTAATGAAAGGCACCCAAGAATATCAAGAATGAGAACTGTACGCAGGCCCTGTATGCCCCACCAACCTATTGGCCAACCTCACCCATAACTAGATAGCAAGTATATGGTCTTTTGGAGTTCTCCGCATTTCCGCTTTTCATGCTCGACTGACTCAAGATGGAAGGTAGCCGACGACGTGCTATCACAGGGCCAACTGGTTAACGCCGACTCACGCTGGTCCATCCTAGTCTTTAGGTTGCCTTATCATTGCAACCAAGGCAAACTCTTGGTTCTTCTTACGCAGACCTTAACCTCTATGAGCCCAGGCGGATCATCTGCATTCTCACAGAGGGATACCAAGAGTATCCTCACGTCCCCTCGAAGCCGCGTGCTTTGTAACCCAGTCCGTTGGAGCCTTCTTTATGATCAGATGGACGTACGCTCCCCTCGCGCCCTACAGCATCGTGATGATCTACCGAGTTTGGTTATTCATCCCCTATCGTATGGACTGGTCCAAGCGCCTTATCCTTTTGTACTATTAGACCTTATGTCTAAACTTCTGATTACGCGCTTGCTTTATCTTATTAACTTGGTTATCCACGTTTATGCTGTCCCTCAATTCTAATTACCAAGTTTCTCTTTAACTAAGGTTTATTACTTAGTCCTTTTCAACTAAGGTTTACTTACATAGTTATCTTTACCGTTGCTTACTTAGTTCTCTAACTAATGTTCATTACCCAGATGCCATTTTACTTAGTTCTCTAACTAAGGTTCAACACTTGGTTACCTTCATCTTTATTTACTTAGTTCTGTAACTAAGGTTTTCCAATGAATTCAGACATGACTTAAGTTTTCTTCATCAAACGATAGCGTACGGGTGCTTTTCCACATTTTCAGCTTAGATTAACTTATTTCATAGTATAAGTCGTCCCACCCTTCAAGTCTTGTATTACATATTAAGTCAAAATCTTCCCTTGCCCGTAGGACAAGTTTACCTATTATTAAATTTTACATTACCACAACTCTGGTTTATAATAGGTAGTTATCATTCCCCCATTACTGTGTCATTAATTTTAGATTTGACTTAACCCTTCCTTTTACTTAACCCGTTACTTAAACTTTACCCAATTCAATTAATTTATGATACGATTACGGGCCCCATTTGGTTAAGCATATCTAAATTTTTGTTTCACATGTCACCCGTGTCCCACTTAACCCCCTTTATTATGGTTTCCATGTCTTACACATGTCTTACTACGGTTAAGTCTACCTTAGTCATGTTTTGCATTACATGTCTTACAACGGTTAAGTTTATACTAGTCATGCTTTACATGTCATTTATACCACCCACATAACCCTCTAACCATACCCATGTCACCCACATGTCTTATTATGGTTTGTATTTCTTAATTTATTTATTATGTCGTAACGATGTATGGCCTCTCACATTAGACTTCCGTTCGTGGCTGCTGGATTTGCCGGGCGGTTCCGGGCAGACTTATACCACAATGCGCCTAACCTCGTGTCATAAGCCGTTACGCCTCTAGTTCTTGCCGTTGACCTCTCACATTAGATATCCGCTTGTGGTTGCGGGATTTGCCGGGCGGTTCCGGGTAGTCTTACACCACAAACGCATCTAATCTCGTGTCTTAGGCTTTCATTGACATTCATCTTTCACCCAAACCCTAAATTCATGTCATGTGGTCCAAATTCAACTTAATTACAATTCACTTTTTATATCTATTTCCACTTTGCCATTAACTACACCAATAACATAATGATTAGCCAAATTTCATATTACCCAAATTACTCAATAATAGCCAAATTCACCAATTCCATGTTATTCATATCCAAACATGCCAATTTCCAAAATCCCATTATACCCAATTTCATAAAATCAATATTTTACCAATATATTTCCCCACGTTTATACATATAATCTAATTCACCTTTTAGGCTTAATTCAAGTCACAAACAAATTCCGCCGATTGTCCCAATATTTGCAATAATAATTGTTATGCCATAATTCACCAAATTTCAGATTATATTCCTCGATTGCATGAAAAAGTTATGCCCCAATATTCCCATATTCCAATCGTACGTATGTATAATAAGATTTCGTCTAGGTTCGAGATAATCTAGATCCAAAAATAAAAAGGGGAAGGAGAATAAAAGAACAATTATTATAACATGAATCTTGCATTGAATTTATAACTGGGGAAATGACGAACGATACTTATACCATTATGCAACAAGTTTATTATAATTCTACTCACCTTGACTGGATTGGAGAAATAAGTGATTTGTTGTTGATGTAGAACGCTGATTTAATCTTCTTATTTGATTGTTGGTGAAGAGCATGAATTGTTGATGAAGAACTTTGCTACTTGATTTAATTAAACTCCAAAGAGTATGAAGAACTTGCAATTTAATTTAGAGTTTTGAGGCGGCGGCCATGTTTGGTTGAAGTTTGGTGGCATGGAGGCGTCTTAAGGAATTGTTATGAATTAGGGTTAGGTCTTGCTATGTATTTATAGGTGTAGAGAGTGTTTTAGAGCCCTTAGATTGACCTAGAAGCCATCCGACCCGTACAGCACATCAAAACACGTCACAGGAACTGAAATAGTCCAGATCTGGGGATAGGTCGACCCCCAGGTCGACCCCCTGGTCGATGTACCCCCCCAGGTCGACCCCCTGGTCGACCTGACCCCCCCAGGTCGACCTGCCTGGTTTTGGCGGGAAATTTCCCACCCAGCTGCCTGGGTCGAATTTCGAACTGTTTTGAATTTTTGTTGAATCTTCTAAAGGCCATAACTCCTTCATAAGGAGTCCAATTTACGAAAAATTGGACTCTATTTCAAGCAGAATTCCGAGAAGAACGCAATGGTGATGTCCGTTTTACTTAATTCCTGATATTTAAATTAAGTATCTTTATTTTCTCATCTCTTCCGTCACACACACTGTTATTGAATTATTTTTTCCTCCTCTTCCATGTATTAATTAATTCTCATTGAACATCAGCATTATTTACCTATCTATGCATATATAAATATTTGTACATTTTTAATTATATTAAAAATGCGGGGTGTTACAATTCCCGAGGCAAGTCAAAAGTCTAACTACCCTAATTTCACAATTACTAGCTAACCAATCCATGCCTAGAATCAACCCATAGGCCATGAAACCAAAAACATAATCATTACACTTAAACTCAATACTTAACATAGCTATTCTCAAATCCTTACAAACCAAAGATAAATGAGACGAACCACCAATTGGATTTGAGACAAATAATGGGATCCTCTACCTTACTAGTACTAAGGTGTAGAGACTCAACTATGGAAGCAAATAGTAAAGAAGGTGAAGTGCCAGAATCAAACAAAGTTCTAACAGGATGATTGAAAAGAAAGACTAAACTTTCAACAAAAACGTTCCTACCTCTCTTAGGTACACTAGCAGTGAGAGCATGCAATTTCCCTCTAGAAGATTATGCCTTTTGCCCTTGTCCTTGTCCTTCGGGCAATCCTTGATAAGATGTCCTGCTTCATCATACTGAAAACAATCACCTGTCTTCTTCTTCCTACAATTAAATGACCCACTATACCATAGAAAAGACACTTCCTCTTGTCGCGGGATCTATTATTTCTTCCACCCTTCTTATATTCCAATCCCTTGTGTAACATGTTAACAAGTCTCTCGAAAGCTTCCTCCATCGCACGGAAAAACCCTACAAAGCTTGAAAGAAAAATTAGCCGCAGGTGAAACTACTGCGGCTATAGATGGAAGTTGGGCACTTCTTCGCCCTTTGACAGGTGTCGTAGTCTCATCAAGCCTACGGAACCATGTCGCGATGAGGTTACCTCCCAGAAATCCAGGAGCCCCGAAGACTCAGGAAAGAAGGAAACAAGGATTCAAACAGAGGATCAAAAGACAGTGCATATGGCTTTGGGGAATATGCCTTTAAAACAAAACTTTTCTTTTGAAAATGATTCTTTTAAAACCGTTTGAAAATAAATTTTCAAATCTTTTATCTGATCCGGTAACCTTCAGCTGTGATACCAAGTGAAACACCCCACCTCCGTGAAGGTCACTCGCAAAGGGAATGCCTTAACTTCGGTGGAGTGTTTTAGGTAAAAGATGCAGATAAATTACAAGACAGACAAATAAAGCAGCGGAAAATAAAGTCATTTTATAAACAATGTGGTTCAGTCAAGCTTTTACAACAATTGTCTCAATCATACTTAAAAGTAATACATAAAACTTCTGTCTTGATTAAAAAACTTCCAAGTATAAAAGAAGCATAAAAATAACAATGATATTCCCCAATAAAGCATGAACCAGCCATAGCAGTGGAAGAGAGAGTCCAAAGCAATACATCGACTATCTTCGAGCTTGGAAAGAAAACTGAGCTAAGAGGTAAAATTTCCTCCTTGTGAACCTGGGGGGAAACATAAGAAACGAGACGAAACAAACTAGGTCAGACATAAGTCTGGTAAGTCCAGTGACTTTCAGCATGTGAATAGGCAAAAGCATCATGACATGAATAAACTGAATATAAGACAATACCGTGATAACAAGGATAACAAGATAACATACGATTAGCATAGATATGATAAGGAAAAATAAACTGAATGCGCTTCTACTGTTTCTCTGCTTCGCTACTACCCTGTTATTCTGATTTCTATATCTCTGCACAACCTAACTAGATTCCCAACTAGTAATCTGTACAAAAGGATCATATGATAATGTGATCCCAATCCCCGCAATTGTTGTAGCCTTCAGGTGTACATCTATTGTGAGGATTCCGCCCCAATCTGCCTAATTGCCATGAATATGTCAGATGTACCCTTACTACCCTATCGATCCGCTCCTTACTCGTATTAATTTTCCTTGTGTCTATGTCAATCGGCCCTCTCTTGCGTGTAGATACACTGTGCTGGTCCCACCATAAGGTGTATCAATCCTTATGATAGCAACCCGACACGATTCAAGATGCACAGTGTATAACTACTGGTACCCAGTGCCTGCTTTTTCCCACTCCGGAGTACGTGCACGCTCGTAATCCGTCGGAACCTACACTGACGTACCCCGTGCTGCTATTTTGACCGCTTATAATCAGCCCAGTAATCGTGCCCCATCCTGCCTAGTTTCAGGGTACCTTGATACATATATGTGGGTTACTGCTGAAATGGGTCCCCGTTACTAGGGTTTCTTACTGGTTAAGTTTGTGGGCCTATATTTATTAATATTACCCACCAACCCGATATGCACTTAACCCTCCCACTGATTCAAGCATTTTTATTTAATGGTTAAGTTTGTGGGCCTATACTTACTAATATTACCCACCAACCCGATATGTATTTAACCATCCCACTGATTCAAGCATGTTTATTTAATGGTTAAGTTTGTGGGCCTATACTTACTAATATTACCCATCAACCCGATATGTACTTAACCCTCCCACTGATTCAAGCATGTTTATTTAATGGTTAAGTTTGTGGGCCTATACGTACTAATATTACCCACCAACCCGATATGTACTTAGCCCTCCCCCACATTATGTCATATTGGTTAAGTGTTGTCCATTCATGTTAACTTAACCCACCCACTCATCATGTCATGTTGGTTAAGTATTTCTTATTAACTTAACCCTTCTCACTCATCATGTTGGATTGGTTAAGTGTTTCCTATTAACTTAACCCCATTCATTCATCATGTTATATTGGTTAAGTATTTCCCATTAACTTAACCCCATTCGTTCATCAAGTTATATTGGTTAAGTGTTTCTATTAACTTAACCCCATGCGTTCATCATGTTGTATTGGTTAACTATCATCAATCAATTCAAGTTAACTTAACCCACCCACTTGTCATGTTACATTGGTTAAGTGTTGCCTTCTTGTATTAACTTAACCCTACCACAAATCATGTTGTATTGGTTGAGTGTTGCTCTCTTGTTTTAACTTAACCCTACCCATTCATCATGTCATATTGGTTAAGTGTTTCTTATTAACTTATCCCTACTCACCTGTTTAATTAACATGCTGTATTGGTTAAGTCTTGCCTAAGTTAACTTAATCCTACCATTCAGTTATTAGCATGTCTTGTTTATTAGCATTAATTCATTCATTAATGCCTTAACCTCTTACATTAGAACTGTTGTTTGCGGTTGCTGGATGTGCCGGGCGATTCCGGGCAGACTTCTACCGCAAACTCATTCTAACCTCGGGTTTTTGGGCTAAATGCGCTAACCTCTCACATTAGATCTGTGTTGTTGCGGTTACTGGATGTGCCGGGCAGTTCCGGGTAGTTTTACACTGCAACTGAATCTAAGCTCGGGTTAGGCATGTTTATCTTTTAGCATATTTACCATACATGTCCAAGTCTAGATTTTATACGCTAATTATCCCAATTTCACCAAAACTAGTCATGTTCCAAATCTCAAGTTATACCCCCAACAAAGCTAATTGCAAGTTGTGCCCCACAAATTCAAATTCAAGTTATTACTTAAAATAGGTTACACCTAATCTTCCCAAATTTGCAATAATAGTCATGCCCTAAAATCACTATATACATTATGCTTGGCGTCCCAACCAGTAGTTATGCCCAATCTAGATTAATATTCCAATTTATAGTTTACGCCTAATCTAGATTTAATATTTCAATTTACCCGAAGTTCGCAACAACAACAATTATGCCCCAAAACTTGATTTATATGCCAATTAACACAAACTTGCAGTTATAATGATAATATTTCCCCAATATCAATTACAAGTTATGCCCAAATCTCAATTACAAGTTACGCCCAATAGTACATAAAATAGATTAGGCCCAATTTCCCCGTATTCCAATCGTACATAGAACAAGATTTCGTCTAGGTTCGAGACAACTTAGATCCATAATAAAAGGGGAAGAAGAGGAAACATAAAATATTAGGCATAAAATAGCCATACGACGCTAGATTTGATAATAGCAATATCAGGAACATGAAAGAAGTATAGATCTGAATAAAATTTCATCGCAGGCATAAATCTGATAGATTGCAGGCACAAATCTGATAAAATAGATAGGATAAATCTGAAAGGATTATCTCATAATCAGGTATAGCTTGGATTCAGATTATTATATGCCAAGAATTTCAATTAAGAATTCACATCTGAAAGTAACTTGAACTTACAGAAAAAGAACAATTCTTGTATTCTGGGATCTGATTTCTGAAATTGAAAAGCTATCCTTTGATGTAGACTATTGATTCTCTAATTTTGATTTAGTTTGGAGCTTTCTGACTTGATTTCTAGTCTAGAGAAAAATGGAGGCTATGCTAGGTTAAAGAAGGACAGCATGACGGCTCTTGGAACAAGATTATGAGGTCTTAGGGTTGAGGTTTGGGTTGTTTATATAGAGGTTTATATTAATACAAGGCATTAGATCAACCTACGAGTAATCAGGGCCATTCAGATCAAAGAGAGCTATCCAGAAATCGCCACATATGCCCTAATGACTTAGCAAATCGTCACTGCCACGTCAGCCAGGTACAAAATGAAGTATTTCGTCTAGATCTGGGGGAGGGGGTCGACACCCCTATAGGGGGGTTGACACCTATGTCGACTCCCCTTAAGGGGGGGTTGACACCCTCTGGCGGGATTTTTCCCGCCCAGCCTGTTTTGGATGATTTTGAATTTTGAACCCATTTTTGACTTTCTAGACCTATTTCTGAAGTCCTAAACCAAATATATATATATATATTCTCCCCGCGCGTATACAAACTTCCAACCTTAATAACTTCTGCATATGGTGTCCGATTTACGCAAACTCGGACTCCATCTCAAGTAGAATTACGAGACGAACGCAATGGCGCAACCCGTTTCCCTTAATTCTTCTTCTAAAAATTAAGTGTTCTTAAATTTGTTAATTTAATATTTTAAAATTACGGGGTGTTACAATACCCTAATGGGAGAGAGCCACATAGCCATGCTGCTTGTACGATTTTTGTTATTTCCTGGTTGTGAAGCTTGAGGCTATACTTACCTTTTTGACATATCACGTCTTCATTCACTTTGAATGCAATATCCTCAAACCCGCCAAATCATAAATTGATTTTCCTAATACCACGGGTATAAAGCTAAGAGAAACGAATTTCTCCACCACCAAACATAGTATGAAAAGATCAATGTATATGACCTGTTAGGCATAATCTATCAGACATTCGTCTGTACAAATTATCCTGGGATTAGACAAATCGAAGGTACTAACTTACTACATTCATTTTGGAACCACCCTCAGAATTAGTAGCAGTAGCCCTTGCTCTTCAATGTCTCCAACTTGACTTCAGATTAAACAATGCCAAGGTCAAAACAAATTGGTATTCGGATTTCATTTAGAAAACCAATCGCGGTCTCTTTGAATCGATGAACGTTGATTTATTTTTGGGCCAAGTGATACATAAAGGAATCAGGTTAGCATATTCAAATAAACTTCAATATTTATATTGATTATCAAGACTTGTCTACTGAAATTATTTTACATACAAACTTCCAGATTTCAAAAGTAGTTCGTATAAGTCTATTTAATCCTAATAAGGTGTCTAAATGTTTAATTTAATCTAATCCAGTTTATTGAGTCATACCACAACATTACCATCAATCCAATTAATCAATTAACTATCATAATTGATCTTGTCGATTGCAATTCGACAATTCAAATTCAACCAATAGTTGTTCCTAAATTAGTTAATCTAGGAGAATTATTATTTCCATATTATATCCCTCAAAAAATTAATTCAATTTAAGAATCCTACTCCTTTTTATTGAATGTAACAGTATCGTTATAATCCATACTCCAATACATATAACATTTAAAAATATAACTTTTATTTCATTTCTTTAGATGGATAAGTAATTCAATAGGCAATTAATTTAAATATTTATTTAAAACGGAAATCGAATGATACTTTCCTAAATTCAACTTTAGTCGATTACCAATTTAACATCCCTTTCCAATTCTTATCTATTCCATTTATTTTCCGAACTTTGGAATAATCTCATCGTTACAAGTCAACCAATTTTCTCTTACCAATATCCCTCACAACCATTCTCATTTGAAAAACATTTGCTTCTAACATTATTCATTTTGGATTATGAATATCATTCCTTCTGGATTCATTAAATTAACTTGATTTCATTAATAAATACTAGTACGGGATCAAATTATGATCATCTAGTTACGTTATAAATTCACATTCCCTTGAATTTTAATATTTAGTTTAATCGCTGTTAATGTGACTTTGAAACCATTTCTCGATTGAAATATAGTTATTGACCTAAGTCGATTAAATTTAAAATAACATTTTAATGTTCATTTCAAAACATTTGAGTTCACCACAACACAATATTACTGACGATCAGCCATCATCCATTAATCACTATATATTGTTGATAACAATTCAACTAATCCAACTTGAACCAAGTATCTGGATTTTACAAATAAGAAGATCTGTATTTTATTTATTTTAACGAATTTGAAAAGAAATAATTTTAACTATATTTATTTAAAAATGGCTTTGTTTTAACTCTGACAAATTCTAACTCAATTCACTACAAATCTTTGGATGAACATCTATCAATTCCACAATCCAGATTTCAGCCTTCATACTAACAATTCTTTCCTTTTTTCCTTAAAAGTATATTTATTTATTTTATTTTATTCATATTTAAAAAATTCATTTTTTATTTTATTTTCTAAAATTCCATTCCCTTTCCTTTAATTTATTTAGTTCAGCCCATCAGCCCAATATCCAACCGAACCTCCTTTCCTTTCTTTATTTCTCTCATTTCTCTCTTCTCCTATTTTCTACACAGCCAGTCCAAGCAACCTATCTCCCCTTCCCTTCTTTTTTTTCTTTTTCCTATTTCTTTCTTTTACTTCCTAGAGCCATGGTCCAAATGTAACAACCCGTAATTTTAAAACATTAAAATTAACAAACTTAAGAATACTTATTTTTTAGATGAAGAATTAAGTAAAACGGGTTACGCCATTGTGCTCGTCTCGGAATTCTACTTGAGATAGAGTCCGAGTTTGCGTAAAACGGATACTGTATGAAGGAGTTACAGACAATGGAAGTTTGGCAGAAAAATCAGAAATGGGCCAGAATGCACTGGCGCACTTGTGAAGTGCGCCGGAACAAAAATACACTGGCGAACTTGGGAAGTGCGCCCATGCCGAGGACAGAAAACTATAGAATTCTGGAGTGTTCCCTGATGACGTGTCTTGCTGGGATTGGCTGGATGACGTGTCTTTTGAGCTGTATGGTTCTGATGGCTCCTAAGCTAATCTAAAGGCCTTTATTCATCACATACACCTATATAAGCATACCTAGACCTAAACCTAATTCACAATACACAAATTCATGAAGCCTCCATGCTGGACAAATCTAAACTAGTCTTTCTTCTACGATAAAGCAAATCAGAATATGAGTATTCATATTGGAAGATAAGAATAGATCTACAAGTACAACACCTATTTCTCTTCTTTTAGATTCAGCCAAGGTGAGTTCATGTTACTTTCAGAAATGAAATTTAATTGTGATCCTGACATTGTTAATAAATCTGAATCTGAGATTATGCCTATTTCTGTTTAGATCTGTCCTTCTATACCCATTGGATCTATTTTATTGTTCTATGCCCGCTAATACTTCATATGTCTATTTTATACCAGTTTTGATGACTCTCTTCCCTTCTCTTCTTTTCCTTTTATTTATGAGATTAGGCTAACTTCGAGCAATTATATTTTACGTTGAATTATACGTACGAATGACGTGGGGCAAGTTTGGGAAAAATATTGAATAATATGCAAATTGGGCATAAATTGAATTGTAAACATGTAATTGATTTAGGGGTATAACTCATGCTGTAATTTAAGACCTAAATTTAGGGCATACTATATATGATGGTTTATGATTTGGAAGAAGGGGATTATTGTGTATAGTGATATATGACTTAGGCATGAAAACCTATATTGAAATAGGGATAACTGTTAAATATGAACACGCCTAAATTGTGATTTTGGGTAATTGGCATACACTGTTATCAAAGCCGATAATTTGGCATAACTTGTATTATGAATCATGACTGGGGTTTTTGGAGCATAGCCTGTATTGTGTAATTTGACTAAAACTTGGGGCAAAAGTTATATTGAGAATTATGACCATAATTTGGGGTATGTAAATTTGTAGACTTAATTTATGATTAAGCGAAATATGTTAATGAAACGGTAAAGAGTCTGTGAAGCCTGTTTAATCTATTGAAACTTATTACTGTAATTGTAAAGCCTACGATGTAAATGAATAAAATTGGCTAAGATAAGCATGCTGAGACACGAGGTTAGACTCCGCTTGCGATAGAAGCCTGCCCAGAACCAACCGGCTTAACCAGCAACCGCAAATGGTCAGTCTAATGTGAAAGGTCGTAGGCATAACTAAAAGATGCTTAGACACGAGGTTAAATCTGACTTGTGGAAGAAGTCTGCCCGGAACCACCCGGCATATCCAGAGGCCACAAGCAATCGACTTAATGTGAGAGGTCTGTGCATTAATAACTAATTAATGCTGATCAAAGACGAATATGATACCTAAAACTTGTTAGGTGGGTGGGGTTAAGTTAACCTGTGTAAGATGACAACTTAACCCATATTACATGAACAAAGTGGATAGGGTTAAGGCAAGCTTAACCAATAATACATATTGATTTGATAAGTGGATGGGGTTAAGTCAACTGGGCAGATGAATCTGATAAAACCATTTCGTAAATCTGTGAGCTTAACGCAAGGTTAAGTGAAACGTATCGATCTGTAAGTCTGTAAATCCGTACATCTGATCTATTAATCTGTAAACCTATTAATCTGTATGTCTGATCTGAAAACTTGTTAACCTGAAAAGTGTAAGCAAGTTAATCTGAAGTCTGAAATCTGTTAGTCTGGGGACACAAGGTTAGGAGGGGTAATTACTTGTGTCATCTGTTGTGTGGGATCCATATTAGTCAGTAACCCTTTCTGGTATCAAAACTATGACCCAACGCTAGGTAGGGGTCAGGGCATGCTTACTAAACTAATTATAAGAGGTTCATTCTGATAATGGCGAGGGGTACTGATGGCGCATTCCAACCGGGTCATGTGCGTGCATGGATCCGGTCTGCTCTGGGGAAGTTAAGACGCCGTGACATCTGTAAATTGGTTTGTGTCTTTCTGTAGGTTGCCACTTTATGGAGTGATACACCCTTCTGTGGGGCCGTCACAGGGTATTTATGTATTAAGGACCGATCACTTGGGGGTAGAATTTAGGGTACACCTAGTTCTGTCTGTTTCTATACCGTCTATTGGGGTGGTAAAGGCCCATCACTAGTGTACACCTAATTCTAACATTCTGTTTCCGTAGGGATTATTCTGTTTTCATCTCTGATTCAGTTTCTGTTTCTGTATCATCTGTTGGGGTAGCAAAGGCCCATTAGTTGGGGTGGTAAAGGCCCATTACTAACATTCTGTTTCTGTACCGTCTGTCTTTGTTGGGGTGGTAAAGGCCCATTACTAGCATTCTATTTCTGTAGAGTTCATTCTGTTTCCGTTTCTGTTTTAGTTTAGACATTAGGGTAACACCTAATCATGTTATACTAGTATTAGTGCAGAGAAGTAAAAATAAGTAAGAAGCATAGCTTGGTCTATGTCATTCTGTTTCCTCTATTTAACCTAAGTATACCTACTACTCCTGTTACTGTTATCTCTCATCCGGTTTTATTTACATGTCATGATACTATTATCTGTTTATATGCTGAAAGTCACTGGACTCGCCAGACTTTATGTCTGACTCTCTTTATTTTCGCCTCTTTTTCTTCCGTTTCCCCCCTAGGTTCTCAGGGAGGAAACACTGAAGCTTGACTCGGATTTCTTTCTGCTTAAAGTGCTTGGAAGTGCTGAAAGTAATGCTTAGCTTTGTTCCTCTTACATATGGAATTTAGGAGTGGGATTATGCTTTTAAAAATTATGTATTCTGATGGCTTTTGTACAAGACTGATAATATGTACTTGGTTTTGGTGTTTGAAGATGTAACCAAACTTATTTCTGTTTCCGCTGCAATAAAGTTATAAGTTTTTCTAGTACTACTTTATGTATCTGTCTTGTAACATTCTGTTCTGCTTACTTATAACGCTCCACGAAACTTAATGCATTCCCTTGGTGAGAGACATTAACGGACGTGGGGTGTTACGCGTGGTATCGGACCTGAAGGTTACCAGAACAGATAAAAGGTTTTGAAAAACCGTTTTCAAAAGACTATTTTTAAAAGAAGTATTTTCAGAAACATATTTTAAAGAGAGTACTTTTAAGAGAAAGGTTTATTATGAAAAACATAATCCCCAAAAGCCATATATCTATCTTTCGATTCTCTGTTTTGAATCTCTTCCCTTTTCCTTTCAGCATGTTTGGGGAACCCGATATATCCGAGGGCGTACAGATACCTGGCTAGTTCAGAAGGAATCTGGAGGCCAGGGCTACTGCCACAGGTCCAGCAAACGTTCCTCCTCCCCCAGCTGTAGCCGTCGTTCCACCTCTTCCTTCGCGCGTAGATGCTTTTTCTAAGATATGTAAGGACTTTCGGGCGATGGGCGGAAAACCTTTTCATGGGACTGAGACATTCGTCGAAGCTAGAAATTTGCTCAAGGAAGTGGAGGACTTATTTGGTATCTTTGAGGTAGATGATGGAAAAAAGGTTCAACTAGCTTCTTAGTTAATGAAGGATGAAGCCTCATTTTGGTGGGAGGTCACGAATGGAGAACGTGTAGTGGAAACTTGGATGGATTTCAGACCTAGGTTCGAGTTGAAATTTCTTTCACGAGCAGAGGAGAGTTTATACATGGAGAGGTTCTTGGCTTTGAAACAAGGGAGTTTGTCTGTGAAGGAATACGTTAACAAGTTTAACCAGTTAGCAAGATTTGGTATGGAATTGGTTAATAAACCACATAAAAAGGTTTTGAGATTTGTCAAGGGCTTGAACGAAATGGTTCACGGATTGGCTATGTCCCACATTCCTATGGGGGCTACTTTCGAGAAACTAGTTGACATGGCGCTGATGCATGAAGAGGAAGCCAAAGGTGAGAAGAAAGAGGAGAAACTCGAAGAACCAAAGAACAATAAAGTGTGACCCAAGAAGGAAACACAGAAGAAGGATGAAAAGCCCGAGAATAAGAAGAAGAAAAGGTGCTTTACTTGTAGAAGCTTGAGTCATCTGAACAAGGATTACAGAAAGAGGAAGGGCGCTTGCTTCAACTATGGAGAAATGGGACACTTCACTAGGGACTGCCCGAAGAAACGAGGACAAGGACAAAGGGCAGGATCATCTGGAGGGTAGGTGAATGCTCTCATAGCTGGTGGGCAGGATAGAGGTAGGGAAATTTCTGTAGAAGGTTTAATTTCCTTATCTGATTATGAGTTAGAACTCTTTTGATTCTGGCGCTTATCTTTCTTTTATTTTTTTCTGAGTCTCTGCACCTTAATACTAGTCTTGTTTCTGATCCCGTTATAGTCTCAAATCCCATAGGGGTTATGGCTCATCTGTTTGTGATAGGTTGGGGTTTGAGGGTATCTGTGTTAGGCGTTGAGTTGACTGTGACGCGTACATTCTGGGTTTTATGGGATATGATTTGGTTCTAGGAAGGGAAAACTTGTAACCCAAAAAGGGTCTATCATGCTTAGTTTCCTAGAATCATTTGATAATCTGCGATCTGTACCCGTAGTCTATAAGTGTCCGGATGTTCTTGACAAGGTTAGGGTCTTATCTTGAGGCGCGAGATAAATTTCCAATTTTGACATTGCCTAATGGGAAAAAAGTTTTGTTTTATTTGTACTTGCTTCTACCACTCGACTGTATGCTATCGATCGAGTCTTCGACCTTTAGGTAGAAACTAATGAGTGTAAACATGTGTTTGAGACATGTTATGTTTGATGGTTGCAATTGGATGCAAGTGGTTGCTAGTGGTTGCTCGTCGATGCATATACACACACTAGGCATAGATCGGCTCAAAAACACTCTCATACTGCATATGGATGTGTGTGCATTTTCAATTTTCATGGATGCAAAATGGTTGACTCATCACATGTATGTTGCATTTGGATAAATGGTTGTGCACTCATATAGAAGTAATATGTATCAAATAGGATTGTTTTCATACATGATTGGACGCATGACACTAACATAATCTGCATTAAGGAGGTTAACTGAATCAGTAGACCGCCTGATCTTTGCATTAGATAAGGAACATATACACACACTTTTGCATATGTTCGTATAGCATTAGAAATCTTTTAAGGACAATATATGCTTGTGGATGATGGATGAGTAGATGGATGATTGGATGGTAAGATACATTCTTCTTAACTTGAAGATTTCGGGGACGAAATCCTTTAAGGAGGGGAGAATGTAACACCCCGTAATTATAAAACACTAAAATTAACAAACTTAAGAATACTTAATTTTTAGAAGAAGAATTAAGTAAAACGGGTTACGCCACTGTGTTAGTCTCGGAATTCTACTTGAGATAGAGTCTGAGTTTGCATAAAACGGATACCGTATGAAGGAGTTACAGACAATTGAAGTTTGGCAGAAAAATCAGAAATGGGCCAGAATGCACTGGCGCACCTGTGAAGTGCGCCAGAACAAAAATACACTGGCGCACTTGGGAAGTGCGCCCATGCCGAGGACAGAAAACTGCAGAATTCCAGAGTGTTCCCTAATGACGTGTCTTGCTGGGATTGGCTGGATGACGTGTCTTTTGAGCTGTATGGTTCTGATGGCTCCTAAGCTAATCTAAAGGCCTTTATTCATCACATACACCTATATAATCATACCTAGACCTAAACTAATTCACAATACACAAATTCATGGAGCCTCCATGCTGGACAAATCTAAACTAGTCTTTCTTCTATGCTAAAGCAAATCAGAATAGGAGTATTCATATTGGAAGATAAGAATAGATGTACAACTACAACACCTATTTCTCTTCTTTTAGATCCAGCCAAGGTGAGTTCATGTTACTTTCAGAAATGAAATTTAATTGTGATCCTGACATTGTCAATAAATCTGAATCTGAGATTATGCTTATTTCTATTTAGATCTGTCCTTCTATACCCATTGGATCTATTTTATTGTTCTATGCCCGCTCATACTTCATATGTCTATTTTATGCCAGTTTTGATGACTCTCTTCCCTTCTCTTCTTTTCCTATTATTTATGAGATTAGGCTAATTTCTAATTATATTTTACGTTGAATTATACGTACGAATGACGTGGGGAAAGTTTGGGAAAATATTGAATGATATGCAAATGGGGCATAAATTGAATTGTAAACATGTAATTGATTTGGGGGTATAAAGCATGTTGTAATTTAAGACCTAAATTTGGGGCATACTATATATGATGGTTTATGATTTGGAAGAAGGGGATTATTGTGTATATTGATATATGACTTAGGCATGAAAACCTATATTGAAATAGGGATAACTGTTAAATATGAACATGCCTAAATTGTGATTTTGGGTAATTGGCATACACTGTAATCAAAGCCGATAATTTGGCATAACTTGTATTATGAATCATGACTGGGGTTTTTGGAGCATAGCCTGTACTGTGTAATTTGACTAAAACTTGGGGCAAAAGTTATATTGAGAATTTTGACCATAATTTGGGGTATGTAAATTTGTAGGCTTAATTTATGATTAAGCGAAATATGCTAATCGAATGGTAAAGAGTCTGTGAAGCCTGTTTAATCTATTAAAACTTAATAATGTAATTGGAAAGCCTAAGATGTAAATGAATAAATTTGGCTAAGATAAGCATGCTGAGACACTAGGTTAGACTCCGTTTGCGGTAGAAGCCTACCCGGAACCAACCGGCTTAACCAGCAACCGCAAACGGTCAGTCTAATGTGAGAGGTCGTAGGCATAACTAAAAGATGCTTAGACACGAGGTTAAGTCTGGCTTGTGGCAGAAGTCTTCCCGGGACTGCCCAACATATCCAGCGGCTACAAGCAATCGACTTAATGTGAGAGGTCTGTGCATTAATAACTAATTAATGCTGATCAAAGATGAATATGATACCTAATACATGTTAGGTGGGTGAGGTTAAGTTAACCTATGTAAGATGACAACTTAACCCATATTACATGAACAAAGTGGATAGGGTTAAGGCAAGCTTAACCAATAATACATATTGATTTGATAAGTGGATAGGGTTAAGTCAACTGGGCGGATGAATCTGATAAACCCATTTCGTAGATTTGTGGGCTTAACGCAAGGTTAAGTGAAACGTATTAATCTGTAAGTCTGTAAATCCGTACATCTGATCTGTTAATCTGTAAACCTATTAATCTGTATGTTTGATCTGAAAACTTGTTAATCTGAAAACTATAGGCAAGTTAATCTGAAGTCTGAAATCTGTTAGTCTGGGGACACAAGGTTTGGAGGGGTAATTACTTATGTCATCTGTTGTGTGGGATCCATATTAGTCAGTAACCCTTTCTGGTATCAAAACTATGACCCAACGCTAGGTAGGGGTCCGGGCATGCTTACTGAACTAATTATAAGAGGTTCATTCTGATAATGGCGACGAGTGTTGATGGCGCATTCCAACCGGGTCATGTGCATGCATGGATACGGTCTGCTCTGGGGAAGTTAAGATGTCGTGACATCTGTTAATAGGTCTGTGTCTTTGCGTAGGTTGCCACTTTAGGGAGTGATACACCCTTCTATGGGGCCAACATAGGGTATTTATGTATTAGGGAGCTGATTGCTTGGGGGTAGATTTTAGGGTACACCTAGTTTTGTCTGTTTCTGTACCGTCTGTTGGGGTGGTAAAGGCCCATCACTGGTGTATACCTAATTCTAACATTTTGTTTCCACAGTGATTATTCTGTTTTCGTCTCTAATTCTGTTTCTGCTTCTGTTTCTGTACCGTCTGTTGGGGTGGTAAAGGCCCAATAGTTGGGGTGGTAAAGGCCCATTACTAGCATTCTGTTTCTATACCGTCTGTCTCTGTTGGGGTGGTAAAGGCCCATTACTAGCATTCTATTTCTGTAGTGTTCATTCTATTTCCATTTCTGTTTCAGTTTAGACATTAGGGTAACACCTAATCCTGTTATACTATTATTAGAGCAGAGAAGTGAAAAGTAAGTAAGAAGAATTGCTTGGTCTATGTCATTCTGTTTCCTCTGTTTAACCTAAGTATACCTGCTACTCCTGTTACTGTTATCTCTCATCCGGTTTTATTTACATGTCATGATACTATTATCTGTTTATATGCTGAAAGTCACTGGACTCGCCAGACTTTATGTCTGACTTTCTTTGTTTTTGCCTCTTTTTCTTCCATTTCCCCCCAGGTTCTCAGGGAGGAAACACTGAAGCTTGACTCGGATTTCTTTCAGCTTAAAGTGCTTGGAAGTGCTGAAAGTAATTCTTAGTTTTGTTCCTCTTACATATGGCATTTAGGAGTGGGATTATGCTTTTAAAAATTATGTATTCTGATGGCTTTTGTACAAGACCGATATTATGTACTTGGTTTTGGTGTTTGAAGATGTAACCAAACTTATTTCTGTTTCCGCTGCAGTAAAGTTATAAAATTTTCAAGTACTACTTTATGTATCTGTCTTGTAATATTCTGTTCTGCTTACTTATAACGCTCCACGAAACTTAATGCATTCCCTTGGTGAGTGACATTAACGGACGTGCGGTGTTACACCAAACATTTCACAGGCCCACTTTTTTCTCTTTTTTTCCCTACGCTTTCCTTTATTTCCTATTCTTTTCTTCCCTTTAGCCCATAAAAGCCCATAATCCGTCCCACTCTCATTTTCCTCTTTCTTCATTTTTTACTTCCTCCCTTTCCTATTTCTTTCTTTGCTCCAATCATGTTTATAAATGTTGCTCCGTACCTTCCCTCATTTTCCAGAGCCAAACACATCACCACTTCATGTCGCACACAGTACATGGTTTCCCTATCCCGTTCACATGATCCAACCGGGCCATGCAAATCCCCGGCTCCTTTCTTCTTCCCCGTTTTTTCTTCTCTTTTTCTTTCCAGTATTACTCAATGTACATAGGTGCACTGGTGCACATGCACAACTCCCTCGTCCCACGTTCATCAATCCCGACCATCCACACAAGTGCATCTCAATATTCTAATTCAATCCCCGAACCCATACTACTTTCTGATCACCAGCATTGAATTTTGATGCTTCAACAGAGCTTCCACCATTCATACCCCATCATCAAATTGTCTCTTCCTACCACCACTATTGCTTGATCATCCTCAAATTCCACCAGAGTGAAGACAACATGTGCCTCGGCCTCCACCCCAAGCATGGTTCCACTCGATGCTTCCAACATGGTGCAGTTGACTAACAAAGTTACCCCCTTCAACAGTAAGGAAAAACCCTAAATTGAATCCAATTGCCATAATAAAGCTATGGAAAAATTAAACAACACTTTTCCCATGATCTACAATACTCTATGCCTCTCTTGACCAAAACTCATCACCTTTCACTATCTAGATCGCTAGAATTTCCCCAAATTACATTTTTCGATGAACCCAGAAAATCTACCCAATATCAACACTAAAAATCGTGAATTTGCTATTAAAATTCATGATTTACTCATATGAAAAACTTCGTACGCCTGAATTACACAGTTACGATGATCAAAATTTTGAATTGTAAAACCTCTTACTATATATTTATTAATATATGTAAATGTAAAGCCTTATTTAAATTGCAATTATTTTTAAAAATTCACTATAGATACATAAGAACAATTTCTATGTAGAACTTAAGATCTAATAACCACTGGAAATGGAGTTATGGGTTTTTAAAGTTAGAAGAAGTTAAACAAGTGTACATCTGTTAATACACAAGCTTACTAATGCATTTCCATACTCCACTTCAAATTATATCCAATTGTATGGTTAATATATGATCTAACACACCATGAACAAGTAGATATACCTATATAAATCTGTATCATCCAGTATACAATAGAAAATAAGATTAACAGTGGAGTTTACTCACATAATTCCTTTCAATTTGCTATTTCATTTTCAGGTTTGTCAAGAAGATTTGAGTAACTGAATACCACCCATCTAGAAAATGTATGCATACACACACACACATCATACTATATACAATTAGTAACTAAATAGGGAAGTTTACTCACCTAATATATCCTCTGTTCTTAAGTTTTTCATTCACAGGTTTTCACATTTTTCTGCCATGGTTCGTTGCCATTTTCTGTTCTAGTTTTGGTCGAATGAATCAGTTAATGTATGCAGTAGCTTGGTGTATGTTAGCCCACTTTGTGAACTGGGCAACACAAAGTCGAGATGTGAAACATTGAAGAACTTGGAAAGCATTATAGTGGGTCGGATCGGAGAAGATGTAGCGGGTCGGATCGGAGAGGTTTTGCTGTTCAGATCGGTAAGCTGTTATTGTTGGAATCAGAGAGGCATTGCTGTGCGGATCGGAGAGCAACCTACTGCCAGTTGGAGTGGAGGGCTACCTGCTACAGAGATAGATCGGAACGGAGCAAAAGTGGATGAAGACTTAGTCTTGGGTTAATCCGGATCGGATCGGATACCCCGATCCGAACCCCTCCTGCACGCTCCTCCGACCCGAACCCATATTCCACATCACACTCCCCCAGGATCGCCTGAATATGCGGAGCGGGTATGACCAGTTCCTGCCCACAACGTCCACTGCTCTGATGTGTTGTCAACACTGAAATCCATCCAAACCCGAGGCTGATGGGATGGAAGACACGTGGCTCCGATCCGGATCGGGTTCTGAGCAGATTTTCACCTATAAATACCCTGTCTTGAGACAATAAGAAGGATCTTCTTTTTGGCACTTGGAGAGTTCAACCACTTTCATAAACCGAATTCCAGCATTCCCGGATAATCCAAATCATCTTTCAACATTTGTTTTGAGACAAGTGAATGAATGTATGTGAGTTGTGAGTGAAATTGAGTGAATATCTCATTGTAATTGCAACTACATCATCGAGAATAGTGATTGACAAGTGGATGTAGGCTTTTCTTCGCCGAACCACTATAAATTCTGTGTCTCCATTTTACTTTTGATCTTATTTCATTCTGCTTTTATTCAATTTGAGTGTTAGAACCACTTTTTGGTCTAACATTTTGGTGCTTTCATTGAGAGCCATCTGAATTCTTTGTTTTTCGGGATTATCGTTCTACTTTTTGGACCGTTGAGTTCAAAGAAGTTAATCCTCAAGTTTCGACGCTCTTGAATATTTGTTGAATTGATTGTTGAAGAACTATGGCCAAAGGAAAAGGTAAGGAAGTTCAAACTAGTCGAGGAAACGGAGTTGGTGAAGATCAGTAAAATGCAGTTGTGACAAGGTCTCGTGGGCAGAGCTCAGTAGCAGGACGGACTGATACAGGAAATCCGAACCGCACTCAGGGGGAGAGCTCCGATCCGATCCGGGTAGGAGAATATGAAGCAGTGCACTCCCCCAACCTGAACCGACCCGAGTAGCTCGCCCTACACCGACCCGACCTGGCTTTCCAGCTCCGACCCGAACATGCTTCCCAGCTCCGATCCGACCCGATTTCCCATCTCCGAACCGACCCGACACTTGGTGATGTTGGAACCTCTACTCGAGCCCCCACAAATGCTCCGACTCCAGCCACCAGGGTCAATGATCAGGTCAATCCATCCGCACCTATTACTCAAGGAGATTTCTCGCGCCTACTTGACATGCTTGAAAGTACTAGGGAGGCTATGAAAATCCATGAGCGCACCAATCTCATGATGCAAGAAAACATGAGACTCATGAGCAGGGAAATTAGCGAACTCCGTAGACAGAGAACCCTATCCCCGGTTTGCCACACACCAATGGATCAGTCTTCTTCTTCCGAGGAAGAACGACCCCGTGAAAGAATGCCGCTCGAACGACCTCAGAATTTGGAGCAACTAACGTTCGGATCTTTGGGGTCCCGTGAGGATATTGCACGAGCACTAGGAGCCAATGATCCAAGCTTGAGAGACCCTAACCTTACTAATCCCACTCAGGGGCAGATGCTCCATCCCCTTCCTCCCGAGATCGACCGGGAGCGTAGGGAACGAAGTAGAGCAGAAGCAGCTCAAAGAAGAAGGGCATCTCCTGAATAAGAGCCTAGAAGGAACCCGGATGCCAGGGCCAGGGAACCTGAACGGCCCCTGACTAATGCCGACGTACAGGCAATGGTACGCCAGATTATGTCCGAAAGCCGGAACTATACCAATGAAGATTATGGCATTGAGCGAAGCCATACTCCTTTCACTGACGACATCCTCAATTTTCAGTTTCCCCGACGTTTTAACCTGCCGCAGATGGACAAGTACAATGGAAGAACCGATCCGGGACAACATTTGATGCGATACTCGTGGCTCATGAATGCTGCTGCTGCTCCTGAAACAGTGAAGTGTAAAGCATTCCCGATCTATTTAGAAGATGTGGCGCTGCTATGGTTTACCCGACTTCCCCCTCGTTCGATATCGAATTATAGGGAATTGAGCGAACGTTTTATGAATCAGTTCCGACTCCATATTCGAAAGTCTAAGAGTGTTATTGAATTATCAAGAATTAAGCATGCGCCAGGAGAGTCTTTGAGGTCATATCTCGACCGTTTCAACTTAGCTGTGACTTAAGTTTGTGACCCGCATGAGCCCACCATCTTGATGGCTTTGATGGAAGGAGTCGATCCTGACTCCGAGTTTGGGGATTACCTTTCTGGAAAGACACCCTCCACGAGAGAGTTATTTTATGAAAAGACCGATATTCACTTAAAACGAGAGGAGGCCAGGGCAAACCGAAAGAGAAAGTCTGAAGCGGCTTCAATAGAAAATGTTCAGAGTAACGTCGCCGTGAAGCAGTCTGGGGAAGATCCGGAAAAGTTGAAGTGAATGTGGGAAACAAGAGTGGAAACGACAATTATGGAAACGGGGGCAACAACAATAACCGTAACGCGAATGGTAACAGAAGAAATAGAAATAGGGGAAGTGATCCTAGCAAAAGACCCCGATTCCAGACTTATGAGAATTATACACCGTTGAACGACACTCTGGAGAACATTTACTTGGAAACATACAATGTTTTGCAATATAAAAGACCGCCACCTCGTGACTCAACGGAGAAAGAAATGGCAACTGGGAAGTTTTGTTTGTTTCATGGAACTCATGGGCATTCAACCAATGAATGTCGATATTTGAGAGACGTGATTGAGAAGCTGCAGCGCGAAGGGAAACTGGATGAATATAAGGTTGCCCCGAGGGACAGGGGGCAAGGAGAGCAGGCTCCAAAACAGATTCAATCTGCTCCCAAGCCTACGGCGCAGCAGAAAGGCAAGGGAATTGTTATCAGCTCCATAGTGGGTGGACCCCACCCAGCAATCCGCAGTTTTAGGGCGATGGATCAATATGTAAATGCTGCCAAGCACGTAGGTGTGGATGAATGTGATGATTTGGAAGATATCGCCCCCATAAAGCAACAGAAGACAATGTTTGACGACGTGGTATTCCGTAGCAGAGATAATACTGGGATCCAGTCACCCACCGATGATCCGTTGGTCATTACTACCACCATTGGGCCGGCCTTGGTTCATAAGGTGTTAGTAGACAACGGAAGCTCTGTTAATATTTTATTTAAAAAGTCATTCGATCAGATGAAGCTTGAATCTGAAGATTTGAAGCCATATGAAGGTTGGATCCGAGGCTTCAACGGGGCGTCGACAGCCCCAATGGGGTACATAGAATTGCCCGTAACCTTGGGACAAGGAGAACGCCGAAGAGTACGTATGCTTCAGTTCGTAGTGTTGGACGTAGATTCGCCTTATAATGCATTTTTGGGAAGGCCTGCCCTTGCTGAGTTCAGGGCTTGCATCGCCCCTTGGTGTTTATTTCTTAAGTTCCCAACTGAAGCCGGAACTGGAGTAATGAGAGGGGATCAAGTCTCCGGACGGGCCTGCTATGTTGCCGAATTAAAGATGTTGATGAAAGGACTTAACATCAAGAGTAAAGATGCCTCGCCTCCTCCAAAGGAGGGCTCGGCGTAGCAATTAGAGGGATCGGCCCCGAAGGAGTTGCCTAAAGGAACGCCTGAAGACCTGGATCCCAGAAAAGACGAGGAACCAGAGACTAGAAATGCAACTCCTAATGAAGCGACAGTGGACATTCCCATTGATGAGGCTGATCCAACAAGAGTTTTGAAGATTGGATCTCAGTTGGATCCACGTCGGGCCAAAGAACTAGCGGACTTCCTGAAGGCAAACTTGGACGTGTTTGCCTGGACCCACGCTGACATGTGTGGGATATCGCAATCCATCATAAGTCACTCACTAAATGTAAACCCGAAACACCCGACTGTGAAGCAAAAGAGACGTATGCTAGGCCCAGAGAGGTCGGCTGCTCTCAAAGAAGAAGTGGAGAAGCTGAAACAGAACGGATTTATTCGAGATTCGACATATCCCGACTGGATATCGAATCCCGTCTTAGTAAAGAAGCCGAATGGAAAGTGGCGGACTTGCATTGATTTTTCAGATTTGAATAAAGCTTGCCCGAAAGATAGTTTCCCACTTCCCAGGATAGTACAGCTTGTAGATTCGACAGCGGGACATGAACTTCTCTCTTTCATGGATGCATATTCCGAATACAACCAAATTCCTATGCACGTGCCAGGTCAAGAACATACGAGCTTCATTACAAATTTGGGGTTATATTGTTATGTTGTAATGCCATTCGGATTGAAAAACGCCGGAGCCACTTATCAGCGTTTAGTGAACAGAATGTTTTATAATCAAATAGGGAAGACTATGGAAGTTTAAGTAGATGATATGCTTGTCAAATCGAAACAGTCCTCCCGCCATACGCAAGACTTGGCAGAAATGTTCGGTATCCTGCGAAAGTATCGGATGAAGTTGAATCCTTTGAAGTGTTCATTTGGAGTGGCATCAGGAAAGTTTCTAGGCTTCATTGTGAGCTCCCGAGGAATTGAAATCAATCCCAGCCAAATAGCAGCGATTAGAAACATTGAAGAGCCGAGAAGAATTAAAGATGTCCAAAGTCTTGCAGGGAAAGTAGCCGCGTTGAGTAGATTTATCTCCAAAGCCACTGACAAATGCGTCCCGTTTTTTGATTTGATTAAAAGGGGAAAGAAGAACTTCGAGTGGACTCCGGACTGTGTTGAGGCCTTTCGAAATTTATTGGAACTACTAGAAAAACCGCCGATTCTGTCAAAGCCAGTGGATCACGAAGAATTGTTTGTTTACTTGGCAGTCTCGGCTCACGCTGTTAGCACAGCCTTGGTTCGAGAAGAAGACAAAGTGCAAAGGCCAGTATATTATGTAAGCAAGAAATTGGCAGCGGCAGAACGCAACTACCCAAAGATTGAGAAGCTCGCTTACAGCCTCCTAATCGCATCCCGAAAACTTCGTCACTATTTCCAAGCTCATCCAATAACCATATACACTGACCAGCCTCTGAGGCAGGTGTTGCAGAGACCCGAAGCATCGGGAAGGTTGATCAAATGGAATATAGAATTAAGTCAGTTTGATTTAAATTTTCAGCCACGAAGGTCGATCAGGGGGCAAGCTCTGGCAGACTTTATAGCAGAGTTCACTATCCCAGAGGAGGAAGTGATCGATGACAGAGTGGTCAAGTCCGAAGATGAGTTAAAGATAGATTCATGGAAGCTATACACAGATGGAGCCAAAAACGACCGAAGGTCCGGAGCTGGAATCGTCTTAGTTACTCCTGAAGGGCGGTCGTTATATTACGCTCTACGATTAGAATTTTCGGCGACTAACAATGACTCTGAATACGAAGCCCTGATTGTCGGGCTGAAGCTTGCTAAAGACCTCGGAATAAAAATGTTGGACATATTCTGCGACTCCAAAATCGTTGTTTGCCAAGTGCGAAAGGAATTTGTGGCTCGGGGACCTCGACTCATCGCCTACCTCGGGAAAGTGGAAAAGCTATTGAGCAACCTGGAGCGGTACAGTATAACGCACATCCCAAGAGCCGAAAACCAGAAGGCAGACAGGCTGGCAAAGCTAGCTAGTTCCGACAATCCAGAAGAAACTGAAATAATTCCAATTGAAACCTTGGAATCGCCAAGCTTTGAGTCAATGGAAATTGAGTTCGCTTTCGAAGCGGAACCGGAGAAGGAGTCGTGGATGACCCCAATTAAGAACTTCCTTAAGAATGAGACACTCCCATCAAAGAAGAGTGAGAGAAGGGCTATAGTTCGCAAGGCTAGCAGATATGTCCTACAAGATGATACTCTTTATAGGCAAGGATTTTCTATGCCCCTGTTACGATGTATAGCACACGACGACATCAAACGTGTACTAAGAGAAGTACACGAAGGTGAGTGTGGAGATCATACAGGAGGTCAGACTTTAGCGAAAAAGATATTGCGGTATGGATACTTCTGGCCCACAATTAATAAAGATGCAGCTGATTATTCACAATGCTGCGATAAGTGCCAGAGATTCGCCAAAATCCCCAGAGCACCGTCGACTCAACTCAAATCGATGGTGAGTCCTTGGCCTTTTGCCACATGGGGAATTGATATCATCGGAGTTCTACCAATTGCTAAAGGAGGAGCGAAATATGCAATAGTCGCTGTGGACTATTTTACGAAGTGGGTGGAAGCTGAGCCCTTAACCAAGATCATGGCGAGAAAGGTAATAAGTTTCGTGGTTAGAAATATTATATGCCGATTCGGGATCCCAAGGACCATTATAACTGACAACGGAACCCAGTTCGATGGTACTGAATTCAGAAATTTCTGCCAGAAGTATAAGATCGACAAACGATATACTACGGTTGCTTATCCGCAGTCGAACGGGCAAGTTGAAGCAATAAACAAAGTAATAAAATCCATCCTCAAGAAACGGTTAGAGCGCGCAAAGGCAAAATGGGTTGACGAATTGCCCTTAGCTTTGTGGGCATATCGAACAACATTTAAGACCGCTACTGGTCATACCCCTTCTCTCTCTCTTTTGGTTCAGAAGTAGTAATTCCTGTAGAGTTTGAAGTTCCTTCCCACCGGGTGACGTATTATGACCCGATGACGAATCGGGCACTCTTACTCGAGTCTCTTGATGAAATCGAAGAAAAAAGGGACGAAGCGGATCTGCGTGCGGCAAGACATCGACGTCAGATGGCATGCTATTACGACAAAAAAGTTCGCCTTAGGACTTTTGAACCAGGATATTTGGTGCTAAAGAGAGTCTTTCCATCCCTTCCTCACCTCGGTCCAAAGTGGGAAGGACCCTTTGTCATTCAACGAAAACTTGAAAAAGGAACCTTCAAGTTAACGACCGTAGATGGCGAAGAAGTACCTAGGGCATGGAATGCCCAACACTTGATGCGATATTTGGATTAAAAATATTGTACTCTTTGTTATTTTTCTTATGAACTCTGTAAAAAGGCACGACTTGGCTTAGGAAAATCCGATGATATGAATAAAGGACTATAAAGTGGATGTAGGCTACGACTTAGCCGAGCCACTATAAAAATATTGTGTGTTATTTACTTTTATGCGTTATATGTATACCTTCATCGACTATTCTGTTGCGATTATGGAATATAAGATGATTCAAAACCTGAAAGGTTGAAAACAGCTTAAACGTAAGAAAAAGCACAATGACTACTTGTGCGATAAGACATAAAAAAATGGGAAGACGACATTCTTAACTCTAACTCTCGAGAATTGAGAGAGAGTATAAAGGACGGGAAGACGACGTCCTCTGAGGCGTGAAGGTGCACCCAGAAAAGAGACCGCCTCAGTAAAAACTCTAACCTGAGTATAAGACAGGAGATTATATAAAAAAAAATGCCAGAAAAAACGACAGGCATTGACGACACAGAAAATGCAATCCCGTCAGAAAATCGGGGACATTCAAACTACTTGATTAAGTCTCGAATAGTTTTTTTTTTTTTTGAGATTGACAGGGGGCATGTATGTATACACATATTTCCTCCCACCATAACTTCATTACATAACTATAGTAAGACATGCATTCTTACATAAGTACAGAACTAATGACTAACAGACATTGCGGAAAATGAATTATTTTTTATTTACGAATGAATGAATTTGTACAGGAAAATAGCCAAAAAAAAGGTGCAAGAGCCACCCTTATAGCAGCAATTGTTGGTCTACCAAATGCTAAAACAATGCAAGACAACCCACTATTTAGATTTCGAATGAGGCTTGGACTTCTTGGCAGCTTTCTCCGCATCCTTTGCCTCTTTCTCGGCCTCCGTCAAGATGCGCTTTGATTTTTTCTTTCCTGAAGATGCGACGCTGGAATCGGTTGACTTCTTCCCGGAGGGCGGAGCGCTGGAATCAAGAGAAGATTTTTTAGCGAGTTCCTCTGTAATAGATCTAGTTGAAAGCTTAACAACTAACCTTGATCCCGCATCTACAACTGCGAGAGGCTTGAGGATTTCAGGGTCTAAGTCTTCAGCTTTTAACTGCAAGCGTTTATCTTGGTCAGCTTTCATTGCAGCCAAAGTAACATCATCTGCACTTTTCGACTCCCCGACTATTGCCACCTCTGGATCTTCCTCATGTCCTCCGTCGCCGCTATCATCCTTTAAGGCGGCTATCATTTCTTCATCACGGGGAGTGTCAGCCTTAGAAGGTTCGCTTCCTTCTCCCAAATCTATAGGAGCAGCCTTGTCCTTTCCCCCTTTTGCCTTCTCCGTAGGCTCTGTCCCAGAGGCGGCTCCCTGAGTCACATCTGTCTTTCCAGATGGCTCAATACCTACAGAGTGAGAAGCAACAGTTATCAACTCAGGAGAAAATAATGGGTTTTTCATCGATTGCTCAATCACGTGGCGAAAGGTAGAAATAGCCTTGACGAATTGAGGAGAAAATGTAGGGATACCTTCCGAAGACTTCTCGGCAGGGGTAACTGCTGTCTCTGATGCCATTTCGGGAATAGGGGATAGCAGAGTTGTTCGAGGGATTCCCGGGTTTTCAGGATCATACCCCTCTACTTCAGAAGTTGCGGGGGCAGTAGAAGAGGAACCAGCCTCGGGAACGTTCTTCTGTTTAGTCCTCCGCCTCTCTTCTTCCATAGCATCAGCAATGAGGCGGCGCCCTTCAGCTAAGCGTTCTAGCTCATCATCCCTTAAGTATTTCTCCATCAGCTTGTCCTCATCGATGGAATCAACCTTGAGCTCCTCTTTTTCCCACTCAACGATCTGACTCCATACTTGGACTAGAGTAGATGGATAATCCTCAATCCAAGAAATGTTCCGGCGACGGATGATATGTGCAAAGAATTCAATCATTAATTCGCCGAAACCCTGAATCTCTGCCTCCGCCTCTGACAATTGTTTGCAGGCCTCCTCAGCGGATTTGATAGCACATTCGACGTTACCCTCCGCCAGGGCAGCTCTGTTCTCCGCCTCCATTAGCTTAGAAGCCAAGTCAGCATTTTTCTTTTCTAGCTCAGAATTCCTCCTTGCTAACACGACATTTTTCCGTTCAAGGTCAGCGTAAGCAAGGCGCGTTTTAGCGGCATCTGACTTAGCATCTTCAGCTTGCTTTTTTAACTCAGAACGCTCTTGAGTGTGAGATTCAAGCAAATCATGATAACGTTTTTGCATATCTTCAAATTGTTGTTTGAAGCTAGTAGCGTCCCTTTAAGCAACAGCAAGCTGGGCCTGTGTGTCCTCCAAATCTTTTCCTAGATTCTTTAAGGCCTTTGCATCTTCTTCCACGGTTTTTTGCATCAAATCAGCATTCGTGATTAGAGTACGAATGATTCTGGAAAGGTTGCGTGAATATTTGAACATTTCAGAATACAGTTTTTCGACCGCATCTATCTTTGCTTTGGCCTCATCTGCCCACCTGGAAGAAATAGACTCGAGGGCAGGTAAAAAAGTCAAGTTCTCGAAGTAATGTTCGGGAAATTGCTCCTCCAAATACGCCCGCTTGATTGCGGTTTCAGCATCTAGTGGTGGAGGGGCGGGGATCGTCAACTCAGTATCCCTGTGCGTGGAGGATTCAATAGTCTCTTTATCTGTTCTAGGCCGTTTAGCAGGGACCTTGCGTTTACTTCGTGACTCAGTATCTTTTGGCGGGCTTCTCTCCCTGCTGCGCTTTTCTTGAGAAGAGGTGGAGTCTTTTGGTTGCGGCCTGTCCTCTTCCCTACGACCTTGATAACCTTTATATCTCTCTGGGTCCGTCCGAACGGGAGAGCGAGAACGTGAGGTTCGGGAGCGATAGGGTTCATAAGGCCTTCTCTCCTCCCTACTGCGATCGTCGCGGCGATCATACTCAGTATCATAAGGTGGATTAGACATGCTGCGGCGGAGTTTCCTGATATCATAGTAAGATCGGGACATCGTGCCTGCACAATAAGACAAATGAAATTCAGAATCGATAGTTTCACAGAGAGAGAGGTGCAATGAGTGGTAATGCTATTGTGTAAAGTGTGTCCTAAGTGGTGTTTCCCCCCAACCAACCCGAGTCCGAAGCTAGACTAGTACGGGCAGGCTCTTTGGCCATAGCAGGAGTGGTCTCTTCAGAAGAGGTGAAAACTAAAGGATCCTTCCTAAAATCCTCTGAAGTGTATATAGTTTCAGGTAAGCGGAGATCCCCCAAACCCTGAAATAATGGGTCATCAGTACTAAGGACATCTCCCTCAGAAGCATCAATTGGCGACTCTTTGGAAGACGTTGACCTTTCTGGAGAAATGGCATCCTCAGGAGCAGTATACCCTTCGCGATGCTTTTCGGCCAAGTTAGCCAATTCATCATCTTGAGTAGAAGATGGAGAAGGTGAAGTTTGAAGAGGCACTGTAGGAGCTCCCGAACCTTCTCCTGTCTCTGGGACTACATCCACTGGAGGAATATATACGTATGGAGCCGTCCCATGACCGATACTACGAGTAACGGATAGCAGCCCATGAAAATGAAGATATTCGTCCTTAAGGACTTCATCAATAGTCAGGAACTTCTGATCGCCATTAAGGAGCTGGTGCATCTGGTCAAAGAACACCTGGTCTGATATTTGTTTTGGGTTGTCGACTGCAAACAAAAAGAAAAACGAGTTAAGGCGATGACTTGAATGTATAGAGCCAAGATTTAAAAAATCAGTGCTTTACTTGATTTCGTCCACCTCCTGGCACACCCAGGTTGTCGCTTCACATAAAATCATTCCAGCCTAGAATCTCCAGCTTTACTACTGAATGGCGCTGAAATTATCTTCCTCTTAGGGACAGACTCAAAATAACAGAAAGAAGGAGTCTCTCGAGTCCGATGCTTGAAGTTGTAGAAGAAATGAACGTCATCGAAAGTGAGCTCTATGCCTAAGATCTCACAGTATGCTATATATAAGGTGTGTAAGTAAGCATAAGAATTGGGATGCAGCTGCCTGGGGGCAATCCGTATTTGTCTTAGAAAATCAACGATGAAGGGAGAAAATGGAGGGATAGCACCGACCATGCACATCAACCGAGTAATTGCCATATACCCTTCTGGAGGGTTGTGGGGACGGTCAGTTCTCGAAGGCACCAGGGTGTCCCTTTTTAGTATCCCGTATTTTAAACAAATTCGGATAAGTCTGTCGTTGTCGATTGTTGATTCAACAGAATCTTGGGGTGATTCCAATATGATAGCCGATTCAAACTCATAAGGAGCCCGGTCGTCACCAATCCCTCCTTCCTCTTCAAAACCTAGAGAAACTTCATCCTCCGAAGACACATTGTCACTTTCGCGATTTCCAACCTCGTAATCTGAACTCTCATCATTCCATTCTGGATCCGAAGGGGAAGATATGTCCTCGAGAGTAACTTTGTTGGATGTCTCCGGGGCCTCTTTCTTCTCAGTTAGTCTAGAAGAGCGTCTGGGTCTCATGGTCATAAAACTATTGAAGAAGCAATAGCACAAGTTAGAGTAAATTAGCCTGTATCCCCCCGTGCATGTGTGCAAACTAAAGTGTAAACAATGTATGCGGAAAGTGTAAAGTAAATGTTTAAAAGTGCAACGCAAAATTTTGGCAAAGTATAAAGGATTGAAGTAGTTCTTGATGTTCAGTTATGTTCGCAAGGCACTATCCTAACTGTCCATTAAATTGAAGACTATGCCGAAAGTTGATTGGGCCAGTTAAACGAGTTTTTATGCATTAAGGAAGGTTGCATTTCGGTTCGGTTCGGGCGCATTCATTGGATCAGATCGGGGGCGTAGCCTTGAGCTCGGATATCTCATTGAAGCCCAGGAATCAAAGTCGGATCGGTTCAGAGGTGGACTTCTTGAACGGTCAGGATCGGATTAAGCAACCACACCCTTTTCCTCCTTTTTCACTTTCCGGTCCGATCCGATTTTGAGAATCCTCTCCGACCCGATCCGATCAAATGAGCTCTGTTTCTATCTTTGACCTTTGCCCCGACCCGATCCGTACTTGTGAACCTCTCTTCTTTTCCTTCTTATCCATCTTCTATACTCCAACCCGAACCGATCCCCGCAATCCTCTTCTTCTTCTTCCCCTTCCTCAACCACAGTCAAATCCACATCCATCTCCAAAGCTCCAGTTAAAGACGAGCGCATGCTTCATTTAACCTCTCAGCGCCTCGAGATGATGGTAGAACCACCCACGACAACGGCAGGGGAGGAGGGAGACACGACATCGAAGCAGGAGAGGATCAGTGCTCAAATCATTCAAAATCAACCGCAAATCTCAATTGAAACCCATTGTTACAAAATTAATTGAAGTTTTAAAACCTACCGAGGTGTTTAAATCGAAGATTGACGAGATAATTTCAGATTTTCTAAAATCCTGAAAGTTAGGGTTTCGAAGTGGAATCAGTCGGGCGAAGAGCAATAAAAAAAGAAAGAAAGGAAAGAGGAGGCGGACGATGGATTTATATACAGTCGTGGCGACTACTTGTATTCCCATCCTGTTTTTCCGTTCGGACCGGTTCGAAGGCCCAGTAGTGTAGCCTGGCCCACTAGTCCAAAGTGCAATAGAATTGGAAGGGGATCCGTTCGGGTCGGAATCCGAACCGAACAGGATGTCATATCTTAGCTTGGCCCACTAGTCTAATGAGAAATAGGAGGAAGAGGGGGATCTGTTCGGATCGGGATCCGAACCGGACGGAAGGTTGTAACCCAGCCTGGCATATGAATTAAATTAAAATTTAAAGAAGAGGATGAAAGCATGAGGAAAGTCGAAGGAAAGATTACCTAGTAGGCGATATGCAATGATAATCAAAGCATGCTCCGTCTCCAACAGAAGCATCCTTTGAGGGGGCAAAATGTTAGCCCACTTTGTGAACTGGGCAACACAAAGTCGAGATGTGAAACATTGAAGAACTTGGAAAGCATTATAGCGGGTCGGATCGGAGAAGATGTAGCGGGTCGGATCGGAGAGGTTTTGCTGTTCGGATCGGTGAGCTGTTATTGTTGGAATCAGAGAGGCATCGCTGTGCAGATCGGAGAGCAACCTACTGCCAGTTGGAGCGGAGGGCTACCTGCTACAGAGACATATCAGAACGGAACAAAAGTGGATGAAGACTTAGTCTTGGGTTAATCCGGATCGGATCGGATACCCCGATCCGAACCCCTCCTGCACGCTCCTCCGATCCGAACCCATATTCCACATCACACTCCCCCACGATCGCCTGAATATGCGGAGCGGGTATGACCAGTTCCTGCCCACAACGTCCACTGCTCTGATGCGTTGTCAACACTGAAATCCATCCGAACCCGAGGCTGATGGGATGGAAGACACGTGGCTCCGATCCAGATCGGGTTCTGAGCAGATTTTCACCTATAAATACCCTGTCTGGAGACAATAAGAAGGATCTTCTTTTTGGCACTTGGAGAGTTCAACCACTTTCATAAACCGAATTCCAGCATTCCCGGATAATCCAAATCGTCTTTCAACATTTGTTTTGAGACAAGTTAATGAATGTATGTGAGTTGTGAGTGAAATTGAGTGAATATCTCATTGTAATTGCAACTACATCATCGAGAATAGTGATTGACAAGTGGATGTAGGCTTTTCTTCGCCGAACCACTATAAATTTTGTGTCTCCATTTTACTTTTGATCTTATTTCATTCTGCTTTTAATCAATTTGAGTGTTAGAACCACTTTTTGGTCTAACAGTGTATATACTTACATTGCAGCTTAAGTTAATTCAGTCGTAAGCTATAGACTAACTTAAGGTTTTTAATGCAACATTTATTCCTTGGATTCTATGAAATGATATTTATTTTGAGCATCTTGCAATACTAAAGGAGGTTCCGACCAGGTTTCAAGGCTCTCATTCTTTACTGACAGATTACCTCCTTTATTTGTGTGGCTTGATTCCGAAGGTTTGTTCGATTGGTCACCCGAAACGGAGATGAGGATGAATCGGAAGCCGAGGGAGGAGTTGCTCGTCTGGGTCTACAGGTGGAACTTCCCCCTGTTGTGCCCCCGGTCGAAGATGGAGTTGTAGGAGCTTAAAGGGATTTTAGTAGCCGTGACGACAATAATGAGGAGGAATCTCCCAGATAATATAAGTTGAAGCATACTCCCATTCCATCTCTGGAAGAGGAGGCGAGGTTTGGATAAGGTATCAAACCAACTTATCTAGCGATGACCTCTAATACCACCGCGTCAATGGTTGTTGAGCACCAGTTCTGAGGCTTGGATATAATCCTAATCGAGACTTCCACTTTCTGGTTAACCGACATAAATGTCGAGAGCCTTTTGCTGAGCTTTTGGGATGTTACCCCTTTAAGCAAGATGACATTTGGTCCATGGAGGAAACACTTAGGATACACATACTCATAAGCATTGCATAACACAACACTTATTCGTGCGCGTGGGATGTTAGATTTTGACTCAGAGTCTGTTTCATGCAAGTGCAATGGCTCAAGATGGCGACGGAGAACGAGATCGAGGGACCGGGATTCATCGACGATTGAAGGGGGGAACCGTAAGCAGTTTTAAAAGGAGTGCATACTTGCAACTGCAACCCCGACGATCTTACGACTATGGTAGTAATCGGCAACACCAGAACCAGCCTCAACATTTAACATCTCCACCGCCAAGTATTCAGCCGGTCGGAGCAGAAAGAAGGTCACAAATAGTGGGCACAAGGCAGTCAGCGTCGACATTCCCCCTTACGTCCCACCCGTGGCACCATTGGCTAAGACTAGCGGAAAAACGAGAACAACTGGGGGGTCGGAAGCCGGAAATAGGGACGTGAAGAAGCGGGGTCCGACTCTGTCTGATATGTCAGAAATCCCGGAGCATAGCAACGAGGGGAAGAAGGAGAAACAAAAGAAGTCATTTTTAGGCTTCTGCTTCGATGAGTTGCTGTGGGTGCCTAACATGCATCAAATTCTGTTGCATGTCAACAAAGATACATGGTACAAGGTATATGACGTCTACCACAAGTATCAGAAGCTGTATAATTATGCAAGAAGGCTCTAGGATCTGATTTTTCACAAGAACGTCGAGATCTAGGGGTTGCATATCGTGGTTAAAGCTGAGCGAGAGAGCCTCAGAAACCAGGAGGCTGAGATGTGTAAGACAACTTTGTGTAGCTTCTATTTCTACGCTTTCAAGTAACATGTTTAAATGATAATTCTCTATTGCCGAAATAGCTGGGCTTAGGAGGGAGCTTGAGAGGATCAAGGCAGAGTTGTCCAAAGCTCGGGAAGGGTACAAAGACACCCTAGCTTCAAGCATTGCTTGGGCGATAGCGCTCGAGAAGGATAACAAGGCTATTATCAAAGAGAATGCTTGGCTGATGAAGGAGAATGAGGAGGTACATTAACTCCGTCAGAACATTAAAGCCTTGACCCAAGAAAACAAGATGTTGCGAGAGGAAAATGAATGAGCGTAGCGCTCGAATAAGGAAAATGAAAAGCTCAGGTAACTAAATTTAATTCGCGCTAAGCTTGAGCAGGCGAAGAAGGATGAGGAAGCCGTAGAGGCTTCGAATAAAGAGGTTTTGGTCCAGGTGGATAGCGTGAAGGCCGAATTTCAAACCCAGTTCCAGAAACTTAGAACCAAGGTGAACGAAGTCTGGGAGAGAGCGGAGGCAGAGCTATAGCCAATG
The DNA here is from genome assembly GCA_030737875.1 of Allium sativum. Classification (NCBI taxonomy): domain Eukaryota; kingdom Viridiplantae; phylum Streptophyta; class Magnoliopsida; order Asparagales; family Amaryllidaceae; genus Allium; species Allium sativum. The sequence goes on from CM060920.1 coordinate 967,279,214, forward strand.
GTGTAGGGCCTTTACGTCAAGACACTTCGATTCTGCGGAATCTCGTGGGTCAAATATTATGCATACACGCGGCTTTAAGCTTGGAAAAAGCTAATGGAATATGAGGGCAGAGTTCAGGAGTGGAGCGGTCGACGAGGTAGTGCTAATGGTTCAGTATTTAACGGAGGAAGAGCGTAGGGTGTTAGCAGAAGGCAGGGTTTTACTGAAAGAGGATGGCGAGGTAGAGGAGACGACTCGACTTACTATTAAGAAGGAAAAAGCCCTTATTACCGAGCGCGTGGTGGTTGGTCATGCATTTGAATGTAGTAGCTCTCAACATCATCAATTCGTTCTGCTTGGCTCCGCCGGTGGCCCATCTTTTCCAACTCCCTTCGTCAACGAGTATGATCCCGATTATCAGGGGTTGGAACATAGATGCTGCCTTCTGTCAACAACCGAGAGCATAGTGCCCGTCGTAACCACATAGAAAGTGTCGGGAGGTTAACCCATTTCCAAAGAGATGGTGACATGAAGTTGAATTAGACTTACTTGTCTTCTTCTTTGTTGCGCAGGTTCCTCTGGAGTAGGGGTGATAGCTGGTAACGCGCCAACAGTGCCCTCCGTTCCCGGGTTCAACGCTGAAGCTTATAGGAGGCAGTTAGAATAGGATTTTGGTCACCTGGAGACGTTCAAGGGTTTGTATTGGGATAGTTCAGGCTGGAGGATCTCGACAAATACTTTCCAGAAGAGAAGGAGAAACGGGAAATCCAATGATCGGATCGACGGAGGCAGGAGGGCCGACCATACACGAACTAGTAAAAGAGTAAAAGTACCAACTGTTGATGAAGTCGTAAGAGACTAATGCGAAGAAGAAAGCTGATGAGGAAGCTATCATTAAGGCCCATGAGGAGGCGAGGGAAAAGCCGAGGTGGAGGTCTAAGCCAAGATCGAATAAGGCCTTCAGGGAGGCGGAGAAAGATGAGCAAGAAGCCATCGTGGAGTTGGACCAGTCGGTGGTGTTGGCATGCACTTCATACGAAGCCTCAACCCAAACCCCTAAAGATCTTGCCAGACCCGACGTGGAAGCGCTCATTACCAACATTTCAAGCCACTTCGACAATGAACTGCAGCTTGGGAATGACCCGGAATTCGAAATACGTTCTCGCGCTCAGCCAATTCCGACCAAAGGGCAGAAGGTGGTAATGGAAATGGCTTCAAGAGGAAGAGGAAGGATAAGGAGGTAATAGAGATGGAGGAGACACACGAGTCAGGATCGGGGAAGAAGGAGAAGGGTACCACTCTGAAGTGATTATTATAAGTAGGCAGCTTTTTGGTTGTAGGCCAATAGTAACGTCAGTACAGCCCTCGCTTTTGGAGGCACTATGTGGTTTTGATGTACATCGTGTCGTTAGAATGAAAGATAGTTATATATTGATTTTTTTTAAAAATAGTTTCCTTGCTTATATCACATGTCATTTTAAGTGTTCAAGTGTTCTTTACATTTTCCAGTACTACACTTATGTAAATTAACTCGTCGTTACACTTAAACGTATGTCGTTCAAAACTTCACTTTTGAGAAGTTAAAGTCATGTGAAGTTTGAGTGCGTTGACTCCATTCTCGAAATCTCCTTGCGGTCGTTTATTTCGAGTCATTTGGAGTTTAAGTATTTAAGCTCTGCTCTGGAGATCTCCTTTCGATCGTTGATCTCGAGTCGAGAGGAGTTTGGGTTTGGTGACTCCACTCTCGGAACCTTCTTATGATCGTCGATTTCGGGTCATGAGGGGTCGTAAGTGGATGCCATTATTTTATCCTTTACACTCTCCCATCATTTTGTTAGAATTAGAGTCAAGGGTATCGTTAGTTTGCCTGTTTGTACCCGGATCCGAACCCTGGGGTCTGACATTGCCAAGCAAGCGGTCTGTACCACACTTCGATGACTAGTGGGTGGCCCCAGTTCTGAAGAATAAGGGGATGGAGTTGGACACTTAAATTGATAAGTGTCACGAGTTATTTATACTCGTCTCATCATTGGTTCGAGACTCGATTTTACTAAAAGAGGGTAGACCACTCCATAAGGTTTGGGTCCTAGTAAAGATTCAATGTGGCGGATCAATGCCAAGCTCTGAGGTACCAATCCAATGTTGTGCACACGTGTATGCAAGTCGATGGTTGACACGGCATTAACATACTACGCAGAAAGTAACACACCAAGAACATAGGAATTCGAACATCTTTACCGATAACTGTCAGTTGTAATGGCCTTTTCTTTCTAGTGCGTTGAACTTAAAAAACATTTGTGGAAAGAAATAAATCTGAACAGCAAATCAGGTGAAGTAGCGATGAAGGTGCTTGCTATTACATTCCCTCGGTAGTTCGGCGCCATCAATGGTAGTTAGCTTAAAAGTACCATCTCCAAGCCTCTGTTGAATGACGTACGGACCTTCCCAGTGAGGACCGTGTTTGGTTGGTGTGGGAGAGATCCGTTCAAGGACGAGGTCGCTGATGCCGAAGTGCTTTGGACAAACTTTGTTGTTGTAATATCTAGCTACCTGTTGGTGGTGTGCAGTTTCTCTGAGTTCTGGATTATCCCTTTTCTCTTCGAGTAAGTCAAGAGACTCCAGAAGGAGGTCTCTATTGATCTTCGGATCATAGTAAGCGACACGAATGGTCCAACCATCAGCAAGGGATCAGTTCTTGGATAACATCGGCTCGCTCAAAGTATGATTCGTTAGTCCCTCTCAAGACGACGTTGGGGTCGGGTCATGATACCACGATCCGAACCAGTGCACAACTCCACCCAGCTACATGATCCGCTGAGGATCTTGTCTCCACCAATCTCTACGTTCATATGAATGGGATGTTCCTCCTACTACCCTGCATATTTCGTTCTCACGAGTAGGTCTCCAGCAATGAAACAATCACAAGCATTTCACCACTCCCTTCTCACATCATAAAATTGATGTTTCCTCACACACTCGCTAATGGGTCAAAGAATCAGCATTTATCACCCTTTTTTCAACTGGCACCTGACTATGATTGATGTCACTGACGACGGTGGCAACGCGATGGACGATAATGCTAGGCAAACCGATGAATAACGGTGGAAATCGACCCAAAATCTCATGCATGGTTCAAATCAAAAGACAATGATCAAAACTAAAAGCAATTGAATAATTATTACCTATTTTGATCGAATAAATGAATTTTGAATCGAATGGAATTGGTGCGAGCAGAGTCTAGGGTTTCGGAATTTGGGGTAAAACGGTCAAAGTGAAAATAGAAATAAAGAGGATAAATCAGTTTATATAATAGTGAGATGGGCTCTTGACCTTCCCATATGACTTGATGGTCGGGCTCTGCTTGGAAGACCGCCAGCACTCGCCCCAGGCACATAAAGAAACGCACGAAGGATAAGCCCACTAACCGTTCGTGGGAGCCCTGGTCTAGCCCAATCGCAGTATCTCGGATTCCATCAAAAACGTGGAGAGTCAAAAGAAATTGATTAGAAGCCCATGCAAGCACACTGAAGAAAATCAATGAAATAATTTCCAGTCTAAAGCAAAGGAAAGTCTGACAATTTACTTGAGAAACCGTCGGCAACCTAGCTTAGAGTTGAAGATCGATAAATATGCAGAAATAATTGAAGACTTGATTTTGTATTTATACTTGCCTCAAAAGGTTAGAAAACACGATTTAGTGAAATAGTGTGACCATATAGACAGACATGACAGTAAGTTTTCTCAGGTTCAGGAATGGACATGTTGATCATCTCGAAGCACGTTTCATCCTTGATAAAACATACTTTGAGGGGGCAAAATGTTGACTAGCTTTTTGACCAAGCCACCAGAGACCTAAGTACTTACGATTAGACGGAGAAAGACTTATACACCCAGCAACCCAAGATGAACATCCAGGCTCGGAATGCACAGCTCGAGAGTGCGGCTCATGAAGGCCCAGCTCATGTCCATTCGGCTCGTGGAGGTCCATCCACTCGTGCACACACTCACGAACTGGTTCAGGAACCATTGTCATGACCCAACCCAATTTCCAGAAGAGAGAAGCATAAGAACTTGGTCAAGCCCCACTACAACCACGAACCAAATATCACAGGTCTGAAGACACGTGTCAATAACAGCCACTATGACCCATTCTCCACTCGCTCACGAATCGCTCCGAGATTTCCCAGATGGACGCCACATGTCTTCACGAACCGCCTGCAGAAATTGCCTATAAATAGCCCAATACTTAGCATTTTTCAGGATCTTTATGGGCATTTGATAGTTCTCCTTCCTCCATTATTATATTCATCTCTAATCAGATTTAACTCTAATTTTCTGAGTTTTATTTGATTGATATTGAGTGATTAATAATTGTAAAAGTGAGACTGAGTAGAGATTGTGAGTGTACTTGCATTCAATCGTATAATCAGAATCATATAAAGTGGACGTAGGCTCGTTAACACTGAACCACTATAAATCTTGTGTGTTTGTTGCATTTCAATTTATTCCTAGCTATAATCCTTTACGAATTTAGATAATTTGGATATTAGAAACACTTTTTGGTCTAACATGATCAAATTTGAAAGTCTGTCAGTTATATGTCGACATAGTGATATATGTATGTCGACATACACTATCATTTGTTTTTGGAAAATTTCAATTTTTAGTTAATTGTTATTATATTATTTTAACTTTTTAAATTCTAATTTTTAAAGTAACTTAAAGATAGTTTTGACATAAATAAAACATCATTCATTTCAACTTGAAAGCAAATACATCCAACTAATTACGAGACACTAAATACGAGATTTGAAAGAAAATACAGGCAAATACTAAAGATAACATAAACTAGATAGCCTTAGATCTCAGCGGATGATGAGGAGGAAGATGAAATTCCAAGTTTTCTTCCTATTTTTCCAATGAACTTAGACATATAAGTAAGCGTCTTTTGGTTCTTGGCTATTTTCACTTGATTTTGAACAATTGTCTCTTTGGAAATGGTTCTAGTGTTGAGTGGACACTCTACACTTTATAAAGAAGTTTCTTCTTCTTCGATATTCGTAGGCTCTTGTTCTTGTTGCATTCGAGCTTGTTTGTCTTCGAATGTCTCATAAGGTTTAAAGGTGAGTGGAATTTTCATAAGGTGCATATTTGTGGAGTCAAACATCTTTCTTGGTACATATTCTTCTCCTTTGAGATCAACTCCGAAATATTTGAAAATACGAGTAAGGTAAACTCCATAATAAAGAGTGTTTTCTCTAGTTGACTTTTCTTTGGGCTTAAGTTCATTTAAGATCATATCGGCCCTATTGATGTCATAGCCACCAATAATAACAAAGAGTGTTTTTTTTTGGATTTTGAGAGTTGGGTTATTGAAATTTCCAGAACGAGGAGTGATGATATGTTGAAGGAGGAGGTTTACGATTCTTGTTTTTGGGCGAAAAAAGCAATTTTTGAATTTCAAGTGAGCATCGCTTTCAAATATGTGATGAAAGGTTTCCAAATCCGTTTCATCGATTTCGAATTCCGAAAAATTCGAGCCTATACTCTTACAATTCAAGATATTTCCCAAAATTTCGCAATCTAGAACGATTTGTGTGCCTTTTACGCAACGCCAAATTGATTTTCATCTCCTTCGTAAAAGCCATGATTAATATTTGCATAGAACCTCTTCTCTGAGTACCGTTGATCTTTTGGATCCAAAGATTCAGAGCTTTTCCTTGATAGGAAGATGCTTCGGGTCGATACCAAGCATGTGACAAGTGATTCCTAGGTCGATACCACACGTATTGGAGTGGATCAAAGCAAATACATTAAGATTGGCTTGTAAGAAGTCCACGAGTTTTTCTCTAACTATTGGGTGAAGCTGCAATCCAGCTTTCAAGACCCAAGACGGGTCGACGTGGTTAATCGCGACGTCGATGGTTGATTTCACCAGAGTGACCCACTCGTACCGAGCTCTTTGCCTTTCCAAGGATCAAGATCCTAACATAGATGGTTGTGGCGTCTGATCCAGGACTCAAACTTCGGTGGTTGCTTGTGCTGAGAGTTTTGGTGTAGAGTGTCATCTCCACACCTTTGCCTTTTTCCTTGTTGATTTCATCTTTCCACTCAATAAGATAGCAGGCTCTTACCGCGACTTGGTCACCTCGAATAAATCCGACTACGTTGCATGTCGGTAACTTCATAAGGAGGCATCAAGATGTGATAAATATGCAGAACTCGGCGAGGAAAGGTCATTCGAGGGAGACATTGTAGTGAGAGGGAATGTAAATTACGACGAAGGTGAGGAATCAGACTCGGCTTCGATCCCCATCCCCTAGTTGCACTTGCAACTCTATGAGATTGGCGGGCTGGTTGGACGAACCGTTGAATCCATGAACGTGGCTTTGCATGGCTTCAAATCTCCGACCTCAAGTTTTATTTGATCGTATGTCGATTTGAAGATAAAATTGACAGAAATCCCCGTGTCGATGAGTACTTTCTTAACATAAGATGGACCTATGTTGGTTGCGATGACAGGCGGATCCATGGTGGGGATATCAATTCCCATAGCATCCTTCTCCTGAAAAACTACATCATCTTTCATAGTCTTCTGTAGCTTCACCGGGACAGATTTGTTTGTTGCGGTGAAGCACACTTACTGTTCAACGTGCTTAATAGATTTGGCCTATCATTTCATACATCAGAAGCTCTCGTTCGTGGGTGAGGTCCATCGTAAATAGTATTGATCTCGATTCCCCTTTGAGAGGGTCTCGGGTTGGATGGCCCAGGTGTCGCTTGGTTCTAAGGAGCGGACGTTAAAGGGCCCTCGACTACTTCTTTAAGAGCAGGGTTCTAGACGTATTGCTCGAGTCCTTTCTCACAGATGATTTTCTCAATAGCATCCTTGAGATGTCAGCAGTCATTCGTATTATGGCCAAACATATCACGAAATTTGCAGTATTTGTAGATTTATTTTCTCAGTCGCTCGATTCTCGAGACGTCGTCTTCTTGTACTGCATTGTGTTGCAGGTCTCCAAATAGATTGACTCCAACTCAGAATTGATTCGAGTGTAGACCTCGTAAGTTGAGAAGAAACCATGCTTCTTGTAGTCCTCTTTCGGATTATTATGACTCCCTGGCTTGCCATTGTCCAGCTTGGGCTTGAACTATGCTTTTTCCTTATCGGAGCTTTCTCCAACTTGCTTGCCTTTGATGTTGTCTTGTGTGGAAGGCTGGTGAGGGTTATTGGGATGCCCAATGTAATACCCCGCATTTTTAAAGATAATAAAATGAGAACAACTTTGCTGAATATTAAGAATTGAGTGTAACTAGCATAACTGTTGCGTTCGTCTCGGAATTCTGGTTCAGACAGACCCAAGTTTGCGTAAAACGGATAACGTATGAAGAAGTCATGGACGGTAGAAGTTTGGCGAAGAAAGCGAGAAGCAGGCCAGAGTAACTGGTGCACTTGGCAAGTGCACCAGGGTTAATTTACACTGGCGCACTTGTGAAGCGTGCCCGTGTAAGTTTTCGACATCCGGACCCATAGGGGTCCACCCACCCCGCCATGGGTCGACCCATACAAGGGTGTGTCGACCCTAGGGTCGACCCTGCGGTCGACCCACCCTAGATCTAGGCAGATTCTTAGATGAATTTGGACTATTTTTCAGACCATATTCATTGCTGACTCAGCGCTGCATGTGAAAGAACACCTATAAATAGGCTAGCAGAGCCTAGCCTAAATCTCATATTTTCTGAGAGGTTGCCTAAGCTCTTCCATTCTTCTTCCTCCTCAAATCTCTCCAAAATAATAGAATAATTAGTCTAAGGAAATTCTGATTCAAGATCTGGAGGAAAAGAATGTATATCTGTAAATGGGTGTTCAGAGTTCTAATCGAAGTGAGGTAAATTCTTGGATCTAGTCAATTAAGATTTCTCTTCTTTCTTCCCTTTTCGTTTAGTTTGAGAATTTGTGAATCAATGGTTATTTAGGTTCTAGATTCAGTTAGGTGAGCCATGGAATGCTAGATCTGGACCAGATTCATGAATTGGAAAGCTATTAGGTGAGTGGATTTAAGTTATGACTTTTTGATAATGGTATATTTAACGTTTGGCATTCCCCGTTAATATGTATAATAACCATGTTAATTTGTTTAACCTGCTGTAATCTGCTGAAATGGTTAATCTATTGAACTGTAAATCTGCTGAAATATATAAACATGTAAATATGTTGGCTTAATTCAAGATTAAATGGAAAATTGTGTATTAAAACTATTTAGGACATGTTAAAAAGATTATTGTTGTATATAGAACCATACTAAGAACCCATTAATTGGCATATTATGTACGTGAATCCTTGACTGTAAGAGTTGGGATAATTACATGTTAATCTGTTATGTTGGAATAATTACATGATTGGATAATTACATGTTATTCCTTTAAAGTTGGGTTAATTACATGTTAGGAAGAACATGCAGCATGATAATCAGTTAGAATGAACTTAATATGATATTAAGTATGACATGAAAAAAATAGAATTATAGTAAAAATTTGGAAGAATGGATATGCCTAAATTATATGGTAAATTTACATAAGAAATTGTAATCGCACTTAGACACGAGGTTAAATTCAACTTGTGGTAGAAGTCTGCCCGGAATCGCCCGATAAATCCAGCATCCACAAATGGTTAATTTAATGTGAGAGGTCTGGTGCGTAAACATACATATAATGGTGCTAAGACACGAGGTTAAGTCCAACTTGTGGTATAAGTCTGCCCGGAACCGCCCGACAAATCCAGCATCCACAATTGGTCGGCTTAATGTGAGAGGTCTGGTGGATAAATATATATAAATACGAATATATGTATATAACGGGATAGAAACAAATGGCATTAATTGTAATTAATTGAAATGAATGAAAGTTACAACAGTGTAAACATTGGAATGAACGCGGAATGATAATAACCTATTATGAATATACCTGAATGGGAAAAGGAAAGATAATAGGTATGGGCAAGTGGAAATCATAACTTAGGTTATAATAAACGATAAGGGAATGAGATAACTTATAATGAGATAAGTTGTACTTAATTATAAATTAAGTAATCTAGAAACCTGAAACCTGCTGTTTGTGATAAGTAGAGAAAAGAGGGGAAAACTTATGAAATGCAATAAGATGTACTTAATTATACATTAAGTAATCTATAAACCTGAGAATCTAAATCCTGCTGATAAGAATAACAGGTTAAAGGCTTATTAATGAACATAAATGGGTTAAGTTATATAACTTAGATTAATAAGCAAGAGAAACTTGGTAACTTAAATAATAAGTTAATATGATAGAAATAACCAAGTTAACTGGAAATCTGATGAGGTGGAGCAAGCGCGTAATTAAACGGTTAGACATAGGGTCCAATAACACATTACACTGATGTGCTTGGACCAGTCCGTACGTCTGAAGGTGAATAACACAACGGGGTAGATCATCGTGGTGTCATAGGACACGAAGGGAGCGTACGCCCATCTGATTATTCTACTTGTTGTTCTACTGATATTCTGCTAGCTCCGAAGGACGAGAAGGGGAAGCATAGGGCTTCCTGGGACGTGGAGGGTACTCTTGGCAGTCCTCTGTGCGGTGACAACGCTTAGGCTGTGCTCGCAGGGGTTGGGTCTGCACATTACTACAAGGTGAGTATACCTTGATTGCCATGATATTGGGCAATCAGAAGGCTGTAGGGTGGCTTTGGTGAATCGACGATCCTGTTGCCTTATGACTAGGCGGGTTACGACCATTTCTGTTTGCCTTTGGCGTGTCTAACCACCTGTAATTGGTAGTAGTCGTCGGCTACCAACCATCGACAGCCAGCGTGATACGTGATGCAGAAAGACGGAGAGCTAAACCAAAAGACCATTGACCTTTTACAATCAAGGTTTCGGGTGAGGGACAGACCAATTAGGATTTGTTGTTTGTTGTTTTCTCTGGGGCCACGTCACTAGATCTCACTTCTATTTGTCTTTCACTAGTTAAGGGAGGGGTTAGGTGGGACCATAGCCACTGTGAAAATGCAGACCATAGCATCTGTGTATACAAATATCTGAAAAAGCTCCCGACCGAGTTTCTTGTTTCTGATACTGCCCCGTTACGGAACTCGGTGCACAGTAGATAATATGTGCGGATACATGCATACCGTTTCCGGAGGGTGTATCGTAAAGGTTACGACATCGAGTACGATTAACGATATGTACGTGAGAAAGTCTAGATACATGCACGTCTGCTCCGGGTGGTGTATCATAGACTTTAGGGCATTACTCTGTGATGGAATATGAATTCAATCGAATGACTTGAAGGTGGCAGTCTGTACGCTTACGTAGCATGGCGATGGCGGGACTATGCGGAACGTAGTGTTGTTATATTGGTTCATACGTCCCTCTGACGTAGTATGAGGGACTGCGTATATTTCTATGGTGTTACGGCGTAGACCGTGCGAGTGGGGTACCATGGAGGGTACCTTAATACTAAAGGTAACAACATACATATATATATATATATAGTATTAGGTTAACCTATTGGGAAGTAAATGGGTACGACGCGAGTGTAAGCCTTGAGTGCTATTAACATAAGTAACCTAATAAATAAGAGAATGTAACTGAATGGTATATGTAGGATTATCTGAAATGTGTAGTTTAAATCCAGTCACCAGGACTTTTGTTCTAACCCCCTCCTCATAACATACTTGTAGGTTAGATTTGTGGTAGAGATATGATAGCTTCGGATACTGGTTAGGCAGTATTAATATCTGGGTAAGGCTATATTTTGATTATATTACATTTTATCCATTCCGCTGTGAGATGTTTTCTGAAATCTGATATATTTTATATCTTTGTCTTTTCCGTAGGATACCGAAAAAACCAACATGAGATTCGATAGATTAGAATTTTGAAAAAATATCGGTCTGTCGGATTTTGGGTTGTTACATCTGGTATTAGAGGTTACGTTTAGGATTCCTGCATAGATAGTGAGTGAACGTATTTGTATTTTTAAAATATAAATATATTATACATATACCTAGATCCATAAGAGGAACCCACTAAATAGAAAGAGAATAATATGGTGAGAGTTGGGATATCTATTTTGTACACTAAAGGAAACGAAAATGGAAATGTGAGACCCTTAGGTAATTTGGGTGCGAAGTGTACAATATACTTTGTATGGAAGAAAGGTGAATCCCATGTGTTAGTATTTCAGGTTAGTGGGTTTGGCAGTAAAACCTTATATATTGGAAAGGTTTAAAAAGAGAGAAATGAATTAGGAATATATATAGTTAAGAGAATTAACTATGTGGGAGTGTCTAGGAAAGCCTAGGTAAGTTGGAAACCCACTTTGAGTATAACACCATTTTTTTACTTTTGAGAACTTGAAATTGTAAAAAGCTTTTGGAAGATGGTTTATGGTGTTTTCAAGTTTTGATCTTAAAAGTTATAGTTTTAAAAATATGTAAAAGAAGTACGTATTGGGTTTGAAGTAAAACGAGGTATATTTTTGAAATGGTGATTTCTAGTGAAAATTTTGTCTAAAATAAATTATCTCAATAAAAGGTGCATATTGTAGAGAATGTATAGCTCGCTAGTTTTCAAGTTATATAGTATGAAAGGATCAAAAAGCAAAACATAGAAAAAGTTGCATTTTGATGTTGCACTTTGTTGAAAACTAGAATTTTTAGTAAAGAAAGATTTGAAATCTCTATTCTTTTGACAATCATTTTTTATAATTGTTTTCACATAAAAAGTTTGTTGGGTGGACAAAATAGTTTATAGAAATCAAGAATAGAGTAGATGTTTGCACCTTGTAGTAAGCAACTGAACTGACCTTATAGGCAAGAACAAGTTGTAAACCTGATTGAGAATAGTTGTCCTTATCTACTCCATTTTTTGTGATTTGAAAAAAAAAATGATTTACATTTGTTTTTATAAAATGACATGTTTTATGGTTTGGCAAAAGTAAGTTATAGTGAGGAAAATAAAATTATGATATTTTTAACTTTTGAAAAAAAAGTGAAATGAAAAGGCCAAACCGTGTTTTAAAATCATGGAGTAGGTAAGGATTAGTGCCTAGGAAAGACGGGAAAAGTTTCGAGGCTATGAAATAGATAGCGAGAATTATCTTGGAATAATGGCTAGTTCCCGTAGAATGCGTAAGCATGGAAAAGACTAAGGTGTTGCTTGGATTTGACTGTTAGTACACAGCCAGGACATAGTCTTGAGATTCTTGGCCCTTAGTAGTAGCTGTTTAGAGCGTCTATTTTCCTGTTTTAGTTGAAGGACTAGAAGGCTTATTTGAAACTAAACTTAGATCAAAGGATTAAGTTAAATAAGATAAGAAAAGAGTAATGACAAAACTAAAAAGGAAACAACAAATACAAACATGACAGTTAAAGAAAAATGGAAAATTATGAGACTAGGTGAATAAGAATAAAAAAATTTCCAAGATAAGTTGAAAAAGAAAATCTGTATCAAAGAAAGTTTTCTTATGTGGGTTGTGCATGGATAGGAAAATAGGAGATCTTTGTAAAATAGTTTCATAAAATCCAAGTATAGATATAAAAGGTACATAAAAGAAAAACAGAAGATGTGAAGTTTTCTGTTTTCCACCTTTCTGTAACATAAGAAATATAATTTAGAAAATTAGATTTTTTTTTAAATTCGAAAAATGAAGATGGTTGGTAGGATTTTGGATGCAACAATTGGATGAACTGTGCTCTTGCTCCGCAATAGTATGGGAAAATTTGGATGAAAATGTATTTTGATTTTCAAAATATTGCATTCATGTATAATTGCCAGTATATTTAGGATGTGTGCATCATGTTTATAAAATATTTTTGAAAAATTTGCATGCATATAGGAGGTACTGATTAGGCATACATATATTACTATGTTGTATTACAGTTTACATGAATACACGAATGTTTGCAAAATTGGATGCACACATGACGGTTGCGATTTATGCGAGGAATTACTTGATTTTACCCTTATCAAATTTCGGGGACGAAATTTCCTAAGGATGGCAGAATGTAACACCCCGCATTTTTAAAGGTAATAAAACGAGAATAACTTAATTAAATATTCAAAATTAAGTGGAACTGACATCAGCGTTGCGTTTGTTTCAGAATTCTGGTTCAGATAGACCCCAAGTTTGCGTAAAACGGATAATGTATGAAGAAGTTAAGTGCGCCAAGGTTAATTTACACTGGCGCACTTGTGAAGTGCGTCGCGCATTTGGCAAGTGTACCAAGGTCAATTTACACTGGCGCACTTGTGAAGTGCGCCCGTGTAAGTTTTCGGCATTCGGACCCATAGGGTTCGAACCATACAAAGGTGTGTCGACCCCCCCCCCCCCCCGATCTGGGCAGATTCTTCTATGATTTTGGACTATTTTTCAAACCATATTCATTGCTAACTCAGCGCTGCGTGTGCAAGAACACCTATAAATAGGCTAGCAGAGCCTAGCCTAAATATCATATTTTCTGAGAGGATGCCTAAGCTCTTTCATTCTTCTTCCTCCTCAAATCTCTTCAGAAAAATAGAATAATTAGTCTACGGAAATGCGGATTCAAGATCTGGAGGAAAAGAATGTATATCTGCAAATGGGTGTTCAGAGTTCTAATCGAAGCGAGATAAGTTCTTCGATCTGGTCAATTCAGATTTCTCTTCTTTCTTCCCTTTTCTTTTAGTTTGAGAATTTGTGAATCCATGGTTATTTAGGTTCTAGATAAAGTTAGGGGAGGCATGGAATGCTAGGTCTGGACCAGATTCATGAATTAGAAAGTTATTAGGTTAGTGGATTTAAGTTAAGCCTTTTTGATAATGGTATATTTATCGTTTGGCATTCCCCGTTAATATGTATAATAAACCTGTTGAAATGTTTAACCTATTATGGTCTATTGAAATGATTAATTTGTTGAACTGTAAATCTGCTGAAATATATGAACATCTAAATCTATAGGCTTAAATCAAGATTAAGTGGAAAATTGTGTATTAAAACCGTTTAGGACATGTTAAAAAGATTACTGTTGTATATAGAACCATCCTAAGAACCCATTAATTGGCATATTATGTACGTGAATCGTTGATTGTAAGAATTGGGATAATTACATGTTAATCTGTTAGGTTGGAATAATTACATGATTGGATAATTACATGTTATTCCTTTAAAGTTGGGTTAATTGCATGTTAGGAAGAACATGCGGCATGATAATCAGTTAGAATGGACTTAATATGATATTAAGTATGACATGAAAAAAATAGAATTACAGTAAAAATTTGGAAGAATGGTTATTCCTAAATTATATGGAAAATTAACAATAATTAAGAAATTGTAATCGTAGTTAGACACGAGGTTAATTCAACTTGTGGTAGAAGTCTACCCGGAACTGCCCGGAAAATCCAGCATCCACAAGTGGTTAATTTAACGTGAGAGGCCTGGTGCGTAAACGTACATATAACGGTGCTAAGACACGAGGTTAAGTCCAACTTGTGGTATAAGTCTGTCCGGAACCTCCCGACAAATCCAGCATCCATAAGTGGTCGACTTAATGTAAGAGGTCTGGTGCATAAATATATATATATATATATATACACATACATATATGCATATATGTATATAACATGATAGAAACAAATGGAATTAATTAATATTAATGGAAATGAATGAAAGTTACAACAATATAAACATTGGAATTAATGGGGAATGATATTAACCTATTATGAATAAACATGAATGGGAAAAGACAAGATAATAGGTAGGCTTGTCCTAGGGACAAGTGGAAATTATAACTTAGGTTATAATAAACGATAAAGGGAATGAGATAACTTATAATGAGATAAGTTGTACTTAATTATAAATTAAATAATCTGTAAATATGGAAAACTGAAACCTATTGTTTGTAATAAGTAGAGAAAAGAGGGGAAAACTTATGAAATGCAATAAGTTGTACTTAATTATACATTAAGTAACCTGTAAACCTGAGAATCTGAGTCCTGCTGATAAGAA
This sequence comes from Allium sativum, assembly GCA_030737875.1. Taxonomy (NCBI): domain Eukaryota; kingdom Viridiplantae; phylum Streptophyta; class Magnoliopsida; order Asparagales; family Amaryllidaceae; genus Allium; species Allium sativum. The sequence continues at coordinate 967,294,223 of CM060920.1, forward strand.
AAACAGGTTAACGGCTTATTAATGAACTTAAATGGGTTAAGTTATATAATTGAGATTAATATGCAAGGGAAACTTTATAACTTGAATAAGAAGTTAATATGATTGAAATAATCAAGTTAACTAGAAATCTGATGAGGTAGAGCAAGCGCGTAATTAAACGGTTAGACACAGGGTCTAATGACACATTAAACTGATGCGCTTCGACCATTGCGTACGTTTGAAGGTGAATAATCCAATAGGGTAGATCATCGTGGTGTCCTAGGACACGAAGGGAGCGCACGTCCTTCTGATTATTCTGCATGTTGTTCTGCTGATATTCTTCTAGCTCTGAAGGACTGGAAGAGGAAGCACGTGGCTTCCTAGGACGTGGAGGGTACTCCTAGTAGTCCTCTGTGCGATGACTGTGCTTAGGCTGTGCTTACAGGGGTTGGGTCTGTGCATTACTACCCGGTGAGTATTCCTTGATTGCCATGATAGTGGGCAATAAGAAGGCTGTAGGGTGGCTTAGGTAATTCAACGATCATGTTGCCTTGTGACTAGGCAGGTTACGACCATTTCTGTTTGCCATTGCCGTGTCAAACCATCTATTTGATAGTAGTCGTTGGGCAACAACCATCGATATTCAGCGTGATACGTGATGCATGATGCATGCTGTGTAAAGACGGAGAGCTAAACCCCAAGACCATAGACCTTTTACTATCAAGGCTTTGGGTGAGGGACATGCCAATTAGGATTTGTTGTTTTTTGTTTTCTCTAGGGCCACATCACTAGCTCTCACTTCTATTTTTCTTTCACTAGTTGAGGGAGAGGTCAGGTGGGACCATAGCCGCTGTGAAAATGCAGACAATAACATCTATGTATACATATATCTGAAAAAGCTCCCGATCGAGTTCCATGTTTTTGATATCGCCCTATTACGGAACTCAGTGCACAGTTGATAATATGTGCGGATACATGCATACCATTTCCGGATGGTGTATCGTAAAGGTTACGACACCGAGTACGATTAACGATACGTACTTGAGAAAGTCTAGATACATGCATGTCTTCTCCGGGTGGTGTATCGTAGACTTTAAGGCATTGCTTTGTGATGGAATCTAAATTCAATCGAATGATTTGAAGGTGGTAGTATGTACGCTTACGTAGCATGGCGATGGCGGGACTATGCGGAACGTAGGGTTGTTATATTGTTTTGTACGTCGCTCCGACGTAGGATGAGGGGTTGCGTATATTTCTATGGCATTACGGCGGAGACCATGCGAGTGGGGTACCATAGAGGGTACATTAATATTGGGGTAGCTACATATATACTGTATTAGGTTAACCTATTGGCAAGTAAATGGGTACGACGTGAGTGCAAGCCTTGAGTGCTATTAACACAAGTAACCTAATAAATAAGAGAATGTAACTGAACGGTATAAGTTGGATTATCCAAAATGTGTAGTTTAAATCCAGTCACCATGACTTGTGTTCTGACCACCTCCTCATAACATACTCGCAGGTTAGATTTGTGGCAGAGATATTATAGCTTTGAATACTAATTAGGCAGTATTATTATCTGGGTAAGGCTATATTTTGATTATATTATATTTTATCCATTCCGTTGTGAGATGTTTTCTGAGCTCTGATATATTTTATATCTCTGTCTTTTCTATAGGATACCTGACGAACCAACATGAGTTTCGATAGATTAGAATTTTGAAAAAAAATCGGTCTGTCGGAATTCGGGTGATTACACCCAACTCGAGCGACCTTATACCTGCGTGCTTATTCCTAGCACAGGAACTAGTTTTCCTTTTCATATAAAGCTTCGAGAGACTTTGGTTGCTTCCTATTGATCCAAGTCTTGAACTCAGAATCAGGCAGTACACCGTTGGCAAGTTGTACAAGGACCGTTCGGGGTTCAGGGCTTTCTACCTCAGCCAAGGCATTGTTAAAGCATTCAAGGTAGCTCGTAAGCGTTTCCTCGGTGCCCTGGTATATGTTGGACAGAGGCAGAGTGTCCTTCGACCTGGTGACATGCATGTGGAACTGCTTCACTAGTTCAGTAGCCAATTGGTCGAGGGTTGCGATGGTTCTCGATGGGAGTCGAGAGAACCAAAGCACGACCACACCTTCTTCGATGATGGGAAATCACTTGCACTTGACTGCATCAGCGAAATGACTTGAATCCATGTGCCATTCATAGCGGTTGAAGAAGTTTTGGGGATCGGACTTCCCCAAATAAGAAGTGAGCTGCGATATATTGAATCATCGAGGCCACTTGACGTTGTGAATTGCCGGAGTAAAGGGGTTACGCCTCGTATTGGTTTCCCATACGTTGGTGTCATGCCCCCGCGTTTCTATCATGATCCTACGAACCATGTCGGTGAGAACCGCAGGCCGGACCTCCGGCAGATTCCAACGGTCGTGGTTCGTCGTAGGGGTTCGTGGTCTCGGGAGCCTTCATGGATGAATATCGACATCATCCTCAGGTAAGTCGTCAACCTCGACTGCTTGGTTCTATTGTGGTTGGTTAAGTGGGACTTGGGCCTACTGTGCATTTGGATGGTTTGGCACCAAGTTCGGAATGACGGCAGACGAAGGCTGCCTTATCGAGGGTTGAGCGCTAGTTCCAAGATCGATGCTAGGACCCAACCGAGAGCATTCGGAGTGACGGGCTCCCTCTATGATGGTAACCGTTGTAATGCCATTATCGTTAACCCTCCTCCTTTGACTACAGTTACAATGGTAGGTGTCAGAGGAAGAGCTTTCCAAGAGGTTTTGAGCGGGCGGAAGTGCCCTATTGGCTTGTAAGCACGTGATATCCCTTTGGGTATTCTGATGCAGCGTCTGTGTAAAATCAATATTATGCTTAATCTTCTCGTTAAGCTGTCATTGGGTTTCCTCCAACTTTTCGGTTAGTTCGAAGAGTTGCGCTTGCATGATCGACATATCAGGGTTGGAGGAAGTTTCTATATCCTAAGCAATCGGGCCTTCATAGGTTTGATGTTGTGGAGAAATTTCTGGTTCGACAGTCAAAGGTCCAACAAGAAGGCTTATTCCTTTCTTCGTCATTATGAGTAAACTTGGGAGGTAAATCTAGGAAGACCTAAGTAACACTTTCGAGTTTCAGGCAAAGAGGGTAGGAAAGACGAAGTCAAGTTTCCTAGTGAAAGAACGAGAGTGTTGATGCAAAAAATTGGCACAACACCCAAAGATTTATGTATTAACGAAAACAACATTTCACGTAAGGAGGAGTATGCAGGAAATAGCGAACAAAGTATTTATAGTGGTTCGGTCGGAATGAACCTAAGTCCACTGTGAATGTTTTGCTAATTTTATTCATTCTTTTCTGAATACAATGGCGGGCTCTATGATTACAACTTACAACAAAGGCAATCATGGAAAGTAAGTTCTATTGTGTCCAAAAATGGAGTTAAGTTCTTCTTTCCAAGATTCCTTTGTTGTCCAAGAGTGGAAATCCTTAAGAAAGAGGTTTATTTTTTCTTCTCGAAGTTCCAAGGTGTTTTAGGGTGTCCAAGAAGCAAGAATTCCTCCCAAAAGTATCAAATTAGCAAGTTGCCAGCCCTTTCATGAAGCATGTCGAGGGGTATTTATAGATAGTGGAGTAGGTGGGAGTAGGTGAGAAGTAAGGTCCACCCACCAATCTTCGTACCCCGAGATCGGTAGGTATCCCAGGTTAATTTCCTTGTGCTGCTTCGAAGATTCTCGTACCTGGTTTCCCCGTTTCATCTATAGCTTATTTCGTATCACACTTTTCTTATCGCATGACTTAGTTGAAATCTCGAAGTTTGATGGGGTACAAAACGGTGGGATACGAACTTCTGAGTTATAATCGGGGTACGAATTGTGGAGTATGAAATATGGGAGTGAGGCCCGCATACGAAAAAATGTGTAGGACCACTAGAATACAAAATTTCCTTGGGAGCTTTGGGATACAAAAATGGCGTTGATGGAATCTTTGAGGAGTTGTCGTGGCCGGGATACGAAGTTGATGAGGCTTAGTATCGATTTCGAGTGCTTGTTGATTATAGAGAAGTTTCGACGTGCCGTGGCGACTGTACTTGTGCAACCCATCTAGGCCTTGTTCCTGGGCATCTTGGTGACACTTCGGGTCTCACCACGCTATGGGCCGAGAGGTGTGGGCTTGGATTGCTTTTGGGAATTGGGCCGAAAGTTCGGTTAACATCTGGTTTCCTTATGGTTTTAGCTTCTTCTTGGGCATAGGTCCCACTTGGGTTATTAGCGGGAGAAGCGTTAGTATCTCCTCCTACAATTCCGGAGGCACCAACAGACTTTTTAGCCTACCTTCTAGGCACCATTATCTCAACTTACGGATTTTCATAGCTTTAACAACATAAATGTCTGCTAGACCTTGAGGATTTATAAGGGATAGCCCGTATCTTCTTCGGAGTTCAATTCTCAATGAAAGCACCAAATATAAACGCCATAAATAACATTAATATCGAAATAGTATAATGCACTACCCCTTTTGAGTAAATAACACAGATTCAACATAGATAATACAAAAATAAATGGAAAACGGAAAGAAATAAAGAGCAAAAGAGATAATACATGATTTTTAAAGTGGTTCAACAGTTAACGAGTCCTATGTCTAGTTTTAACATATTCATCACTGGATTTTTGATGTTATTTACAATATTTTTTGGTACTAACAGTTGAATAAATCTCCAAAGTAGAGAAAATAAGAGTCATAAGTGTAGGGATCCATTGGGTAGATCATGCTAGCTCAATTTTGTAAAGAGTTTTTGTTGTATCTTGAGGATATTGTAGTTAAGAGAATGATTTAATAAAGTTTTGGTAGGGAGAAATCAGATCCCCTAATGTAGGAGGTGTAGTGATATTTATAGGTGTTCTGGAGCAAAATGGGCCAAGTTGCTACACAAAAAGGTCCACTGGAACACAACTAAGCGATGCCCAAAATGTAGCATTTATGTGATAAAGACTTATGGATCGATGTCGATCCATAGACTCAGTTATTTTTGAGGTCTTGACTTCGTATTTAGTCTCCTTATCTTTTTTCGATACTACCTTAAAAGTTTCATTAGGTTTAGACTTCATTTTCTTGAATTTCTGAATCAAACTATCTTATCTATCTTCAAGAATTTCAGTGAATTGAGTAACTTGAGTTCGAGACACCCAATTGCTATGAAACTTGGTGTATAGGCTAATAAGAGGCGTAGGATCATGATGATATAGTTGATGATGCACCACCGCTCAATAATATGGATTGTACCAGTGCATAGGATATGGATTGGTACTGATCCATACACCAAGATTATTTTAGGTTGAAACTTACCGAAACTTCTTCATTCCTTCATTTGAGCCTACTTGATGACTTTGGATTAAATTGGGATTCACATCGACTTCTTATTTATATTGATCTTCCTTTCAGGCTAAAAACCTGGTTAATAATTCGTAACCGTCATATAGTTAGATTTTGATCATAAAAGGAGACATCTTCATATATTGCTTTAGGAATGTGATTGAAATTAGTATATTTTCTTTGATTGTGCAATCCATGATATTATGCTACGAATATGAAAATTTATCAATGAAAGGTGGTTTGATAGTTTTTATATTCCCATGCTTTAGATGTTATAGATATGATTAACTTTATTTTATGAATGATTTTGTTAGAGTGATTTTTTCTATGGTGAAATTCTTGTGCAGGTTGACTTTTACAAGAGAAGGTATAAAGGAAAAAACTTAATAACAAATGGGTATACATAAAAAAAACATGGATACATTTGTTTTTTTGATTTTGTGGAGACTACTAAACAACTTTTGGCATTTGAAAAGAATCTGCTTAATGAAAAATCTCATAACAGAGGCAATAATAGATTATTAAAAAGATAAGTGATTTGTCTTGCCTTAATTATCTCTTAGCATTTCAACCATAGGAAAACATCATTGGGTCTCAAGGGATCGCATTTGCCGCCCCAAATCGGAAGGGGGCCTGGGCATTCGAATTTTGCGGGAGGTCTGTACGGCTTACTGCTTTAAACTCTGACATCGATTCCTCTACATTGACTCGCCCTGGTCCAGCTTTCTTCACCGTAAGTATCGCAGAATTGCATCCCAAGACTTCTCTGGTTCTCCTTTGGTAGCAGGAGAAACCTGGAAACGTATGCAAAAAAGTAAAGCGCTTTACGATAGCGTCATGTCTTGTAACCCTCCCCCTTGGTCTATCGGTTCGTTTTTTCTTAAGAAAGTGTGGGATGCCACTCGACACCATTTCCCCATCAGGCTTCCATTTAATATGATATGGGATCGTTACATTCTTCCCAAAATCTCTATCTTCATGTGGAAGCTTATTCATAATGGTCTTCCACTCGATGAGAACATATGTAAAATTGGCATCGCTTATGGCTCTAAGTGTTGTTGTTGCTCTACCAGTCACTGCGAATCTATATCTCATCTTTCTGGCAATAGAGAATCTGCTAACTTCATTTGGCTCCACTTCGAAAACTTGATGGGCTTTCCTCCTACGCCTGCACCTCTCAACTCCCATTGCACTTCTGGTAGTCCAACTCTTGTGGCAAATCCATTAGGTCTATTCTTGATCGCATCCTTCCTGCGTATATTTGTTGGCATATCTGGTGCGCTCGAAACAAATTCTGATATGACAACAAAAAATTCGATCGGGCTAAGATCATTATTCTTATCCGTGAGGACATTAAAAACTTGTTTATCGCTTCCCCATACTCGGGGCCCTCTAGTAGATTCTTAGATTCGTTTATCACTGACTTTAACATAATTTGCACTAGTTAATGTTTTATTTCTGCTTGGTTAACTTTTCCGTTTGTTGTTTCAGTTACTGGTGGTTTTGTTTCTTGTTTTTTAGATTCCTGGGAGATGGTTCTTCTCTTAGCTAGGACGCTCTTTCACTGCTAGCATGGTCGTGCTTCACTATTCCTTGTCGCCTTTCTTGAGCTCGGGTCCATACCGTCTTGGTGCTCGCTTGTAGATGGATCTTCTTGTTGCACTTGCTTTCTTGTTCCGGTGTGGACTTCCCTTGTAGAGAGCTTATACTTGTCAGGTCTCAGTCATCTACCGTTTCCTTTATGTCGTGTTCCAAATGCTTTTTGATGGTCCCAGATGTCATGGTTGGACCTTTGTCGTTCTACCTCCTGCTTACCTCACTTATAGGGATGGCACTGAACATTATGAGGCCCTAGGTCAAAATGTAAAGGGTAAACGAAGGAAAGATGTACAGAAAGCATGGAAAACATTATTACTAAGAAAAAAAATCTTTATTCCCAAAAACTGGTGGGACATGGCCAGGTTCCTTGTAAAACCAATCCCCACTGTTTATTGTTCGCTTCCAAGTTTGATTTGCTCTGCAAATCAAAGAAAATCCCATAAACAGCCCTAGCTACTTACTGTGCCAAACCGTAATACCTAAAACCCAGTAAATGCCGAATTTATGTTTGAATCCCGATCCATCCATCTCCACTATTCCCTTTTTCGCATTATCATTCTTCTCTAAAAGGCCAGGACGAAGTCCGTTCATCTGCTGACAAAGATTTACAACTCATCCGCGAACATGCCAACAAATTCAGGAACCTAGACGATGCAAGTTTGACAATTTAATCAACTATATGGAAAACAACGAAGTCTTGGAGCTTGAGTTCGTCAAAATAATAATGCCAAAACTAGCAGAGTTGCGCAAGGCTTACTCGATGATAAAATTTAAATTTTCGAGTTTGGATGGAACTGAAATAGGAAAAGAGAGGAAGAAATGATGCGGATATGACTGGGGACAAGGGAAAGATGAGTTTCAAGAAGAAGAAGACATGGCTGAGAAGCAGAGATGGAAACAGAGGGACATTTTGCGTATACTTTTTCTATATTCATTCATTTCGATATAGGTGCATATATAGAATATTTGATAACAAACTTTCTGACGTGGCTACTCTAGAAACCACTTTTGTAACCAATTCATATGCTGCATAACATAAAGGGAAATTTCTAAATACAAAATAAGAGAAAAAGATAATTTCAACACCTATGCATGTGCTTATGGTATACTAATATGCGCATCAATACCACGGCCTCGAAATCGACCTTGTCCTCAAGGTCGGAAGTTGGTGGCAGCCAGAACAAGTGATGGAGTTCGAATTATGAGTAAGTGTGGCATCACCTTATATGATCCACACTGCAAATGAGCATCCAAGTTTAAATTTGCCACCTGGATCAAATACAAAAAAAAATCTTTCATAGTTTGGTGTGTACATTTCAACAAACAGGTTATGTGCTTCAGCCCATTTCTGTAATTTTGGCAATATCTGATTTAATGCTTAGCTCATGCACAAAACCACAAAGGGAATGACTCCGGAGTACACATCTAAAGAGATCAGATGCTTCATGGCATTGTCGAAAAGGAATTCGATGTGAGAGCCGGAGAAGTGCTCAAGTATTCGGAGGTTAGAGTCGCTTGGCTTAATTGGTGAGAAGGGAGCTGTTGAGGGAAAAAAATGTCGCAAACACTAAAGATTCCCAATTACTAGGAATTATAAATATGGTCGCATAGACAAGAACATAAATAAAGCATAAGCAGTAAATCACACAAGAGATTTATAGTGGTTTTGCCTCAGTGAGGGCCTACGTCCACTTTGAAGAGTCGTTGGAATATTATTAATCACTTGGAAGAATTACAAGGTTGAGACTATCTCATGACATCTCATTACATTCATGTTCCATGATATATGATGTCATAATTATCATATATTGAATAATAAGGAAAAAGACAATTTAGTCCTTCTTCTTCCTCAAAGAGGAGATGCCATTAATGAAGCTTTATGGAGGTCTCCAAGCTCAAGAATTCCATCCTTTTAAAGTGTGAGGCCATGGGGTATTTATAGGAAGTGGTTAGGCAGGGGTTAGGTAGGAGTAGGTGGAATGGGGACCATCTCCCAGAAATTCGCACCTCCAACTGTCGGGCCTCGGAAATTCGCACCTGGGCGAGGTGCGAAATTTCGCACCTGATTGGTATCACACTCGCGCAGCTGAGTATCCGCATGGTGCCATCATCGCACGTTTTAGGCGACGGGACCTTGGCGGGAAATGAGCGTACGCGGTCGAGAAGATTTTTTTTTTGGGAGGTGTGAAATTTCGAATCCTACAAGTTGGAATCATCGGACCATGGTAGCTCGAGAATTTGAGCCGGGAGGTTTGAAATTTCGAACCTCGAAGGTTCGAAATTTTCGAATTTCGAGCCTAGGCTTGGAATACAAAGGTTTTTTTTTCCTTTTCATTATATATAGGCCCCTCCCCCTCATTTTTCTTCCTTCTTCTATTTCGCGTCGACTTCCATTGTTCTGAAAGCTTCGTTTCTCGACCACTTTGACTTAAAAGTTTCTGAGGTAATGGACTTGGTCGAGTCGAGGGAAGGGAGAAGGGAGGTCGAGGTGCGACGGAGGAAGCTCGAGGTTTCGAGCCCGAAGGGGAGGTTCGGAAATTCGAACCTAATGGGGCTCGAATCTTCGAACCCAGTAGGGTTCAAAATTTCGGGCCCTCGGGCTCGAATTTCCGAACCCCGATGGGTTCGAGGCTTCGATCCCCTGGGGTTCGAATCCTCGAACCTCGAGGGTTCGAGCTTTCGATACCCCTGGGGCTCGAGTTTTCGAACCACCAGGGCTCGAATCTTCGAACCCGAGGGGTTCGAAATTTCAAGCCACTGTGGTTCGAGATGTCGATCCCCAAGGGGTTCGAATTTTCGAGGCGCCGGGGCATGGTTGAGTGCATTGCCTTGGCCGGGTGTTAACTTTTGCCACTTCGAACTTTGATTTCCTGACTACCTGCCCTTGGACTTATACACTATTTGTTCGGTTGTACGAATGTACCATTGTTGTCATTGATAATTGTGTGGATTAGAACTTAGAATTTTCACATAGGATAGAGCATATATCTGGACTGTGACTGAACTGTTAAGATCTTTAACACTTCTATGCGCGCTCTCATTCTTTGCATAACACTGCACACACTTGTTAATCTTCATCAACACGAGGGGTATAGGTTATTTCACTATGATGTCTAACACTGGTATATTGAAGTATAGTGAGCTATGCAAACAAGATCACATACTGGGAAACTTCTGGAAGCCGAGGCTTCCCCGCCACCGTCTTACACCTCTGATTCTACTTCTGAATCCACGGACAATACCAGCTCTGGAAGTAGCGAGCTTGAGACTAATGAAGGGTCAAATCCTTCTCAGACAGGGAGTTCGCCTGAAGTGTCGGAGCTCGGGGGTTATGCTGAGAGGTTACATTCTCCAGTCGTACATGCCGAGATGGAAAATATGGATATTATGAGTGGTGGTGATGCCGCCTGCCCCAGTGGCTCCTGACATGCTTCCTGATGCAGTCATCTTAGACAATCCTCCGGATTCGGTGTCGTCACGCTTAGATGCCGTGGCGGTTAGAAAGCTGGCATCGCAGTTTAATATCCCGGAGGGGGAGGCTCATGCACCTGGATCGGGCGGAAGGGCCCACGTGCCGCCTGAAGGCTTTACTGCTTGGAATCGGCATACTTGCGATGCGGGGTGCGTGCCCCCGGCCAATGACTTTATACAGGAAATGCTATTCTACATCTGCCTTGCACCCTCACAGCTGCACTCGAATTCTTATTCTTCGCTCTTGGGTACTTGCGTTCTCTTTCGAGAGTTCCTTCTTCGAGAGTTCCTTCTTCGAGATCCCACCGGAGAGGACATTCGGTACCTCTTCCATTTTAGGCGGTCAACTGGCGCATCGTCTTCACAATGGTTCTTGGAAGCGTCTCCCGCTACTAGATTTTTTGTCAGAAAGTGGCCCAGACCGTCAGTGATTAAGCATGACTGGTTCTTTGTTCGCCACCCTCCCGGATTTGCGAGGAGAGATAGAAGGAAGTGAGTATCTTTAATCTTCGTCTCCTTTCTCTACAAATTGCCGAGCTTTGTGACTCATTATTTTTGATTGTGGCAGGGAATCTTGAGGCACCTACTGGCGACGAGTATCGGCAACATCTTGATGCTTTGCGAGCTATTCTCGAGGGCTCCCGTAAGATGGATTCTGTAGTGGATCAGGACCGCCTTCGGCGTGTTGGATTGCTTCCGGCCAACCGGGCCATAATCAGGCCTGCAGTGGCAAGTGGTGTATTGAGGGAGAAAGCAGCGGAAGGCCCTACTGCCCCCGCTTTGAAGAGAAAGATGGCTCCTGGCGGGCTCGGGCCCAAAAACGTCGTTAAGTAATGTAACACCCCATAATTCTATAACACTAAGATTCAAAAATCAGGGTATAATTAATTTATAAAAGAAGAATTAAGGGAAACGGGTTGCGCCATTGCGTTCGTCTCGAAATTCTGCTTGAGATAGAGTCTGAGTTTGCATAAATCGGACTCCGTATGACGAAGATATGGAGGAACGAAGTTAGGCAGAGAAACCGGAAACAGACCAGAATGCACTGGCGCACTTGTGAATTGCGCCCATACAAAAATGCACTGGCGCACCTGCCAAGTGCGCCCATACTAATCCAGCACCGAATTCTGGAGTGTTCTGTGCTGACGTGTCTCCTTTTGAGTGGTTGGATGATGTGTATTCGACCTGTGCGATTCTGATGGCTTCTATGATGATCTAAGGGCCCTAAAACACTCTCTACACCTATAAAAAATGCCTAGACCTAAGGGTTCCTCCACACAAATTCTCTAAGGCATCTACATACTGCTTCTCTCTACTCTAGCCTCCACCATTAAAATAAATCTAATTCTCCACTAAAACAAGTTATAGTTCTTCTTCTAATTGGAGATTCAAATCAAGATTAAAGCTTCAAGAAGGGAATCAAAAGCTGATTCAACGGTTTCAAGCAACGTCGCATGAATCATAGCAACGCCATCTTTTTTTCTAATCTAAATCTCTGTAAGTCAATTATTTTTAGATTTGAACGTTTTGTTTTTATTCGTGACATGAAATTAAAGGGATAAAAGACTATGCCTAATCTTTCTACTTGAATCAGTGCTTGTACCTTTGGACCTAATTAAGAACTGTTGTGATTCGATGACGAATAAGACTGTGACTGTGAAACTATGGACTTTGGAACCATATGCCTTGGAACTATGAACATTGCCCATGACTATGAACATTGCCTATGACTATGGACATTGCCTATGACTACGAACATTGCCTATGACTATGGACATTGCCTATGACTACGAACATTTCCTATTACTGTGACTGTGACTATGAGGATTATTTCCTTGACTAAACCTATGCCTTTGATTAGAAAACATAGACTATTACCTATGACATAACAAGGACGTCTGGGATTAAACACCTATGATTCATGACTAGGAAAGTGTTGCTTAAGTTTTGTGATTATGAGATTGGGTCTAAACTCGATTATTTATTCTTCCTGTCCTTGGTTTTCTTTGGTTTTAGACCTTGGGAATTTACCTATTGAGTTAGGTCTACCCATGTTCTTGAACCTACTCTGTCTATTCTTGGTTTTAGACCTTGGGAATTTACCTATTAAGTTAGATCTACCCATGTTCTTGAACCAACGTCGTTATTCAACCCTTTTTATGCCAGTTATTATGTCCACTGCAACAAAATGACCCTATTACAACGGTGGAACACCGTTGTAATAGGGTTTTTACAACGGTGGGCAAACCGTCGTGTCTTAAGAAGTTGTAATAGCCTAATATCTTTTACAACTTTTCTGCACTGTTGCAAGACCGTTGTAATATGTATATTTTACAACTTTTTTCCACCGTTGTAATAAGTCTATTACAACAGTTATGCACCGTTGTTGTTTTATTTTTTACATTTTATTACAATTTTTATATTTTACAATTGTAATATATCCACAAATTATATACATATTACTAATAAAAGAATTCATTGCAGAACATATTATCTACAAAACTGAAAATATCAAACAAACTTAAACCATGAACCAAAACAATATATTATTAATTTCAAACTCATCATTTTTTTACATAATACATTGATAAAACTGAAGATACAAAGACTTTATAACAGTTCTAACTTTCTTCTGCTCCTGTTAATCTCCTTGTGCTCCTTTTTCTCCTTAATATCCATTCCTAAGAAAGAAATTATCAAACTGTTAGTGTTGCAGTATAGATTTATGCATGTAACGAAAATTGGAAAAATGTGAGTGCACAAAATAAACAGCTAATACAATGCATTCAAACCATTATATACGAAAATCTCCTTGTGCTCCTTTTTCAAATTGGTACATTAATATTACATTTTTGGCGTTTGAGCATTTGATTTCACCTTTTCTATTTTCCAGAAAGAAATGACTCGTTATTTATGCTAGTCCAATACAAGATTAGTTTTTTTTTATTCCACGAACCAATAAAGGTGGAAAACAAATAGCGTCCAATGATACTATATTACTACATACTAATATACGTTGAATGTACCGCTTGCTTACTCCATAATTTTTCTTCTTAATAACGAATAGAGGGTAAAGCAGATAACCATCAGCATTTAAACTCTCCAATACTACCACCCAAAATAAATGGATGGACTTGACTGCAAGTATGGTTTTAGGTTATACAGCACATAATGCTTCTAAGCAAACATCAAGATAACTGGAAAAGAAAAAGAAAGAAAACCTGGTTTACGGCTGATGTATTAGACACTTAAACTAGATTATAAAAGTGATGGATGTGAAAATATTACACAACAGATAGTGTTTCTTAAATATAATGCACTCCGGCACTGTATGTCTATAATCAAAGCAAACAGTGTAACATGCTGATGTATTAGACACTTAAACTCGATTATAAAAGCGATGACTGGTGTGAAAATATTACACAACAGTAGTGTTGCCTAAATCTAATGCACTCCAGTACTGTATGGGTATAACCAAAGAAAACAGTGTAACATATTATGAGGGCCAGAGTATTCCAAGGCAACACCATTCTTCATTATAATATATATGGAAGAATGAACAGGTAAACTGCTTTTTAGATATAATATATCCATACAGTATGGTGATATAAACAATTACTAGGTAGATAGAGAGAGAAAAGTAGTTACGGTGGATGCATTTATGATGAGTTAAGAGGAGAAATGACATACCTGCACTTAGATACAATGATGTTCAGGTATTCTTCAAGATTTACACTCATACCATCGAGCTGAAAAACAGAACAATGCATAATCAGTTAAGGTAAACCATCTTCCGAGAATGTTCTGTTTCCAACATGGTTTGCCAAATTAATCGGGCAGTAGAGTTTAATTTCAATGGTTAATAAAAGATCATTAAAAATTGAATCACCTTTGCAAGCAAATTATTTTTATACTTTTCAGAATCATTTAGGGATACTTCATTGTTTCCTTGAAGGACTTGAAAGCTATTACAGACCTGACAATTTCAAATTTTGTCAAATTTCAATTCATCAATGAATCAATTCACCACCACAGCTCTGCTAGTCAAAATTGAAATTTGTTACTTGAGTCTAATATCATACCTGTCCAGCAGAAGAGGAATTGATGTCAGCGAGCAAAATGGTGGACCGGAGGCATCAGGTTGTCGGTACGGTTTCGATGAAGGCAAGGGCGAAGGTTGTTGGTGGGGTTTCAGGTGCGCACGACAGGAGATAGCGGAGAAGATTCGATCGAGTACAGAGAGGAGGGCGAGCGGCTTGAGCCAGCGGTAGAGCAAGGAAGAATTGAGCCAAGACGCGAGCAGTGAAGGAGGCGGTTCGATTTCAGCTGCTGCCATTACCAGGCTTTGATTTTTGGGAATGATTTGGGAAAAGAACAAAGGGGATCGAGATTATTTGAGGAAAGCTTCGGTCGGGTGAAATAGGAATGATGGCGTGTGAATTGGATGATGTAGGGTTTTCTTGTTATCGGGTCGGGTAGAGTCTGGTCATTTGATTTAGTGGCAACCGCTTTGCTCTTTAGTGTGGACATATGGGCTGTTTTGTAAGCATTCGTAAACGTGTTGTACATATTACAATTTAACTATTTCACCGATAATTATTAAAAATTAGAGATAATTTTTTTTGTTATTAATTACTTAGAGATATGATATTTTTAGTCGCTTAACGACTGTGAAACACACTTATTATTTATTAAATTTTTTTTATAGTTATTATTAGTTAATAATTATTAAATTAAAAAATTACGTTCATCTTAGATTATAAACTAATTGGTACATCTTAAAAAAAACATACTTGAACCTCACACGCAAATACATGTGAACTCCAGACAGAAGAAGTTTTTTTAGTTGAACAAATTAATAAGTATTTGTAAATTATTAATTAATTAAATTATTATCAATGATTATTAAATATTAATTATCAATCATTATTAGTATTGAACAGTGAATTATTATTTTATAATTTTTAATTAGTATTTGATTAATTATTATTTATTGAAAATTATTATCAATCATTAATTACTAGTATTTAACAGTGAATTATTTGTAAATTATTAGTTAATTAATTAATATTTATTTGTTTACTTATTATTGATTATTAATTATTACTTACTAATTAGTTATTAATTAAATGTTAATTATTAATTAGGATTATTTCATATTTTAAATTAATTATTAATTAGGATTATTTCATATTAACAATAGTTATTATTTAACTTTTACTTATTTCTACTTAGTTATAATCGAGTAATAACTATTAAAAGCTTATAATGTATATGTCACCTAAATATTAATTAATAAGCAGTTAACATTAACTATTAAACATTAATTACCACTTATTAACTATTAATTATTTAATAAATATTATTGATTCCTAAGTTTATTATTAATTATTAATTATTATTAATTATTATTAAATATTAATATAATTAGTTATTAAATATAGATATTATAAACATGAAGTTTGTAATGGGCATCTATTACAACTAACAAAACAAAAAAGTTGTTAAAAATACGTTTATTACAACTTTAGGGAATACCACCATTGTAAAAAACCATTTATTACAACGGTGCTTTTACCACCGTTGTAAAAAACCATTTATTACAACGGTGTCTTTACCACCGTTGTAAAAAACCATTTATTACAACGGTGTCTTTACCACCGTTGTAAAATTAAAGTTGTAATATGGTGTTTTTGTTGTAGTGGTCTATCTTTTGCATAGCATCTTTGGTTCATTCCCTATTTTCTGCGAATCTAGATTTATCTATAATCTAGATTGAATCACGATTATACGAACGGTAGGATTGCGATTTGGGGTAAAATATGAAATTTACTAAAACATAGTTATAAACTTGGAAATTGGCATAAATTGGGAACATGTATTATGGCATGTACATAGAAATGCAAATGGGATAAATTTGAAAGGAATTATAGGATTGCGTAATTTGAATCTAGTATTGACATGTAAATCTAGCATTTACATGAATTGTGAACTAGAGTAATATGTCTAGTTTGACATGAATTGGAATGTTAAATCAGAATTGGATTAGCTAATTTGGCTCGATAAGTATATTGGCATAAACTTGAAATTGGCCATAATTGGGTGTAATTGTCAGGATTAGCAAAATCACGGTTAGTGACACTTCATTTGGTATGGTTTACATACCAAAAATCATAAACATGATATAGAGGGGAAAATGGGCCGTAAGAATAAATATTGACAACTTAGATTAAAAGAGTAATTGGGAAATAAGTAAATTAGGATTAATTTACTTATAGAATTTGTCCTAAATGAGGAAATGTTAATTTAGACAAATTAAAGGTTTGTTAACGACATCTCTTTCAATAATAAACCAGAAAGTTCTAGGGTGACAGAGAGGATAGTGTCTAGGCTTGAGTTTGGAAAATACAAGTTTCTTGCTCTCCCTGGCTATCCCTAACTGATCCGACGGACGGATGGTTACTTTCAAAACCTGATTTGAAAATTATTCAAAACCCTTTGAACTAGAAAACACGAATAGGCCTAACCGGAGGTTAGACTGAGTTGCGATGTAAACCTACCCGGAACCAACCGGCACATCCAGTAATCGCAACAATATCTATCTAATGTGAGTGGTCGTGGCTTTAATTTATTTAGTTAAAGCTAGAAAAAGAATGCTAGGGTTAAGTTAACTAAGACACTTAACCAACTCAACATGATAACAAGACTGGTAGGTGGGGTTAGGTTCATACAGTTAAGCTAGAATGGGAGGGTTAAGTCCATAGGAACACTTAACCAACTTAAGCACAGTTAAGCTAGAACAGAGGGCTAAGTCCACAAGGACACTTAACCAAACTCATGGTAACAAGACAAGATTTGTAGAGGTTAAGTAACTAAGAAAACACTTAGCCAAATTAACATGTTAACTAGTCTAGAAAGTGGGATTAAGTAAAGTTAATACACTTAGCCAAATTAACATGTTAACTAGACTAGAGGTTGGGGTTAAGTAAGATTTAATACACTTAGCCAATTTGATATGTTAGTTGGGCTAGACCGTAGGGTTAAGTAAACTTGAACACTTAACCATCAGATTTTGATAAAGGAATAGGGTTAAGTCTAAAACATGATGGGATAATACTTAACCGTTAATAACAGGTTAGTTAAAACATACGGGCAAGGTTAAGTTAAAAAGGAACACTGAACCAATACAGGGTGAATGGATAAGGATAAGTAATAAGAAATACTTAACCAATTGTGGTGGGTTTAAGTCAACATGAATTACTGATAACACTTAACCAGTTTGACAGGATAAATGAAGAGGGTTAAGTCAGCTTGAATTGACTAATGACACTTAACCAATCCAAATTGACGGGAAAGGGAACTAAGTAGTAAACATTAGTTAAGAAAACAACGATTCTGTAAACTAAGTGGTAAATCTTAGTTAGTAAAACTAAGTAGTAATTCTTAGTATAACACGGGAAGGAGCGAATGTCCGTCTGAGTAAAAAGAAGGCTCCAACGAATTGGGTTACGAAGCCCGAGGCTTCTAGGGGACGTGAGGATACTCTTGGTATCCCTCTATGAGTCTGCAGATGATTCTCCTAGGCACACAGAGGTTAAGGTCTGCGTAGAAGAACCAGGAGTATGCCTTGGTTGCAATACATGGCAACCTAAAGACCAGGATGGACCAGCGTGATTCGGCGAAAAGACGGTAGCCCTGTGATAGCAACTCGTCGTCTACCATCCATCTTGAGTCAATCGAGATACGTGAAGCGGAAAGGCGGAGAACTCCAAAAGACCATATACTTGCTATCTAGTTATGGTTGCGGATGGCCATAGGATAGTGGGGCACCGGAGGCCGGCGTATAGTTCTCATTTTACAAGGTGTGCCTTTCATTAGTTGAGGGAGGGGTCAAGTGGGACCATAGCCACTGGAATAAAAACAGACCTTAGCATCTACATCGGCAGATATCTGAAAGCTCCCGACCGAGTTCTGTATTCCTTGATTTGCCCTGTCACAGGACTCGGACCGCACATTACAGGACATGTGCATCTAGACAAGCGATAACGATTCGCGATACATGCGTGGGGAAGTATAGGAACATATACCACTCTAGGTGGTGTGTCCTAGACTTGGGGGCATCGTTCGATAGGTAGCGTAATCCCTAGTTGGACTAGGTGGCATAAACCTTGAACTCGAGAAGTGTTCAGCAGATAGCGTAAAACTCTAGTTAAATCTAGAAAGCACTTGATGAAAAACCCTAGATTTGATCTAGGTAATAAATAATGAATGTATGCCGGAAGGCAATGGAAAATACAAGGATTGGGATCACGTTATCGTTACTAGTTGGGACACTAGATAGGCGGTGCAGAGATATAGAAACCAGTATAACAAGGAAATAGCGAAGCGGCGAAAGTATTAGAGCGTATCCAGTTTATCTTAACATATCTTGTGACTACCTTGTCTAATCTTGTTGACCCTATCGTCATGGTGTAATCTTGTATTCAGTTAATTCATGTCGTTTTGTTTTCCATGTTCACATGCTAAAAGTTACTGAACTTACTCAGGCTTTATGCCTGACTCTGTTTTTCTTTCGTCTTTTTTCTTCCGTTCCCCCCCCCCCTAGGTAGTAAAGGAGGGAATAGTTTAGCTCAGGTTAAGTTGGACTAACACTCTTTCCCAGCTTGAAGATTTGTTGAAGTTTTGCTTGGATTCTCTTTTCAGATGCTATGGCTGGTTCTTGCTACATTGGGGAATATAAATGTTATTTTATGCTTCTTTATTTTGTAAGACAGATGACACTCTGATATTGTAAAGAAATCTTTGTACAAACTATTTTATCAATAAAGCAAAGTTTTATCTTCCGCTGTTTAATTTCTGCCTGTCTTGTAATTTATCTGCATCTTTTACCCTAAATGCTCCACAGAACTTAGTGCATTCTCTTTGTGAGTGACACTAACGGACGTGGGGTGTTACACGTGGTATCAGAGCTGAAGGTTACCGGATCAGATAAAAGATTTGAAAAATTATTTTCAAACGGTTTTAAAAGAAGCATTTTCAAAAGAAAAGTTTTGTTTTAAAGGCATATTCCCCAAAAGCCATACGCACTATCTTCTCTTCCTCTGTTTGAATTCCTGTCTCCTTCTTTCTTGAGTCTCTGGGGCTCCTGGCTTTCTGGGAGGTAACCTCATCGAAGGGCAAATTAGTGTCCGACTTCCATCTATGACCATAGTTGTTTCACTTACGACCAGTCTTCTTTCAAGCTTATAGGGTTTTCCGGACGATGTAGGCAGTTTTCAAGAGATTTGTCAACATGGTTACACACGGAAGGGAATGAAGAGTTTGGCTAAGGAGCATAACCTTAGGATGAGGAATTCATGGATGTAGATTTAGCTAACGAAGGAAGAAGAAATTATAAAACCTAAGACAAGAGGAAGTATCTTTACTAGGGTATGATAGGGCATAGAATTAAGGACAAGGGCAAGAACGAGGAACAAGATTTTCAGAAGGGCAAGTACATACTTTCACCACCAAGCACACCTAGGAGAAAGGAAGTAAAGTTCTGTTGGAAGAGTTTAGTTTTCTGTCCGTACTCTTTCGGTTTTAGCGCTTCGCAATTGTTCATATCCACTTCCATAGCCGAGTCTCTGCACCATAGCACTTGTATAGTAAAAGGATCCCACTAGAGTCTCAAATCTAATTGGTGGTCCGACCAGTTTATTTTTGGTTAGTAGGGGATTTGAGAATAACTATCGAGTTTGCTTATATCATCTCACGTAAATCGTCTAAATTCGAAGGAGGTATTCCTTGGGTGCTTGTCTGATATTGGTTTAGGCCTTTGGGGCTTGTACTTGGGGAATGTCGAGTTCGACTAGGATGGTTTGCGTGAGAGATGAATAGTTGTGGCAGGCACTCCAAAAAGCACGTAGCGACCTTTTGACCCTTATAGTTATGGCATGATGGATAAGCTAGGAGGAGAGATCTCTGATCATCCTAGTATATAAACTTGGTTGACATCTGTTTATTTTGGAAATGGAGGTCAGAAACTTCACAATCGTAAAGTTAAATTGGTTAGGATACAGTGGAGTAAAGCTCAAGAAGACTAGATACTAGCATCATACCCTTTTCCTTAAGGGTGCATCCTTGATTCCTTCTTGTAGGAGCTTTACACATAATTGTTTCTCTCTTTCCATAATATATCCTCTAGGTCGTATCTTCGATCTTTAGGTAGAAACTCTTTTGGGTGTAAACAGGTATTTGAAACATGTTATGATTGATGGTTGCGAGTGGTTGCTAATGGATGCATATACATACGTATTAAGCACTAGATCAGTTCAGACGCTTTCATATTGTATTTACAGATATGTATTTGTTTGTAACTTGAACTTGATATGTTATCATATGGGTGTTGCATATGGATGAATGGCCGTGCACGCATATAGTATTTACATAACTAGGGATGCTTGCATACATGGTTGGACGCATGGCACTGACATGACTCACATTAAGGAGGTCGACTGAATCAGTAGACCGCCTGATTTTACAGTAGATAAAGACATATACACACACTATGCATATGAACATGAAAGCATTAGAAATCTTTTAAGGACAATGAATGCCTGTGATTGAATGGTTGAGTAGATGGGTGATTGGATGGTAGGACACATTCTTCCTAACTTGAAGATTTCGGGGACGAAATCCTTTTAAGTGGGGGAGAATGTAACACCCCGTAATTCTATAACAATAAGATTCAAAAATCAGGGTATAATTAATTTTTAAAAGAAGAATTAAGGGAAACGGGTTGCGCCATTGCGTTCGTCTCGAAATTCTTCTTGAGATAGAGTCTGAATTTGCATAAATCGGACTCCGTATGAAGGAGATATGGACGAACGAAGTTAGGCAGAGAAACCGAAAACAGACCAGAATGCACTGGCACACTTGTGAAGTGCGCCCGTACAAAAATGCACTGGCGCACCTGCCAAGTGCGCCCATACTAATCCAGCACCGAATTCTGGAGTGTTCTGTGCTGACGTGTCACCTTTTGAGTGATTGGATGATGTGTATTCGACCTATGCGATTCTGATGGCTTCTATGATGATCTAAGGGCCCTAAAACACTCTCTACACCTATAAAAGAATGCCTAGACCTAAGGGTTCCTCCACACAAATTCTCTTAGGCATCTACATACTGCTTCTCTCTACTCTAGCCTCCACCATTAAAATAAATCTAATTCTCCACTAAAACAAGTTATAGTTCTTCTTCTAATTGGAGATTCAAATCAAGATTAAAGCTTCAAGAAGGGAATCAAAAGCTGATTCAACGGTTTCAAGCAACATCGCACGAATCAAAGCAATGCCATCTTTCTTTTCTAATCTAAATCTCTGTAAGTCAGTTATTTTTAGATTTGAACGTTTTGTTTTTATTCGTGACATGAAATTAAAGGGATAAAAGACTATGCCTAATCTTTCTACTTGAATCAGTGCTTGTACCTTTGGACCTAATTAAGAACTGTTGTGATTCGATGACGAATAACACTGTGACTGTGAAACTATGGACTTTGGAACCATATGCCTTGGAACTATGAACATTGCCTATGACTAAGAACATTGCCTATGACTATGGACATTGCCTATGACTACGAACATTGCCTATGACTATGGACATTGCCTATGACTGTGACTATGACTATGAGGATTATTTCCTTGACTAAACCTATGCCTTTGATTAGAAAACATAAACTATTACCTATGACATAACAAGGACGTCTGGGATTAAACACCTATGATTCATGACTAGGAAAGTGTTGCTTAAGTTTTGTGATTATGAAATTGGGTCTAAACTCGATTATTTATTCTGCCTGTCCTTGGTTTTCTTTGGTTTTAGACCTTGGGAATTTACCTATTAAGTTAGGTCTACCCATGTTCTTGAACCTACTCTGTCTATTCTTGGTTTTAGACCTTGGGAATTTACCTATTAAGTTAGATCTACCCATGTTCTTGAACCAACGTCGTTATTCAACCCTTTTTATGCCAGTTATTATGTCTATCTTTTGCATAGCATCTTTGGTTCATTCCCTATTTTCTGCGAATCTAGATTTATCTATAATCTAGATTGAATCACGATTATACGAACGATGGGAATGCGATTTGGGGCAAAATATGAAATTTACTAAAACATAGTTATAAACTTGGAAATTGGCATAAATTGGGAACATGTATTATGGCATGTTCATAGAAATGCAAATGGGATAAATTTGACAGGAATTATAGGATTGTGTAATTTGAATCTAGTATTGACATGTAAGTCTAGCATTTACATGAATTGTGAACTAGAGTAATATGTCTAGTTTGACATGAATTGGAATGTTAAATCAGAATTGGATTAGCTAATTTGGCTCGATAAGTATATTGGCATAAACTTGAAATTGGCCATAATTGGGCGTAATTGTCAGGATTAGCAAAATCACGGTTAGTGACACTTCATTTGGTATGGTTTACATACCAAAAATCATAAACATGATATAGAGGGGAAAATGGGCCGTAAGAATAAATGTTGACAATTTACATTAAAAGAGTAATTGGGAAATAAGTAAATTAGGATTAATTTACTTATAGAATTTGTCCTAAATGAGGAAATGTTAATTTAGACAAATTAAAGGTTTGTTAACGACATCTCTTTTAATAATAAACCAAAAAGTTCTAGGGTGACAGAGAGGATAGTGTCTAGGCTTGAGTTTGGAAAATACAAGTTTCCTGCTCTCCCTGGCTATCCCTAACAGATCCGACGGACGGGATGGTTACTTTCAAAACTTGATTTGAAAATTAATCAAAACCCTTTGAACTAGAAAACACGAATAGGCCTAACCCGAGGTTAGACTGAGTTGCGATGTAAACCTGCCCGGAACCATCCGACACATCCAGTAATCGCAACAATATCTATCTAATGTGAGTGGTCGTGGCTTTAATTTATTTAGTTAAAGCTAGAACAAGAATGCTAGGGTTAAGTTAACTAAGACACTTAACCAACTCAACATGATAACAAGACTGGTAGGTGGGGTTAGGTTCATACAGTTAAGCTAGAATGGGAGGGTTAAGTCCATAGGAACACTTAACCAACTTAAGCACAGTTAAGCTAGAACAGAGGGCTAAGTCCACAGGGACACTTAACCAAACTCATGGTAACAAGACAAGATTTGTAGAGGTTAAGTAACTAAGAAAACGCTTAGCCAATTTAACATGTTAACTAGTCTAGAAAGTGGGATTAAGTAAAGTTAATACACTTAGCCAAATTAACATGTTAACTAGACTAGAGGTAGGGGTTAAGTAAGATTTAATACACTTAGCCAATTTGATATGTTAGCTGGACTAGACCGTAGGGTTAAGTAAACTTGAACACTTAACCATCAGATTTTGATAAAGGAATAGTGTTAAGTCTAAAACATGAAGGGATAATACTTAACCGTTAATAACAGGTTAGTTAAAACATACGGGCAAGGTTAAGTTAAAAAGGAACACTGAACCAATACAGGGTGAATGGGTAAGGATAAGTAATAAGAAATACTTAACCAATTGTGGTGGGTTTAAGTCAACATGAATTACTGATAACACTTAACCAGTTTGACAGGATAAATGAAGAGGGTTAAGTCGGCTTGAATTGACTAATGACACTTAACCAATCCAAATTGACGGGAAAGGGAACTAAGTAGTAAACCTTAGTTAAGAAAACAACGATTCTGTAAACTAAGTGGTAAATCTTAGTTAGTAAAACTAAGTAGTAATTCTTAGTATAACACGGGAAGGAGCGAATGTCCGTCTAAGTAAAAAGAAGGCTCCAACGAATTGGGTTATGAAGCCCGAGGCTTCGAGGGTACGTGAGAGTACTCTTGGAATCCCTCTGTGAGGCTGCAGATGATTCTCCTGGGCTCACAGAGGTTAAGGTCTGCGTAGAAGAACCAGGAGTATGCCTTGGTTGCAATACATGGCAACCTAAAGACCAGGATGGACCAGCGTGATTCGGCGAGAAGACGGTAGCCCTGTGATAGCAACTCGTCGTCTACCATCCATCTTGAGTCAATCGAGATACGTGAAGCGGAAAGGCGGAGAACTCCAAAAGACCATATACTTGCTATCTAGTTATGGTTGCAGATGGCCATAGGATAGTGGGGCACCGGGGGCCGGCGTATAGTTCTCATTTTACAAGGTGTGCCTTTCATTAGTTGAGGGAGGGGTCAAGTGGGACCATAGCCACTGGAATAAAAACAGACCTTAGCATCTGCATCGGCAGATATCTGAAAGCTCCCGACCGAGTTCTGTATTCCTTGATTTGCCCTGTCACAGGACTCAGACCGCACATTACAGGACATGTTTATCTAGACAAGCGATAACGATTCGCGATACATGCGTGGGGAAGTATAGGAACATATACCACTCTAGGTGGTGCGTCCTAGACTTGGGGGCATCGTTCGATAGGTAGCGTAATCCCTAGTTGGACTAGGTGGCATAAACCTTGAACTCGAGAAGCGTTCAGCAGATAGCGTAAAACTCTAGTTAAATCTAGAAAGCACTTGATGGAAAACCCTAGATTTGATCTAGGTAATAAATAATGAATGTATGCCGGAAGGCAATGGAAAATACAAGGATTGGGATCACGTTATCGTTACTAGTTGGGACACTAGATAGGCGGTGCAGAGATATAGAAACCAGTATAACAAGGAAATAGCGAAGCGGCGAAAGTATTAGAGCGTATCCAGTTTATCTTAACATATCTTGTGACTACCTTGTCTAATCTTGTTGACCCTATCGTCATGGTGTAATTTTGTATTCAGTTAATTAATGTCGTTTTGTTTTCCATGTTCACATGCTAGAAGTTACTGAACTTACTCAGGCTTTATGTTTGACTCTGTTTTTCTTTCGTCTTCTTTTCTTCCGTCCTCCCCCCCCCCCCCAGGTAGTAAAGGAGGGAATAGTTTAGCTCAGGTTAAGTTGGACTGCCACTCTTTCCCAGCTTGAAGATTTGTTGAAGTTTTGCTTGGATTCTCTTTTCAGATGCTATGGCTGGTTCTTGCTACATTGGGGAATATAAATGTATTTTTATGCTTCTTTATTTTGTAAGACAGATGACACTCTGATATTGTAAAGAAATCTTTGTACAAACTATTTTATCAATAAAGCAAAGTTTTATTTTCCGCTGTTTAATTTCTGTCTGTCTTGTAATTTATCTGCATCTTTTACCCTAAATGCTCCACAGAACTTAGTGCATTCCCTTTGTGAGTGACACTAACGGACGTGGGGTGTTACAAGTTCCAGGAAGGCATTAGTGGTGACAAGGATGGTAGTGCGGAGGCGGTTGCTCGGGACGAGGGACTTCTCGACGCTTCTACCCCGCCCCCGATGGGAGGGGCAGGGGAAGAAGCGTTGGCCAGTCCTCACTCTCCTGCAACCTCTCTAGAAGCTACCACCTTCCTTGAAAGAGTAGATCAGTTTGCTGGTCTGGATACGGTTCCCGTGGACTTGTCTTTGTGGCCGAGCACGACTAGTATGGAGGATCTAGCTCATGCCACGGAGGGGCTAATTCCTTCGACTGAGGGACAATCTGGTCTGTTGAGAGATCACTTAGGACACACATTTATACACACTAAACTGCATAAAAGAGTGCTTGCACGTGCTGCTTGACTGAATTGCGTTATTCCATTGACAGGTGGTATGGCTAGAGGAGGTGGGGGACGAGGTCGTGGAGACCGACCGTCCCGGGAGTGCTTTTATTGGCTGCTTCCGGAGGGGAGCTAGTTTGTATGGCGGTGCCCCACCACCGCAAGGTCATGGTATCGGGAGTCGTCACCAAGATAGGTTTTCGTCTTCTATGACTCTTCCTCCTCCTCCTCCTCCGATTCGAGTGTCCAGTGGGGAGTCGAGGATTCATCTTGGAGGGTCGAGTCGTACATCATTAGCGACTCCGTCCATCACCGTCCTGCCTGCTCCTGTTCAGACTACGATGGGGAAAGGGGCACCGTCCGACCAGCCGAGGCCGAGCAGGTCGAATAGGATAGAGACGGAAGATTTGACCGAATCTCAAGTTCAAGAGCTTTCCCCAGAGGAGAAGAAAGCGTTCTTGACATGCCTGTAAGTCGCTTGTTGAAATGCTCTTTAATATCCATTGGTTGCATACTTGTATGATTTTGTTGATTGTCACTTGGATTGGCAATAGTCTTCGCCTTTATATTGTGATATTGAGGAGTTTGTACAGACCGTTTGTCATCTGTATTTGATTCGACCCTATTTGGTCTGGAAAGTTTCCTTTTTTTGTGCATACTCGTGTTCGAGCTCTATGGTCGCCCAACTTTAATTTAACTAGGGTCGTTCTTGCTCAACTCCTACATGAGGTTGGTCCCGAACGACCCATGGTGACTAAATATGTGCGACTGCCTTGATTTGAGTTTGAGTAGATGTCGTAATATGGTTATGCACGACCATGTCCGGGTCGGTATGAGTTAGATCTAGAATCTGGTTATTCACATATGAGCAGGCCAAAACCTGTTGTGAATGATTGGACAGATGTTGTGTGAGCAGACAAATATTTGGGTTGTTTATGCCTTAAACTTGGTTGGATTGCTTCTATTTGTCCTGTGAGGGTCGTTCATGCATGACCTTGTTTTGGCTTACACTTGTTCAACTTCTACCCTTTTGGTAATACTAATTCCTAGTGACATATTATCTATTTATGTAGAAATGCTAACTCATCATCAATCACACCAGAGTTCCGAGGACCGAACTATGTCTGGTCAGGCTAGAAGTTCTGACCAAACTGCTGGAACCACACCTGGTACTGCCCCTGGGTAAATGTTACTCAAAACTTCCCAAAGCCCCGTGCACTTTCTAGTATTCCTTGTGAGAGGCATGAGACAGAGCTTTCTTTTAGTTTGTTTCAACAATTGTGCAACCAGTTTGGAATTTCGGAAAAGGAAGAAGCCAATTTGCCTGTGACGAATGATTTCGCGGATGTTCATCCAACTGGATATGTCGCTGTTAACCGCGGTATGTTGATGAGCGGGGCGATTCCTCCTTTTAATCCTTATTTAGAGATGACTCTCCGGAACTTGGCTATTGCCCCGTGTCAATTACACCCAAACGGTTATGCCATTTTAATAAGCCTTTATATCCTTTTCATGAGAGAAAAACAACACGCTCCTTCAATTGAAGATATATGCTCCTTATATTCCTTTAAGAAAAAGAAATTATGCCCTTCAATTATTTTTATCGAAAGCCGCAGTTCCAAAATAATTACTGGCCTAGTGGAAAGTGTTCGAGGATTTCCTAATCAATATTTCTTTGTCCGATGCCCTGATAGCTTCTGTGGCTTATGGATGAAAGGCGGTGAGTATATTTACTTCTCATGCCCCTTCTTACTCCTTTTTACCTATTACTTAAGTCTTTAGCTATACTACAGTGCTTCCTGATCAGGGTATTGCCTTTAATCAAGATCTCTGCAATTCTCTACTGGCTGTCGAGGAAAGTAAGAGGAATAGGAAATTTTTGATTACCGAAGAGTTCCTACATCTTTATAACTAGCTTTCTCCTTTGCGTACTTTCGCGGTGGATTCTTCTGATAAGAAGGGTACCGCTAGCAAGTCTCCGGCCAAAAGGACCTCAAAAGAGAAGCATTCCAGCCCCATAAAGAGCAGTAAATCAGCTCTTAAATCCAAATCGATTTCTGCTAAAAAGGTAGTATCCAAGCGTTATAAGGGTAAAAATCCCGTGATTTCGTCGGACCAGACTGGGAAGGAGGGTCCTTCTCTAGGGGAAACTGACCAGGATAACGCAAGTGCGACTTCTTCAAAAACTGCCTCAGATCTGGTGAAAGAGAGTGAGCAGTTTGATGAAACTGGAGTGACTTCTAAGGAAACTTTGGATGTTGATGAAAGTTCTCCCGTTCGGGGTAATCAAGAAGAGGGTGGTTCAGAAACCTTTAAGGATCTTGATGTTCTTGATTTATCTAAAGACCTTATCCAAGGTGATACTTTCGTTCAAAATTTAAACCCCAAATCTTAAATACAAGAATTCTCAAAGCTCCTGTTTCTAGGGAAGGAAAATATCTCGCAAGGCTAGGGATTGCTTTAGTTCCTCCATGTATACCTAGCGCATTTCCTTTTTCATCTTGTTTCAGTATATTTTTTTAATACAGGTGCTAAAGTTTTTCCTCTCTCTTTTCCAGATTCAGGAATGTGACCATCTTTATCAGACAACTTTTCTCAACATGCTGGTCTTGTTAGTCCACAAAATCTTCTATAGTCATGTCTTTCTCGCTGCTCAAAGCGCCCTCGGTTACCTTCAGATTCACTATCCGAACATGCTCCCGAACCTTCGTTGGCTAATCAGCGGAAGAAGAGGAAGCTGGGGTTATGGACAATGAACAGCGCCCGGAGGATGCTAAGAAGAAAAGAGACAATGATGAACGAGGTGGGGACGAGCCCCGGGAATCTCATAAATCGGTCGAGCTCTTGAACCCCAGTCCTCTTGTCTCTCCGGAACAACCCCTTGCAACTTCTCAATCTGTTGTCTCCACTTCTTGCCAGATCCAAGCGATCCTTGACAGGCCTCCTTACGAAATTGCCCCTGGTAATTTAAAGCTGAAGGATCGATTTGAAGGTTGGGATTTAAGAGGAATGGACTTTGACTTAGATTTGTTCCCATATGATGACCAGAATGCTGTTGGAGAGCTAAGTACTATAAAAACTATATAACCACCCAACTTGACATTGCTAAGAGTCAACTTGAAGTACAATTAGACGAGGCTAAGGATGCTACTGGAAGCCGATTTGAGTTGTGGAACAAATTTTGCTTTGAATTTCAAAGTTTGAACACTCGACATCTTGAGTGTATTGAGCTTCTTGAGAATGACAAGGCTGAACTGATCCATATGATTAAATCTCAAGAATCTGAAATTGCATCTTTGAAGGGCGGAGATAGTAGGACAAGCAGCTTAGAAGCTGAATATGAGAAGCTTAAGGGGGAGATTGAGGCTGTTGAAAAGCAAGTTCACGAGGCTCAATCTGGCCGAGAATCCGCTGAATCTCAACTGGCTTTGGAACAGCAGGCTGTAGCTTCTTGCCAATGGGAGAAGATAGTTCTTGAAGAGAAGATTATCTCTCAAAGTAAAGCCCCCAAAACTTTGGAAGAATAAAAAACAAAGCTAACCAGCGATCTTGAACGAGCCAAAATTAAAACAGATGAAACTCTGTTCCGATTCTACGTTCTCAGCATTATAAACCGCGGAAGCCTGAGCATTCTGAACAAGGATTTCCCTCGAACATTGGCTCTCGTCTGGGAACAAATGCTTAATTATTCCAAAGGTAAAGAAGACAGTGTTCTCAAACAGACCCTCCTAGAGGCGGAAGACCGTGATGCTTTAGATAAGGGTAGAAGAATACTAGCAGATGAACGAGCTCAATCTCTTGGGAAAGAGGCTCTAAATGTCGTCTCTGTTCACATTCCCCGTCTAGCTAATGCTGAGGCCTCAAGCTCTCAGATTTCTCCTGCGGATCTTTCCATTATTAAAAAAGATGCTACTGGGGATTATTCCACAGATGATCATGTTGCTCAGGAAGATACCGCCAAGCAATGTACTGGGGATGGTGAAGAGAAATGATGATTCTTAGACTGGTTGTATATGCGAGTGCCAGTCCTCGCTTGCTATTTTATGCTTGTGTTTCCAACTTTATGATCCTGCAACTGGTATGTGACTCTGTGATGACTTTATGTTTTGCCTTGTTGCATTACGACCTTTTATTCAGCTTTGTTACCTTTTTCACTGGCATGCTGCATATTACACTTTTATCACGGTTTATCTATATCACACTATGCTTTATTGGTCATACGATTGTCACGGACTTACGGTACGTAACGTTAGTATATTGGTTCGCTTTAACGCCATGATTATACCCCCGTATCAAAGTTCGTTGTAATCTTAGAATCTCATTTCTATTGCTCCCATTCAAGGGGTTGTATTCTTATCATGCATTTACACGTATTTCTTACTGACCCAGTGACCCAAGTCCTTCGGAGAATTTGTTAAACACATATACGTATATATATATATATATTGTTGTCTTTTATTAGAATGTATTAAACCCTATATCTCACTAACCCGCTGACCCAAGTTCTTCGGAGACTGGTTTTTGAATACGTGCCCCCAGCGGAGGACTTGGTTTTTAAATTTCGATCCAATTCGGTCATGTTTGATTTGGTTATTTTGGGATCAAAAAATACCTTATTGGATACCCCCTTTCGGCTAGGATTTCTGTTACCCCCTTTCGGCTAGGACTTCTGCGTTGAATGTTTACTAAGAATTGTGTGTTTTTGTGATGAAAAGTGCAGCTTTCCGTCCTGGCGCATTTTTCATCATTTGACTCAGAATGATTCTTTCTTCCGGGATTTGCAAGGTGGTAGGTTTAATCATCTTTCTTGGTTTGAATGATGTTATTGGTGTTTGATTCTTGAATCGTTCCAACCAGGATGCGCTTAGGAAGCTTTTAGTTATGGTTGGGCTATAAATGAGAGGTCGCCCATCTTTTTTCCTATATTTGAGAGATCAGTTTTAGTGTGAGCTAGCAAACGTATGATCTATGCAGGCAAATAACTTTCAACTTGTAAAGCTCCTATTCGGTAGAGTACAGGTAAATCATCACAGATTGTTTACAGAAACACAGAAAGAAGTAAAACAAAGTAAAGTAATAGTGAAGTAAAGGCGATGGGGATTGCGTATTCTTAGCTCTGGACATTGAACTGCCTTCAGTGGTTGTTAGCCGATGATCGATCGTAGGTCTACAAAAGCTTGGGCTTTCTCATGTGGTCCAGACTGACTGGTAGCATTACTCTGCCCCTGGATAGTTGGAGTGTTTTGAGGATTCTTGACATACTGCTGTAGTTGATTCTTTCGAATGATCTCCTCAATTAAGCTTCTCATGTGCCGACATTCATTTATGTTGTGCCCTGGCTAATTATGAAACCGGCCAAATTTTCTGAAGTTGGCTTGCTGCTCTGTAATCCTTTGTGGGTTTACCTGCGGAAAAATGCCTGAGTCTTTTGTAGCGGAATAAATCCTTTCTGGGGTTTCATTCAAAGGAGTTAACTCTGTCTGCTTGAAAAATCATGATTTCTTATGTGCTTTGTTATCCTTCTCATCAGTTCCTCTCTTTTACCCAGAGTCATTCTTCTGCTCGGTTTGGAACTCGCTGCCTTTCCCTTCTTTGGTTGTGCTACTTTCTATGACCTTCTGAATATTCGGCGTATCGTCTTCCATGCTCATGTACTCTTCGGATTTCTTATAGAACTTCTTTAGAGTTTTGGGTTTCTTCATCTTGAGCCATCTCCCAAATTCTGATTTCTTATCGATAGCACCTTTCAGTGCTTCTAACAAATACCAAGGTTCTGGTTCTATGACTTCAGTTGCCGCAGCATGGAATCATGTAAGAAAAGCTTTGATGGTTTCTCTGGACATTTGTTTAATCTCACTGAGTGACATTACATCCCTTGCTTTAGTAGTTTGTAGACGGAACTGGTCCTGTAATCTTCTTGCCAAGTCAGCAAATTGATCAACGCATTTAGGTGGGAGTCTTATGAACCATAGTGAAGCCACACCTTCTAGGCACACGGGGATGTACAAGCATTTTATCTCATCAGTTGCCCTAGCTCCATTCATATGTTGATCATATTTGAATAGGAAGATGTTCGGATCTCCAGTCCCACCATAAGGTGCTATTGTGAGGGGTACGAATTTCTTAGGAAACTTCGCTTGATGGATCCTTTATGTAAATGAGTTTTTACTGTGTGAAAACTCCCATTCTTTCTCATCATCTTCTTGGACCGCTTTTTCTTTCATTATTCACTGAATCATATCCATGATGTGCTTCTCGTCGACCGCTCATTCCATGGGATTGGTGTTGATGCTTTTGCTGGCGCGATCGCGGTCCTAGTTCTGATGCCTTGCACCTCTTTTGGGAGGTGTCCCTTTGGTGGGACTTGCGGCGCTCTGAGTTGCATGTTTCTCCTCGTGTTGTGGGACTTTGACCATAGACTCTTCAACGCCGGCCTCCCCCTTGTCTTCCACTGAGAAGTGAGATCAACTAGGGTCTGAGGCAGAAGAGTTTTCTTATTCATCAATAATTTTTACAGCATTCGGTGGCAGAGGATTTGTTTGAACATTAATCAGGGCATCAAGCCTTTCCATCATTATTTTTGTCGTAGCATCCATTTTTTCATTCAAACCGGTCACATCCACATTCAACTCATCCCGTGTTATGGACGGCCTAGAGGAGTCTTCGACTTCTCGATTCAAAGTTTGTGGTGTAGCTTTATCACTGTGAACATCCTCAACAACTGTGGTAGCTCTAATGGACTTATTTTTCTTTGATCCTTCCATGGATACGAGGAAGGAGGGGGTTCAGGATTTCAAGGGTGGGATGTTGGAACTGGAGGAAAGCGTGAAGGAAGGAAATACGAACACGGCCCCACGGTGGACGCCAAATGTTTTCACTAAAAAATGGCTCAAACACCAAGGGTACGAGAATCGTACTTCAACAATACGGTTAGTAAGTAGATGGAGCCGCACTCAATAAAAGTTGAAAGTGAAAATGTAGGAAAAGTAAAAAGGAGACAAGGTTTTAGAGTGGTTCGGCCCTAAGCTAGGCCTACATCCACTATGAAGATAGTTTGAATTGTCATGAAAATGATTACAAGGCATATAAACTCTTTTTTTTTAAATACATCTTCTCATTTTCTCAATATATTCTCACCCTCAATACAAATCTCGCTTGAATTCACAGAACTCAATGGAGGAATGGTAGAATTCATGGAGGAGAATGATGATGCCTTTGATCTTCTTATACCTATGAGATCCTAATGGACGCCATGGTCTAATGGATGGAGATCCTTCAAGTGAATATGATGATGATGGTTAAGAATGCTTAAGGAAGGGTGAAGGAAAGAATTCAGCAGCACTTCATGGTGACGAGGAGTCGATCCCCATTTATGTGGAAGCTATGGCTTATTTATAAGTGTGCCCCCATGAAGAAATGATCTGGAAATCATATATGCTGAGTATGGGTCGCTCGTCTCATTAATTACGAATATGTCACTGCTTGGCTGTAGCCAACTGGCGACAGTTGTATTCAGTGGTCTTATGCGAGCGATCTTCATGTTTGCGAACGATTGCATAGATCCGGGTAGTTTGAACGGGCGGTCAGGCGATGGGTACACGGGCGATTGGTTAGAGCCTTTGGATTGGTGTATAGGCGACCGACTGAGTGCCATGTTAAGCCTTTTAATGGTTGACCGATAGATGGTATCTGGTTGATGCAGCTTGTTCGATTATAGATGAACGGGCGATCAGCACCGTAGTCCGTAAGCGAGCGATCAAGGCTTGTAGAACAAAATGTAAGTGTGACCCTTCAGGAGCTGGTATCTGGCCGATCGGTAGGTAGCATCTGATTGAAGCTCTAGTGGCTGATTGTGGAATAAGCGAGCGGCTGGATGAGCATTCTATGAACGGACATGGGAGGCATGTGCAACCTTTTGGCATTTTTGTGTTTCCTGATATGTACGATCGGTCGGGATAGTATAAACGAACGAATGCAGAGCGGGACATGTGACCAGAACCAGTTCTCTTCCTTGTCTCGTACGATCGACTTTTTCGATATAGGAATGAGCAACTCCCCTTACATCGTGTTCGACCCTTAACTTATGTGCGAACGAACCCGTTATGATTCTCATCCGACTCGAGTGCTTGTCTTGTGCCTCTAACTCATACTTAACCATCTAGTGTGTGTACGAATTTTTGAGGGATAACACTTATTGTTTATGAAAGGGTACAAACCCTATACATTATTGGAAGAAGTAACTATAGTTGAATAAAAAAATTGGTTCCCATTAAAAAACAGTGTTCCATACTTTATTGAAAAATCTTTCTAACATTGTTTAATTTTTGTTCTTAATTCATTTCTTGTTAATGAAATGAAACAAATCATATTCATTATCCAAAGAAGTAATTGTAGTTGAATTAGAGATGACAATTCTCTTTAAAGACAACGATTATACTTTATTCCCCCTCCCCCCAATTCAACATTCTCAAGAAATTGTTGCATTTCCCATCGTTAAATTTTTCTTTAGTGTGGATTCATAAAATTATACATTTAAAGTCACTTAGAATATAAATAAAGTATTTTCTACCTTTTCGATATCTCGGTCTAGAATTCCTTAATAAGGTGAAATATATAATTATATTAGTCACCAAAACAAAATTTGAGATATCATTACAAAAGCTATTTTAGCATAAGTAGGCATAACTTGTATATCAGATATTAGGACATTTAATTACATTAATGTTTGAATTTATTCATAAATAAACATTATTATTTCTTAATGAACAATAACCTAATATGTTCATATAAGAAAGAGAAAACTAGAATCTACCTAAATGACAACATAAAAACATCAAACAATTTAACTGAAATCTCAATAATTACTTAAAAATATCTAATATACTTTACTTTATATGTCTGCACATTTTATTAAAGAAACAACTATAAATACATCTATATGTTGTTTCTTTCCTTTTAGATTCTTAGCGACTTTATCATCTTTATCTATACATTTGTTTAAAATGTATGTTAAATGAGTACTTTCAAACTTATCATGCTTCATATTTCTTCTTCTTACTATGATCCAAAATAAACTCAATAAATGATCATTTTATTCTTAAATTATTATTTTCAATAATAATATTCTTAAAATAACTATTATACCAAAACTAGTAATAACTTGAGTGCTTTTAACTTTTTGAAGCATGATTTTTCTATATAGTACTCATTTAAGTTTCTTTTAATTTGACTTCATGAAATCAAACACGACAAATTGTGCTTGTTTCTCCTAATTGTTTCCATAAAATGCTTTATGTTCTCAATAGATAACCCATTAAAAGTTAGCACATCGTTGAAAAACTTCTAAAATACTTTACCATATAATCCTTTTATTCTTGCGATTTGAGTTACACCACCTTCCAATATTCTTCATGATATCAAAAGAAAATTCAACTATATTAGGGCTGAATATAACTCTCTTAATTGCAAGAAAATTCAACTGTATTAGGGCTGAATATTACTTATAGATAGTCACATAGAATATGAGAAGGCTATTAAAGTTGGTAGATACTTAAGTCAAATTAGTTGAAAAATGAACAAAAATAAAGATTGACCTTATATGCTCATAGCCAATATTACCCATAGTAAATTCAAATAATTGGTTAGTCTCTTATCAAGATGCCTAATACAAATTAATATCAAGACTTTGGATAATAATATCAACTATAAGTGGCACTTTTGTTGTAACAATCAAACACTAAGAATAAAGTCAAGTCAAATAACAATCTTCTTTTAGAACGATTAATTATTCACTTGTAAAATCTTATAATTGTCACGTATTTATCATCACACATGTGTAATTGAATCGGCAAAACATTAGCCTTCATTTGGGTCGACTAATACTCGCATGAATAACTATGCACAAACATCAAACATTTTCATGAACCACCGAAATAAGAGATGTCACTTTGGGACATGTTATTTCAGTTAGTTCACTATGAATGTAGATTATTTATAGTTATAAAGAGACACCAAAATTATATTTGAACTTATTTCTTGTGCCTCATGTGCCATAAAACACTCAAAAAATGCTTTACATCCATGTAACAGTTAAAGCACTCCAGTTCCCATTTGGATCCTGAGCGGTAACTTCCCATTTGGACTTCCTTTGCATCTCGGATTTTGGTCGAATTGGAGTTGGTCTTCAGAAGAGTCTTCGCATAGAAGTAGAAGCACAAATTTAGCTCGGTTTGGTTCGGTTCGTCACCTTGGTTCGGTTCGGGGTCATAACTTCGGTTCGGTTCGGGTATTTCCCTTGTCCGGTTCGAATATGTCGTGCCCAAGCTCCTCGTTTTGTTCGTATATTTCGGTTTGGTTCGGCTATGTCAAATAGATCCCGTCCTCCACTCCTTCCTATGCCAGCCTAATCCAACTCTAACTCGACTCACACAGGCCATCCTTGTTGCCATGCTGCTAAAGATGCCTCCACTCCGGTTCGGTTCGGTTATGTCTAATCTGATCCAAACAGGATCACTGCAGAATTTCCAGTAAGCTATTTCTTCCATTCTCGCCATATGATGGCGTTTTCATCCATTCTAACTTTCCTATGAAATCACAAAACATACCAAACAGCAGTAGCAACATATAGATTCTACTGAAAACATCAAAACATCAATTATACATGTTAATTTAGATCAAACATACCCAAACCCATGGTTTTAACCTTAATCCCCTTGATTACAGGATAAGTAAACTTAATCCAAATTAAACCAAATTCATACCAGTGACATAAAATATGATTTTAGAATTTATGCATATTTTTTCATATTTTTCTGAGTCATTAATTCGCTAATTATCACTAATCGTCCCTAATTAACCATAATTGAATAAACATGTTAAACACTAACCTTAGCCAAAAATAAATGTTAGATCTGAAACTTTTACTGATTTGGCTCGGATCCCAATGTGGTGCAGTAGCTCTATCTTGAATTTGGTGCTAATACGGCTTAATTTTGATGTAGATTTGATTAATTAGTGATTAGAAAGTGATTAGAGAGAGATTTGGAAGATGGAAGCCATGATTAGGGTTAGAGAAATGTTTGTGGCAGCTAGAAAAATGAAAGGAGATGATTTTCCAACTCCTTTCAGCCCTCCCATAACCCTAATCCTGAAATGGGATATGGGTCTAGCTGCTAATCACCCTATTAAACCCAATTAGGTTGTTTTTCCATCTTCAAATCTTATTTCAGCCATATCTCCCAAACGGTAAGCCCGTTTGATTAATGTGACCACTCTACGGAATGAGAAACCATCATCCGAATCCAATAAGAGTGGTTTTAGGTCAAAGCTTCTTAACACTCAAAAGTTATAGGCGAAACAAGATTCGCCAGAAGCAAAACAGTGATTTAAAATCCGGCAAAAATCGTGAAAGTGGGAAATGACCCCAATAATCGTTTCCCAAAGTTACATGACCACATGACTTCGTATGAAAATAAAACAAATATTCTACGATCCTCTGAGACGTAGAATGCAGGTCATTACGCTCTCCCCCCTTAAAAAAATTTCGCCCCAAAATTCCTTAACCAAGAAAACATACAATGGTTCCCCGCATGCCTATCAGCCATTTACAAACAATCAAACATACATAATAACACAACAAGCCTATCCTAGCATGCGATTTACTAACAAGGGAATAACTATATCACGATTAAAATCTTACCAGGTAAAGAGCTCTGGATAAGACTTCCTTATGCTCTCCTCGGTTTCCCAAGTATAGTCATTCTCATTATCACCCCCACTGGACCTTAACCAGTTTCACCATCTTCCTCCGAAGTTGTTTCGTATCGTGTCCGACAATACGAACCGGTCTACGGTTTCCAAGTGCCTCGGGTTCTATCTCGATATCATCCAACTGATCTGGTGAAATAGTCATATCAGAATCGTGCATGAACTTTCTTAACTAAGAAACATGAAATACACTGTGCACTCCCGCCATCTTGTCAGGTAATCCAACTTTATACGCTAAATTCCTAACTTGTTCGAGAACTAGAAATGGACCAAAAAACCTTGGTGCTAATTTATCCCTCCTACCAAACCGAATCACACTCTTCAACGGAGAAATCTTGACGAATACCAAGTTGCCAACGGAGAATTTCAAATCTCTTTGTCTTTTATCAGCATAACTCTTTTGCCTATCTTGGGCAGCCTTCATTCGCTGATGAATAACCATGATCTTATCTGAAGTTTCTCTTATTACATCTGGCCCAAGCACAAATTTCTCACCGGTTTCCAACCAGCATGATGGTGAGTTGCACGGTCTCTCAAACAAAGCTTCAAATGGAGCCATACCAATACTGGACTGATAACTATTATTATATGCGAACTCAACCAGATGCAAATGGTCATCCCATGACCCTCCAAAATTCAGTAACAAGCTATGAAGAGATCCTCTAATACACGATTCATCCTCTCTGTTTGACCATCGACTTGGGAATGGTACGCGGTACTGAGATGTAATTCTGACCCTAAAGCCTCTTGTAAGCTCTTCCAAAACCCACTAGTAAATAATGGATCTCGGTCACTCACAATACTTTTAGGTACTCCATGGAATCTCACTACCCACTTCATATACAGTTCCGCTAACTTAGCTGTCGTTCTATTCGAATTGACCGGTTTAAACCTTGCACTTTTGGTCAATCGATCCACAATCACCCAAATACTATTATGACCCGATCTAGTCCTTGGTAAACCATCGATGAAATCCATTGAGACTTGTTCCCATTTCCATTCAAGAATTTCTAACGGTTGTAACAAACCACTAGGCTTCTTTTGCTCGGCTTTAACTAATTGGAAATTCATGCACTTGGATATAAACTTCCCAACGCCTCTCTTCATCCCTTCCTAGTAGTAGGTCTGCTTCATGTCTCGATACATTTTGTTACCACCGGGATGTATAGTCAGTTTCGAGTGATGACACTCCCCAAGCACTTAATCTCTCAATCCATTAACATTGGCTACAACTAGTCTCCCATTATTTCGAAGCCATCCTTCTCTATCAAGTTCATACTGGTTCATCTCCTCACTGTCGGTACTCATCTCTAACTTGGAGATGATTTGTAATGACCCGCATTTGCAGGGGTATTATAATTAATTTATTTAATTATATAAATAATGATATAGTGGATTAAATGGTGAATTAATCAAATAATGGTAAATATTTAATTAAAATAATAAATTAAAATAATATATTTAATTCAGAAATAATCAGAAATATTGGAAATCACAATATTCTGTGAACTGGGTCATCCCGAAGATTTAATTTAGTTTAGGGTTGAAATATATTAGCGAATATATTTAAATAACGACAGTTCGAACGTAGAATTTTAATATAATTGAAAACGAGCTCGAAATGGCGCTGCAGTTCGTAATTTGGCGATTCGAACTTCAACTGAATGTACAAGGTTCATTTTAAATCGGAGTTCTGTGAAACAAGAAACGCACGGAGCTGGTGGAGTATATCTTTCTAGTGGAAGAGAAAAATCAGGATTTCGTCATGTAGATTTGGAGATATGTCCAAAACAAATTTTAAAATAGTCGCTATAGAATCGTTTATCGATCGTAACGGTTTATTCGATATAACTAGAGATCGGGTTTGAATTTAGACAAGGTTCTTTTGGGAAATAGTGATAATTTAATTTTTAGAATTTTATTGAAATTTTTAATTAATTAAATAAGCAACTTTTTGTTTGGAGTATTTTGCACCTTGTAATCAACATTTCGGGGTCTCACAATATAAGTAAATCTACCGATATTATTATATTTATGGAATCGTGACACCTTGCTCGTTACGATAATATTTTAATCTTGTCAATAGTAGTCCGTAAATTTATAAAGTTGTATGTAATGAGATAACCAAAATCCTTTAAAAAAACACATAACTGAAGTCTTGTTTTTGATGCAATACACGGTGGGGTTCAATCAAACCAAAAGAAAAGATACCATAACAATGAAGTGTATAAGCATATATTATAACATTTGTACGTTTTGGTTTCTTGGGCAAACAAGTATGAAATGCCACAACTAAAAACACAGACCTATTCTGTTCCTAAAACTCCATAGTTAAGTTGATATTTTTCTACCCTACAGTCCCAACCTCCAATTCAACATCACTGACAGGATAACATAACATATACAATATATTTAAGATCGCTTTATCCTGAAGTATACTTAAGCATTAAGTAAATAAACAGCTACTCTGAGATGTCGGCAGACCTAAAAGAGAATTAATATAATATTCAAAGGACATCTTATAAATACCCTGGTAACAGAATGAAACTAAAATTCATTTCGTTCGTGGTCAACAAGGGTTAGCCGCCACCAAAACACAAATGAACGAACATAACTTCTCAATCTTCCTTCCCCTTTTCCATTAAATCCGATCAATTAAATCAAAGGACCCAACAAAAAACTTGTTCACAATTGCGTGCTCTTTAACCTAATATATCGCGATGGAGTCTTACGCCCCTGAGATGGTCTGGATCTGACATTTGAGCAGCAACGGTCGGAGAAGAACTGACAGCAAATGGTGATGAGAGGGCAGACGAGGCTGCTAGCGATTGACGTTTGCTTCAGGACGGTTCTGCTGGTGATATTTGATCGACCACTAGGTCGACGTTGGAGGCACAGCTGGTGTACGTTGAGGGGTCAGTGTTCGGGTCGATGGTGGAGTGTCGACGTTTTGAGGTAGATGCGGAAGTGGTGTTCTTCGGTTAGGGGAGGTGAAGCGTTTTGTTATGCTTAACACGGTGGGTTCCAGACATCAGCAGATAATGGGGACAGTGCGAGCACCATGAGGTTGGGATGGGGTTGAAGTGTTGGTAGGAGGAGTTGCAGAAATTTGTTGTATTGGGGTAATGTTGTGCATTGGAGTTTTGGTGTGGAACAAATAAGTATGGTGAACGGTGGGATTGGAGGAGTTTCGAAAGTGGTGGTTGTAGTGAAAAATAGATCGAATTACAGCGGAAGTCAACAAATTTCAACCTAATTTGTAATCGAAACCATGATAAAAACTAAAATTTCGTACCTTTCTTCAGTTCTTCAAGTCGAAGCAAAGAGGGTCTTGAGCTTGTTGAATCCAATTCCAGATCTGATCAAACCTAGTGCTTGAAGTCGAGCACCTCTATCGGAGTCCACAATCGTTGCTCTCGAATCAAATCGAGAAAGAATAAGTTAGTACTAGCTGAATTGGGATTAAATTGGGATCTAGGGTTTTGTGGATTTCGGCTGTTATTATTATTGAGGATAAGGTCCGACCCTTTCTTTATATAATAATAGAACCGACAATATCTCCAACCTTTTGACCCAATCACCCCTTATCTAAATAATGAAATTTTTCAAAACCCTTATATTTAAATATACTTATCTTTAGCAACGCATGTAAGTGTGACCCTATAGGCTATGATAGCGTTGGCACCAGTTTAAACAAATTCAGACTGTAAACAATGAGCGGAGTCTAGTAACACATCATTGTTACCCAAGCTATAATAGTGATGATTCAATACAACCTGTTGTGAATAGTGTGTCAATATAATTTAATCCTTTTAACCGTTATATCCTAGATTAAATAAAGGCATGGATCGTATCATCCTTTTATAATTTAATCTGTTTTCTTGATCAATGAGTAGACTGTTCAGAACAAATCGATATTTGAGCACGGCCATGCATTTCACAATCTCACTCAATCAAGAGGCCCATGGATATCACTACGAATATATCGTAGGGTTAAATTCTATCTAGATCATTCATAATTTGTATTCGATTCTAAATATATCCAATAATCACCGTTATCATTACTCTGTTACGAAATAACTTTAGATGATATCAAAATATAAATATCTTCGAATAAAATTATAATGATTTCAGGTCTGAGGACCATTATATCACTATCACTATGAGAACAACTCATGATACTGTTAATTATATTCCATGGAGTTATCTCACGGTGGGTCAGCCCAATACGCTATTCTTCAATACATATTTATATCTTGACTTTAATATCACGTATATTAATGATCAATGAGATGTGATCATCAGTCAATCAATATACTAGTCTCAACGCTTTATTGTTGTCCTATATAAACAATAAAACTCGACTAGGGACATTTAAGAATTATAATACTTATCATATTATATAATCTCAAGTTCAGTCTTACTCGAACTATATAATTTTGTATTATCATTCTAAGGACTTTTATTACATTATTATTTATATTACGCAGTAAATACAATATAATAGAATAATATTTTATTCCAAATAAAATAATAACATCAACAGTGTTATCAATCTCATCAAATGAATTGCCTCTAGGGCACAAACTCTAACAATCTCCCACTTGCACTAGAGTCAATCATTTATGTATCGTATACTTATGAAACTAGTGTGACTATTAAACTTCTGCTGCGATAGAGTTTAATTCTGTATGTCTGCAATATTACAACTTTTGTAACTTTGCAAATATGTTTATTTCTTCTGTGAACAACTTCACATAAGAATTATATTTCTTAAAATAAATGTTCGGATTAACGATGAGTTTAATGTTTTAGGCCTGAGCAACAGTCATATTGTTATCACAATGTATATCATTCGATCAACAATGAATTAAGTTCAATCATGAACTTCTTAATCCAAACATTTTATTTCTTAGAATCAGTATATACATATTTCTTGTTTTTTTTAAACTAACATTATTTGAAATAATTAACGTGTTGTCAAATAACATTTGAATTATTGGATCACTCCCACTCAATTTCTTATCTATACAAGATTCAGTGGCATTTTGTGGTTGCGAAACGTTTCGAACTCCATTTCATTCTCATTGGAATCTCAGAGACTGGCTCTCTTTTATTAAGGATACCAATTCGAGTATTAAACCTTTTATTCTCCGAGGATATATAGAAATAATATCCATTTATTTCTTTTGGATATTCCACAAAATATTTATATGATTTGGGTCTGAACTTATCAGGGGAAGGACGTTTAATAAACGCCTTACGTCCCAAATCATCGTATTAGACACACTAGGATATTTTCTAGTCCATATCTTATATGGTGTCTTTAAATCGTTCTAGTGGGATTTTAATATAATTGTTCTAAATTTAATTTATTGGAAGATCTATATGACTTATCATTAATCGTATTATATCTTATAAGG
Source organism: Allium sativum (assembly GCA_030737875.1). Lineage (NCBI taxonomy): Eukaryota > Viridiplantae > Streptophyta > Magnoliopsida > Asparagales > Amaryllidaceae > Allium > Allium sativum. The sequence goes on from CM060920.1 coordinate 967,337,460, forward strand.
TGCGATTTCTCCGTTCAGACACACCATTCTAATATGATGTTCTAGGTGGAGTGAGTTGTGAAACAATTTCAAACTCATTTTGATAGTCATTGTATAGTTGGCTTAAATATTCTCTTTCGATCTGTTCGAAAAGTTTTATTTTCTATTTAAAATTGTTTTCTAACTTCACTTCCAATTCTTTGAACTTTTCAAAGGATTCTCATATGTGTTTCATAAGATACACATATTTGTATCTACTGACATCATCAGTGAATATAATAAAGTTATAAACCTGCCTTTAGAGTTTGTATTCATTGTTCCATGTACATCATTATGTATTAGACCCAATACTTATTGCTTATTCACTATGTCAAGTGAAAGATGATTCAGTTATTTGCCTAATAAACAAGATCTGTATTCAAAATTAAATCATCTCAAAATTCCATCTTGTTTATAGTGCTAACTGGTAATACTAAAGGTATATTGGATTTAAATCACTAAGTTTAATCCATTTATTATTAATGTCAAGTACATTATAGTTAAGGATTTACAAATATCATTAACTATTTGTGAAATTCCATACAATATTTTATTTAAATAAAATGAATAACAATTATTCTTTTATTACAAATGAAATTCAAACTTGTCTGAACAAGATATATTATAACATTTATTTTAAATGGAATTTCATAATAGCAATTATTTTATTAAGCCAGTAAACACAACAAGAATCAACTTTCTATGGATAATCCAGCAACTTTTGTTTCATTTCCATTCGTAAGTTCACTTGTCATTTTATCAGATTTCTACTTATTCTGCAATTTCTTTAAATCAACATACATTTATGTGATTTATATCTAGTATCTAATACTAGGAATGTACAAGTAGATTATTATAACATTTATATCTTATTCAGTTGAAGTCATACTTTAACTTTGGTTTTAGATCCTCTATATTTGTTAGAACAATTACATTTGATTTGTTTGAGGACAATCCTCACATTTCAATGTTAGTCAAGAAATTTGATTTAATTTAATTTATATCCTTCTCAAGGATTAATTTAAATTATCGAGTTATTTATTATTTAATATCTACAATAGATAATAAATAATAACTGATTCTTTAATATTTATTTAATATAAATACAAATTTTGACAATCAATATTTATATTAATATATAATTTAAACTAAAATACGCTCCCACTCAAATTAACATCCCTCTGTTTATATATACATATCGGTATATATATATATTGGTGTTCCAAGATCCATATCTAATCATGTTTTGACTCTGCTTTGGCAAATCCCCAAAACACAACCTTTTAGGTAGACATCTTATGTCAATTATATTTTCTATATAACTCTTGGATCGCATGTTGAACATTTTGTTCAGTATTATTCATTTGCTCAAAATGTAGAATAATTTATGCTTTTGTCTCTAAGGCCATAATCGTATTATGCAGCCTAGTTAAGTCAGACCCAATAATAGGTTGGAGCACCACATTTTACTCCATCGCATATAACCAAAATAAAAGGTGCACAACGCTTTGGCGTTAGTTACATCCAGTGACTTTGGACAGTGATGAGTATATTATTGGAAGACGTCACCATGACTTAATATAACAAAATTTGCTTTAAAGGGAATTTATAATTTGTAGCGGTGAACAATATGAGAGTTATTTATACATATCAAAATATGTGTACTTCACATCTGTAATGTCGACTGAACTTAAATAAAATATATAACATATACATATATATGTCCATATATATTTAAATTCAATGTTACATTTAGATTGCATCCCAACTTAATTTACGAACATTTCAAAATTATGGTTATATTATAGCTAATAAATTTTGCAACACGATTTTGGCTTCGCTCTATATCATGTATATCATATAGACTCAAGCCTAATATATTTATACATATATTTATAAATTCAAGCCCTTAATTTAAGGCCCAATAAACCTGTTATAACATATCTCAGTTCGTATTTAAAACAATATGAATATATCAAATATACATTCATTTGCAAGCTTTATATAAGAACTCAGATTAAATATTACAGATAAACACTATATTGGTTAAAGAAACTTTAGAAAGGGTCAGACCCTATCGTAAATATTAATGCATTGTCTGTTCTACAAGTACTCAGTTATAAACTCTCAATAAATAACATTATACATTGAATAATTGCCAGACAATATATGTATATATACACATTTATATATACATACATATACATTTTAATATATACAGTTTAGTTAAAATGCGTACAGGACTGTCTGTGTGTATATACATACAGTTTAACAATTCTACAGCATACAAAACCTTATGGGTTACATTACATAGACAATCAACAGATCAAGCATATATACAAATATATTTGTACAGTTTTCATTTTAAACTTATCTACAGTCATACTGCTAAAGTTTGCTTCAGCAACTCTTTTGCCTTCTACTCCAATGTGTCCATTCTATTGCCCATGTTTCCTTAGTCAAACTGATACAAGCCTCAGAGATACATCTGCATGTATTTCTGCATGTATTTATTAAAATAAATACAGATGGAACATTCATACGAATATAAACAAAGCATCAATAATGCAGTATATATACATATATATCAAATATACATATATAATATTGTTTAAATTCAATTATATATATATATATCAAATATATATACATATATATGTGTGTAAAACAGCATAATCATATACTGTATGCTTGTAGATAATTGCATGTTTTGGGTATTAACTGTAGGAGGGTAATGTCCTGATATACAAAATTGATTTAAACAATTTTAACATCAATTTTATATCCTAGACATCTACCCATTGCCTTGAAGTCTACTATACAAACTATACTCTTATAGCCTGTTATAAAACTCTTATATATGTAATATCAGTTTTACTAAATGATATAATTTATACATATATATACAGTTCAAACAACATCAGTTTCCAACTATACATACAAAACAGATTTTAAGGTTAATTAAAAGCCAAAAGATTTACATATCTTATGTATATGTACTATTGTAAATCTTATTTGCAATGTTGTATTATGAACCGATCAATATAGGATCATTCTTTGGATGGTATGTATCTGTGATGCTAATAATTTTGCAAGTTTATAAGCAAACAATAGACAATGTAATTGTCAAACAAAATCATAACACATAGATGCATCAATATGTATCATATTAGTGTTGTTGATTTTTGTTTCTAAATAAACATAGTTATAATCACATATATAATACATATATATATATATATATATATATATATATATATATATATAACTGAAGTGAATACAGAACTATCAAGTGACATAGGCACACTTACAAAATGATTAAACTATTTGTTTCAATCAACCAATATACATCTATATATGGCCCAGTTTAATTTTCAATTGATACATATATGACATGTAATAAACCTCAAGTATATTTATACTCATATAAATTAGATGCAATATATATATATAGAGTTATACAGTGGATTGTGAATATTACTAAATCAACAATATTCACATATATAAACAGACAGTTCTGCATCATTTTAAAAGGTGAGATGTAGCATTTTATATATACATGCAAATTTTAAAACCAACACAAGTTCATACTTGTGTCAGATTTTATGCAGTATGATTATCAATAAATTTGATAATTTTATAGAGTTTTAATACTCATGTATACACACATATGGTGTTAAATCAAAAAGGGCAAATCATATTTGCTTTATGTAAAAGGTATATCTAAAATATACACATTTATATACAACAGAGGATTATAATGGAAAGCAAAACATATGCAGTAACATTTACAACCATTCCACTTAGTATAATCAGGTGATCTACATATGTAAACACAGTGATAATGGCAGCAAATGGATTTAGTAGTTAGCAATATTTACCACTCAGATTAAAAGATCGAAATCTTGTTAATATCGTACAAAGTGAGGACAAATCATCGTCTCATGACCAATATCAAATCATATTTGGTCTCAGTCGATAGTTTCGTAACTGGAACACACTTAAATCAAACAAGCTTTGATCATTATTTTAGAATTGTTTATTCATATGAACAAATCTAAAATTATGCAATGTATAAGCATTAAATTGATTTTAAACAAAACAGTTTTGTTTCATATATCACTGTGTAATAGCTAGATAAAAGGGTATCACTGTGTTATAGCTAGATTCAAAAGGATTTTCAAATCATTTCAGATCATAAAATAAAACCATGATATCAAATATACTTTGATGAATCATACGACCAGTGAATATTCATCAATACAAAACTTAATATCTAATATTAAATAAATAATACCTTTACCTGTAAACAGTTTAGAATTATATATTAAAGCTGTCAACAGGTATATACATTATCCTTTTGATAAAATCAAGCCATGAAGTCCGAAAGAAAATCAGGTTGATTTCTGCTATTTTTATATGCACACATGTTTGTTTTATACGGAAGAAAATAATATTAAGTCACTAATACTGACTTTCAGTATTTCCACTTACTGTCTAACAGTTATTAGTTTCAGACATACACATGTATAAATATATGTATACTTTATATGTATATATACATAAAACAATTGTGGCAGCGTTTATTCAACCCCTTTCTTGTCCATCAGGCAATAACATACTTTATGAAATCAGTATTTCAAAATGAAATAAGATTGCCATGCTATTCTTGATCAATCAAATTGATTTTGATTTATCATTGGGTTCTATGAAGGATAGATAGAATAAAAATTATTTAAGATTTTAGTTAAAATCAGATTTTAACTGTCAATAAATGTTGTTTATAATAATTTTAAAATACCAGATTTGAATACTATTTATGCACTAATAGTATGAAATCCAATTCAGTATTCTCAATACTTGGACTTATCTCCAGCTTTGTATCAAAATACAAATTTTATTTTCAGTGAACCAAGGTAAGCTTGAAGTTCAGCACAGATTATAACAGATTTTTCTTTTGTTAATAGGTATGAAATACCATGCCATAAATACAAGGATGAAGACTGTCTACGACTCAAATCTGTAATTCAATAACTGGTATTGTTATAGAGTAAAACAGGACATCATAGGTTACATAAAATAGATATGATTCTAAATCTATCTGGTTTTATAAATAAAGGTATACAGATCCAAACACATACAGACTTGAAAACTTTGTGTCTTTCTAATTTCATTTTTGGAATCATAACAGAACACAAATTAAATACATGTAATAGATGTGATTCAAAGTCTATCTATTATATATATTTAAATCTTCTGTAACAATTACAGAACGAAATAATAATTGTTTTCTTTTAAAACCAGATTCAAAATACAGGTTAAACCTTTTACACTAACATAAGAATTTGAATTTCAGTCATTCAGAATTGAATTAATATCGTATATCAATTCAAAGTCATTCAAACGAACAAGACTAAATTTGTTCGATACAAAACCTATTATAGTTCATAATTGAATGTTTACAAAATTCCAGATCTCATTAGTTTGATGTTCATAACATCGACTAACATGTTACTGTAACAATTTTGGGGCCTAACCAATACTCGAATCAATATAACCATGAGCTCTGATACCATTGTAGTGAAAAATAGATCGATTTACAGCGGAAGTCAACAAATTTCAACCTAATTTGTAATCGAAACCATGATAGAAACTAAAATTTCGTACCTTTCTTCAGTTCTTCAAGTCGAATCAAAGAGGATCTTGAGCTTGTTGAATCCAATTCCAGATCTGATCGAACCTAGTGCTTGAAGTCGAGCTCCTCTATCGGAGTCCGCAATCGTTGCTCCCGAATCAAATCGAGGAAGAATAAGTCAGTACTAGCTGAATTGGGATTAAATTGGGATCTAGGGTTTTGTGGATTTCGGCTGTTATTATTATTGAGGATAAGGTCCGACCCTTTCTTCTTTCTTTATATAATAATAGAACCGACAATATCTTTTGACCCAATCACCCCTTATTTGTCAAAACCCTTATATTTAAATATACTTATCTTTAGCAACGCATGTAAGTGTGACCCTATAGGCTATGATAGCGTTGGCAACAGTTTAAACCAATTCAGACTGTAAACAATGAGCGGCGTCTAGTAACACATCATTGTTACCCAAGCTATAATAGTGATGACTCAAAACAACCTGTTGTGAATAGTGTGTCAATATAATTTAATCCTTTTAACCGTTATATCCTAGATTAAATAAAGGCATGGATCATATCATCCTTTTATAATTTAATCCATTTTCTTGATCAATGAGTAGAATGTTCAAAACAAATCGATATTTGAGCACGGCCATGCATTTCATAGTCTCACTCAATCAAGAGGCCCATGGATATCACTACGAATATATCGTAGGGTTAAATTCTATCTAGATCATTCATAATTTGTATTCGATTCTAGATATATCCAATAATCACCGTTATCATTACTCTGTTACGAAATAACTTTAGATGATATCAAAATATAAATATCTTCGAATAAAATTATAATGATTTCAGGTCTGAGGACCATTATATCACTATCACTATGAGAATAACTCATGATACTGTTAATTATATTCCATGGAGTTATCTCACGGTGGGTCAGCCCAATATGCTATTCTTCAATACATATTTATATCTTGACTTTAATATCACGTATATTAATGATCAATGAGATGTGATCATCAGTCAATCAATATACTAGTCTCAACGCTTTATTGTTGTCCTATATAAACAATAAAACTCGACTAGGGACATTTAAGAATTATAATACTTATCATATTATATAATCTCAAGTTCAGTCTTACTCGAACTATATAATTTTGTATTATCATTTTAAGGACTTCTATTACATTATTATTTATATTAGGCAGTAAATACAATATAATAATATTTTATTCCAAATAAAATAACAACATCAACAGTGTTATCAATCTCATCAAATGAATTGCCTATAGGGCACAAACTCTAACAGTGGTTGTGGGTTTTCTGTGTAGAAGGAGAACGTGAAGGAAGGCTTTGACATTTCCAAGCATGATACGTGTTGTGCATAGGTTGGAGGGTTTGTACTAGAAAAGAAGTACTGGGAGCATGAAGTATGATGTCTTTTTGAGGAGTTTAGGTGTCGGTTTCATACATATATATGAAAATAAAATAAAGGAGTATACGAGGAAGGTGCACAGTAGGTCCTGCGTTCAAGTTTCGATGGGGACTGTTTCGCTACTAGGTAGTTGTGGCACAACCGATTTGGAGATGTGAATGTGAGAAGGGTGTACTGTGGTTTTAAGGGATGATGGGGTTACTTTTGCTACAGCAGTTCAAATTGGAAAACAAGGAAGGAAGTAATCACTGTGTCAAAGAGAGACTTAGCGAGTTGTTGAATGAAGGGGTATAGTTGCTGACATAGTCCAGTGGTAATATGTTTGGTTGGGAAGTTGTATGTGGGGGTGTGGATTGTGTGAAGGGTTCGAGTGGGATACGATGATGGTTCCGGGTATTTGTGGCTCGAATGGGGAAGACTGGGGGTTCGACGTAATGATGGAAGTCGCGTACTGTAATACTGGAGGAAGAAGATGACTACTTAGAGCGGTCTGGGAAAATAGAATCACGAACGAAGTGAGCAAGTGGAATAAGGATCCGCTAGGATCGAAAAAGCGCAAGCTACATACTGGAACTAGTCTGGAGAGATTTATGGGATCGTTTCAATTTATGGCAGAATAAAACGCCCGGTATGGTCAACCGAACGCAAATCGTTATTTAACGGTTAACGCGAAATGTGAGTAAAACTCAACATCTCTGAACAGTTATACTTTTATAACATATTTTAGAATTGTTAATTATCTGTTGACTGTTGTGCGTTGATTTGGTTGATTGAACCGCTAGTCAGTTAGTTGAAATTATATATATATATATAAATCGTTATATATATATTGATTCTGTTTATCAGAATAATCCGTACTGAACTGAAAGTGATGTTGATTATATTGTGTAACATCTGTGGATGCAGGGAAACAGGTCGGAGGAATCCAACTGGATTCCTCAACATTTATTTTACTGTTTTTCCTATATTGTAATATATGAGGTGATATAAATCTGTGGTTGTTATGTGTGTTGAACGATATCGATCGGGGTTATTTGGTATTTTAAATACCCTGAAAAATACTGGAATGTTAAAAGGGAATTTTCAAAAGTATATTTGAAAGAAAATATTTATAAAACCCAAGGATTTTATAAATGGGAAATAGAAATAAAATAAAAGGATTTTATAAGAGAAATAAAATCAAAGGATTTTATAAAAGAAGGAATTTATATAATCGAAGGGTTTTTATAAAAAGAGATATTTATTTAGAAATAAATAAATAGGATTATAAAGGTTATTCAGTTAGGAAATAAATAAAGTTATAAAAGGGATATTTACTCAGAGAATAAATAGGATTAAAATAGAATATTTATTTAGGAAATAAATAAAATAAAAGGATTATTTTTTAGGAAATAAATAAAAGTATAAAGGAATATTTATTTAGGAAATAGAATAAAGATTAAAGTGAAATATTTAGAAAATAAGTCGATAGACTTAAAAGAGAAAGATTGTAAAACATTTACAAATGAAATTAAAAGAGAAGGATTTGTAAAACATTTACAAATGAAATTAAAAGAGAAGGATTTGTAAAACATTTACAAATGAAATCGAAAAGGAAAATATTTGTGAAATCAAATATAATGGGAAATATTTGTGAAATCAAATATAAAGGGAAATATTGGTGAAATCAAATATAAAGGCATTAATTCAAAGGAATAGAATCAAAGGAGTTAATCGAATTTAGTTTAAATCGAAGTGAGTTATCAAATATTAGTTTATTCGAATAGAGTTAAAGGAAAGGAGTTATCGATTATTAGTTAATCGAAAGGAGTTATCGACTATTAGTTAATCGAAAGGAGTTATCGATTATTAGTTAATCGAAAGGAGTTATCGATTATAGTTTAATCGAAAAGAGTTATCGATTAGTTTAAATCGAAGCGAGTTATCAAATATAGTTTATTCGAAAGGAATTATCGAATTTGGTTATTCGAAGGAGTTATCGAATTTAGTTATTCGATGGAGTAAATCGATTAGAGTTAAATAGAAAGAGTTAATCGAATATAGTTTATTCGAATAGAATCAAAAGAGTTAATCGAATATAGTTTATTCGAATAGTTACAAAATAGTAAATTGAATATAGTTGGTTCAAATAGAGTTAAAGGAGAAATCGAATATAGTTTAGTCGAATAGAGTTAAAGGAGTAATCGAATATAGTTTATTCGAAAGGAGTTAAGTCAAAAGAGTTAATCGATTAGAGTTAAAAGACGAACTTACCCTGTTCGAGATTTGAAATGTTGTTCAGTTAAGGTCTGAGAGGTAGTTATAACCCAACTTGATTGACTTCGTTTTTAATTTAGAAATGGTTAAGGTTCGAGAGTGAAAGTGGTTAAGTGAATTTAATAGATAAGTATAGTGGTTTGAGTTGTCATCGCGATGTTGATTTAAAACATCTGTTTAAATCCAAGTAAAGAAGATTTAGAAATGTTTTCCAAATAGAATCAGAAACGTAATCAAATGTTGAATATAGGGAAACATGAGGTAAGTAAGTTAACGAACTAAAGAGATAAATGTTAAATGATGATTGACTGATAGAATTTCCATTTGGAAATAATATCGTTGTTCGCACACCTGTTTTTCTTTGATAGTTAACTCACCGACTATCGAAGTTTTTGACCATTTTAACGTTGTTAATATGGGGAGACCGGTTGGATTATTATCCGAAGAACCACTTTGTATTGGCATAAGCATTGCGAATCATATCTGTCAAAGTTAATTGAAGACAGAGTTTATGCAAGGGCTATTGTATAAGTCTTAGATAACAGTGCCTAAGATGGATACACTGAATAGTACCTTCGGTTCATCCTGTTCCTGGATGACTTGTATGGACGGATGTCTGATAGAGTATTGCCAGACGATCACATATATTAATTTCTCCAACCGTACCAAGAGTGGAAGCGGAGAAGGAAACTTCTTTTAGCAAAAACATAATGTATTGTTGAGGACGTTAATCGGTGATCTGATGGATTTGACGATGTGGCATTCGAAGTGTATCTGGTATGATGATAAAGCGTAGCTTCTAGCCTCACATCCGGTAAATGACAAAAATCGGGCAGGCAACATGGCTATGTAGGTCACACCTATTAGGGTGTATAATCACCTGATCTAGAGAATATTCATTTGCTTCTTTAATCTATCAATGCTGTCCTATATATATATACGGGAAACGGTTGCTGATCCCAACCGTTGGTGATGTACATTCGATACACTCAAGCGAAATGAGTGGTCGGTCATGTGTGGCTGAGTTGCAAGATGTTCTTGTTGAACTCCAGTGTATCGTTCCTAGAGTACACTGATCGGAAGGTGGTTCCATACCTTGTCATAGTTGGAAATCCATTACCCAATACGTGCTTGCGGTTTTGATCATATACTATATATGTAGAACGTGAGATGAAAGCGTTTCTGCTAGATGATTATTATATTGTGGTTGATAGACATTATGATAATATCAAAAGGTTTTTGATATAAAGATATTTTGGATTCTCATAATGGAAAAACCCATTCCGTTTTACGGCGTGGTCTTATGAGAAATCATTTACTTGTTCAAACTGTTTAAACTGTTTTTACTCACACCAGTCCCATGACTGACCCGGAGTTTATTTGTTTGTTTTCCCTAAACTCTTGGGTGCCTAAATTTTTACGAGTAGTCAAGTAGTCGGGATTTTACAGATACACTTGGAGAGCTTGGAGCAGGAGGCTTCAAGATTCTATAACTATTATTATTTCTGCTGTTGTTGTAAGTGTTGTACTCTGCAATGTTATTGTATGCAAATAATGTTTGTATTTCAAAAGTTATGTTATATTTTATTTGTTCCGCTGTGAGATTCGTGTTTACTCTGATGATGATGTTATTCTTCTTCTTCTATTCTATAAGTTTCTATCTTATCTACCCTCACCCTCTAAATTCTTTCTATTAGTTTCCTGTTTTCCGGTACAATTTGGGGTTGGACTTGTGTTTTTGGTCAGCTCAAATTGGACCGGATTTTCGGGTCACTACATGATTTCCAATATGTTAGGATCATCCCTCTGACTGGAACCTATCCGCTCAATCAAAGTCGGTCTGATCATCAAACTTGCTAACACCTCTGGATCCAATTCACCCTTAGGTCCGAAATCATATCTTGCGATATACACCAGTTGCTTCCATTCCACATACATAGCCCCCAAACTGTCATGTCTCCTACTCAATGCATCAGTTACCGCATTTCCCTTTCCAGGTGTGTATGTGATATTGAAATCATATGAAGCCAAGAACTCTAACCATTTCTGTTGATGAAGAGTTAAATCCTTTTGAGATAAAAGACACTTTAATGACTTATGATCGGTAAACAACTCGAATCTTTCTACCAAGAGATAGTGTCTCCACATCTTCAACGCAAACACGATCGCTGCCTATTCCAAGTTATGGGTAGGATATCTTTTCTTATGTGGTTTCAGTTGCCAACCAGCATAAGCAACAACCCTACCTCCTTGCATCAGTACAGCACCTAGTCCGGTACCACAGGCATCCGTGTATACCGTCATCTCTTCGTTTCCCTTAGGAATGACTAACACTGGTGCACACGTCAACTTCTCCTTTAGACTCTTAAATGCATTCTCACACCTTTCATCCCAAACAAAAGCTTGATTCTTCTTGGTCAATTGGGTTAACGGTGCCGCTATCTTGGAGAAGTCTTGAATAAACTTACGATAATATCCAGCTAATCCCAAGAAACTTCTCATGTCCGTTGCATTCTTGGGCGTAGACCAATCTTGCACCGCAGCCACCTTCGTAGGATCCACGGCAATACCATTCTCTGAAACAACCTGGCCCAAGAATCTCACTTCCCTCCTCCAGAAGTGACACTAAGAAAATTTCGCTTTCAATTGGTGTTTCCTCAACACCTCTATTACTATCCTCAAATGTTCCTTGTGTTCTTCCTCTGTCCTCGAGTAAACCAAGATATCATCCACAAACACAAGAACAAACTTATTTAATTGATCCCTGAAAACCCTATTCATAAGATCAACAAAATATGCGGGTGCATTAGTCAACCCAAATGGCATGACCAACCACTCATAGAATCCAGACGGCATCCGAAATGTCGTTTTAGGTATACTCTTAGCTACTACTCGAAGCTGATGAAATCCTGTCGTGAGATCCAATTGGGAGAATACTCTTGCTCCATCTAGTTGATCAAAAAAATCATCTATCTGTGGAAGAGGATACTTATTCTTCCTAGTCACCTTGTTCAACTCGTGGTAGTCCACACATAAGCGAAGGAACCATCGGCCTTAGTAGCAAATACAACTGGTGCTCCCCACTCAGAAACACTTCTTCAAATAAATCCCTTCTTCAAAAGATCTCCTACTTGCACTTCGAGCTCTCGCTGCTCCCTCGGCGCCATAGGAAGAAGTGGCATCACTATAGGTGTGGCATCTTTCACTTAATCAATCCGAAACTCGATCTCTTGGTGTGGTGGAAGTCCGGTCACTCCTTCAAAGATGTCCAGATACTCGCCAACAATAGGCACATCTGATAACTCATCATGCGGGATGTCGATGGAATTTAGAAACTAGCCATCACCCCATCACTAGGTAGGCAACCTAATACCACCCTCCGCCCATCATCCACTCTAATGGTCACCGAAGACCCCTCACAGTCTACCATCACCACATACCTTTGAAGCCAATCGATTCCCAAAATAATGCCAAACCCAGTAAAGCTAAAATAAAGCAATTATAAGCAAACATACATCCATGATTCGATAAGACCAAATTACGACAAATCATACAAAGGCTAGTCGAACCACCGATCGGGTTCGTCACAACTATAGATCTATCGACAATCTCGGGTTCCAATCCCAACCTATCCACCAGGTCACCAGACACGAAGGAATATGAAGCCCCGGTATCAAATAATACTCGAAAAGGAACGTCATAAATAAAAAGCATAGCTTGAATAACGACACCCTTTCCCTTCTCCACCGCAGTTGGGGCATTCGACGAGGAAGGAACAGCGTTGATAACATATGCTTTCACGATCTGCTTCTCCCTAGGGGGTTGCGGACATTCATTCTTGAGATGTCCCACTTGGCCACAGTTGAAGCACTTCCTTTCCCCCGGCTTTGCTCGATAATATCTGGCATAGTGGTCCTTCTTGCCACAGCTAAAACACTCGATATCTTTCTTATTCTTCTTTTTCTGACCATCCTTGGTTTGGTTCTGTTTTCTCTTATTTTGGGAATTCTTATTGCCTTCACCGCTTGCCCGCGATTTCGGCTCCTCGGTCTTCGTCTTAGGGTAAAGGCTCTCTGATCTCAATGCCTTTCCCACAATAAATTCGAATGTCTCATCGATGTGGTTTATAAGTCTTTCCCCCAAGTACCCATCTAGGCCAGTTATGAACTTCTCGTTCTTCTTCTCAGCAGTATCGATAAGAGATAATCCATATTTCGATAAGGTATCGAATTCATCAATATATTCCGAGACTGCCCTACCATTTTGCTTAAGTTCCAAAAATTTCCTAAACATTTCTGATTTCAGAGCAGCTAGAATAAACTTTTCACTGAAGCGAGTCTTAAACTGATTCCAAGTAATTTGATCCTCGGGAGTAGCCGCTTTAATGGCATTCCACCAATTCATAATCCGTCCTTGAAGCTAACGCGATGCTAACTTTCTCTTCATTGCATCATCGATCCCCAAATCCTCTAAGATGCGCTCATAACTATCAAGCCAATCTTGAACCTCTGTAGCCGATTCCGTTCCATGGAACGGCTTCCTACCAAGACTAGTATAATCCTTGTTGAGCTTGGCGAAATCGGCTCAAGGCGCCTGCACTACCGCACCACCACCGTTTGCAGCATTAGGAACTGCTCCATGAGCATCCATAAGAATCTCTCGCACGAAGGCAGTAAACATCGTCCATATATCAAGGACATTCCCATTGTTGGCCCCTAAACCCGTTCCCTCTTCAACTCCCGATGCGGGGTTCCTCACCGTGCTCCTCGTATTTCAGCTCATCGCTCAATCTGTAAAGAGAAAATGATTAAGCATCTACTTAGTATTGCCAATGCAGTGCGAATTCATTCTTAGATATACTAATAGTATATATATAGTTTTTGAAAACCAAAATATCACAAATACGTGCTCTCATATACGTTTACTATCTCTCCCTGATGTCTTATCCTAGGTTGAACTACGCAACCTAGGCTCTGATATCAAGTTTGACGGACGCCCCCATACCATTCAAACATTTCCCCCGAAATGCGTTGTGCCAATGCCCGACTAGCTCGGGACGATCGCCAAAAAGGTTGAAACAATAATTACCAAAGAACCTATAGTATATCTCACAACACATGGAATAAAATATAATAATAACATAAATTGATATAAAACAGGTAAGACAATACATAAGCTGAAAACTAAACCATATCCATCAGAGTAGCGGAAACCAAAATACAGCTTCATATCCAATTATTACAACTTTAAAATACTGTCTCTAAAGGAAATAAAAGAGGTACACTCCTAATGCCCAAAGCAGTGACCAGAAACAACACAGGGAGAATACGTATAAAGTATGTAGAAGCCTCCTACTCGTCTCCAGACAACTACTCGTGCATAACCACCTAATATGCCTCTAGTCTGCTCATTTAGGAGCACCCAGAGTAATAAGAAGAGGCATAAAACTCCGGGTCAGACGAAACTCTGGTGTGAGTGGTAGCAAGTCTATATCACTAAATAAAGCAATAATCGATATAAATAATCATACCTGACCTGGACCTGCAACCAAAGAGTTAGCACAACAAGATGTACAATGCTATAAGGTAACGCTAACATAGTGTAAAATGGAAGTGTGCGTGCCATGGTGATAGAAAACATCAAACATAGCAATCATCCTCACATCACCCACTTAGTGCGTAAAGCATATGATATCCACCACTTTGATCACCCAATCTATTGGGGCCATGACGGAGACCAACTCCGTACAACTATTGCTATAACCACACTGCCATAGTCTATAGTCAATAACCCTACCCAGTCCACACAGCCCTGGCTTTAGGTTATGGGCCAACCAATCCACACAGCCCTGGCACTGGTTCATCTACATGCCCCCTCTATCAATAGTGAACCAAAGTTATAGATATCGATAATGCCTTTGCACACATCCCGCAGCGAAGCCCAACTCTTGAAGTTAGCTCGTTGGTTCCCATCTGGATCCTGAGCGATAACTTCCCATTTGGACTTCCTTTGCATCTCGGGTTTTGGTCGAATTGGAGTTGGTCTTCAAAAGAGTCGTCACGTAGAAGTAGAAGCACACATCCTGTTTGGTTCGGTTCGTCACCTCGGCTCGGTTCGGGGTCATCACTTCGGTTCGGTTCGGGTCCTGCGGTTCGGTTCGGGTATTTCCCTTGTCCGGGTCGAATATGTCGTGCCCAAGCTCCTCGTTCGGTTCAGCTATTTCGATTTGGTTCGGTTATGTCGAACTGATCCCATCCTCCACTCCTTCCTATGCCAGCTCGACCCAACTCCAACTCGACTCACACAAGCCTTCCTTGTTGCCATGCTGCTGAAGATGCCACCACTCCGGTCCGGTTCGGTTATGTCCAATCCGATCCGAATAAGATCCCTGCAGAATTTCCTACAAGCTATTTTTCGTCCATTCTCGCCATACGACGGTGTTTTCAACCATTCTAACTTTCCTATGAAATCACAAAACATACTAAACAACAGTAGCAACATATAGATTCAACCAAAAACATCAAAACATCAGATGTACATGTTAATTTAGATCAAACATACACAAACCCATGGTTTTCCCCTTAATGCCCTAAATTACGGGATTAGTAAACTTAATCCAAATTACACCAAATTAATACCAGTGACAAAAATATGATTTTAGAAGTTATGCATATTTTTCTGAGTCATTAATTCGCTAATTATCACTAATCATCCCTAATTAGCCATAATTAGTAAATAAACATGCTAAACACTCATCTTAGCCAAAAATAAATGTTAGATTTGAAACTTCTACTGATTTGGCTCGGATCCCAATGTGGTGTAGCAGCTGTATCTTGAATTTGGTGCTAATACAACTTGATTTGATGTAGATTTGATTAGTTGGTGATTAGAGAGAGATTTGGAAGATGGAAGCCATGATTAGGGTTAGAAAAATGTTTGCGGTGGCTAGAAAAATAAAAGGAGATGATTCTCCAACTACTTTTAGCCCTCCCATAACCCTAATCCCGAAATGGGATATCGGTCTAGCTGCTAATCACCCTATTAAGCCCGATTAGGCTATTTTTCCATCTTCAAATCTTATTTCAGCCATATCTCCCAAACGGTAAGTCCGTTTGATTAATGTGACCACTCTACGGAATGGGAAACCATCATTTGAATCTAATGGAAGTGGTTTCAAGTCAAAATTCCTTATCAATCAAAAGTTATATGCGAAACAAGATTCGCCAGGGGCAAAGCGGTTATTTAGAATCCGACAAAAATCGTGAATGTGGGAATGACCCCAATAGTTGTTTCCTAAAGTTAAATGACCACATGACTTCGTATGAAAATAAAACAAATATTCTACGATCCTCCGATATGTTGAATGCGGGTTGTTGCATTAACGCCACATAAAATTAAATATAATTGACATAGTAAATGTCGTGTTACATAACATTAATGAACATAATAGCTATGATGTATATCTGACCATAGTATAGCTAATAAATCGCTTCTGTGTCATTTTACCTTTGGTTTATTGTTTGAATAGTTAACTAAGTCATAAATGATGTAGTGTAGACAAACATGCAAATCGTTGCTCCTTTTAGTTTTTGTTGACCGAAACATGAAAGTGAAACATATCATCCACATTCACCATACATATAAAATATATGTATCTACCAAACACAAATGCAACATAAAAAAATTGTCTTTTCTTATTCCTAATAAAAAAACAAGCTCAATCATTAAATTTTCATAACTAAAGCATTTATGCATTTGTGATATTACTACAACGACCACATTTAATGCATTTATAATAAAAAATAAATGTAATTGACCATTTTGTGGTCTGAAATATAAACCAATATTACAACAAATTGGTTTAACTGCAAATATTTAAATCAATTAAACAATATAATTTCATCTCAGAGCTAGGCATGCGTAAATATATCGAAAGGACCATACATGATTCATAGTTTCTCAAATACCATATATATCCAATATAACTATATATCCAGATTACTTAAATCAAGGAACCAGATTTGTATTACCTTGCACCATATAATAGTACCCAAAAAATTTTTGCATGCTACATGACAATATTGAAAAGTCAAACCTTAGAAGCAAGCCAAAAAAAAGCAACTTCATAATAGAATTTTTGTCTATACATAATGAAAATAAAACATATAATCTTGAGACCCAATTCACACTAGGCTATTATTCCAAGATTTGAAAATGCTGAACATGGCATGCGTTACAAGCCAAAATGATTTATTATATAGATTTTAAAGCATAAATCATTTTGAATATGAAGGGTCAGAAGTCAGCTAAAGAAAGATCAGAACAACAATATGTGAATTTCGTATTTAATTCACACAAGTTTCAAATTCTAGAAGAAGATAAAACTGATAATGTACAGTATGACCTTTAAATAATGTTATGTTTGATATAATATAAATGAATCATCTAATACTTGAAGATATTTGTTGGTACGGACTAAAAGAGAGAGAGACAAAAAAATGAATCTTAAGAATACTTGCATAGTCCAAACAAATTTAAGGTATTTTAAGATTCAAATGTTTCAATAAGTCGTGTCCTAAATCGAAAACAATAAATTTCTATAAAAAATCAGCTATGAGTGGCTCCGATACCACTTGTTTGGAAATATAATGTTATAGATCTGAACACGAAACTCATGTTGATTTAATCGAGAAACAAATACATGAAAATAATTGAATCAACAACAAAGCGTACTTGAGTTCACAACAAATTTGTAAAGAGAAGATCTGGTTACATTCTTCCAAATTAGCACAAGTTCATATATATATATATATATATATATATATATATATATATATATATATATATATATATATATATAATATCTCTATAGAAGAGGGTAGAGATAGTATGCTCAAGGCTTGTGTAACCCCATATTTGTAATAGTGATATATTTCCAATTCGGCCCTTCAACAAATTAAAAATATTCCGGTCTCTATGCATTCCTTCCATGACAGCTAAATATTTATGTCAATAAATATAATTACCTTAATAGACCACTTTGATTGTCATTCACACCTAAATAGCGTTATACATTTTATTTTAAATGTGTGCCCCACATAATTGAAATATTCTAATATCATAAACCCCCATACACAAATATTCTCAAATCCCGACATAACATAGAAAGATGAGCCGTACCCCCAATAGGATTTGAGACTACAATGGGATCCATAACCAGACTAGTATTTAGGTGCAGTGTTTCAACTAACGAAGCAGATATAAACGAATGTGAAGCGCCAGAATCAAACAAAGTTCGAACAGGATGATCAAAAAGGAAAATCAAACTTTCAACAGAAATGTTTCTACATTTTTCTTGTCCTGGTGCCATGAGAGCATGAACCTGCCCTCCAGAAGCAGATCCTGTCCTCTGCCCTTGTCCTTGCCTCCTTGGGCAGTCTTTAATCATATGTCCTGCCTCACCACATTGGAAGCAATCAGTCTTCTTCTTCTTCCTACAGTCCTTGCTTAAGTGGTTCGGTGTTCCACAATTAAAACACCTTTTCTTCCCTTTGCCCTGGTTATCCTTACCACCTTTCTTTTGTTGTTGTTGTGCTTTCTTTGGATCCACCTTCTTATCTTGTGCCTTATTAACATTAGCACCTTTCTCCTCCTCATGCATCAGCGCCATGTCAACAAGTTTCTCGAAGGTAGCGCCCATAGGAATGTGGGACATGGCCAATCCGTGTAGCGGCTTGTTCAAACCCTTAGCAAATCTCAGGGCCTTCTTATGTGTTGTATTCACCAACTCTAAGCCGAATCTTGC
This sequence comes from Allium sativum, assembly GCA_030737875.1. NCBI lineage: Eukaryota > Viridiplantae > Streptophyta > Magnoliopsida > Asparagales > Amaryllidaceae > Allium > Allium sativum. The sequence continues at coordinate 967,356,614 of CM060920.1, forward strand.
TAACTAGTTAAACTTGTTAACGTACTCCTTCACAGACAAACTCCCTTGCTTCAAAGCCAAGAACCTCTCCACGTATAAACTCTCCTCTGCTCGTGAAAGAAATTTCAACTCGAACCTCTGTCTAAAATCCATCCAAGTTTCCACTGCACGTTCTCCATTCGTGACCTCCCACCAAAATGAGGCTTCGTCCTTCATTAACCAAGCAGCTAGTTGAACCTTTCTTCCATCATCTACCTCAAAGATACCAAATAAGTCCTCCACTTCCTTGAGCCAGTTTCTAGCTTCGACGAACGTCTCAGTCCCATGAAAAGGTTTTCCGTCCATCGCCCGAAAGTCCTTGCATATCTTAGAAAAAAGGTCTATGCGGGGAGGAGGAGGAGGAGCAGCTGCAGTTGGGGGAGTAGGAACGTCTGCTTGGCCTACGGCAGTAGCCCTAGCCTCCAGATACCTTTTGAACCAGCCTGGTATCTGTACTCCCTCGGGAATAACGGGTTCCCCAGACATGCTGAAAGGAAAAAGGAAGAGATTCAAAATAGAGAATCGAAAGATAGATATATGCCTTTTGGGGAAAGTTTTTCATAATAAACATTTCTCTTAAAAGTACTCTCTTTAAAATATGTTTTTGAAAATACTTCTTAAAAAAATTCTTTTTGAAAATGGTTTTCAAAATCTTTTATCTGTCCTGGTAACCATTAGCTCTGATACCACGTGTAACACCCCACGTCCATTAATGACACTCACAAAGGGAATGCATTAACTTTAATGGAGCATTATGAGTGTATAGAACAGAACATCACAAGACAGATATATAAAATGGTACTTCAAATTTAAAATAACTTCATTACAGCGAAAACTGAACATAGTATGGTTACAACATCAAAACCCAATACTAAAGTCAAGTACACAAATATCCATCTTGGACAAATTATTATCAGAGTACATAAAAACAAAAGCATAATCCCACTCCAAATAGCTATATGAAAAAGAGATAAAGTTGAGCATTACTTTCTGCACTTCTAAGCACTCCAAGAAGAAAGAAATCTGAGTCAAGCTCCACTAATCCCGCCTTATAAGATAATAAAGTCTATAACATAAATGAGGCGAAACAAAACGAGGTCAGACATAAAGTCTGGCGAGTCCAGTGACTTTAACTATATAATTAGTAAAGTAATAGGATAAGACATAAACTGGATAAGAAATGACTGTAACATAAACAGATATGATAAGGTGAACAAGGTAAGCAAGATATAATGTTGATTGCGCTTCTAATCACTATAAGATAATTACTAATTACACTGCACCATTACTAGTCCCATACTGGAAGTTGATCCCTCTTACTAATCATAATAATAATAATGATGGTCGTTTCGTGTACTCCTAGCTGCTGTCATAGGTGCCTTCTGCTCCTACCTCCACTAGTTGTACCCATTACCCTCCCCATTCAATCGGCTCCCTAACTTGTAGATACCCGTGCTGGTCCCACGGTAGGGTGTATCACTCCCTAAAGTGGCAACCCGATACTACTAAAAATGCACGGCTTATACCTACACGATGCAACAACGTCTTACCTACCAGCCAAGACCCACGCATGCACATGACTCCGTTGGACTTGCGTTGCCACCGCTAACTCTCTTGACCTCTTACAATCAAACCCAGTAAGCATGTCCCGTCCTCGACCTAGTTTGAGCTCACATAGATACTAAACGGGTTACTGGTTGAAAAGGGTTCCCACACTTGACACAAGCTTCCCACTTACGCTTGGTCCCCACTAGGATTTCCCACTTAACCCCTTCTTATTCCCTTGTCTACTTACATGTTTCACCTTGGTTAAGTGCTTCTAATTATATTTCACATGTCACCCATGACACCCACTTAACCCTCTCATGTCTTACTACATGTCTTATCTTGGTTAATTGTTCTTTAATTCATTTTAACCGTAATCTTGCAAGACCTCCCACATTAGATTACCGTTTTGCGGTTGCTGGATTTGCCGGGCGGTTCCGGGCAGTCTTATACCGCAATCTGAATCTAAACTCATGTTTTTGCATTATTACGCATCTAATTTCTACCTTTGACCTCTCACATTAGACTATCGTTTGTGGTTGCTGGATGTGTCGGGCGGTTCCGGGCAGTCTTATACCGCAAACCAAGTCTAACCTCGTGTCTTAGACGTTCATTACCACTTTCTTACTTCATGTCCCCAATTTTAGATCTTGGATTATAATATATACCCATAATTTCCAACCTAAATTATGTTCATAATTTTAGTCCAAATTATGCCTATAGTCTCGTATGTACTAGTTATGCCAAACTAGGCCCAAACCAATTTATGCCAAATTCACGTATACAAGTTATACATAATTATGCCCCAAATCAGTTACATGATTACAAACCAATTTATGCCAATTACACATTATTCAATATTTTCCCAAATTTTTCCCACAACGTTCCCATGTCATTCGTACGTATAATAAAATGTTAGGCTCGCAGTTTGCCTAGTCTCATAAAATGGAAAAGATCAGAAGAAGGGGAAAGAATTAAAGTACCAAAACTGGCATAACACATAAAATAGATCCAATAACATATGGAATATAAACTTTGGGTACGAATAATAACATAGATCTAATAAGCATATGGATCATGAACTGGCATAGCATAATAACATAGATCTAATAAGCATATGGATCATGAACTGGCATAGCATAATAACGTAGATCTAATAAGAATATGGATCATGAACGGGCATAGCATAATAACTTAGATCTAATAAGCATATGGATCATGAACTGGCATAGCATAACAACATAGATCTAATAAGCATATGGACATAAACTGGCATCATCACATAAAATAGATCTAATTAAGTATATGATCACATAAAATAGATCCAATTAGGCATATTCATATAGTCTAATTCACAACTTATAACAATTACTTTTAATTAATTAATATTCTGAATTTGATTAGCTAAACCGTTGTTGTAGAATTCTATTCTTATCTTCCAATATGAATAATCTATTCTGATTTGCGTTAGTGTAGAAGAAAGATTAGTTTAGGCTGTGGCTGCATGGAGGCGTATGAGTTAGTGTAATGGAATTAGGTTTAGGTTTAGATGTGATTATATAGGTGTAGTGAGTTAATTAGGGCCTTCAGATTAGCTAAGAGATCATCAGAACCACACAGCTCAAAAGACACGTCATCCAGCCAATCCCTGCAAGACACGTCATCACAGAACTCTCCAGAATTCTCTGTAGTTCTGTCCTCGGCATGGGCGCACTTCCCAAGTGCGCCAGTGCATTTTTGTTCTGGCGCACTTCCCAAGTGCGCCAGTGCATTCTGGTCCATTTCCTGAATTTTCTCCCAACTTCTATCCTCCGTAACTCTTTCATACGGCATCCGTTTTACGCAAACTCGGACTCTGTCTCTAGTAGAATTCCGAGACGAACACAATGGTGTAACCCATTTCACCTAATTCTTCTTTTAATAATTAATTATTCTTTAATTATCTCTTATATCATGTTCTAAAATTACGGGGTGTTACATTCTCCCTCCTTAAAGGATTTCGTCCCCGAAATCTTCAAGTTAAGAAGAATGCATCCTACCATCCAATCATCCATCTTCTCATCCATCATCCACAAGCATCCATTGTCCTTAAAAGATTTCTAATGCTATATGAACATATGCAAAAGTGAGTGCATATGTTCCTTATCTAATGCAAAGATCAGGCGGTCTACTGATTCAGTTGACCTCCTTAATGCAAAACATGATAATGCCATGCGTCCGTTATGTATGAAAAAGAATCCTAATGATACATATCATTTCTATATGAGTACACAGTCATTCATTCAAATGCAGCATCCATATGATAACACATTCAATATACATCCATAAATTTAAGTATGCACACTTATTATTATGCAATATGAAAGTGATTGAGTCGATCTAGTGCCTAATGTGTGTGTAAATGCATCCACGAGCAACCACTAGCAAACACTAACATCCACTTGCATCCACCAAACATAACATGTCTCAAACACATGTTTACAACCATAGGATTTTTCCTACCTAAAGATCGAAGATGTAAACGAGAGGACATACTAAACGGTAGAACTAGTATAAACAAAGCGGTAGAAAAAGGAGAAGTTAAGAACATACCCTCAAAAAGGAAAGGGTACAGCGTGCACATTTTATCTTCCGTCTCCCAAGTCGCGTTCCCTTGATCATCTCCCCATCAGACTTTAACCAACTTGACCTCTCGATTTCGTAATTTCTTGATCTCCGATCCAAGGATGCATGTAGGAGCTCGTCTAATCGTGACATCTCGCTCTACTTCCACCTCTCTAAGCATGATCAGCTCTACTACCTCCGCGGTATCATGTAAACATTTCCGCAAATGAGACACATGAAATAAGTCATGAACGCCACTAAGCTTCTTAGGCAACTTCACTCTGTAGGCCATCTGTCCAATTCTTTCTGTAATGGGGAATGGCCCTACGAACCTTGGCGCCAATTTCCCTAAAGACCCAAAGCGAACTACATTCCTCAACGGTGATACTTTAATAAAGAACATGTCTCCAACATTGAACTCAAGATCGGTCCTTCTCTTATCAGCATAAGACTTTTGCCGGTCCTGTGCCATCTTCATACGTCTCCGAATCAAGTCTATCTTCTCCGAAGTTTCTCTCACCATATCGGGCCCAAGTAAAATCTTATCCGTAGATTCCCATCAACAAGTCGGTGATCGGCAAGGTCGTTCATACAGAGTTTCAAAAGGTGCCATGCCAATGCTAGTCTGATAGTTGTTGTTGTAGGCGAACTCTACCAATGGAAGATGTTCCTCCCACGTCCCTCCAAAGTCCAAGATGCATAGTCTCAAAAGATCTTCTAGAATCCGATTCACTCTTTCTGTTTGGCCGTCCGTCTGTGGGTGATAAGCGGTGCTCAAACACAATTGTGTTCCTACCGCCTCTTGCAAGCTCTTCCAAAACTCACTAGTGAAAATGGGATCTCGATCGCTCATGATACTAGAAGGTATGCTGAACTATCTCTCAAAGATAAACATATGCTAACCATGCCGTTGTTCTTTTACTCTTGACGGGAATAAAATGGGCGCTCTTGGTAAGCCTATCTACTACTACCCAAATCCCCGTATTACCCTTCTTTGATCTCGGTAACCCATCGACAAAATCCATGGAAACGCTTTCACATTTCCACTGTGGAACCTCTAAGGGGTGAAGCAAACCACCAGGCTTCTTTTGCTCCATCTTGACTTACTGGCACACCAAGCATCTAGAAACGAACTCAGCCACGTCCTTCTTCATTCCGGCCCAAAAGAAAACTCGCTTCATGTCCCTATACATCTTGCCACCACAGGGATGTATGGTCATCTTAGAACGATGTGCTTCTTCAAGAATCGTCTTTCTCAAGCTCTCGTCTCGAGATACATAAAGTCTCCCATCCCTACGCAACCAACCTTTGTCATCTATAGTATACCTACTAAGATGGCTCGAAGTCTCCCCTCTTATGAGCTTGTCTACTATTTCAACCAACTGTGGGTCATCTCGCTGTGCCTCTCCAACCCGTCCTAAAAGCGTAGGTCGCACCTTGTTCCCATGTCTACTATTTTCCCAAATTTTTCCCACAATGTTCCCATGTCATTCGTAGGTATAATAAAATGTTAGGCTCGCAGTTTGCCTAGTCTCATAAAAAGGAAATGATGAGAAGAAGGGGAAAGAATTAAAGTACCAAAACTGGCATAACACATAAAATAGATCCAATAACATATGGAATGTAAACTTTGGGTATGAATAATAACATAGATCTAATAAGCATATGGATCATGAACTGGCATAGCATAATAACATAGATCTAATAAGCATATGGATCATGAACTGGCATAGCATAATAACATAGATCTAATAAGCATATGGATCATGAACTGGCATAGAATAATAACATAGATCTAATAAGCATATGGATCATGAACTGGCGTAGCATAATAACATAGATCTAATAAGCATATGGACATAAACTGGCATCATCACATAAAATAGATCTAATTAAGTATATGATCACATAAAATAGATCTAATTAGGCATATTCATATAGTTCAATTCATAACTTATCACAATTACTTTTAATTAATTACAAGTGAAAGTAACGTGGACTCACAGTGGTAGAAAAGAAGAGAAAGTAGATCTGAATTCTGTCTTCTGAATTTGATTAGCTAAACCGTTGTTGTAGAATTCTACTCTTATCTTCCAATATGAATACTCTATTCTGATTTGCTTTTGTGTAGAAGTAAGATTAGTTTAGGTTGTGGCAGCATGGAGGCGTATGAGTTAGTGTAATGGAATTAGGTTTAGATGTGATTATATAGGTGTAGTGGGTTAATTAGGGCCTTCAGATTAGCTAAGAGATCATTAGAACCACACAGCTCAAAAGACACGTCATCCAACCAATCCCTGCAAGACACGTCATCACAGAACTCTCCAGAATTCTGTGCAGTTCTGTCCTCAACATGGGCGCACTTCCCAAGTAAGCCAGTGCATTTTTGTTCTGGCTCACTTCCCAAGTGCGCCAGTGCATTTTTGTTCTGGCGCACTTCCCAAGTGCGCCAGTGCATTCTGGTCCATTTCTTGAATTTTCTGCCCAACTTCTATCCTCCGTAACTCTTTCATACGGCATCCGTTTTATGCAAACTCGGACTCTATCTCAAGTAGAATTCCAAGACGAATGCAATGGCGTAACCCGTTTCACCTAATTATTATTTTAATAATTAATTATTCTTTAGTTATCTCTTATGTCATGTTCTAAAATTACGGGGTGTTACATAGTGGACCTAGGTTATACTTGTAACTATAAATGACAAAGATGAAATAGTTACCTCAAAGTGGATGTAGTCATTCTTGTCGAACCGCTATAAACCCTCGAAGTTATTTACTTTTCTGCATCTTTATGATTGGATTAACTATATAACTCATACAACCCGGGTGTTGGCATCGGGTTGACAAATTTCCCACATCAACATTTTGGCGCACCAGGAAAGGGCATGATAACCTTTAGGTTTAGATTACTTAACAAAACAGATTACTCTTGGATTTGAGGATGGTTAAGGGAAAGAAGGATATGGCTTTAGATCAGTCGGAAGTGACGACGATAGAAGGAAGCCAGTAGGTTTCCTCCACTGGATATCCGTAAAACTAACTTACTTGAGAGGATGTTGATGTCATGGTTAAGGATTTGACTAAGGATTCGACAACGCACTTGGATAGGCAAGAAGAACTCCTCAGAAGGCAAGCGGAGGCTATGGATGCGTTTATAGCTAGGACAGAATAGTTTGGCAGGCCGTCAGGCCAAGGAAACATTGTTGGTACAAGTAAGAGTGTTCCTCAAGGATTGGCTCAGGACTTTGGGGCAATTACCCAAAATCAACCCTGGATCGATACTAATTCTAGGATCGGTACCAATTCAGCTAGACTCAGTGGCAACACTCCCAATCCCGATGGAACTCTAACTTGTGATGCCTTGGTTGGTCAGGTTGAAGGCTTTGGTGTTGGTAATATGGCTTAAGCGCAGGTGCACCAAGGTTTGGATGGAAGAAGTTCTCCTACGGTTACGGGAGTTAGGATTACGCCCGTAGTGGCTCCTCAAGTTAGGATTGAACCGAATGTTCTTATGGGAATCAACAAGCGGCTAATTTGGAATTAAATACCAGGGGCACCAGTATAGGATTGAATGATTGGAACAAGAAATGGAAGTCAAATCACTGATGTGATTAGATAGTTTACTCAAGGGAGTTCGTTTCTTTTGGATCTGGACTATGTTACTCGTAGCTCATCCTCTCAGGAAATCAGGGATTCTTAGAACCCACCGGACTTCAAATTACTGGGGTTGAGGCATTTGATGGTATGAAGAATTCTTATGTTCAGTTGATGCGCTATATGCATCACATGGAAGTTCTCTCGACTTTAGATAATGTTTAGCAAAGTGCATCCCATACCTTATGGATATTGCTGCCATGTGGTTCAAGCAGTTGGAGACAAAATCGGTTGGCAGTCGGAATGTTTTGGTTGTAAAATTCATCGAGAAGTTTAGAGTTCATATCATTCGAACTAAGATTATTAGGACTCTCATGGCAATTAAGTAAAAGTCTGTGAGACTTTGCGGAAATTCTTGAAAAGGTTTAACGTCGCGGTGGCATCAGTGGATAAGTCAAGATCTCACTGCAATGAGATTCACCAAGGGACCTTGGTGAGTTTTACTTTAAAGCAGAAAGGTTTATGTAGGAAGAGGATGCAAGAACTGATAAGAAAGCTCTCGAGGTTAATTTGGTTAAGGGCGAAAGATCGTCCAACTCTAGTGAAGGAAAGGGTTCAAGCAAAGTAAAATCTTCTTCCGTGAATGATCAGAATAAGTCTTGGAGGGAACCTAAATTCCCTTCGTACTTAGGACTTACTCATTCCCTGAAGGACATTTTTTGGAAGTTCAGCTGACTGCTCCCTACTGGAAGCCTCACAGGCGGGAGCCAACTCAGAACGAAAGGGACTCTGGTAGGCATTGTTTTCTCAGGACCAGGATGGTTATAACACAGAAGGTTGTCGACATATTGGGAATATGGTTGAAGAGCATGTTAAACGCAGAGAATTGGCACGGTATGTTAGGACTCGACTAATCGAGCTATGGTGCCAGGATAGGCACAACCCCTCACTACTAACCGAGATAGGATTGGACCAGGGCCTAGCTCCCGTGGACTTGTCAATGACTGGTTCTGGTTTTATCTAGATCTTTGGCTTTCAAATTTTGGTCATATGGCTTTTGGCTTTCTTCGGTTCTTTTGGTTTTTGGCTCTTGGACTTTAGTTCTCTAGATTTTGGTTGTTTAGGATCAAGCCTTTTGGATGTTATTCTTTTGGTTTTCCGGTTCTCTAGCTCCAGATGGTTGAGTCAACCCAACCATGTACAGGATTAGGACTTAATCCTTAGACATGCTCTGTATCTGAAAACAAACCACCCTCTTAGTTATTAATAAAGTTTTAAATTCTCTGGTTTTTTATTTCTAATGACTAAGTTTGCCTACCCATGTATGGAAACCGACGAGATATTTATACATGCTTTTCATGGACGATAAACCATTCAATCTCTTTCATGAATAAATTCGAAATCTGAAAAGGCTAAAGCTTCGTACCCATGTAAGGGAACCAGTGAGATCCTTGGACATGCTCTTTGCAAATGATAAACCTTTGGTTTTCTTTTGGATTTATTAAAAACTTTGAACTTTTCGAACTTTATTAAAATTATTTCGCTCATAAGGAATTTGCTTGCGGAGTATGAAATCTGGAATTGGAATTTCAAACCTAAGGACTTGGTGAGTAAGGATTTTCTCATTAATTATCAAAAGTCTGGTCCCTAAGTAAGGACTTTGACCATACTTTGTTTCGGAAGAGACGAGTCATCTTGTCAGGACTTAGCATGACAACTCATCCGGTATTTTGCAGGTTAATCTTGGGTGGTCTTGTCATAACTTGGCAAGATCATGCGCTCATGGCTCAAGTATGGACTATGCCCTTTTCGGTTACATATTGGATTTGGCAGGGCAATTCATCTGGTTTATGGTGGTATGGACTATGTTGTCTCTTGTTTTCTGGATTTCAGGTCTCTTCGGTTTCCCGAAGAATGATTATTCTGGATTTTCGACCTACTTGCTCCTCTGGTTATTCCAGTTTTCTTACATAAAGCGATCCGGAGAGATCGTCAAGTTATTTTGGATTTTAGATTTTGGTTTCCTACTACCACGATCCGACACGATCATGGTTCTATAATTTTCTAGTTATTGGATTTCTATTTGGACTTCTCTCGAATTGTGGCCTATGGATTTCTGGATCATAAAAAACTCGTCTTCCTTTTACAAGAAAGACACGTTTTGGTGAGAAAGTGTTGACTCGCCTTTTTAAAAGGCAGTCACGCATTGAATTTATGGTTACTAGAGTGATCAAGATTCTAGTACGAACTCAGGAAGATTTGGAACGATTTGGTCGAAGTCACGAAGTTCTCAGAAATTGCGAAAAATTCCGGTTAAGTCCCGGGGTCGGTAACTTCTGGGATTGGTGTTCGTGTAGCATGAATTTTCATACTCCAGCTTTAGTGGGAGTTTCGTATCCCATTTTCTTCTTCTGGATTTTTGTATCCCGGCTCTACAAGGGATTTTTGCATCCCCACTTGATGCTGGGAATTGTTCAACTCTTCAGGACAACATCATCTTTTCATATCCCTAAGCTTCGTGGAGATCGAGGCAAACTCAGATGATTTTTGGGTTCAGCGTGGTACTTTTGTATCCAAGAATACAAAATTAGGATACGAAAATGGCTTGGCATGGAACGCTTCGAAATGAAGCCGTGCAAGTATGGTTAAGTACCCAGGTCAGTACCGATCCCCGAATACGAAAATTTAGGGATATGAGTTCGTATCCCCTTTCCTATAATACCCCATATGTTAGCTTGTTTATGGATTTTTTGGTCGAACTGCTACACACGGGATTCTTGGATTTGGAGCCTTTTAATGGCTTCCTTCATGACTATTTGGACTCCGGAGACTCTTTTGGACTTGTGAACTTCTTCTTGAATATCTTCTCCAACATTTTGGTATTTGGCTTGTTATCTTGGACCCATTTGGGCATTGATTGGACATTTGAACATAGGAAGATCATATTGGATATTTGGACTTGGTAGATAATTAGCAAGGACTTTGTTATTCTCAACTCGTAACTTCGTAATTTCAAAGTTGTGGACTTGGATTATACTTGTAATTATAAAAGACAAAGATGAATAGTTACCTCAAAGTGAACATATGCATTCTTGCCAAACCACTATAAACCCTAGGTGCTATTTACTTTTTTGCATTTATGTGATTAGATTAGCTATATAACGCATACAATTTGGGTGTTGACGTCAGGTTGACTGATTTCCCAATCACGCGTATGAAGAAAGCATTTTTAATTAACTAGTAGTCTGTGACCCAGTTTTGAAATTTATCGCCCATTTATACCATTTTTATTCTTATGCAAACCGTATCATACTGAGAACGAATTTCAGTTAGCGACTTGGCCCCTTGATTATTTTTGTCTTCCCCACATACCATTCAAAAAACCAAATCTTCTCACATTCAAATTCTTCGATAAACCTTTTCAAATAAAATTTTGTTATTCTGATAAATTCTAAATCCTGTACTTATTTTGTTATGTATAAAGTAATAAACTTCATACTCTAGCTAATTTTTAATTCGTAGATCTACAAAGTATTATTATCAGTTAACACCTGTTTGAGTTTCAAAATCGATCCCATGAATATATAACAACCGCAACAATAATGTTTCGGATGTAAGTTATTTTAATAACAACAGCTTTGTCTCTTATAAGATGGGAATTGCTCTTGTTATATTATGGAATGTGCTAGAATTATTTGTTTGAATTAATTTGGAGAATGATGACTTTGTAACATAAGAATTTGTTTTGAACTGAATTGATGAAATGTTGCATGAGTCATGTACATATACATAACGAGAATTAGACCATTGGAGGCCATTTAAACTAAAACAGAGACATTGGGCTGAGGCCCGTAATTGAAATATTTAATATATAGGGGGTAATCAGTGTTATACACTTCATACCCCCTTACAAACCCTATTCTCTGAACTAGGATTTGTAGAAATCGAAAAAGGCTATAGTTGAAATCTTCAAAAAATAGCTTTCTTCACTATCCATCTTTACTAAACCTTCTCATATCTAATAAAGTTCTTATTCATGCTTTCTTCCTTTAGTCTATAACTATTAGTTATGGATCTGTTGGATCTTTGGCCTAGTAATTGACTTCCTTAGGATTTAGTGAGAGTCTGAGTATTCGTGGCAGATCCATGGCTTTTAGTGATGGATCTTTCACTTTTGCTGACTGGGTACTGAATTGCGTCCTCTGAGTCCCTTCTAGCTATCATGGACGAAATATTTGAGCTTCCTTGTTACTGTAAACTGCTGACTTCAGCTATGTAAAGCTTTGCTCTTAGAGCTTCAAATTTATGCTTTGACAACAACTTGGTTAAAATGTTTGCTATTTGGTAAGTAGAATGTACGTGGTTCACCTGCAGCCTTCCTTTTTGTACTAATTCCCTTACAAAATAGATGTCCAACTCTAAATGCTTGGTTCTAAAATGGAGTACTGGATTGGATGTTAATGATATTGCACTTAGATTACCACACCACAGTATTGATTTATTGGTTGTGTTAATTTTCAGTTCACTTAAAAGTGGTTGAATCCACATTATCTCAGCTGTTATGCTAGCAATGCTACGATACTCTACTTTTGTACTTGATCTGGAAACTGTGTTTTGTTTCTTTGCACACCATGATAAAGGAATTTTTTTCCCAAAAATATATAGTAACCACTTGTAGATTTCCTATCATCATAATCATTAGCCCAGTCTACATCTGAGTATGCATTATTGTTTAGTTTGTTGCATAGATTCACAATCAGTCCTTGATTAATTGTACCCTTGAGATATCATAATTCGCTTGACTTCCTTCCAGTGTTCACTTAATGGTTTTGCATAAATTGACTTGCCTTGTTCACACTGTAAGATATATCTGGACTGGTTATGGTTACATACTGAAGTGCTATAATGATGCTTCTTGAGGCCATATATTGCTTTATTTAGCTTGAACACCAGTCCCTTGTTTGTTATCTCCTCAATCCAAGAGGTAGTTCCATGTAAACTTCTTCCTGTAAATCACCATTTAAGAAGGCATTATTTGCATCAAGTTGTTTAATGGTGCACTTCTTATGCAAGGCTATGGTTGGTAATATTCTAATAGAAGTTGGTCGCAACAGGTGAGAATGTCTCATTGAAGTCAATTCCAAACTGTTGTGAATACCCTTTGGCTACTAACCTAGCCTTGTACTTAGATATGGTACCATCAACATGTCTTTTTATTCTATATGTCCACTTGCACCCTACAATGTTTTTGTTTTTAGGTGGTAGAATTAAGCACCAGGTTTGCTTTCTATTTAAAGCATCCAGTTCTTCCTTCATGGCTAATCTCCAATCATTGAGTATTGGTTGATGATAAGTGGATGGTTCAGCATCATTGAATTCAATGCAGTAAGTTTTTGGTTTGAATATACCACTTTTTGCTCTAGTTATTATGTGATGTTGCAGTTGATTGTTGTTGTTGCTTTCCTCTTTCTTAGTGCTTTCTGAATTGCTGCCTTCATTGTTGCTTGCACTTTGTTGTTATGAACCTGTATCACTGCTAGTACCAGTGTCCCCAAACTCTTGACCTGATCCATTGTGAAAACTATGTGTTGGGGTGTGCTGATAGTTTATGTTACTTGTGTGTTTGTGTCATATTATCACTAAAATGTGGCATATACACAGGCCCGACCCTGAGTGGTTGGAGGCCCAAGGCAAGAGAAAGTCTTTTTAGGAAAAATGAGCTTAAAGGAGGCTGAAAAAAAGTTAAGCATAATAAATGAAGTTGCAAACACTTGAACCCAAGCCGTTTGTCAGGAGTTCTGCAATGTAACCATGAAACCAAATGCTCTTTCATGCATGATTCTAGTAACAGGTATAAGTATATAATATGTTTTTTTATTTTGAGGCCCTTTAGTTTTGGAGGTCCTAGGCCACCGCCTTGTGGGCCTAGGTCTAGGTTCGGGCCTGCATATACACAATATCATCAACTTGTTCAGGAATAGATGGTATGGAATATTTTGGATTATAGATTTTCTTTGTGGTGATGTATAAGGAATTGCTGAATGGAAAACTTTTTCATTAAATACCACATTTCTAGATATGTAAAATTTTCCATTGTTTTCAAGACACTTACAAACTTTTTGATATGTAGTGTACCTAAGAAAAGAACATGGTGTGGATCTGTAATCAAGTTTATGTTTGTTGTATGGTCTAATGTGAGGAAAACACAAAAAAACCAAATATTTTTAGACTGCTGTATTCAGGTTTATTATGAGTTAAAACTTCTGTAGGACATTTGAAATCTAATACCTTAGTTGTAGTCTATTTATAAGATGCACTATTATGGCAAAGGCATCAGGCTAGAATTTCAGTAGTAATGATGCTTGTGCAAACAGTGTTAACCTAGTCTCTACTATATGTTTGTGTTTTCTCTCTATAAGACCATTTTGTTCAGAAGTGTGTAGGCAAGTTAGTCTATGTTTGATACCCCTTTTATAGAAATAATTTTTAGTGGTAAAAATTCTTTACCCCATCACTTTGTAATATCTTTACTTGATGACCTAGTTGATTCTCTGCACTTGCTATGAACTGCATAACTACATTGCAAGTCAGATTTTGATTTCAAAAAATATATCCATACATATGTCTAAAGTTAGCATAAACGAATGAAATATAATACTTAAACCCATAATCAGTATCAACTGGTGTTGGACACCATAGGTCAACAGTTACCAATTCTAGTGGGTTTGAGTGTTTATTTTCAGAATTTAAGAATGGAATTTTTCTCTCTCTTTCCCATTTGATAGTATGAACATATATAATTCTTTGGAATATCAGTCTTAGTGCCATTACTGTCTAAAACTTCTTTTACAATTCTTGTACTTGGGTGTCCAAGTTTATAATGCCATATATCAAATGTCACACAGTCTTTATCCACTTTTAATTCTATCACATTACAGTAATTTTCCTTTAATTCAGGTTTTCTAGAATTTCCACTGTCAAACTTGTATAGCCCATTAAGTTATCTACTCTACAATAAAATTTCCTTAGTCAGCATGTCCCTAACTAGGTAGTGCTTTGGGTAAAATTCAAAAGACACATGGTTGTCTTTTGCACACTGTGACACACTTATTAACTTTTTTCTTATGTGTGATGCACACAATAGATTATTCAGATAAAGTTGTTTGGAACCCTTAATATTAGCATGTCCCTTGTAAGAGATGATGATTGAATTATCATTACCCATAAGTAGAGTTTTCTTACCTTTATATTCTCTATTCCCAAGATTGATATTATTTAGATTGTTGGTAACATGATGGGTAGCTCAAGAATCTATGTACCATGCTTCATCTTGAATATCTTAAAGAGTGGTAGAATTTGAAGCAGTTTCTTGACAATTCTTGTTGTCACTTTGAATGCTGGCCATATTTGTGTTGTGATTGTTATTTATTTATTTATGTTGTTGGCTTGTTGATTCACATTGAAGTTGTTGTCGAATTTGAAGTAACATCTATTAGTTGTATGATCGATCTTTTCACATATTTGGCATTTTGCCCAGTTATTGGGGGTTCCATCTCCCTGCTTTTCCTCCTCCTCTATTGGACTAGCCACCTCTCTGGTAAGTGTTTTGATTCCTTGTATTGTTTGTGATTCATTGGCTTGTTACTTGTTGTGTAGTTGACAGAGTAATTTGTGCTCTGTTCTTTCTTCTGTAATAATCTTCCTTCATGTCCAAGAAGCATAGAGTACACACTTTGAATAGATGGTGTGGGTTCAATAGATGTGATGAAATTTATTACAACCTCATATTCATCTTCAATTACCCCTATAATGTACAGTTCTTGATCGTTTTCTTCAATCCTGTGTCCTGCACATGCTAGTTGATCACATAGATTTTTAACCTTCATAAGATACTCATTCATGCTTGAGTTTTCTTTCTTTATGGTATGTAGTTGCTTCGTGTAATGCAGAACCCTGATAGTAGATTGACATGTAAATGATCTTTCGAGTGTTGTCCATAACTCATGTGATGTTTTGCAACCAATTAATTGTGGCATGAGAGATGCACTCACTGATGACATTAGCTATGCACTGACCAAATTATCTTGTCTTTGATGTGTTGTAAATTCTTGATTGGGAATTAAACTATTTCAACTGTCTCTAATGTATTTATCAAGAACTGTTTGGTTCCATAAAGATAATCTTCTGATCCATATCCTTTTGCTGTTGTTTCTACTTGCAGCTTCCATAGCAGGTTGTTGGACTCATCCAATTGTATTGAGATGAGTTGACTTTGAGGCTTTATGATTTCCTTTATCAAATCCTGGGTTTTATGAGCACTGGACTGATTGGATCTTGCTATGGATATCGGGGAGTTGCAGAATTCTCCTTCAACTATGATCATAGATTTCGAAATGATGTAGAATCAAAATATCAGGTAAACTTCTGGATTCTTTGTGCCATGAATTGGGATTTCTAAAAACCCTTTATTTTTAGTTGAGATTTGAAGAAACCAGATTGCTGAAATGTTTGATTTCTTGATCTGATTTACTGATTTTCTTTCTTGGAGGCTCAATTTCTCAACTGAAAGTTTTTTTTAATGATTTCTAGATCAGTTTACATGGATCCAGGAAGCTTTTACCACCGAGCCTATTGATCTGAAAATTGTTGTAGCCACACATTGATGGAAAGACATAATTTTTAAATCAAGGCCTCAACTCTCAAGTGAAGAGATGGAAAAATCATGGATGATAGGCATCCAAGTGATGAAGAAAAATCTGATGGATAATGTATTTTTTGGTAGATCAATAGAGGCCGAGAACAGGATCGAAGGCTATTAGCAGAAATGCTCTGTTACCATGTTTGAATTAATCCAGAGATTAATGATTTTGTTACACCAGAATTTGTATTGAATTGATGAAATGTTACATGAGTCGTGTATATATACATAGTGAAAATTAAATCATTGGGGGCCTTATAAACTAAAACAGAGACATTGAGCAGAGGCCCATAATTGAAATATTTAATCTATACTGGGTAATTAGTGTTATACACTTCATATTATTTAGTAGAAGACTTATGCTAAACCACTTTCCCAAAAGCGAGTACCATTATCACTCGCCTAAAATCTGCTCAGTGATTGATATGTCAAAAACATTGGTCCAAGCTGCTGGTTAGAATCAAAAAGAAATTGGACAAATTGTCCAATAAATGAGCGAGTACAAGGTACTCTCGCACATGGCGAGTGATGCTAGCATCTCTCTTTCCACGAGTTT
Organism: Allium sativum; assembly: GCA_030737875.1. Classification (NCBI taxonomy): domain Eukaryota; kingdom Viridiplantae; phylum Streptophyta; class Magnoliopsida; order Asparagales; family Amaryllidaceae; genus Allium; species Allium sativum. The sequence continues at coordinate 967,373,628 of CM060920.1, forward strand.
CTATCATTTAAGCTTTGGCATGGTTCAATGAATAATATTCGTTTCTTATTTTTAAATATTCCAAAACAAAAACAGAACAAAAAAGGGGAAAAATAAAAGCAAACAAACATGAGAAAAAAAATTCAGAGAAATAAGCATTGGTTTGTCTAAACTAACTTTATTACTATTGAAGTACGTTTATCAAATGAATTTGTGTCAATCACATGGAGAATCTCTGGGTTATTGCATATGACGGTCAGATTTCCACCATGGGTAAAATCCGTTGTATCCCGAGTACGGATATTTTGGTCACTTCCGAATTTCAATCATTAACATAGGACTAACTTTGTGTTCCTGACATAATATGCTTTTTTCGATCATATATATGGGAAAAAGGCATAATGGTATCTGAGAATACTCTGTGGATAAAAGAGAACTGTGCATTCCATCTCATATTATAATGATGCCCAGTAATTTTTTTAATTCTCTTTTTTTCTTCTTCTGTGCTTGAAGTTCTCAAAAGACAGGCATAGTATATTACCTGCTGGCTGCTGGCGACACTTCACAATTCATTCCGTCCAAAGAGGCTGATATTGCAATTCTTGAGGAGCCTGAGCACTTTAACTGGTATCATCATGGGAGGCACAGAGACAATAAAGTAAAACTGATAGCATACTATATTCAGGAGTCTCTCTCTTTTCTTTTATTTACACTCAAGCGGGTTGTACAGTGTTATTGGGCAGGGTGGCCCATTTACCTTTTTTTGTCTCAAACTGTGTGTATATAGGCTTTATAGTCATGTACAAGTTGTTAATCAATAATACAAGTTTAGTTTACAATCATATACAATTCTCTCTGCGATTCTTCCTCAATTCAAACTCTATCAAAATGCAAATTCTAATATTTCTAACATGGTATCAGAGCAACTCCGCTTTATAGCATCGTTCTCAAATTATATCAGAATTCTAACTATGTGTGTTGCTATTTGATCCATTAGAAAATCATCATCATTTGGAGTCATTACTCATCCGAGAGCAATTCTCATCCTTTGAGTTTAGGATTTACTACAAGCTATTGTGCCCCGCCTAATTTTCATTAACTACGCCAATAATTTAGTTGTAAATCACGGGCAAGAAAATCTAATTTCATTGAAGTCGATCAAGAAAATTCAAGAAGTTATCACAATCAACAAAACTCTTCAGAAACTGGTTTCAAAATTAAGAAAATCCAAAAATTCATCATTAAAAGCATTCAAGACTGCAACAAACTACTGAATATCCCAATTCAAAACTTCAAAAATTAGATTTCTCACCTTGGTTATTATGTTCTTCATCGTCATGGTTGAAACTACAACCTCTGAAGGTTATGATTCTGCACCATTCGAGCCACCAATCCATCTCAGGCTGCAGAGCAACTTATAAAGACAGTGGTGACCCCCCAAAGCCAATTAATTAAAGTGAAACTTGAAGAAAGCAACTATCTTCTATGGAAACTTCAGGTAAAAACAACAATTCAAGGATATGGGCTTGATGGTTATATTCATGGAACTTTGCTAGCATCACCCAAATTTATCACTGGCAAAGAAAAAAAAGTTGTCAGTAATGAGGAATATGTTCAGTTTCGTAGACAAGAAAGACTTATTAGTGCATGGTTTTTATCATCAATTAGTCCAATCTTGCTATCTCAAGTCATTAGATGCAAAACTGCAAATGAAATATGGGATACTATTGAAAGAACTTTAAATGCACAATCTGCTGCAAAGGCCCTGCATTACAAAAGACAATTGCAAAACTACAAAAAGGATAATTTGGGAATGAAAGAGTATATTGCTAAAGCCAAGAATATTTGTGACATGCATTTAGCTGCTGGAAGTAAAATTGACGAATCTGAACAGGTCTTATCTCTACTAAATGGTCTTGGAGATGAGTATAAAGAAATGGTGGAAATAATAACAACACAAAAAGTTACGACATCATTAGATGAGGCTCATGCCATACTTCTTGCACATGATGCAAGAACTGACATCAAGAAAACACTGAAACAGATTATTCACTCAACTTTGCTGTAAACAACAGAGGAAGACATTCTAGACGGCTATAAGGATGAACAGTTAGAGGGGTCTAACCCAAATGTAAATTTAGCCCAAAATCATTCAGACATAGCCAATCAATCCGATAGCAACAGAAGATTTAATCAAAGTGAAAACACAAGGGCAGAACACACTCTAGATGACAATTGGTACCTAGATTCAGAAGCAACTAATCACATGACTAACAACATTGAAAATCTTAACCTTGTAAACAAATAGTACAGAGGTAAAAGCATGAGAGATCGTAAGTGCATTAATATTTCTCATATTGGTAATGATGTTATTAAGGTAAAAGGCAATTATTCTTACATAATTTACTCAAGGTGCCCAAAATCAAGTAAAACTTAACAAGTGTATTTCATTTTACTAAAGATAATGATGTGTATATTGAATTCTATACTAAGTATTGTTTTGTTAAATAAATACTGACTAATGATGTACTTTTACAGGGTGATGCAGTAAATGGGCTATACCAGTTTAAAAGTGGTGATTGTACCAGCCTTGTAAAGAGGAATTCATGTTACTCTTCAGTAGTCCAGTGGGATAATGGCAATAAGAATGTAGGATAATAGCAATAATAATTTCTTTGATATATGGCACTATAAATTGAGCCACTCAAGTGTAAAGATAGTAAAATGTATTATAGTAAAAAAATATTGCCTGTAGTAACATTGATACCCCTTATGTTTGTACTTACTATCAAATGGGAAAGAATCACAAGCTACCATTTAATGATTCATTAAATAAGTACTCTAAATGCTTTGATTTATTTGCTTATGACTTATAAGGACCTTCCCTAATATACATTAATTTTGGTTATAAAATATAAATACTACATATCCTTTGTTGATGCGTACACTAGGTACACTTGGATATATTTCCTAAAAGCCAAGTCTGAAACCCATGACACTGTTATAAGTTTCTTGAACATGATTAAAAAAAACCAGTTTAACTCAAGGGTTAAAGTAATGCAATCAGTTGGTGGATCTGAATTTAAGACTTTGAGTGATTACTTCAAAAACAAAGGAATTACTCATAGAACTACTTGTCCAAACACATCTGAACAAAATGGATTAGTAGAAAAAACATAGACATATAGTAGGGTCTGGTTTAACTTTATTAGCTCATGCATCTCTACCATTAAAATTGTGGTCGGAATCATTTAACACTAACGTGTATCTTATTAATAGAATGTCCACATAAGTGTTAGACGGTATAAGTCCATTAGTAAAGCTTTATAACTTTAAACTAGACTACCTTAGTCTCAAGACATTTGGCTGTCTATGTTTTCCTTACTTGAGACCATACAATTCTAAAAAGCTAAATTTTAGATCCAAACCATGCACATTTATTGGTTATGCTGTTAAACAAAAAGGGTACAGATGTACAGATGAAAATGGACGAATCTTTATCAGTAGACATGTGGTATTCAATGAAAGTATTTTTCCATATAGTAGATCAAATATTAAGACAACCAATAAGGTTGTTAATGATAAATCAGATATACTGAAAACCAAGTTACTTTGATCCACAACAACCAACTGGCAGTGAAATGGTTGTTGATGCTCAAAAGACAACCACTACATCTAATAATTCCATCAATGATTATGTCACTGGGCCTCACAGCCTCCCCAGTCCACTACTCATTAGAGAAGATAATGAAAGCATCAATAATCAAAGCCCTCAAAACACTAAACAAATAACGAGTACTACAGACACCACAGTACTAGTAGATGAAAGCAGTGAAAGCCAAATCAATCAAACAACAAGTAGACAACCCACGAGCGAAGAATAGGGTTGGCTAGGGGCCACCATCCGTAATTTCATATTAGACAAGTATTGGATACGCTGATTGAGTGAATAAATTTTCTTTTCTTATTTCAAGTGGATGACATACCCAATACTCCTAATAAGAAACTATTATGGTTGGCCCCAACCAGCCCTATTCTCTGCTCTAATAAAGAGCATTAACGATAACCAGAGCTAAGAGTGGCATATTCAAGCTCAGAGATATCACAATATCAGAGAAAATATATAACAAAATAGTTGATCATGACTAATATGAATGAGGCAAAATCATCGCCAACTCCAATGGTATCAAACCAGCACTATGCTAAATACAGGGAGAAGCCATAGATAACATTAAACAATACAGAAGTGTTTTGGGTGCACTTCAGTATGCAACCACAACTAGACCTGGTATTGTATTCAGTGTTAACAAGGTTTCACAATTTTTGTAGGACACTAAAGATGAACATTGGAAGGCTGTGAAGAGAATTCTAAGGTATTTGAAGGGCACTATCAATTTTGACTTATCACTAAAAGGAGGAAAGGAGCTAAACATAACTGGATACACTAATTCTGACTGGGCAGTAGATTTAGATGATAGAAAACCTGTTATTGGACACTACAATTATGTTGGAAATAATCTAAACTCTTGGAACTCAAAGAAACTATCAACAATATCTAAAACTAGTGCAGAGGCAAAATACAGAAGCATTGCAAGTGCTACAGCAGAAATAATTTGGTTACAGGCAATCATTATGGGGTTAAAGCTATCGACTTCTACTAAAATTACTATATGGTGCGACAATCAAAGCTCAATTTATATGTTTGCTAATCCTATTCAGCATACTTGACCAAACATATCGAAATAGACATCTACTTTGCAAGAGAACAAGTCAAAGATGGTAAATTATAGGTTAATTACATACCATCTTACTATCAAAGAGATGATATCCTTACCAGGGAACTGTCAGTAAGAGATTTTACCAGATTATGAGACAAACTGAAGATCCAGAGTCAATAGGGACTTGAATCTCCAGCTTCCTCTCACTAATATCCTATCATGCGTCTATTCAAGCAGACATGCCTTAATCAAAGCCCTAACTTAGTGATTTTCAGCTGTCGAACTTCTGTAGGAGAAATCGAAGCTCAATCTACAACATAAACCCCCAAGTTTGCTTCTAATAGAAACTGAGGAAGTAGAAGAAAGCAATTTCATCATAAAGACCATCGATTTTATTTCGTGAGAGCAATTCTAGGGTTTCGAAAACCCTAACCCTAAACTTGAGAGGGGGAGATAAAAATAAAACCGATGGCAAATTGTATTCGGGAGTCTCTCTCTTCTCTTTTATTTGCACTCAAGCGGGTTGTACAGTATTATTGGACTACATGTCCCATTTATCTTTTGTCACAAACTGTGAATGTATATATGCTTTATATCTATGTACAAGCTGTTAATCAATAATACAAGTTCAGTTTACAATCATATATGATTCTCTCTGCAATTCTTCCTCAATTCAAACTCTATCAAAATATAAATTCTATTATTTATAACACCCAGGACTGATAACTTCAATCGTCACACAAATTACTTGGAGTATATCAAGAGGGATAAATATAGGGAAGTGCTACCTTTTCTGGTAAAGTTTTATTATAACGGAACATTCAAATTGGAACAAAAATGGATGAAAAGATGAAAACTCAATCGAGACATCTTAGGTTACTATTAGAAGTAGGATACACGGTAGAAAAATGAGAACTAGTTATTAAAATTTTAAATACAAAATGTCCAACATATTTTACTGGCTTATTAATTGAATTGATAGCATTGTTATACATTACATACCATTATATAGTTAAACAAATCTGACTAGGACTAAAGAGGGTAACCACTAAATAGATTGCAATCATACTTCATATAAACCTAACTAATCATAATATAACTGAATATCAACGTTGGTTGATGATTCTAGGTTTCTTCCCCAAATTATTAGTTCTATTTTTATGCATAAATTTTGGGATCAAAGCCGTGACAGCTAAATTCATGTATATGAAATCCTTTCTTACAAAATGTATATAAATACTTGAAGATAAGTTAGTTTCTATTTGATACTGGATTTTGAGAGGGAATAAAAAAACCTTCACTATTTAAGGAAAACTTGAGCATCTCCAACGATGTATCACATATTACAAAATGTAGTACATACAACCATTTCAATCCCTAGGAAAGTGCAAATTTTATAATCTTCTACATTTCAACTGATTTTGGTTAATATTTTATAATCGAGCTAAGCGTCCGTTGAACAGACATCAGGTGCTATATATATGTCTGTTCAGGTGCCGCTTGTAGAACAGACGCGAATGTTTTGAACGTTCGTTCAACAAGCGTATGAAATAATAAAATAAAAATATTTAATTTTCAGCCTTGTTAAGCTGCATTTTTAGCTAAAACATGAAAGAAAATTGTTACCTTGTTAATGCCTTGGCTTTGTAGGCAGATCAAGAACTTGTGTATCCAAATAGTTTGACATTTACATCTCCAATAATACACGTTATATATATATATATATATATATATATATATAAGAAATTGGGTGCATGGAAGGGTTGGCTTTAAGGCTGGTTTAAAGATCTCATTTTATTCTGGGAAGGTACATTATGTAATTGTATAAATATATACTCCACATTTATTTGCCTACTTCATGTTCAGCTTATCTTTTCTAAACTTGCACTTAAGTTCAAGAGTCTCTAAAATTTAGTTATGTTATATTTTCAATGAATATCATACTTATCATCTTCTTAAATGTTAAAAAAATAGGAAAACAGGAAAGAAAGGGAAAGAGAGAGAGAACATTTTCCAAATAAACATAGGTTAGTCTAAACCGACGTTATTACCGCTGAAGTATGTTTATTATTGACGCATAAAATTGCCGTCACATCCAAAGGTTCTCGATTACACGAGAATATAGTTTTGCGTAAGGAAAAGTAAGTGCAATAAGACAAGAACATAGGAATTTACACTTGTTCGATTCGTATTGAACCTACATCCACTTTAAAGCGTTTGCAGATTTTTATTCACAGTTGAAGGTTATAAGTGTTGGACATCATCATTACAATTGTCCACAAAATTTGGTCAAATATTCGGGAGTTATATTTTGCAAGCAGGAAGTCTTGGGAAAATTTAGTTTTTCTTCTTCTTTCTCAAGGCTTAAGCCGCCATTAATGATGTCCAAGGTCCTTTAGAGTTGTCAAATCATGCAAATGCCAACCCTTTTAAAGTATGAGGTAGGGGGTGTTTATAGGTAGTGGATTAGATGGGAGTAGGTGAGATTTTGGGACCACAGCAGGAATTTTGCATCCTAAAGGAGCGGCTCAGAGAATTTTGCATCTTATGGTATCATAACTGGGAATTTCATATCCCCCTAGGGGATACGTGTTTCACATCCTGAGGGATGCAAAATTCGTATCCCACAGGGATATAATGATCTCGTATCCCTTGGGGATACCGAATCTCATATCCCTGGGATACGAAAATTCGTATCCCAAGGGATATGAAATGCGAGTGGGGTATGAACGATTCGAGGATGCAAAATCTCGAGAAGGCATTTTCCTAGGGGGATACGAAGTAACCTGTGTGATGCGTAAACGCATGGGTTACGAATATGAGGGAGGAGAAATAACGGATATGAAATCATGTGTGGTGTGAGATGTCTGGGATGAAAATTTATGTTTTCAAGGGGTTGTGAGGCGTACGCTCACTTGACTCCGTCTACGCTTGAATCCTGAGTGTTTTGGCAACACTTACGGTTTTAATGCCATGCGATAGGACGAGTCGAGTGGGTATGGTATGCTTTTGGGAAACCGGACCAAAAGGTCGGTTAACACTTGCCCCCCAAAGTATGTCTTGTCTTGACATGATGTGCTTTGATTTGAAGTAATCATATCTGGAAGTTGAAAAGATCTCCAAGCTATGTCGAGCGCTTGGTCATGACGGTTTCGTTGAACATGTTGAGAATTTTGATTCTTTGGTAGCTACTTTAAACATCTAATTCCTGTCGACTCATGAAATTAAATGTTAGTCATCGACTCTCTCTTTTGTCGGAGTGTAAATGAGTCGTCGTCGACGTAGTAACGTGTATGCGCTCACATGTTTTCACGTGATTCCGCGCAATGCGTTCGGAATTTGAAATAGAACACTGATAGTAAATATGTCTTAGTTTTACAATTTCACTAGTTGGTTTTCGTAAACGATATCGAATCGTGAACTCGATTGCTAGGCATATGCTCTTGAGTCATTTTGAACTTTATGAGAATATGATTGGTTAGCGAATCGAATTGGTCTCGACAATTATAATTTTGAATATGCGTAGTCATAGCCAGAGTCGCGAGTTGAGAATTTATCAAAGTTGGAAATTCGATTCCCACATTTCTTTTCTCTATCTTTTTTTCAAAAGATGGGAATTTTCGCATCCCCGTGGGATGCAAATTTTCGTATCCCCGTGGGGATATGATATTTCCATCATGTTGAGCCTCCCCCCACATAAATAAAGGAAGGTGAAATCTCTCTCCTCTGCTAGGCATATTTCGCAACATGAGGACATAGGATTATTTTTTGAAGGGAACCCTGATCAGACCTCAAACACAATCAACAGGTGGGTATGAATCCACCTTGCTATTCAATTTTACGATCAGTTACTAGATTCAAACTCCGGTTTTGTTATTCAACTTGAATTGGAATCTAAAACTCATGATTTCGAGGCTCAAAATCATGGTAGAAGAGGTGGGATTCGAAATCCTTGGGATGTGATTTTGTGCACTCCAGGGGATTCGAAGGAGATGGAGTGGAGAGATAAGAAGGAGAAGGGGATATAAGGACGGTGTTTCACATCCCGAGGTTGTGGAAGGATAAGAAATTCCAATTTCATGTCCCGGAATAGTAGGGGTGATGCTTCGCATCGGCTTCATACTTCCGAGGAGAAGGATCCCGGGTTCAAATTTTGCATCCTTATAGGGGATGTGAAATCATGATTTCGTACCCACCCTGGGTGGTGTAATTCGCTAAGTCCTAGGATGTGAATTTTGCATCCCAGAGATTTAGGGATTTTTCACTACATGGGGATGCGAAGTGTACAGGAAGGCTGGGAGTCTAAGTTTCAAAGGGGAGAGTGGGATGCGATGCAAAGTAAGGCGGAGGGACGTGAAATTCTTACAGCATAGGGGATGCGAAATTGCTGTGACTTGGGGATGCGAAATTCACATCCGCGGGGTTAAGAAATTTCGAACCCATAACAAGCCGGATGAGAATTTCGCATTAGCCGTGGGGATGAAAAGTTACTAGGTTTCGAGGATGCGATTTTTGCATCCTTAGGACTCAGTAAATTTTGACTCCCCCTATTGTTAGATGCATCTCACCCTCCTTAATGGAAATTCGACTCCGGTGAGACCCATTATTTGATTTGCATCGTCTTCGTGACGTTACGTGATTGGATCAGACTTAGGTTTAAACACATTGACTGATGATGCCTTTACGCCCAAACAAGAGATGATAACTCGGACTTGCTTATAATAATAGAGCATAAACTCAAACCTTGGACATGTGACTGAACTACTGACCTTTAATCTTTTCTTCTTATCCCAATCACGACGTAGTCACGACTCGACACGAACCCGACGATGTTGATCAATGACAACAATGGTTATAGTTCTAGAGAATGTTGATCATCGCTATGTAACAAGTTCTTTTATTATAATCGTATCAGCACTTCACGACACTGCATGTTCATGTTAGTTTATACCAACACGAGGATTACAGGTTTTTTAGTGTCTAACGCGACTATGTTAAAAGTATAGTTTGCAATGGCATCCCGATCTTCTCGAAGACTTCAGGGCTTGGAAGATGAAGCCTCATAACACTCATCATTCTCGATTGGGTCATCTAACAACTCCAGTCTAGGGGCCAGCGAGTTTGAGACTTCAAAGGCATCCACTCCGTCTCAGGTCGGGGTGTCCAGTTGAAGGAACCACAACAGTTGGCCGAACGCCCGACCGAGCCAAGGATACCAGAAGAGTTGGAGCGGTAGAAGGAAATCTTAAAGAAGAAGAAGAGGCTGCAGATATAACGAATAAATATGTCCTCGAGGCCGGATATGATGGTGGATGCCACCATAGTTGATGATCCATCAGATTCGGTGCCTTCAAGGATGGATGAAGCCATGTTAAGGCGTGTGTGCACTAAGTTCTGCATACCCTGGAGCAATGTTCACGTCCCTGAAGAGGGGGATAGGGCGCATGCACTTTCATAAGGATATAGTGCCTAGAACATGCACATGTATGTTTTTGTGTGCATGCCTCCGCCCTGTGGGTTCATCCGGGATATGCCGCGCTACTTCCTATTAGCGCCGACGTGGTACCATCCAAACGCATATGCCTTCCTCCTTGGTACCTGCAGTCTATTTGGGGAATACCTGCATATGGTACCTATTGAGGATGATATCTTATTCCTGTTCCATATGAAGAGGAGAACTGCTATTGCAAATTTCCTAATTAAAGGCATAAGCCAACACTTGGTTTGTCCTGCATGGAGCAGACTCAGTGCCTTTAAATATGATTGGTTTTATGTCCGCTGTCCCCCAGGATTTGCGAGGCGATGGTTGGTCGGAAGTAAGTGTCTTTCTTGCCTTTGGTTCGTAGTTAGTTGAATCATAAGCTCGAGACTAAGATTATGTTTATGTGATAAGCATTCCTCCATTACCCAAAGGCAAAGTGTACCAGGAGCGCCTTGAAGCGCTGAGAGCTATTCCGTCTGAGGCTCGCACCACTGAGAATATCCTGACTGAATAATGTTTTCATCAAATGGGCTTACTCCATGCAAATCGTTCAATAACCCGTCCTGTTGGTGCTAGAGAGGAAGAAAAGGCGAAAACCGAGGGAGGAAAAAGTCCTCTGGGTCTGCAAAGAAAGGTGCCCCTATCGCGTCTAAATGACGCAAGGTCGTAAAGAATCAGGAAGAAACACTGAGCATAGTGTTGGTGATTAGGAGATAGTTACTAGAGAAATGGGTCTGCCGTCTACTCCTGTCTCGTCTACAATAGTTGAGACAAGGGCAGGAGAGTTTCCTAGACCGATTTCTCCTATTATTACTTCTAAGACCATCGCATCGTTGGAGATGGAGGGTTAGTTTAAAGACCTGTACAAACTTCCAATCGATGTTACTTTGTCTTGGCCTAGTAGCACTAACAAGGGAAGCTTAACAGTGAACGTTGGGGAGGTCCCCCCTTCGAGCGAGCTTAAATCTAGTCCTTTGAGAGAATACATAAGACACACACTCATAAACACTACATAGAACAACATTTGTTTGTGTGCGTGGAGTGTTTGATTCTTACTTTGAATATGTTCCACGCATGTGAAATGGCTCGAGATGGTGATCGAGATCGAGGTGAGGAGTAGGGTTATGACTAGTTTTAGGAGAGGCACATAACTGCTTACACCCTCCGCTCTCCCATATGACTGCGGCAGTGAACATCGCCATAGGGATCAACCTCAACATTCGAATTCTTCGCCACCAATCATTCGATCGTCGAGAACATATTTGAGGCTAGAAATAGCGAGCACAAGGCAGCAGTCGTCGACACTCCCTCCTTATGTTCCACCTTTGGCGCCTGTGACCACATCTGGAAGTATGGAGTTGGCGCTTGAGGATCGAAGACCCAGAAAGAAAGGAGTGTCAAAGAAAGGCACACAGTTTTCCGACATGTCGGGGATCTCGTAGTTCATTACTGAACAAAAGAAAATGATGCTAAAGGAGGCATTTCTCGGCTTCTATTTTGACGAACTCAAGTGATTGTCGGACATTCACCAGATTCCTCTAAACGTGGACAAGGACGTTTACGACAAAGTATATGATGTGTGATTCCAGTATAGGGAAATGCACAGGTACGCGAGGAATTTCTAAGAGCGGATCTTTAAAAAGAATGTGGAATTCTAGAACCTAGAACTGGATGTTAAAGCTAAAAGGGAGTGCATCCAGAGTAGGGATAAAGAACTGAGTAAGACAAGTATCTGAAATGTACCTATATCTGCGTATACGAGTAATACATTTATATGCTAACTCTCTGCTACCGAAACAGCACAACTGAAGTGAGAGCACCAGAAGGTGGAGGCAGAGGAGAAGCAGGCTTGAGAGTCATACAAAGATACAGTGGCCAAGGTCTCGTAAGAGAGTATGGCTCTCAAGAAGGATAACAAAGCTCCATCGAAGAGGAACATCTAGTTGGGGATTGAAAATAAAGAGTTGCATCAGCTCCGCATTGATAATGAGTCTCTTGTTGCAGAGAACAAGAAGATGAAAGAGGAGAATGAGCAGGCATAACGACTCATCGAAGAAAACAATGAGCTTAGATAGCTGCTTGATCTGAGGAATGTTGTGCTTGCTCAAGCCATAAAGGAGAAAGCTAATGCTGAGGCTATAAGCAAAGAGGTGCTGACCTAAGTAGATTGTGTGAGGGCCGAGCATTAAGTGGAAGTAGAGAGGCTCAAGGCTGAAACTGAGGATGCCGAGGCTAGGGTGGAGGACCCTCTAGAGACATACATTTGTGGCATATACGTCAAAGCACTTCGATTACACCGAATCTAGTGGGTTGAATATTTTCCCCAAACCATGGCTCGGACTTGGGATAGATTGGTGCAGTGTGAGGCTCAGTTGCGGTAGGTGGACTCAATCATGAGCTCGATTTAATGTTTGAACATTTGACCGAGGAGGAGCGCATGGTGCTGGAAAAAGGGAGAAGGTTGTTCGGAGAGGACGCTGAGAAGGCGAGGATGGCAGAACTTACTGCTGTAAAGGGGAAGGCAGTAACTACAGGAAGCGTGATTGTTACTTATGAGTTTATAGGAGGTAGCTCTCAACAATAGAAAATTGTGCCATCCACCTTTATAAGTGGTTCATTGGTCCCACCCCCATCAATATCAAGTATGATATCGATTACACACGGTTGGGACAAGGAAGCTCTCTCTAACCTGCAATCGGGAGCATTATGCTTGCCGAAATTGCACCGCAAATGTTGGAAGGTAAGTCTCACTACTACGGATGCTAGAAGGATATAAACACGAAGTCGAAGTAAACTAATTCGTCTTCTTTTTCATCGTGTAGGTTCCTTTGAGGCGGAAGTAACAATAGGCTTTGCACCAACATTACCTGTATTGCCTAGGTATTATACGAGAACTCAAAGAGAACATCTCAGAGAAGGAGGCAGTCACTTGGATACATTCTATGATCTGGATCTCGGGGATTTGAGAGACTTTCTCACGGAAGGGAAAGAAAATGATGGATAAGATGCTCAAGTAAACGGGACGATAGAGGCGGGAGTGCAAACAATGCAGGATCTGGTTAAATCACATAAGGCCTAGCCGCTCGCTAAGTATGAAGAGCAGGAGGATAAGAGGAAGGCAGATGAGGCAGCCCTGCAGATAGCCTAGTGGAGGATAGGAAGAAAGACGAGGATGAGGCTAAGGTTAAAGTGCAGGAGGCGGCGAAGAAGGATGACGATGAAGTTTTCAAGAAGAGAGCTGATGATGAGGCCGCTAAGAAGAGGGCCAACGATGAGGACACCAAGAAGAGAGCCGACACTGAGTTTAAGAGGTTGTAGAAGGAAGAGGCCAAGAAACTCAAGGCTGGGCGAGCTACCGGACTCAAAGCGGCCATGGAGGCCAAGCAAAAGGCTAAGATGGAGGCAAAGAAGGATAAGGAGACTGAAAAGGGGGGAAGCACCTCGGCGATACTTGCAATCACAAGCGAACCCACACCCAAGCCTTCGCAAGTAATTCCTCCCACTAAGGAGCAGGTCATCGAGATCTTGAGTGGCAATGAGGATCAGGACAAGTTCAAGGTGGTGCCTCATGGGTCAGCTTCTCCAACCATGGGAAAGAAGGGAAGAGGAGGAAGCAACACCCAAAAGAGGAGAAAGAAGGTTGGTGACAAGTCGTCTAGTGCTGAGTCGAAAACAAGAAGAGGAAGAAGAAGGGTGGCTCGTCCAGGTGAAGGTTACAATAAGTTTTTGGTTATGTAGGCCGATAAGGTATGCGAGTACGACCCTCGCTATCGGAAACGTGATGTGGTTTTCATGTACATAACATTGTTACATAGGAATATACATTGTAGTTTGCTTTTGTGAATGAAATTTTTATTTGACTTTGCTTATATTACATGTTTTATTAAGTGTTTGAACTTTCGTCTATGCTTTCCAATATTTGTAGTTTCGTAAATGTACTTGTAACAACCCGGAATTTTGGAACCAAATTAAAATTTATTTTTAATTAATTTTATTGGATTTTATAGATTTAAAATGATTTGTTTTGAGAATTAACGATTTAAAATTTATTTAAATGGAAGTTTGAACGTATAAATTTAAAATTTAATTAAAACGAACTCGAAAAGGCGTGGTAGTTTGAAATTTTGGTTTTGAAGTTTAAATGAATATACAGAACTAAAATAAATCGGATTTCAGTAAAACAAGAAACGTTAAAATTGATTTAATTATATCTTCCAAACGAATGTAAGAAATTGAGATTTCACTTTATAAATTGTAAGTTATGGGGAAATTAAAATTTAAAATAGTCGCTATGGAATTTTTATATATATATATATATATTCGATATTATATAGTCCTTAAAAATGGTCATTTTGCGAACTGTAACACCCATTATTTTTAACGACACTAAAAGAGGATAAATTAAATAATAATTAATATTCTGAATTAAAGAAAACAGACTACGCCATTGCGTCCATCTCGAAATTCTGGTCAAGATAGACATTTGGTTTGCGTAAAACGGACACCGTATGAAGAAGTTATGAGGGTTTTAAATTTGTATACGCGCAGAAATATTATATATATACACATGAGTCAGAGATGAGTCAGAATTTTATCCAAAACCGTTCGAATTTGAAAAGAAAAAGTGGCGGCAGTTTTCCCGCTCTAGGGGGTCGACCCCCCTAGAGGGGTGTTGACACCGAGGTCGACCCCCCTTAAGGGGTGTCGACACCAGGGTCGACACACCTATAGGGGTGTCGAAACCCCTAGGGCTGACGTGGCAGTCGATTTCAAAGGGGCTTGCATCTATATATGCATGGTCGTTTCTCTTGTTTTCTTCATTGAGAATTCATGGTGGCTAAACTCTGTCGGTGTCTGAACTGAACTGGATCTGTTATCTTCTACAACTATAAACTAAAGCAAATAGAGATTCAAGATCCATTCTTTTTCTATTTTTCTAATCCAAACTCTGTGAGTTCCTAGTTGCTTTTAGATTTGAATATTTAAAAGTAAACATGTCACGACTATGATTTCGATTTGTTCATATGCCTAGATTATATAAGATCCATTGTAAATTGTGATTATATGACATTCTGAATTGGTTGGATTTGGATCTAAATCTCTATCTAGTCGAATCTAGTGTAACTTCTATGACATTTCATGATGTGAATCTTAAACCTTATTGTGTAGATCTACTTTTAAACTATTGGATCTAAATTATGTGGACATTTAAATTGTTAATCAGATCTAGTTTATCATCTTGTGCCTATTATGTTAGATCTGAATAGTTGGACATCTAAATGGTTAATTTTGATCTTATTATGCTCACTATGACATCATACTTATGTTAGAACTAGTAATTGCTACAAGTTCATCAGATTTTTACTCATATGTCCACCTTATCACCATGCTAGTTTATGTTTATGCCAAGTTATGTTAAAACAATCACTTTGGTCATATTCCTATTATTTTTCCCTTTTATCGTTTATGACTAGGCTATTAACTAGCCTAGGCATGCCGCCAATTTTGTGAGTACGCTAGTTAGGGAACGAGGAAAAAAGGTAAATATTAGCATAATTTGAATATAAACATCATTGGACATATAATTCAAATTATTGGGTAAAATGGGCATTAACACCTGTAACACCCCACCTCCGCCAGTGCCACTCTTGCAAGGACACTAGCTTTGGAGGGGCGTTTAAACAAGGTAAACATGCATGCAGATATCACAAGACAGAACATATAAGTAAAACAGAGTAGTAAAGCAGCGGATAAAACTTGCATTTCCAAAACCACAGTTAAGTTACAATAAAGTACTTAGTCATTATTTTCCAACAAACAAAGTCTAGAAAAAAGCATAAACTGAAAAACCGAAATACATAAAATACTATCCCCAAAGTGAAGTGATAAACCATAGCTAGCTCAATGTCCAAACCCGTACATGAGCAAATCCAGTAAGCAAGCTAGAAAGATCCAAGCTAAGCTCCAATGTTCCCACCCTGAGAACCTGAGAGGGGGGAAACGGAAGAAAAGAGGTGAAAGAAAACAGGTCAGTCAAAAAGACTGGTAAGCCCTACTACTATCTGTCTATGAACTAGTAAAGTTAACTGGCATGAGAAGCTGAGATGAACATAAGGATAACAACATACTGGCATGATGATTAACTAACAAGATAGATAAAGGTGTCATCGCATAATTAAGGTTAAGTTTTGCACCACGGGTGTACTAGCATTCTAACATGTCAAGTAAAAATAAGAATTGATCCCTTGGCCCAAGCTTGGCCCAACATCATGAGATGACCTAAATCAAGGTCCAACTACTCGGTCTAGTCGATCGGCTCCCTATAAGCCTAACTCGTCAAGTGTCGGTGTCATACGGCTTAATCATGTAATGTAGTTGGCTGTGCAGGGTCCACCCTAGGGTGTATCAGGCCCTATGGTGTAACCCTCTGACACCATACCATGATGCACAGTCCAAACCTACCGTTGCCCGTGTTCAACTCCGGACTTGATGTGCACGACCATGGTCCGCCTGAACAACCGGGGCATCATTCAGCCGTCTCTTTTGGTCTCTTACAATCAGCCCAGTAATCATGCCCCACCCTAGCCTAGTCCTAGGGTCTTATGATACTACCTAGAAGGTTACTGCTGAAAAGGACCACGCAACTAGGGTTTCTTAACGGGTTAAATGTGGTTAACCCGATCCAAACGTGGATTAAATCGGTTAAGATTACCCAAGGCTCTTGACTTAACCTCGATTAACCCATCAAGCCCAAATTGGTTAAGTATTAAGTGGACCATGACTTAACCCTAATCAGGAGGCATTAATTAACTTAATGCGCTTTAACCTCTCACATTAGACTTTGTTGTGGTTACTAGTTAAGCCGGGCGTGTCCGGGTAGCTTTACACCACAACTAGGTCTAACCTCGGGTTAGAGCACAACATGACCAACTTCTCACATTGGGTCCTATTATTTGTAGCCACTAGTTAAGCCGGGCGGGTCCGGGTAGATTTATGCTACAAACTCAACCCAACCTCGAGTTGGCCACACTCATATTTTCTAAGTGTCATGTCCATTATGTTTCCAAAACATAATTACAAGTTAACATATCACGTCATGTTACAAAAATCATGTTCATGTCATTATGTTACCCAACCCCAACGTAATCCCATCGTTTACATAATCGCAACAACGCATAAAGGATAAAATAGGGAACTTGGCATAACCATGACATAAAGGTGTTGAAGTCACAAGTTTAACATGGTGGCATATGAAATGTACATATGTTCATATACTTGCATATTGCATTATTAGGCTTCAAAAGCATGCATAAAACCAAACTTAGCATATGAGTGATACATGGTGATAAATGACATGTAGAAGTTGCTAGAAGTTCGCATTTTGCCTCATATGCAAGTTATCATAAGGGATATGATAACTTTCATGTTGCCAAAATGCAACCTTTAATATAAAGCTTGGAGCTTTATGCTCAAAACCTCAAGTTTAACTTGCATAACATGATAACATGATCAACCCAAACTTGCATAACATAGCAACATGTGTCATACATAATGATTAAACCAACTTGCATAATGATCATCCAAACTTGCATATAATGATCAACCAAACTTGCATATAATGATCAACCAAACTTGCATATAATGATCAACCAAACTTGCATATAATGACCAACCAAACTTGCATATAATGATCAACCAAACTTGCATATAATGATCAACCAAACTTGCATATAATGATCAACCCCAAACTTGCATCATTCATTTAACTTTAGAGTTCAAAGAAAGAAAGTAGAAAAGGGCTTACAATGCTATGAAAACACAAATAAATATTTATTATAAAGATTGAGACGAAGCCCTTATGCAAGCACCAAAAACCCAAATATGCAAGCTCCAAATGAAAACCCTTGAGCCAATTCAATAAAAACCCTTGAGCCAATTCAATAAAAACCCTTGAGCCAATTCAATAAAAACCCTTGCTTTGAAATAGAAATGTTGCAACTTGACTTGAATGCAAGCTAAGAACACTCATACAAGTTTGAAAACACTTGTATGAACTCAAAATCTCTCATAGAAATTAACTTAGAAATTTTAGCATGAGAGTGGAGGCCATGAGAGGAACAAATTTGACATAGTTTAGTTGTAGGATTGAATAATGGTGATTTAGGCTAGGTTTGGGGTCTTTTTATAGAGGATTAGGATAGTATTAGCCATAGGATTAACCCTAGATTCAATCCAAGCCATCAAAGCATGTCTTGGGGAAGAAGTCAAGTGTAGGAACCATCTAGGGCCTTTAGATTAAAGCTGAACCATGAGAACCATTCAAATGCAAAATCTGCATTTGAGCGAATCGGCCCATGGGTTGACAGCCAAACACCCTGGATTAACCCCTAGTCGATCCAGCGGGCTCGGGTCGACCTCAAAAATCGGCCGGTTCGGTTATTCCCCTCTCCCAATTCACTGTTTTGAACATTTTTGCATATTTATTTATTTAATTTTCAATTATATATATATATATATATCAATATATATATATTTCTCTGCGCAACCCATTTCACTCAATTAAGTATACTTTAATTTGTGAATTTTTCGTGAAACTTCGCGAGGCCATATCTTGGTCATACGGACTCCGATTTTCGAAAACTCGGACTCTATTTCGCGTATTTTTCCAAGACGAATGCAATGGCACAACCCGTTTCCCTTGATTCAGATTTTATAGTTTAATTCTGCCTCCATTTATGTTATAACATGTTATTCAAAAATACGGGTTGTTACATTCTCCCCTCCTTAAAGGATTTCGTCCCCGAAATCTCCAAGTTAGGAAGAACGTATCCTACCATCCATCATCCATCTACTCAAAACATCATCCACGAGCAATCATTGTCCTTAAAAGGTTCTAAATGCCGTATGATCATATGCAAAGGTGTGTGTATATGTACTTATCTAATGCGAAAATCAGGAAGTTACTGATTCAGTAAACCCCCTTAATGCAAAATATGTTAGTGAAATGAGTCCATATGTATGCAAATTCCTAACATAATTTATAATCTCTACATGAGTGCGCATAACATTCATCTATATGCAACATCCACGTGATAGCATAACAGGTTTTCATCCATGAATAAGCATAAACACTCATGCATATGCGGTATGAAAGTGTGTGAGCCGATCTTAGTGCCTAACGTGTATTATGCATCCACGAGTATCCACTTGCAAACACTTGCAACCACTTGCAAACATCAAACATAACATGTTTCAAATACATGTTTCAACCAAGGGTTTCTACCTAAGGTTCTCATGACAAGATTTACGAAACAAGATAAACTAGATAAGCATGGATAGCAAAGGGAAGATATACCAATCTAGGAAAAGAGATTGAAAATGTATCCTCCAAGAGAAATGGATAAAGCACGCGCCTCTTCTCCTTGGTTTCCCAAGTTGCGTCTCCCTCTGTTTCACTCCATTGCGCCTTAACAAGCTTAACTTATTTGCTTCTTAGCTTCTTTATCTTCATTTCCATGATACGAATCGGAGCTCGTCTCAGGGTTGCTTCATCCTCTACCTCCATGTCTTCAAGAATACTTGGTTCAACCACTTTGGCGGGTCTGTGCAAACACTTCCGGAGATGCGAGACATGAAAGACATTATGCACTCCGGCCAGCTTCTCGGCAATTCCACCTTATAAGTCATCTTCCCGACTCTTTCTATAGTAGGGAAGGGTCCTACGATCCTTGGTGTCAGCGAACCATATTTCGCAAAGGAGAAATCTTCACAAAGACCATATCTCCAATTTTAAATTCCAAGTCTGTCCTTCGCTTGTCTGCATAGGATTTCTGTCTGTCTTGGGCCGTTCTTATCCGTCTTCGAATCAATTCAACCCTCTCGGATGTGTCCCTTATCATGTCGGGCTCAATTATAAGCTTATCCGTCGTCTTCCCACCAAAATGTTGGTGGCTTGCACGGCCTCCCATACGAAGCTTCAAATGGTGCCATCCCTATGCTGGCTTGATAGTTATTATTATAAGCAAACTCTACAAGAGGAAGGTGGTCTTCCCAAGTACCACCGAAGTCGAGAACACAAAACCTCAAAAGATCTTCTAGCACTCTATTCACCCTTTCGGTTTGGCCATCCGTCCGGGGGTGATAGGCTGTACTCAGATTCAATCGCGTACCCATTGCTTCTTGCAAACTGTTCCAGAACTGGCTAGTGAAAATTGGGTCACGATCGCTAACTATGTTAGAAGGAACTCCATGCAGCCGCACTATCTTTTGAAGATAAACAGATGCTAGCCGCGATACGGTCCTCTTGCTTTTCACCGGAATAAAATGGGCTCTCTTTGTAAATCTATCAATTATTACCCATATCCCATAAAGCCCAAATAGTTTGGTGGCGAACTTCTTCACCCCAACCATATATCACAAATAGGCTAGCCATACTCCTTAGGGGGTTTGTAACAGAACTAAGATTGAGGATAGGACTGAGAGGATATACTTAAAAGGTATCATGCGAGTAAGCTCTACGGAACAATAGGGATCAAGGATATACACTTAGAAAGAGATTAAATGCGCGTATCTAGACTTCAATCTTCTAAGCCGCATTTTCTTGTGCTTAATCCCATCGTGCCCTGACCGTCTTTTATCTTCGCAATTCCGTAGTTCTTAATTCTTGTTCCCAAAATATGAGTTAGAACTCATTTCACCGTTGCTTCTCGTTCCACTTCCACTTATTCTTTGCCTAAAATACTTGGCTTAAACATAACTGCGTGCTCATGGTTCATGCAAGCTTTCCAAGATTCGTTAGTGAATCTTGGATCTCATTTACATACTATACGGTATCCCACGCAGAAAACTATCTCTTGAAAACAGTGCCAATCCACGTTGCCAAACTGGAGTTGAGGTAAGGGCTCTCTTGAGCCTTTGAAAAGCAAGCTCACACTCCAAGTCCCATGCAAAGACTAAGTTCTTCTTCGTCAACTTAGTGAGAGGGGCCGAAATCTTAGCGAAGTCTCTGATGAACTTCCTATAGTAGCCCGCCAAACCGAGAAAGCTTCTTACTTCGGTCGCATTCACTACAAGAAAATATTATATTAATAGCAACATGGATTGCACGAAAATTTGGCTTGCTATTATTAAATGGTTATTCTTTATTTAACTTAAAACGACAACAAGTTGAAGCGCAATTATATTAAAACGTCCGCATTTATATTAACGTAGTACATGCCGAATTAGCGTTCCATTTTTATTTCCCTCCCAACTTATTTTTAGGTCGCCAAAATTTCATTTTCGCTTTCCCCCCTCAGGCTTCTCATCTTCACCCCCTTCAATCTTTTTAATAATTTAATTTGTCTCTTTCGCCGCTTTCTTCCTCAAGATATTATTTAGCCTCAATTCTTCAAGATCAATTCTTCCCATTATATTTGATTAAAAAGTTGCGATTTTTATTCTTTCTTTGGGGTTTCGATATCTGATGGCGGTTGCCGTAGACCAATGAATGTGCGGGTTTCGATTGGTTATGGGTTTAGATATTAGAAAGTGGAGGACAGTTTCGAATCAGGTTAGGGCTTGTTTAGGATGTTTGAAGAAGAATGTGTTATAGTAGATAGGTTCAGGTTGGGTGGAGGTGACGTGATGATTGTGGGTTTATTTGTTCAGAACTAGAGATGAAAAGGAGAAGTCTGTTGGTTTATCTCCAGTGGTAGGTGGATGTTGGTACAGTGCGGCAATTTTGGAGCTGAGGTTGCATTTGTTGATAGTGTTTGCAAGAAATTCGGGAAGGTGTTGGCTTTGGGCGTAGTAACCGGGGTTTGATGAGGATGATTGATGGTTGCGGATGTCGCAGATGATTTGTAGTAGATGAGGCAGAGGATTGCGATATGGGTTGTGATAGTGGTAGGCTAATGGATATGATTTTCTAGATTGAGTGGATGGTCTGATATCAGAGCAGTAATGACTTTGGTGACAGGAGGTTGGTGATGGTCTCTGCAACAACCTAAGTAAGCTTATGTCCTTTGGTGACAGGAGATTGGTGCATGGAATATATTGAGTGGGTGGTCTTTTGGCTTTATTTTATTTATGCATTGAGCCCTATGAAATTTCAATCATGTTTTTTTTAGTTATGTTAGCCGTTTTTAGGAAAAGCCAATGCCAAAAGATTACAACCTAAAAGCATATGTTTCACCTTCATGCAACACAAAAATCTAATAATGATAATCAAAATATTTTATGAATGTCGTGTCCATAACACCGATTAGCACTAGTAAGAATCTGAAATTCTGAATATTTTAAAATCTATACCTGAAAGAATTCCTACCAAATGACTTTTAACTCATTACTAAATTTCCTTCAATCTTCAAAAGTAAATGGAAATTGCTTCAGCACAATTGACCTTAAAAAAGAAGATAGCTCAACCGATCTTGCTTCTATCGGTTCGACAAATGCATTAAATTCAACTTTCATTCTGACTTGCACAATTCAAAGGCAATCTTCAAACTTTACTCTAGCGTACAGTCTTCTTTTCATAGCTGGATTCCTATCCACATCTCTAATTGTTCTATCAATTTTCGTTGCATCTGGGTTTGTTGGTAGCGTGCATTGCTAAGTTCTCTACATTTTGAACATCAATCTTTTAATGTGGAAACTTTATTCCCAAGATCTTTAGTTGTCTTATTTCAAAAATCTATTATATTGTGTTAAACAAATTATGTTTCAATTTTATCACCATCTTAAGCTTAGGCTCCAGTATATTGGTTTTATTAACTCAAAGACTTGAATTGCTTTTTTACTCCTGCTCTTTTATCGTGTTGCAGAGGATGAAAGCTGCATTGTAGACTTCGTCAAGTGTTTTGAAGATGACTTGGTTCATGATGGAAGGCTTGATTTTGTCTCTGTCTTGCAGATGTGACATAAGATCGGATTGTGGTATTTCATCTATCATAGGTTTGTATGCAACCATATCTGTACAGTTTTCTACATTTGCTTATTTGATAGGTATTTAATCAGACTACACATGCTGAAATGTGCATTTCATATTGCTAACGTGTTCATGTATTACAGTATGGTTTTACTGCAGATTTTGATGGCACTCATCTTATACAAAGAGTTACAGGTATTTGAAATTATGTTCAAAGTGATTTAGTCTTCTTCTTTTCTCGGAGAGCAAAGCGATAGCAAGTTCAATGCTTGAGTTACTTCCCAAGAAGCAATCCAAGTTCAGACAATGTTAGTTGGTAAGTATATTAACATAGACATGTATGGATGTCTGCAGAAATGATTATGAAACTGCTTATTTTAAGAAATACCACTTATTTCATGGCTTAAATATTTATATCAATCTATTATCACTAATGCATGCACTGGATTGGCATTCAAGGGACATCTAAAATAAATGTGAGCTTTTAAGCTGGCCGGTCATTTTCCATGACTGCTTTTTTTCTTTTTTGCATATTAGTAAGTGCTTTTACTTTATATTTTCAAAAAACTTCCATTAAACTTCATCATATATTGCTGTATTCAGGACCAGTTACAAGCAACTACCATCTAGCCTCCATAATTATTGTTCCGTTGCGCATTTTACTGATCTTCAGAGGCAATTTGATGGCATTTTATTGATATTAAAGTAATCTTATAAGATTAAATATGCTTGTCCAAAATATTATATGCTGGTCCAAAATATTATATGCTGTAGTCTGTTGATAACCAATAAAACATTTTTTATTATTTGAAACCTACCCTAATTCTATTAAGCAGCCATGATTAATATTAAAAATGTTCTATGATTTAAATGCTGGCATTTCCCTTTGCAATGTTAAGGAATTAGTTTTAATCATCTTGGATCATTTACATAAACAAACTATATACAATTATTATTGTTTTTAAATAAAAAAAACATTTTCTAGCTGTAAAGAAATTCACCAACACTATTTCAATTACTCTAAGTTTTTCCATCATATAGTTGAAAATGCTTCAAATATTAGTTAAAATTGCTTTAAATATTATTTCAGTTGCACCATTTTTGTTCTTATTTTCATATTTAATTCTATCAACTTGTTATCTTTCTGACATGGTGGAAAAAAAATTTGATTTGTCTTAACAACAATTATATGTTCTCTAAATTCAACTAGAAAACCAAATATTTTGTTTAAAGGCTGAACTTATCTTAGTGCATAAGCTCAGAGTTGATGAACTAAAATAAAAGTAGTGGTTGAGGTTAATATTTGGTAATTATTTTTCATTTGTTGTGAACATTTATGCTATGCATATATAACATAATCTTTTTAGATCTCCTGCTACTACCTTAAAGTCCTAGTATCTCGATGTGGAGTTCTTTTTGTGTCATTTTCTATTTTTTAGTGTGGTTCTTTACCATCTATTACACTTGTGAGGACTGGTTTCATGATTGAGAAGGCTTAGACTTCCATTTGACATATGCGAAGATATATTTAGCTGTTGTACAGTAGACTTTTGTTCCGACTGTCAAATAAACAATATTTCTTCTTGGGCTGTGACTCATTGCATCTTTTCATATCCTATTTCACATTTGTTGTTTACAAAGGAAGCCATTTTGATGGCTGCTATGAAATATCCTCTGTGTTGTTTGTATGAAAAAGTTAAATGTTTGATGTTCTAAACACTGATTGTCCACAGGCTGTCTCTTCATAATTTTTCTGCCTTTCTATGAGGATGAAACGAAGATGATGCCAACAGACTATTATGCATTGAATAATCATACCATTAATGTGAAAAACTTTTTTCTATTATAGTTAATACACAATTATTTGCACTTAGGTACTTCAAGTATCCCATCTTATCCACTGTATTTTCACACAATTCAACAAATAATTCATTAGTCGTGGCATCTAAATTTAAAGCATAAAAATTAAATTTATTTAAATAAAAGCAGGTGCTTCTATCCATGCCTTTACCATATATGAATATTTGTATGTATCATAAGGGGAAGATTAGGATAGTAACTACTTATTCTGACCTATTATTTTTCTTTCCTATTTTTTGGATTTCTTTTTTAATTTTTAATTACACTAAATTTCTTGATTGTAGAATTCTTACGTAGTTTATGGTGGATACAAATCATGGGTAAGCAAAGGTCTGCGTGTTAAACAACTCAAACAAGAGACTGCATTGACCGTCTTGAACGAGGTAGTGTTGCGAAATTTGGATTAGTACTGGTATATCTACAGTCGAACACCACGTCTGATTTAATCTTAAATTCATCTCTTTTATATGTCCATTCAAATGCTAATTCTGTTTACCCTCTAAACTATCTACCAAAGATTTTCTTCATATGAGAACTCAGATGATTTCTGGATCAACTTTGATACACACACTCTTAGAACCTTGTCTATTGAAAGTCCACAACATTTCATATGCTAACAAAGAATTCTCTGTTATATTTCTGCCAGGTATGAAGGCATTCTGATTAAGAGACACTAGTTCATTCAGGTAAATTTTTATCCTATTAAAAATGATATTAGCAATGACTTTATAAATAACATTGCAACAGGAAATTGGGTGATAATGATGTAGGATTTTCCTTTTTCGGAACCAAAGTGACAAAAGTATGATTAATTTCTTTAATTACGAGACCAGTTGCAAACACCCCGTGAATAGCTGCTAGTAAATCATCTTTAATAAGTTCCCAATGACGTTTAAAAAATCTAGAACCCATATCATCACGCTGAAATACCCAGACTAAAATTGGACAATGATCACTCGTTGAGTGATCTAAAGTGTGAGCATTGGAAGTAGAGAAGGAACATAAGAATTCGAGTTAATAAAAACTCTATCAATCTTACCGTTATGACAGAACTTAAGGCCACCTCTCCATGTAAACTTATTACCTAATCAGTGCACCTTGTAAACCTGCTGTTTGGATAGTGTCAAAAAACCATTCATCCACCTTTGTATTATATGAAGAAGGTCCAATTCTGTCTGAATTGTACAAGACCAAATTAAAATTTCCCGAAACTAGCCATGGTAAGTTATCAAGTGTACCAATATATTTGATATGGTCCCATAGTTATTTTCTGTGACCATGATTGTGATAACCGTAAACAGCCGACAACTTTAATTTAAAATCGCCAATATTCTGTAGTGAACCTGATATAGCCTGATGGTTGCTTGCTATGACACCAAACTGCCAATTGTGAGTGCTCCACATAACAAACATTCGACTCTTCTCATTTGGATATTCATTTGCAAAATAAAACCAACCAGGTTTATACCCATACACAAATAATTTAATATCCTCATTAGATAGCTTATGTTCAATTAATATAAATAATGAGATATTGTAAGAATTAATATGGTCTAAAATATCATATTTCCTGGTAGGGGGATTCATGCCCCTGACATTCCAACAAAAAATCGACATTAATGGTGAGAATTTTCAATGTGCCCAATATTCGAGTTACCTGTTTTTTTTTTCTATTTTAATTTATAATTACCAGTAAAACTTCTGAATACTTCAATCAAAACTATGTTTAAATAATTCAATGAGTGGCTTACTATTATACCATTTATTTGTCAAAGCGAATATGTAAACTTCTATATTAGTTACAAGTATCATTTTCCTGGAATATAGTAATGATACTGATTTTTGGTCTTTGCAAATATTTCTTGTTGTGCTTCCGGTTCAATTATGACTGTACATTTTTAAATGTTGCTATGTTGGAATACATGTTATACTTTGAACATTACTATTTAGGGGATGCATGCATACAAATTTAGCGAGTTCTATAATATGCAGGCACTGAAATTGCTAAAGTCTTGCTTGACCTCAAAATCTGCATTTAGCAATGTATTTCTGCCAAAGAAGCAAAAGAGAGGTCCTCAGTTTAAGGGAGAATATAGAATCAACCTCCTATTTATAACCAAATCAACAAATCAGTGGCTTAGTAGCTTAGAAGAAGAATGATGGTAATTGTTTTGCTAGTCTGAAGCTTCATATTTTATCGTTGTTGGCTTTTCTATCTATGGTAGTACTTATGCTATTTATTTAAGCATTACCAGTTTGATCTCTTTGAACTGTTTTTCCTTCTTGTTATATTAACACTCACCATCACGTTTGCAAATTGTTAAGCTAGTTTCATTATGATATTATATTAGCTTGTTCCTGATGTGGTTTATTCTCCCTTTTCGACAAAAAAGGTGTTTTGATTCAGTTTTGTTAAGAGGAAGTTTTTAAACTCTGGCTGGTGATTTCAACATTCATATATGAATAACTATCACTTAGTAATGACAAGCTTTGAATCAATGAATATCTAGTTGTACATACGGAAGGATGATGAGTAACATAACAGTTTATATGTTCGAGTATTCTTTTGATTTAGTCTTTTGTTTGATTTATTAATGGCTTCTACAAAATAATTCTTATAGAAGCACTCTGCTTGCTGTTGTTGCCTTGTCAGCAGCAGAAATCAAATAAATCATAAAATTAACAATTTTTTTTAAGATGAGCCTTTGTCAGTACTAAGAAACTTTCTTATACATCAACACCAGTTAAACTACTCTGAATCATGTTAAGTTAATAGATTAAGTATTGAAATTTAACATAGAGTCAGATATAAAGAAATACTTAACTTTTTTCCTTCTGGTTAGAACGAGTATGTACAAAAAAGAGGTAATTCAGAAGAGAAAAATGAATTAGTTCAGTCCGAGCTTATAAATACTGTTATCGATGTGATGATTTTTTTCTTGGAAAATCATTTTTATATCTCTAAACTGACCAAAGATGAGATGATTTTTATGTGCATTTCTCCTTTTCATACAGTAAACCATTATGGACGTTTCTGGTAAGGATCCATATTTTGCATATTAGAGAACTGCTAAACACTCTTATGTGATCTCGTAATTGGAAGATTAATTCTTTAAAAAGGTTAAAGTGTTGCACCTCAAGAATAATTCTCGTTGAAGAAAAATGAACTGTCTAGAGATGGCAAATTGGGATGTCCCTAACATATTATTTTACCAATCATTTGAAATGTGGATTATTGCACATGCTAATTTGTTGTAAATTAGCAGTCCACGCGAGTAACCAGCATCAAGTCAACGCAAGCGTGCTTTAGGCAAAGTAATCAGCAATCCAGGTGAGTAACCATTTATCTCTTCATCTGTACATACTTCCAAAATGTCTAATACATTGGCGTAGTTCTGGTAAATAATACGCCACTTACTAATGGCTAATTATGGGTGGGTTTCCCTAAAACTTAAAACATCTACTTTTACAACTTATAGTGCACTTATGCTTTCTCCTTATGTTATATATACCACCACGATGCTTTTTTCCGAGGTCACTAAGAGCATCTTGAGTTGTATTTGTTATGTTTCTTCATGTAGGTTTTATGTAGAATATATTTAATTCTATTTAAAAAGCAGCTTTTTTTATTCATGTATAATCTACGAAAACTTCAGTTGCTTGCATAGAAATGGACGAACTGAGTTGGGACACACGTAATCAGTGCTACAGCTAGATTAGCATTCTTGCACGTTTACTTATTCTTAGTTTGGCATAGTTCCAGTTGTCATGGCTGTAGGTACGTGATCAGCCACAAATTTGTAGTTTACAAGTAATTATAAAAATATAATTCTGAATTCATAGCATTGCTAACATTTTTAAAATGGATGTTTAATAGGTTGAGGATGGGATTATAATTGCACAGCCCATTTCCTAGTTCAGAAATTTATAGGTCACTTCCAGCTAGGTTAGAGATTTTTAAAAAATTGTTGAATTGTTGGGTTTCATACATTTGAATATAGAGTACATTTTCTGTCATGCTGTAGTAGAAAGTTAGGCATTGAGTATTTAGGAATTGCTGTAGAACATGGCTACTTAATGTGGTATTTATCTTTTCTTTATTGCTTCCCACTGTTAAATAATTCATCTAATTGGAACTTAGTTGTTGTAGTAACTATAATTACAGTACAACTTTTAGACACTACTTTGTTCACTGTGGAAAACATAACATTATGAGGATGGTAATCTATGGTTATTTTGATACGGGGAATTGTGTAATACTTGCAGATGGAGAAGCACTAATTATTGGGAAACTTTCAATAATGGGAAAAATAGCTCTAGTTGGATGAATATGGCTGGACCAGTTATGCATCTCAATACTGAATCTGCTGATGGATCATACATGAAGATTCAAGACAAGGGAAAGAGCATTCGCATGGCATCATAAAGATACTGATACTGGATTTGGCTCTGCACAAGCAAAAGAGATCTCAAACATTTAGAGAGTACTCTTGCCAAATGAACCAGCAACAGTTAAACCTGGCCTGTTGATTGTAGAAGTCAAACCTCAAGTATGAAATTCCTTTAGTTAATCTTTCCTTATTCTACTTACCTCTATCATACCTGCAAAATAATATACTCCTACTGAATTATCTTTGTATTTGATTAAATTTTACATAAGCACTCAACACACGGTTCTAGTTTGTTTGAATCATTGACTTCATTATGCATTAGAAAAGGTTAGTTATATGTCGATTACAATGGACCTATTGTCTCTGAATCTATCTTTTTAGACCATTCAATGTTTGGTTACATAATACCCTCATATTTTGATACATAAAAAATAAATAAGTTTATAAAAATTAGCTAAGTATTGTAAAATTTAACTAATATTTACAAAAACTAGCAAATTTATATTAATAATAATGATGATAATAATAATTATACTTAAATAAGATTATTATAATAATAAATTATAAAATGTTAACAAAGTTAACTAATCTGTATAAAAATTAATAAATTTACAATAATAATGATTAAATATGCTTATATAATAACGGTAATTACTATAAATATTAACTAAATTAATTAAGTTCTTTACAAATTAACTAAATTTATAATAATAATAATAAATGTTAACTATGGCTTTTAAATAATAGTTGTAATAAATTAAATATTTTTTACATATAAATTAATCAAGTATTATTAATATATATATAATAATAACAATAGTAATAATAATAGTAATAATTATTTAACTAGGTTAACTAAGCTTTATGAAAATTAAACATGCTTATAATAATTTACTTAAGTTAGCTAAATTTTATAAAAAAATAACGAATTTATAATATTGCTAATTAACTTAGCTTAGAATGATAATGGAAACTATAGATTATGAAATGTTAACCAAGTTAATTAAGTTTTATAAATATTAACAATTTAATAATAAAAATAACCTAAGTTTATAATAAACATAATAATATTAAGTTATAAAATATTAACAAGTTAACTAATTTTATTAAAAAAAAACTAATTTTATAAAAATTAACTAAATTAGCTAAGTATTATAAACAATAATAACTAATTAATTTATAAAAAAATAATTAAATATTATAAAACTATAATAACAAATTAACCAAGTTAATTAAATTTTATATTTTTTTCGAGATTTATAAAAATTAAACAAGTTTATAAAATTTAACTAAGTAATATAAATATTTAGCTAAGTTAACTTAGTCAATGTAGTCAGTGTGCAAATAATATGGAGAGTTATTACTGATTAATTACTTTCTCATCCTTGAGTTCGTTTGGTGAACAAATAGGTCGTGTAAACTATATTATAATGCAAATATAGTTCTTCGAAGCTTTAGATTAGTTAATTCTTCAAATATAAACATAAATTGCAGTCACAACATTGTGGCAGGGATGGGTTCAGTTCAGTCTAAACTTACAAATGCATGTTTCTTGCCTCAACATGTTAATGTGCAAATAATATAATCTGCTATAACCAATTTGTTGTTCTTGTTCATCTTTCTGTTTTCCTTTTGAATTCGAATAGAATGCCTCAAGAATTACAACTTAAAATTTATGTATACAAAAAGATAGATTGTCATTGTTCACTAGATTTGAAAGCCAGATATTATCATTTGTTGAATCAGGGAACATGTCATATTCGTTGTGTTAGCATCTATGATTGGCACATGGAAATGCATCTGCCAAGTTTTGTTAAACTCCAAGGAATCCCATTAGCACATGACAAATCATTCTTATTAGTTTGTACTAGTTTCAGATGGCCAGTGTACTTTCTTATATTAAGCATTAAACCCTGCATGTTCGGATTTTATGACTAATAGACATTTTTTTTTTTTGACAGGCCCTGTCTGATGTTCTAGGTTTACACTATGTTGAAAGACATGAAAAAATATGTTTTCGCATTCATTCTTCTTTAAATGTATTTTGCGTCAATGTCCATACATCTTTACTTTTACTATATATCGTTTTGGTTAGCTATGATTGTATGGATTGTACTTTTTAATATGTATTGTTTTGGTTTGTAATGACTGTAAGAATTGTTACTTTTGATCACAAATATTTATATGCTTCGAACTTTGTATGATATACTTTTGATCATAAATATTTATATGCTTAATATTGTGCATGAAATACTTTTAATAATGGCTATAAAAGTTATAGCATTATGCTAGTGCATTAAAAATATTCTGCAATGATTAAACAACTTTCATGAAAGTGTATAATGCTATAAAATACTAAATTAAACTTTCTATAGCGTTTGTAGTTGCTATAATAATTAGGCTATGAAGTTTCTACAACGTGTGTAGTTGCTATAATATCAAGCAATGCTTATCTACAGCGTTTATAGTTGCTATAAATAGCAATTAAATGATGTCATAAATATTAGCGGTATAAACCATAACTCTGTGTAAAAGTTTTATAGCAAGCAATAAACGCTGTAGATAGGAATTTGTATGTTACAATCATCCATTTAATAGCAATTCTGAAATGCTATGAGTAACATCATTTATAGCATGTTTTTTATAGCGATTATTAGGTTGCTATTGTAGACCTCTGACATATGACAACATGTTGATACATAGCGTTTATAAAAACGCCATCATATCCTTTTATAGCGCTTTTTAAACGCTATAAAAAGGCCTTTTTCTTGTAGTGATTCCTAGGAGTCTTCCAATCTTGAACCACAACCACTTTCGCGGGATCCACCGCTATGCCTTGCTTAGAAACTATATGTCCAAGAAACCGAACTTCCCTTCTCCAGAAATGACATTTGGAGAACTTGGCTTTCAACTGATGCGCTCTAAGCGTATTCATCACTTCCTTGAGATGCCTAGCATGCTCTTCCTCATCCTTTGAGAAGATCAGAATATCATCCACGAAGACAACAACAACCTTGTTAAGGAACTCCCTGAACACCCTACTCATCAAATCTACGAAGTAGGCGGGTGCATTAGTCAAACCGAATGGCATGACAAGCCATTCAAAGAATCCATCTGGAGTCCTAAACGCTGTTTTATCAATGCTATCCTCAGCCACTCTAAGCTGATGGAATCCGGTGGCTAGATCGAGCTGAGAGAAAACAGGAGCACCTACAAGCTGGTCAAAGAGATCATCAATTCTCGGTAACGGGTGCCTATTCTTCTTTATCAGCTTGTTCAACTCTCGATAATCAACACATAGACGAAGCGAACCATCCGCCTTAGTAGCGAATACCACCGGAGCACCCCATTCAGAAATGCTTCGCCTAATAAAATTCTTCTCAAGCAACTCCTTGATTTGCTTGCTGAGCTCCCTTCTTTCACGAGGGGCCATGTGCCTAACGGGCAATGATACTGGCTTGGCATTATCAACCAGATAAATGCGGAAATCTATCTCTCGTTTAGGGGGTAACCCCTTAACTTCTTCAAAGACATCGGGATAGTCTCGGACCACCCTTACAGATTGCAGATCATCGATGGACGAGTCGAGAGATTCAAGATAACATAACATGACGGGACCTCTAGGGTTACAAGAAATTTCTAGGGTGTTACCGAGGCGAGTCATGAGCCTCTCCACCCTATGCTCACAATCGAGGATGGCTCCATAACTGGACAACCAATCCATGTCCAAGACCAACCCATATCCCGTGACCCCGAGAACATAAGCACTACACGTGAATTCTACGGCCAAGATAGAAATTTTCAAATCCACACAAATCATAGACAGATGGGCGGAACCCCCAATTGGATTTGAAACACAAACGGGATCCTCAACTAAGCTAGTACTTAGGTGCAAACTTTCAACAATATCAGAAGAGATAAAACTATGCGATGCGCCAGAATCAAATAAGGTGCGAACATGAAAATCAGAAATGTAAACATGAATTTCTATAAAAACTCTACCTCGATCAAAAGCTGGAAGAGCGAGGAGAGCCTGCAATTGCCCTCCAGAGGGTCCTACTTGCTGAGTTTGTCCTTGCCCTTGTCCATGCTTCTTCGGACAATCCTTGATAAAATGTCCATATTCTCCGCAATGAAAACACTTGCCTAACTTCCTCTTCTTCTTCCTGCAATCCTTGGCTATGTGCCCAGTGATCCTACAGAAGTTGCACTTTCTTGTCTTTCTTGCCTTGTTGTTGTTCTTATCTCTTTTCTCGGTATCTTCCTTCTTGCCTTGGGACTCATTTGCCTTGACCTCCTTCTTGCCACTCTTATCTTCCTCTTGAAGTAGGGCCATATTCACCAAACCCTCGAAGGTCGCCCCCAGGGGTATACGAGATATGGCCAAACCGCGCAATGGCTCATTCAATCCTAGAGCAAAGCGTAGGGCCTTCTTTTGAGCGGTGTTAACCCATTCTAGACCGAACTGAGCAAGTTGATTAAACTTATCCACGTATTCTCTAACGGTCATGTCCCCTTGCTTTAGTGATAGGAACCTCTCTAGCTGAAGGTTCTCTTCTGCTGATGATAAAAACCTTAGTCCAAACCTTCTCCTAAAGTCATCCCAAGTCTCAATGGGTCTAGTAGTGGTGGTGACTACCCACCAATAAGCAGCTTCCCCTTTCAATAGCCATACCGCCAACAGAACTTTCCTACGATCTTCCACATCAAAGATAGCAAAGAGGTCTTCAGTTTCCTTTAACCAGTTTCTTGCCTCCACGGGAGTCTCCGTTCCGACAAAATTCTTGCAACCCATCGCCTTAAAGTCTTTGCAAACTTTTGTGAAATCCTCTTGCGGATGCTGAGGGGGAGGAGGAACCTCAGCTACGGGAGGAGGAGAGATGTTAGCGACGAGGGAAGGAGGAGGAATGTTCGCGGGGCCGGCTTCATTCGCCCTTGCCTCCATAAATCACCAGAACCATACGGGTACTTGTACGCCTTCCGGGATGTTAAAGTGATCGACCATACTAAAACGAAGAAAAAGATAGATTCAGAATGAAGAAACGAAGGATAGTGCTATGGCTTTTGGGGAATAGCCTTTTTAAAATACTTAGACTTTTCTTGGAAAATACTTAATTGGTTTTGAAAATAGTTTTTCAAAAGGTAAGTTTCAAAAACACTTTTGCTCAAATCTTGTAAACCTTATGCTCTGATACCAAATGTAACACCCCACCTCCGCCAGTGCCACTCTTGCAAGGACACTAGCTTTGGAGGGGCGTTTAAACAAGGTAAACATGCTTGCAGATATCACAAGACAGAACATATAAGTAAAACAGAGTAGTAAAGCAGCGGATAAAACTTGCATTTCCAAAACCACAGTTAAGTTACAATAAAGTACTTAGTCATTATTTTCCAACAAACAAAGTCTAGATAAAAGCATAAACTGAAAAACGGAAATACATAAAGTACTATCCCCAAAGTGAATTGATAAACCATAGCTAGCTCAATGTCCAAACCCGTACATGAGAAAATCCAGTAAGCAAGCTAGAAAGATCCAAGCTAAGCTCCAATGTTCCCACCCTGAGAACCTGGGGGGGGGGGGAACGGAAGAAAAGAGGCGAAAGAAAATAGGTCAGTCAAAAAGACTGGTAAGCCCTACTACTATCTGTCTATGAACTAGTAAAGTTAACTGGCATGATAAGCTGAGATGAACATAAGGATAACAACATACTGGCATGATGATTAACTAACAAGATAGATAAAGGTGTCATCGCACAATTAAGGTTAAGTTTTGCACCACGGGTGTACTAGCATTCTAACATGTCAAGTAAAAACAAGAATTGATCCCTTGGCCCAAGCTTGGCCCAACATCATGAGATGACCTAAATCAAGGTCCAACTACTCGGTCTAGTCGATCGGCTCCCTATAAGCCTAACTCGTCAAGTGTCGGTGTCATACGGCTTAATCATGTAATGTAGTTGACTGTGCAGGGTCCACCCTAGGGTGTATCAGGCCCTATGGTGTAACCCTCTGACACCATACCATGATGCACAGTCCAAACCTACCGTTGCCCGTGTTCAACTCCGGACTTGATGTGCACGACCATGGTCCGCCTGAACAACCGGGGCATCATTCAGCCGTCTCTTTTGGTCTCTTACAATCAGCCCAGTAATCGTGCCCCACCCTAGCCTAGTCCTAGGGTCTTATGATACTACCTAGAAGGTTACTGCTGAAAAGGACCACGCAACTAGGGTTTCTTAACGGGTTAAATGTGGTTAACCCGATCCAAACGTGGATTAAATCGGTTAAGATTACCCAAGGCTCCTGACTTAACCTCGATTAACCCATCAAGCCCAAATTGGTTAAGTATTAAGTGGACCATGACTTAACCCTAATCAGGAGGCATTATTTAACTTAATGCGCTTTAACCTCTCACATTAGACTTTGTTGTGGTTACTAGCTAAGCCGGGCGGGTCCGGGTAGCTTTACACCACAACTAGGTCTAACCTCGGGTTCGAGCACAACATGACCAACTTCTCACATTGGGTCCTATTGTTTGTAGCCACTAGTTAAGCCGGGCGGGTCCGGGTAGATTTATGCTACAAACTCAACCCAACCTCGAGTTGGCCACACTCATATTTTCTAAGTGTCATGTCCATTATGTTTCCAAAACATAATTACAAGTTAACATATCACGTCATGTTACAAAAATCATGTTCATGTCATTATGTTACCCAACCCCAACGTAATCCCATCGTTTACATAATCGCAACAACGCATAAAGGATAAAATAGGGAACTTGGCATAACCATGACATAAAGGTGTTGAAGCCACAAGTTTAACATGGTGGCATATGAAATGTACATATGTTCATATACTTGCATATTGCATTATTAGGCTTCAAAAGCATGCATAAAACCAAACTTAGCATATGAGTGATACATGGTGATAAATGACATGTAGAAGTTGCTAGAAGTTCGCATTTTGCCTCACATGCAAGTTATCATAAGGGATATGATAACTTTCATGTTGCCAAAATGCAACCTTTAATATAAAGCTTGGAGCTTTATGCTCAAAACCTCAAGTTTAACTTGCATAACATGATAACATGATCAACCCAAACTTGCATAACATAGCAACATGTGTCATACATAATGATTAAACCAACTTGCATAATGATCATCCAAACTTGCATATAATGATCAACCAAACTTGCATATAATGATCAACCAAACTTGCATATAATGATCAACCAAACTTGCATATAATGACCAACCAAACATGCATATAATGATCAACCAAACTTGCATATAATGATCAACCAAACTTGCATATAATGACCAACCAAACTTGCATATAATGACCAACCAAACTTTCATATAATGATCAACCAAACTTGCATATAATGATCAACCAAACTTGCATATAATGACCAACCAAACTTGCATATAATGATCAACCAAACT
Organism: Allium sativum; assembly: GCA_030737875.1. Taxonomy (NCBI): domain Eukaryota; kingdom Viridiplantae; phylum Streptophyta; class Magnoliopsida; order Asparagales; family Amaryllidaceae; genus Allium; species Allium sativum. The sequence goes on from CM060920.1 coordinate 967,410,410, forward strand.
TGCATATAATGATCAACCCCAAACTTGCATCATTCATTTAACTTTAGAGTTCAAAGAAAGAAAGTAGAAAAGGGCTTACAATGCTATGAAGACACAAATAAATATTTATTATAAAGATTGAGACGAAGCCCTTATGCAAGCACCAAAAACCCAAATATGCAAGCTCCAAATGAAAACCCTTGAGCCAATTCAATAAAAAACCTTGCTTTGAAATAGAAATGTTGCAACTTGACTTGAATGCAAGCTAAGAACACTCATACAAGTTTGAAAACACTTGTATGAACTCAAAATCTCTCATAGAAATTAACTTAGAAATTTTAGCATGAGAGTGGAGGCCATGAGAGGAACAAATTTGACATAGTTTAGTTGTAGGATTGAATAATGGTGATTTAGGCTAGGTTTGGGGTCTTTTTATAGAGGATTAGGATAGTATTAGCCATAGGATTAACCCTAGATTCAATCCAAGCCATCAAAGCATGTCTTGGGGAAGAAGTCAAGTGTAGGAACCATCTAGGGCCTTTAGATTAAAGCTGAACCATGAGAACCATTCAAATGCAAAATCTGCATTTGAGCGAATCGGCCCACGGGTTGACAGCCAAACACCCTGGATTAACCCCTAGTCGACCCAGCGAGCTCGGGTCGACCTCAAAAATCGGCCGGTTCGGTTATTCCCCTCTCCCAATTCGCTGTTTTGAACATTTTTGCATATTTATTTATTTAATTTTCATATATATATATATATATATATATATATATCAACATATATATATTTCTCTGCGCAACCCATTTCACTCAATTAAGTATACTTTAATTTGTGAATTTTTCGTGAAACTTCGCGAGGCCATATCTTGGTCATACGGACTCCGATTTTCGAAAACTCGGACTCTATTTCGCGTATTTTTCCGAGACGAACGCAATGGCATAGCCCGTTTCCCTTGATTCAGATTTTACAGTTTAATTCTACCTCCATTTATGTTATAACATGTTATTCAAAAATACGGGTTGTTACAACACCTATAAGGCATAGGTTTAATTAATTGATTAATTAATAATGAATGCCTAGGAATACAATTATAAATTGTAACTACACTTATGGCACGAGGTTAGGTTGCATTAGTGGTGGAAATCTGCCCGGACCTGACCGGCATATCTAGCAACCACTAATGTTAAACCTAATGTGAGAGGCCTAAGTGCGCAAATACAAGACGGGCTATGACATGAGGTTAGGCCCAACTTGTGGAAGAAGTCTGCACGGACCCGACCGGCATATCCAGCATCCACAAGTTGTAGGCCTAATTTGGGAGGTCTAGCCCATTATAAACCATAAATGGATATGGTAATGAATTGGACTACTTAACCTAATCTAATCAATAGGAATTGTATGAACTAAAGTTAGGGTTAAGCAAGAACTGGTTGGACAGTGGCTGGGTTAAGTTAAGTATATCTAAGATGGGTGGGTAATATCTAAATATAGGCCCACGAAACTTAACCAAATGGGGGTTATGTAATTAAAGACACCTAGTGGTATACATAACCGATGGAAATAATAAATTTATCTTCTAGGGTAAGCATAACTTGTAGAAATAATGGGGTTATGTAATTAAAGATACCTAGTGGTATACATAGCCAGTGAAAACCTAGTGGGGGATACAAGACAAGGAGGAGAGCTTGTATCCTATTGTGTGGGACCCATTTCAGTCAGTAACCCGGAGTAGGTATCAAACAAAGCACTCCGTACTAGGCGGAGAAGGGGCACTCTTACTGAACTGATTATAAGAGATCCAAACGTGGAGTTCGGTGTGGGAGGCGCAAACCGACCGGGCCATGTGCGTGCATGAGTCGGGCAGAAGGGGTAAGACGACCGTGACACCTGTAGATATGGGGCTGTTCATATCAGCGAGGGGTTGCAACTTTAGTTATTGATACATCCAACAGTGGGGCCGGCATAGAGTATCTACGCGGATTAGGAAGCGATCGATTAGGGTAGTAGTTAGGATACATTTGGGCGTATGCCTAAGTCTACCACCTTATAGTGGAAGGGATCATTTCATTCTGGTTATACTAGTAATAGTGCAGAGTAATCATTAGAAGCGTATACACCTTATCTTGTCTACCTTATCACACCTGCCTTTTTTATAGTAGTCTCTCTTATCCACTTTATATGCCTGTGTCATGCTGCTTTTATTTATTTACTTGCTTAAAGTAACTAGACTCGCCAGACTTTATGTCTGACCCTTTTTGTTTCTTCTTCTTTCTTCCGTCCCCCCTCCCCCCAGGTTTGCAGGGAGGGAATTCTCACGCTTAGTCAGGACTCAGTTATCATCTTGCTAGAGGCTGCTTTCGAAGTATGGCTCAAGTTCTTATCTCTACTATGGCTTAACTCTTTTATTTGGGGAATTATTGTAACGTCCCACTTTTCCGTACCAATTTAAGCTGACATTTTACTACCACAGTCAACCCAAATTATACAGAAAAGCAGAATGTTAAGAGAAAGAAGTTAGAGGATGAGAAAGATAAGATAGAACTAATAGAATAGAAGAGTAAGAAGAACGTCAGAATCTCACAGCGGAACGAGTAAAGTATAATATACCAAAATTCTTTATACAAAAAGAAACTGTATATATACATACCGATCATCAGAGTACATCACATATCAGACACAGCGGAAATAAACTCTAGATAACTAGCGGTGAAGCCTCCTGCTTCCAGCTCTTGAAACTCCAGCGAAACCTGACCTGGAAATATACTCGGTCTGACCCGAGCACATTTGATTTAAAACAAAATTCACCCGGATCATTCTGGAATATTTTCAGTGGTAAATTCACAATAAACAGTTTTGATATATCAAGATCCAATGATATTATAATAGTGTCTATCAATCACAAATAATTAACCAAGTAGTAGAACGCTTACATCTCACGCTCTAGATATTTATTTTATAATCAAAAACCGTGAGCACTTATTGGAGATTGGATTCCAATTAACAAGGTATGGGAGCACCTTCCGATCAGTGTACTCTAGAGGGTATACACTGGGGTTCAACAAGAACGTCTTGCAACCCGGCCTCACATGACCGACCACTCATTCAGCTTGAGTGTATCGAATATATTGCCACCCATGGTTGTTGGCCATCCAACCGTAATTCGAAGATACAGAATCGAAAAGAAGACAAATATGAATTTTCTTTAGATCGGTGACACTACACCCTGCTTGGGTTTGACCCAATTAGCCATGCTGCCCTGCCCAACTTTTGTTACTTCCTGGTTGTGAGGCTATAGGATACGTTTATCTTCAGAACATCTGATCACCATTCACTTTGAATGCCACATCGTCAAACCCGTCAAAACACTACTAATCGATTTCCTCAAAATATTATGGGTATAAAAGCTAAGAGAAACGAATTTCTCTGCCACTACACATAACACCTTTAAGAGATCAACAGTACGCGATTCGTTAGGAATACTCTATCAGACACTCGTCCATACAAGTTGTCCTAGGACTGGACAAACCGAAGTACCCTCCTACCGCATCCCATATAGGAATCACCTCAGGGATCAGTAGCGAGAAATCCTTGCAATCCATAGATTCCAACCACGACAGAACCACAGTGTATACCTGGCCGCTAAACCAGAGATTATAAGTAGTTATTCCGCTTTAAGAATATCTATGGTCTTCAATTGCTCCGTCTTCATTTCCTTCAAGTTGGTTTCGTACGCAACGTTGATTCGAAGTGGGTTTGAGACCAGTTCCCATCCCAATCTCTTCGAAACAACACGTCAAAAGGTTTAATATATTTCATTGATAGTTTGGTGTTTTAACTATCAATGTCAAAACAGTACGGTCAAGTAAATTGGCAGCTCAGATCTTTTTCTTCGAATTATTTATTAATAACTCTTTCGTCGAATTGATTATTTCCAATCTCTTCTTTGTTACTTTACTTTGAAAACATTCCATATATTTTACGAACCTCTTCCATTTCCTTTTCTTTAGAAAACCATTATATCTTTAATACATGGTATAAGTAAACTTACTCTTTAAACTCGAGTCAACAATTTGTTTTACATTACCTATTTCAAATCTCCTTTCAATTTATAAACATTTACTTAATCCTATTACTTAAGTAAACTTATCTTAAAACGACCGTTTAGGTTTTATCTTCGTTATAAACTTCCAATCCATTCCTTATCTTTATAATTTAAAAATCTCTTTTGATCTCCTTGCTCGTACTTCATTCAATTCAAACCTTATATTAACTTCATTACGCTTAACTATTCAATTCAGTTCCCTTTCAAACTCGATTATTTCTTAATTTACCTTCATTTTAGAAGTATATTACTTAGGTCATTATTAACTAAGATAAAGGTTAATTTCTTTATTTACTAAAGCAATAGTTAATCACCTCATTACTATATTAATGATTATTGATTAATAATCATTTCAGATATCGTTAAATAAAGAGACAAATGATATTTAAGAAATATTATTAAAACAAATATTCATTAAACATTTTCATTAAATTAACCGACGACTTATTTCTCTAATTACCAATCCTAATCCAATAGTTGATTTAGTCAACTTAAATATCGTTACTTACAAATAATCATTCCTCTCAAATTTCCTATAATTAATTTAAAATATCCATTTAACTGTTTTACTTAAAACATTTATCTTTGACCACTAATCCGTCGGTTAAACCTGTTTCCATGCTTATAAATCTTATTTAGACATCATACCTAATATTATATCATTTATCTACATAAAGATCGATTTATCAATATCGGCTTATTTTAACTTCCTAATATATTTTTAAAACTTGACTTCTAGTTATAAAATAAATTTTATAACTTTAAATATGTCGATTCACCCGTTGGTGAATTACCGTTTTTAAAACAAGGTCTCAGATCGTTTGCCGCCAACTACTTAACCAATACCGTCCATTGGTTATTACATCAATATTGAATTCCAATTCAACGTTCAATATTCAATCAGTATCATCATTTGGGGTAAATAGTTATACATTTAAAATACATACAGTGAATTTGAGGAATCCGGCCGGATCCCTCCAACCTGTCCGTCCCTGTATTACTGATAATAATATATAAACAATATTTAAATCTAAATATTCTAATATGACAAATATAATTTATCGACAACCATTAAACAAGCAAGACACGCAATCATCCAATCAACGATAAATTTATATGAATTTAACACTGCATAGAAATCCAGAAAAGTGTGAGAGTTATCTCACCTTTGTTTCGAGGATTTTCAGTTGTTTTATTTCACTCCGTTCTAGCTTGTTTGCGAAGTATTTGGCATCATGATTCCAACGAATCCTGTTTCGCGTACTTCTGTATACGTAGGAACGATTATTAATATTTCAAGTTTATAATATTCTAAAACATTATTAATAATATAATTAACTCCTAATCCATCATTACACCATTGTTACCCTTCCTAATGCTTCTCGTGTTTTAAATCTTCCGAACGACACCAAAGCCATTGCCGTAGACTGTCATCCCCGTTCTTTCCGAACTTGCACCAAACACTTTATCTATCTCCCATCACTGCCAATTCTAGACCTCACCGGCGGAGACCACCTCACTTCGCTGTGCCTGCTATCCACACTTATACGTGCACAACACTTATACGTGCACCAACTACTACTGCTTCTTCCCCTCTAAAACCAATCCATTGACACAATACTTACTGATGTCCACCGGTGTAACTTCCCATCTCCCCCAGCACAGTAATTTAAAACCATTGCCTGTAGAATATGTCCTCTTGCCCTCTTACCAACTTCCTCTTCACGAAATGCTGACCCTCTTCTTTGTTTATTCATGGTTTCCAAAACCGTTCAACTCTAGTACGTGCAACTTCCACTGTATAAATACCTTGAGAACAAACAAAAATGCCATGCAAAAGACGCTTCTTTTATCCCCTTTCATTCTTCTTTGTTTAAATACCATAAGGCCTGAGGCCCATTACTCCAACCAAAACCCATGTCCTCCTCACCTTGATCTGCTTCTCCACGCACAATAGCCGATTTCTTCAAGTTGTACACGCCATGCAGCCGTATCTTTCCAGTAAACACTCATGCTCTCTACTACACGCCTACCACTCTTCTTTCCTACTTGAGCCATGTTTCACCGCCTTTAACATTTCTTCCACCTGCACTGTTGTCTCTGACCGCCTGTACTCAGTTCCGCTCCCTACCATGCAAAAACAACTCCTCCAGGCAATTAAAACGCAGTCCCACCACTATGAAAGTATTGCCGCCCCTTCCCACTTTGTACAATACGTGAGAAGCTTTCCCTCTTCCGTGCTTCTATTCCTTCCTGTCATGCAAACCTTCTTCCCCATCCTTGCTTTCTTCTCCACACTTACAACAGATCTTTCTGCTTCACGTTGGAAAGGGAAGACTACCCCATTTTTACCTACTGTTCACCTTTAAAAACTTCCCACCTTCACATGTGGTTCGAACCCCTTTGAACGCAATATACCACCGAATCCATGCTCCAAAGCCAACACGTCCAACCTTAGTTTAAGCGTTTTCTTTTTCTATTTTCACGCACTGTAATCTTCCCACACTCTTCACCTCACGCAACTTCTACACAGTGCGGTTACATTCCTCCTGTACGCACAAACCCAGCTTCCATCACACATGCACGCACTCCTCTTCCTCGCATGCACCACGTCGTCGTCAGTTTCTCTCATTTCCCTCCTGCCTATTCTTTACGTAAAACGTTATCATCATCCACCGCTTCAAGAACTCAACACTGCCACTCCACTGACAGAAAACACATCTGGTTTGCGTGAGAATCCATGAGTCCGAAAATAAAATAGCGATTGCAAATTTAAATAAGGTTTTTGTTTTGATTTCAGAAAGGAGTGAAGAGTTTTCTTTCTAGATCTGAGATCTCGTTTTAGTTTTGGGAAAGAAACAGGATAAGAATGAGATATTTTGTTTGGGAAGAGAGTTGTGGATGATGGGTATATTTAGAGATGACATGTACATTTATATATTGAAGAAATTTGTGCAGCCCAGATGTGCATTTGCTGCAATCATGGCGCAAATTAATGAATAGGTGATGTTTTTCCCTACATAGGTTCATGGCGCGTTTTACTTCTGGGGGATGGGTTTGCATAGTTATCAGTGTATTCGAATTAATGTTTTTGTTTTATTATGGTTAGATATTTTAGGGTATCGGCTGTATGGAACTTTATCATTAAGGGACCTCTATCGACTGAAGTAAAAATACCGTTGTATCGACCAACGCCCCACGATCCCAAGAATATAATAATATCGGTAGATCTACTTATACTGTAAAACCCCAAAATACCGATATAGGGTGCGAAATACTCCAAATAAAAAGTAGCTTATTTTACGAAATAAAAATTACAGTAAAATTCTAAAAATTAAATTATAACTGCGTCTCAAAGAGCTCGTTCAAAATCGAAATCGATATTTAATTATAATTAAATTATCGTTACGGTTTATAAACGATTCCACAGCGACTTTCTGAAATTTTGAATTGGACATATCTTAACATCTATACGATGGATTCTCGATTTTTCTGCTTCATTAGAAAATTATCATCAGATCGGTTCAAGCGGTTCTTGTTTCACAGACATCCGATTTATATCGGACCCGGTATATTCAATAGAAGTTTTAAAACGTAAATTACCAACTACCGCGCCATTTCGAGCTCGTTTTAATTAATTTATAAATATATAAATTTGAACTCCATTTTTTGATAAATAAATTCGATATATAATTCATTAATATCACCAAATTAATATTTATACCGATTTAAATATTCGTAATTAATGTTCAAAAATCTGGGACATTACATTCTTCCCCCCTTAAAAGATTTTCATCCCCGAAATTAAAAGGTAAGAAGAATGATACGAACCAAATTATTTTAAAAAATAATTATTTTGAATTATCATCGCAATAAATTCAAACTCTTTTAAATTTTCGAAAATTTCGCCAGCACCTCCTCTGCACGGCTCGATCAAACAACTACAACTGCCACTCTAGGCCTCAACTTCTCCAAAATAAAACCAAAACCCAAATGTCTACCCAACTCAGGGGTTATAAACTGAATCACTAACCAATAATATATTAAGGTTTACCTTACTGTCGGGCAACTCAAATCCAATTCTGAAGGAAATCAACTCTTCAGCTTCCAATCTGTACTTCAATATCTATAACCAGATCAACTCCCACGGCCTTCTGGGTTCTGCACTTAACTCAATTTATAATGCAGATAACAATCCAAAGTTAAATAATTCAGTTTCATCCATAACCGACTTATTCCCAATTCATTCAATTTCTGATCAACTATAAATAAATTCTAATCATCCAAACTAGATCCCATCACTCACAATACACAATTAACTTAATTTATTCAAATTTAATTTGTTTGGTTAAATTTAATTATTTAATTCCATTTATTCGGGTTAAATTTCTTTTCCCGATTCAATTAATTAATTGGTTCAATTCTATTTCATAATTCAATTCGAATTCCTATCAAAACAACCAAACACCCAATATTTCTACACTATAGAAATTATTTCCCTTTTTATACAAAAAATATAATTTCGGGCAAAATTATTTCATTTATCCGCTTTTCAAAATAATTTAAAAGAATTTTATATTCAAATTACAAATACGCACTCTCGTATATATATTCAAACTCAATCTAGGGTATTACTCACCCAATCTCTATTGAGTTACACCACAGAGCCAAGGTTATTACTAAACCATTGCTCTGATACCACGTTGTAACGTCCCACTTTTCCGTACTAATTTAAGCTGACATTTTACTACCAAAGCCAACCCAAATTATACAGAAAAGCAGAATGTTAAGAGAAAGAAGTTAGAGGATGAGAAAGGTAAGATAGAACTAATAGAATAGAAGAGTAAGAAGAACATCAGAATCTCATAGCGGAACGAGTAAAGTATAATATACCATAATTCTTTATACAAAAAGAAACTGTATATATACATACCGATCATCAGAGTACATCACATATCAGACACTGCGGAAATAAACTCTAGATAACTAGCGATGAAGCCTCCTGCTTCCAGCTCTTGAAACTTCAGCGAAACCTGACCTGGAAATATACTTGGTCTGACCCGAGCACATTTGATTTAAAACAAATTCACCCGGATCAGTCTGAAATACTTTCAGTGGTAAATTCACAATAAACAGTTTTGATATATCAAGATCCAATGATATTATAATAGTGTCTATCAATCTAGGGTATTACTCACCCAATCTCTATTGAGTCACACCACAGAGCCAAGGTTATTACTAAACCATTGCTCTGATACCTCGTTGTTACGTCCCACTTTTCCGTACCAATTTAAGCTGACATTTTACTACCACAGCCAACCCAAATTATACAGAAAAGTCGAATGTGAAGAGAAAGAAGTTAGAGGATGAGAAAGGTAAGATAGAACTAATAGAATAGAAGAGTAAGAAGAACATCAGAATCTCATAACGGAATGAGTAAAGTATAATATACCAAAATTCTTTATACAAAAAGAAACTGTATATATACATACCGATCATCAGAGTACATCACATATCAGACACTGCGGAAATAAACTCTAGATAACTAGCGGTGAAGCCTCCTGCTTCTAGCTCTTGAAACTCCAGCGAAACCTGACCTGGAAATATACTTGGTCTGACCCGAGCACATTTGATTTAAAACAAATTCACCCGGATCAGTCTGAAATACTTTCAGTGGTAAATTCACAATAAACAGTTTTGATATATCAAGATCCAATGATATTATAACAGTGTCTATCAAACACAAATAATTAACCAAGTAGTAGAACGCTTGCATCTCACGCTCTACATGTTTATTTTATAATAAAAAACTGCGAGCTCTTATTGGAGATTAGATTCCAACTAACAAGGTATGGGAGCACCTTCCGATCAGTGTACTCTAGAGGGTATAAACTAGGGTTCCACAAAATCGTCTTGCAACCCAGCCTCACATGACCGACCACTCATTTAGATTGAGTGTATCGATTATATTGCCACCACGGTTGTTGGCCATCCAACCATAATCCGAAGATACAGAATCGAAAAGAAGACAAATATGAATTTTCTCTAGATCAGTGACACTACAACCTGCTTGGGTATGACCCAACTAGCCATGCTTCCCTGCCCAACTTTTGTTACTTCCTGGTTGTGAGGCTATAGACTACGTTTATCTTCAGAACATCTGATCACCATTCACTTGGAATGCCACATCGTCAAACCCGTCAAATCACTACTAATCGATTTCCTTAAAATATTACGGTATAAAAGCTAAGAGAAACGAATTTCTCCTCCATCAGACATAACACCTTTAAGAGATCAACCGTACGCGATTCGTTAGGAATACTCTGTCATACCCTCGTCCATACAAGTTGTCCTGGGACTGGACAAACCGAAGTACCCTCCTATCTCATCCCATATAGGAATCACCTCAGTGATCAGTAACGAGAAATCCTTGCAATCCGTAGATTCCAACCACGACAGAACCACATTGTATCTCTGGCCGCTAAACCAGAGATTATAAGTAGTTATTCCGCTTTATGAATATCTACGGTCTTCAATTACTCCGTCTTCATTTCCTTCAAGTTGGTTTCGTACGCAACATTGATTCGAAGTGGGTTTGAGACCAGTTCCCATCCCAATCTCTTCGAAACAACACGTCAAAAGGTCAAATATATTTCATTGATAGTTTGGTGTTTTAACTATCAATGTCAAAACAGTACGGTCAAGTAAATTGGCAGCTCAGATCTTTTTCTTCGAATTATTTATTAATAACTCTTTCGTCGAATTGATTATTTCCAATCTCTTCTTTTTTACTTTACTTTGAAAACATTCCATATATTTTACGAACCTCTTCCATTTCCTTTTCTTTGGAAAACCATTATATCTTTAATACACGGTATAAGTAAACTTACTCTTTAAACTCGAGTCAACAATTTGTTTTACATTACCTATTTCAAATCTCCTTTCAATTTATAAATATTTACTTAATCCTATTACTTAAGTAAACTTATCTTAAAACAACCGTTTAGGTTTTATCTTCGTTATAAACTTCCAATCCATTCCTTATCTTTATAATTTAAAAATCTCTTTTGATCTCCTTGCTCGTACTTCATTCAATTCAAACCTTATATTAACTTCATCACGCTTAACTATTCAATTCTGTTCCCTTTTGAACTCGATTATTTCTTAATTTAATTTCATTTTAGAAGTATATTACTTAGGTCATTATTAACTAAGATAAAGGTTAATTTCTTTATTTACTAAAGTAATAGTTAACCACCTCATTACTATATTAATGATTATTGATTAATAATCATTTCAGACATCGTTAAATAAAGAGACAAATGATATTTAAGAAATATTATTAAAACAAATATTCATTAAACATTTTCATTAAATTAACCGACGACTTATTTCTTTAATTACCAATCCTAATCCAACAGTTGATTTAGTCAACTTAAATATCGTTACTTACGAATAATCATTCCTCTCAAATTTACTATAATTAATTTTAAATATCCATTTAACTGTTTTACTTAAAACAGTTATCTTTAACCACTAATCCGTCGGTTAATCCTTATTTCCATGCTTATAAATCTTATTTAGACATCATACCTAATATTATATCATTTATCTACATAAAGATCGATTTATCAATATCGGCTTATTTTAACTTCCTAATATATTTTTAAAACTTGACTTCTAGTTATAAAATAAATTTTATAACTTTAAATATGTCGATTCGCCCGTTGGTGAATTACCGTTTTTAAAACAGGGTCTTGGATCGTTTGCCACCAACTACTTAACCAATACCGTCCATTGGTTATTACATCAATATTGAATTCCAATACAACGTTCAATATTCAATCAGTATCATCATTTGGGGTAAATAGTTATATATTTAAACAACATACAGTGAATTTGAGGAATCCGGTCGGATCCCTCCAACCTGTCCGTCCCTGTATTACTGATAATAATATATAAACAATATTTAAATCTAAATAATCTAATACGACAAATATAATTTGTTGACAACCATTGAACAAGCAAGGCACGCAATCATCCAATCAACGATAAATTTATATGAATTTAACACTGCATAGAAATCCAGAAAAGTGTGAGAGTTAACTCACCTTTATTTCGACGATTTTCAGTTGTTTTATTTCACTCATTCCAGCTTGTTTGCGAAGTATTTGGCGTCATGATTCCAACGAATCCTGTTTCGCGTACTTCTGTATACGTAGGAACGGATTATTAATATTTCATGTTTATAATATTCTTAAACATTATTAATAATATAATTAACTCCTAATCCATCATTACACCGTTGTTACCCTTCCTAATGCTTCTCGTGTTTTAAATCTTCCGAACGACACCAAAGCCATTGCCATAGACTGTCATCCGCGTTTTTCCCGAACTTGCACTGAACACTTTATCTATCTCCCATCACTGCCAATTCTAGACCTCACCGGCGGAGACCACCTCACTTCGTTGTGCCTGCTATCCACACTTATACGTGCACAACACTTATACGTGCACCAACTACTACTGCTTCTTCCCCTCTAAAACCAATCCAGTGACAGAATACTTACTGATGTCCACCGGTGTAACTTCCCATCTCCCCCAGCACAGTAATTTAAAACCATTGCCTGTAGAATATGTCTGCCTGCCCTCATACCAACTTCCTCTTCATGAAATGCTGACCCTCTTCTTTTTTTATTCACGGTTTCCAAAACCATTCAACTCTAGTACGTGCAACTTCCACTGTATAAATACCCTGAGAACAAACAAAAATGCCTTGCAGAAGACGCTTCTTTTATCCCCTTTCATTCTTCTTTGTTTAAATACCATACGGCCTGAGGCCCATTACTCCAACCAAAACCCACATCCTCCTCACCTTGATCTACTTCTCCACGCACAGTAGCCATTTTCTTCAAGTTGTACACGCCATGCAGCCGTGTCTTTCCAGTAAAAACTCATGCTCTCTACTACACGCCTACCACTCTTCTTTCCTACTTGCGCCATGTTTCACCGCCTTTAACATTTCTTCCACCTGCACTATTGTCTTCGACCACCTGTACTCAGTTCCGCTCCCTACCATGCAAAAACAACTCCTCCAGGCAATTAAAACGCACTCCCACCACTATGAAAGTGATGCCGCCCCTTCCCACTTTGTACAATACGTGAGCAGCTTTCCCTCTTCCGTGCTTTTATTCCTTCCTGTTAAGCAAACCTTCTTCCCCATCCTTGCTTTCTTCTTCATACATACAACAGATCTTTCTGCTTTACGTTGGAAAGGGAAGACTACCCCATTTTTACCTACTGTTCACCTTTAAAAACTTCCCACCTTCACATGTGGTTCGAACCCCTTTGAACGCAATATACCACCGAATCCATGCTCCAAAGCCGACACGTCTAGCCTTAGTTTAAGCGTTTTCTTTTTCTATTTTCACGCATTGTAATTTTCCCACACTCTTCACCTCACGTAACTTCTACACAGTGCGGTTCCATTCCTCCTGTACGCACAAACCCAGCTTCCATCACACATGCATGCACTCCTCTTCCTCGCATGCACCACGTCATCGTCAGTTTCACTCATTTCTCTCCTGCCTATTCTTTACGTAAAACGTTGTCATCATACACTGCTTCAAGAACTCAACACTGCCACTCCACTGACAGAAAACACATTTGGTTTGCGTGAGAATCCATGAGTCCGAAAATAAAATAGCGATTGCAAATTTAAATAAGGTTTTTGTTTTTACTTCAGAAAGGAGTGAAGAGTTTTCTTTCTAGATCTGAGATCTCGTTTTAGTTTTGGGAAAGAAACAGAAGAAGAATGAGATATTTTGTTTGGGAAGAGAGTTGTGGATGATGGGTATATATAGAGATGACATGTACATTTATATATTGAAGAAATTTGTACAGCCCAGACGTGCATTTGCTGCAATCATGGCGCAAATTAATGAATAGGTGACGTTTTTCCCTACATAGGTTCATGGCGCGTTTTACTTCTAGGGGATGGGTTTGCATAGTTATCAGTGTATTCGAATTAATGTTTTTGTTTTATTATGGTTAGATATTTTAGGGTATCGGCTGTACGGAACTTTATCATTTAGGGACCTCTATCGACAGAAGTAAAAATACCGTTGTATCGACCAACGCCCGACGATCCCAAAAAATATAATAATATCGGTAGATCTACTTATACTGTAAAACCCCAAAATCCCGATACAGGGTGCGAAATACTCCAAATAAAAAGTAGCTTATTTAACAAAATAAACATTACAGTAAAATTCTAAAAATTAAATTATAACTACGTCTCAAAGATCTCGTTCAAAATCGAAATCGATATTTAATTATAATTAAATTATCGTTACGGTTTATAAACGATTCCACAACGACTTTCTGAAATTTTGAATTAGACATATCTTAACATCTATACGATGGAATCTCGATTTTTCTGCTTCATTAGAAAATTATCATCGGATCGGTTCAAGCGGTTCTTGTTTCACAGACATCCGATTTATATCGGACCCTGTATATTCAATTGAAGTTTTAAAACGTAAATTATGAACTACCGCACCATTTCGAGCTTGTTTTAATTAATTTATAAATATATAAATTCGAACTCCATTTTTTGATAAATAAATTCGATATATATTTCATTAATGTCACCAAATTAATATTTAAACCGATTTAAATATTCGTAACTAACGTTCAAAAATCTGGGACATTACAATTATGCTTTTTATATACTTATGTACTCTGATGGTGCAAGATAGAAGTTATTTTATTGTAATGGTTTTTGTGACTTATGGTATTCTGGACCACGGCATTATGATTCATGTTTGAAATAAAATTTTGAATTTCCGCTGCTATCTTATTTATATCTGTCTTGTAATATTTTGTTTCTGTTTACCTATAGCGCTTCACGAAACTTAATGCATTCCATTAGTGAGTGACATTAACGGACGTGGGGTGCCACATTTGGTATCAGAGCTGAAGGTTACTAGATTAGATATAAGTTTTTGAGAAATTATTTTCAAAATGGATTTTAAAAGAAGTGAAAATTAGGCTCACATCCTTAAAACTAAACTTAATTAGACCCACATCCTCCTCGTTTCAAACATATAAATTTCATCCTTATTTTCAAATAGCGGTTATTTTTTTTCCACTAATGCCCTTTTTCGTTAATTACCGTCATAATTAAAAAAACACGAAACACGTATTAGGGTTTAGTTCTTTCCACAATCATATAATTCTGAAAAATGGCGGCGCATCATCTTTCTCAGCTTTTTTTTCATTCCGTCGATCTAAAATCTAATTCGCTCAGAATTATTTCAGTGATTTAATTCGATCCAGCGTTGATTTCTGTAATGAATGTTTATTCTTCAAGGTAATTTATAATTTTTATTTTCTACGGGTATCATTTTTTTGCTCGATCTTTGTTAATTGGTTAATTTGATCTTCTTTAATTGTATAGACTTGACGATTGATAATTTAATCACTGTATAAAGTTTTAAATTTGTTATAGAGCGTACAGTTTTATTTGTTAAATTTGGGAATTCAATTGTTTTTATATTCTGAATAGGTGTATACGATTATGCATAAATTGTTAATATTTGCATAAAAAAATGCAGATATTGTTATAACTGGTGTATAGGTTTTTCATATATTCACTTCACACAGAATTTCTTCATACGATTATGTATAAATTGTTAATATTTGCATAAAAAAATGCAGATATTGTTATAACTGATGAAGATATGTGAATGGAGGATTAGTGGAGCTTGTGCAGGTGCAGAAGGCATTGATCATGGAATTAATGTAATTTTTGTATAAATTTTTTTGTTTTTTGTGGATCATACAGTTGTTTGTATTAATTTTCATTTTATTTGATTTTCTATTCTTAATACGTGTATAAGATTATGCATATATTGTTAATATGAGCATATATTTATGCAACTATTGTTTTTATATTCTGAATACGTGTATACGATTATGCATAAATTGTTAATATTTGCATAAAAAAATGCAGACATTGTTATAACTGGGGTATAGGTTTTTCATATATTCACTTCACACAGAATTTCTTCATACGATTATGCATAAATTGTTAATATTTGCATAAAAAAATGCAGATATTGTTATAACTGACGAAGATATGTGAATGGATTAGTGGAGCTTGTGTAGGTGCAGAAGGCATTGGTCATGGAATTAATGTAATTTTGTATAAAATTTTATGTTTTTTGTGGATCATACAGTTGTATGTATTAAATTTCATTTTATTTGATTTTCTATTCTTAATACGTGTATAAGATTATGCATATATTGTTAATATGAACATATATTTATGCAACTATTGTTTGAACTCGTGCATATATGTTTGGTTATATTCAGGAAAGTCGCGTATATGTATGCATATATTCTGTATATATGTATACGTACACACAGATCTTAAAAAAAAAAAATGTTTTCGTGTGTTTGCTGAGTAGTTGCATACAAATATGCATATATTATTACTATATGCATAGTAAAGGGTTTTTTGCACGTATTCTGCCTACAAGTATGTGCAACTAATCTGATAATTTGCATACAATTATGCATCTTCTATTAATTTGCGTGTATATGTATGCATCTATTTATAATTATTTGAAGAAGTTTATGTATTTTTATATGAGTATTGCACATTAGGCTTATTACTGCTGATTCTCTTCTTCGTTTAACAGTGTTCTTTGTTTAACAATGCTATTTTTTTTAACAACATCATCGTCTGTTCGAGTAATGCTGCAAATATTTGCATTTACGTCTGAAATTATACTGAAAATATGCATATATGTATGCAATATATTACGAATATCTGTATACATGAAATCATCAATATATATAATTTAACGTAAAATTAAAAGAACTTAATTCAGCGCACAAAATAACAATGTAACTCAGTTTACACAATACAAAATCAAATGGCCGTAGTCACTAAACAATAAAACCACTACATCTATTTACAAAAAACCAAACAAACCAGACTTTTCATTTTCAGTCTAATTTTCTTGCATTAGACCGCAACCACTTCTGTGTCAAGTTGTGATTTATTGTCCAGCTATGTGGTACGCAGTTGAGAAGTTTATATGCAAGCATAGCTCTTTGTTTATCAACAGCTACAGGAGTGTAGACTTCATCTTTCTTGTTTATGTCTTTGTTTTCACTTCTTTGCTTCATCATGTTCGTTACAAACATTGCACAATCCACACTGAAAAAAATTACAAAAAAATTATTTTATATAAATTCATGGCTAAATTTAACTGTTTTGAATATATTGATCCATGTATTCAAATGTGTTTCCAATATTCGCCAAAAAAATCAGTCCAAAAACATTAAAAAACACGTCAAAAACAAGAAAACAAATAAAACAAAGATAAAGTGCAGTTAAATACATAATATTATGTAGACATATGAACTTTCTTGCATACATATGTGCATGTATTCCAGGTTTTTCACTTGTGTTGATTTACTAGCATATATAAATGTAAATATTGTATAATTCTTGCATAAAAATATGCAATTATGCATAACAATGCAACTTAGTTCATTTTTATTTGCATTTAAGTATGAAAAAACCCAGAAAACATGCAGACATATGTGCAACAAATCTACAGGACAAAATGATAGCTGATTTTCCTTTTTGAAACATTTGCATACATTCAAACATGTTTTCAAATATTCATACCAATATCTTATTAATAGTTTTGGATAAATGCATACAATTATTCAGCAATCACTTAATAGTTGCATAATTACATGCAACAATTGTTATGCATAAATCTGTCGATAGTTTCACAACTTTAATTAAACTTTCAGAATCATTCAACAATTCTAAAAAAAAAAAAAAATATAATCACGCACCAAACCATAAAATCATAACATCATGCAACTATTCCATATTCATCCACGGTTTATTATATAATATACGTAAATTTTCATATGTTGAAATTATAATTAGAAAATAAAAAATATACCTTTGTTCTCGCGTTTTTTTGCAAATCTCATGTTGAAATTGCCACGACTTTTCCTTGCCTATGACTTTCAACGTATTCTTGTATACAAGTATGCAGTTATTCTGAGTACCTGCATACTTGTATGCAATTATTCAGTATGCACGCACATATTTTTTGCATGCGTATGCAGATAGTTGCATACATGTATGCAACAATTGGCAAAACTTGCATACATGTATGCAAAAAATTTGCACCGCCATGACGAGATCTCTGAATTCAATTTTGAAGTGTTGATTGAAAGTTTGCAAATGCCAGCAGATAGTTGCATATTTATATGCAGATAATCAGAATTGTTGTTTACTAGTATGCAATTATTTGTTCAGAAAATTTTTAATTCTTGCATAAACAAATAAATTTAGTAATAACAGCTGCATGTTTATATGCATTTATTACATGATTTTTTTTGAATATTCGTACTGGTATTTTGATTTCAAACAATGGTCTGTTGTTTATTAATTGCAATAATGACTCACTGAGGTTTATTTTGTACGGTTTAAGTTAGTTTGGTTCTAGATAATAACCTTGAATTTTAACATCCTGGTGTGCAGTTGTTCTAAATATTAGCATCATTGTATGCAATTATTTTGAAAATTTGCAAATTGGAATTGCAGAAGTTAAATACTAGCATACTTTTATGAAAATGTTATTATTACTTGCATACGAATATGCAGACAATACAAATAATAATTGCGTACATATAACTAATGTACAACAAAATACATATTTGAATTGCATAATTACAATAATAGTATAATACTGAACTGATTTACAACAAAATACTTGCATAAATATATGCACCTTTTCTTTAAACCTGCACAAAATTGTGCAAAAATCACTCAAATAAACTATCAAGCATTTTTTTGGTTAAAACTACAACTGTGCGATATCTTTTAAACTACATTTACACAAATTTGCATATCTGCATGTTTCTCTGTATCAAGCAATCAAAAAAACATAATATATAACATATGCATATATGTATGCATATATCTAGAATATATGCATATAAATATGCATATTTTACTGAAATTTTGCTGAACAGCATATAAATGCATTCAAATATTTAATTCTTAAACGTTCTCGCTTACAATCATACAGAACGAAACAAACAATTATATTAATAACTTTTTTCGCTAATTTTTGTACTTTAATATGTCGAAATCACAGCAACACAGGACAAATTTGGTTTTTATTGCTCCAGAGTCTTTCAAAACCGTGGAATTTGGTTTTTGCGCGAGATTGAAGAAGCGTTCGGACTAAGTACTATCGAGGAATCGATGTAGGATTGATCGACGATTTTGCAGAATTTTAGGTTTAGGGTTTTGAGCGATTTGATAGGAGCGATATACTGAGTACTTTTGATTTTTTGAGCGAGATGATTTCAGCAAGATGATAGGAGCGATAGATGCGTAAGGGTACAGCAGTATTTTTTTTAATGGAAATTCGAAAACAGGGATGTATTCTTTATTTTTTTTATCACTGGGTTTTTTTATATTTTGAAACTTAATAGGGACCTGTAAAAAACGCACCCTTAAAAGAAAGCATTTTCAAAAAGAAAAGTCTGTTTTGAAAAACATTCCCCAAAAAGCCATACGTAATATCTTAGATCCATTATTTGAATCTCTTCCCTTTTCTTTTCAGCATGTCTTGGGAACTAAACATTCCAGAGGGCGTTACGATACCCGGATGGTTCCCTAGGTATCTGAAGGCCACGGTGCATGCCGAAGGCCAAGGAAACGTTCCTCCTCCAGCTGCACCCGTCATTCCTCCTCCTTCAAGAGAAGATAATTTCAATAAGATCTGCAAAGACTTCCGTGCTATGGGAGGGAAGCCATTCCATGGGAACGAGACATTCGTAGAAGCGCAAAATTGGCTCAAGGAGACCGAGGACTTGTTCGTAATCTTTGAAGTAGAGGATAGAAGGAAGATTAAGTTAGCTGCTTGGCTACTGAAAGACGAAGCCTCATTTTGGTGGAATGTCACCCAAGCTGGACGTCCGGTGGAAATTTGGGAATATTTTAGACAAAGATTCGAAATGAAATTTCTTTCCCAAGCTGAGAGAAGCATGCAGATGGAGAGGTTCTTAGCACTCAAATAAGGAAACTTGACAGTGAAAAAATATCTGAACAAATTCAACCAAGTAGCAAGGTTCGGGTTAGAATTGGTGGATATGCCGCATAAGCAGGCATTACAGTTTGCTAAAGGGCTAAATGAACCCCTTCATAGGTTAGCCATGTCCTATATTCCAATGGGAGCCACTTTTGAAAAGCTGGTTGATATGGCCTTAATACATGAGGAAGACAAGGGAGAAAAGAAGGACGTAAAAGCTCAGGAAACAACACAAAATAAAAAAGTGTGGCCCAAGAAGGGACAACAGCAACAACAACAACAACAACAAAAACAGAAGAAGAAAGGTGGAAAGAATGACAAGGCCAAGGACAAGAGGAAATGTCACAGTTGTGGGAAAGAAGGTCACTTAATCAAAGACTGTAAGAGAAGGAAGAACACTTGCTTTAATTGCGGAGAGACCGGACACTTCACTAGAGAGTGCCCGAAGAAACAGGGATCACAGGGACAAGGTCAAAGGATAGGGACTTCTGGAGGGCAGGTGCATGCTCTCGCGATCAGTGCTCCTGATAGAGGTAGAAAAATTTCTGTGGAAGGTTTAATCTCTCTTTTTATCATCTTATTAGAACACTTTTTGATTCTGGCGCTTCACATTCATTTATATCTAGTTCTGTGGTTGAATCTCTGCACTTAATTACAAGTATGGTAGTGGATCCCATAGTTGTCTCAAACCCCATTGGTGGTTCGGCTCATTTATCTATGATTTGTCGGGGTTTTAGGATATCTGTGTTTGGCGTCGAGTTTGAGTGCGACGCGTATGTGCTCAGGTTTATGGGCTATGGGTTGATTCTAGGAATGGATTGGCTTACCACGTATGGTGCCATTTTGGATTGTGAGAGGAGTGTCGTTAGACTTCTGACTTGTCATAGGAGGACCCTCGAGATTTCTTGTGACCCACAAGGGTCGGTTATGCTTAGTTCCCTAGAGTCTCTTGATGCATCTATCGATGACTTGCAATCTATTTCAGTAGTCCGAGATTATTCCGATGTTTTTGATGAGGTACGGAGTTTACCTCCGAGGCGCGAGATCGACTTTCGTATATACCTGGTGGACAATGCAAAGCCAGTTGCATTACCAGTATGCTATATGGCTCCAAGGGGAAGGAGGGATTTGAGTAGGCAAGTAGGGGAGATACTTGAGAAAGGGTTTATCAAACGAAGCATATCTGAATGGGGTGCTCCAGTAGTATTCGCGACTAAGGGGGATGGTTCGCTTCGTTTGTGTGTTGACTATAGAGAGTTGAATAAACTCACCAAGAAGAATAGGCACCCGCTCCCGAGGATTGATGATTTATTTGATCAGCTCATTGGTGCCTCGGTATTTTCTCAGTTAGACTTGGCCACGGGGTTTCATCAGTTGAGGGTGGCTGAGGATAGCATAGATAAGACCGCTTTTAGAACTTCGGATGGTTTCTTTGAATGTCTAGTTATGCCTTTTGGGTTGACGAATGCACCCGCCTATTTTGTCGATTTGATGAGTAGGGTGTTTCGGGAGTTTCTAAATAAATTTGTCATGGTATTTGTGGATGATATTTTGATCTTCTCCAAAAGCGAAGAAGAGCATGCCCAACATTTGAGAGAAGTCTTGAAAACTCTCTGTGCGCATCAGCTTAAGGCGAAGTTCTCCAAATGCCATTTTTGGAGAAAAGAGGTGAGATTCTTAGGGCATGTGGTCTCCAAAGAAGGGATAGCTGTAGATTCCGCAAAGGTGGTTGCAGTGCAAGATTGGCAGATTTCTAAAAATGCAACTGAGGTGAGAAGTTTTCTTGGGTTGGCAGGTTATTATAGGAAGTTCATTAAGGACTTCGCAAAGATATTAGCCCCACTCACCAGGCTGACAAAGAAGAATTTGGCGTTTTCTTGGGATATAGATTGTGATGTTGCTTTCCAATGACTGAAGAGGGCTCTGACAACAGCCCTAGTCTTGACCTTGCCTGATGGAAGTAAAGTGTTTACCGTTTACACTGATGCGTGTAGTACAGGGCTTGGTGCAGTTCTGATGCAAGAAGGGAAAGTAATGTGTTATGGGGGTAGACAGTTGAGAGTTCATGAGAAGAACTACCCCACCCATAATCTAGAGCTTGCTGCCATAGTATTCGCGCTCAAGACGTGGCGCCATTATTTACTTGGAGAGAAGTTCGAGTTATACACCAATCATAAATCACTCAAGTATTTATTCTCGCAGAAGGATCTCAATTTAAGGCAACAACGGTAGATGGAATTCTTAGCTTCTTATGATTTTGAAATTGCTTATACCCCTGGCAAGGTTAATGTGGTGGCAGACGCACTAAGTAGGCAGAGGATGGCCTTAAGCCCTCTGTTTGTGGAAAGGAAGAGCTTGGAGTTCATCTCAACTTTTGATTTTAGACCCTTCATCGAGATTTTGCCTGATTTGTTTGCATCATTAGAGATATGGCCAAATCTTATGGATCAGATAGGAGCCTCGCAACAAGGTGACCCACAGATTTTAGACATCATGGAAAAGCTCAGAAAAGGGGAGACTTCAAGTCACCTCAGTAGATATGCCATATATGAAAAGGGATGGTTGCGACAAGATGGAAGGCTTTGTGTTCCTCAAACTGGAAGCTTGATAAAGGCAGTCCTAGAAGAAGCCCACCATTCTAAGATGACCATCCATTCAGGCAGTGATAAGATGTATAGAGACATGAAGAGGGTTTTCTTTTGGGCTGGGATGAAGAAAGATGTGGCCAAATTTGTTTCTCAATGTTTAGTTTGCCAGCAAGTTAAAGCTGAGCAAAAGAAGCCCGGTGGTTTACTTCATCCTTTGGAGGTTCCTCAGTGGAAATGGGAGAGAGTCTCTATAGACTTCATAGATGGTTTACCTAGATCAAAGAAAGGCAACACCAGTATTTGGATAGTAGTGGACAGATTGACTAAGAGCGCTCACTTTATTCCAGTTAAGAGTAAAAGGACGGCAGCATGGCTAGCAGCAACTTATGTTCTTGAGATAGTTCATCTTCATGGAGTACCTTCCAGCATCGTAAGCGACCATGACCCCATCTTTACCAGTGAATTTTGGAAGAGCTTGCAAGAAGCATTAGGTACACGGTTGTGTTTGAGCACCGCTTATCATCCTCAGACCGATGGACAGACAGAGAGGGTGAACAGAATTCTTGAAGATCTTTTAAGGCTGTGTATCCTAGACTTCGGAGGGACTTGGGAAGAGCATCTTCCTTTAGTAGAGTTTGCCTATAACAACAGTTATCAAGTCAGCATCGACATGGCACCCTTCGAAACATTGTACGAACGACCCTGTAGATCACCGACTTATTAGTGGGAATCTACAAAAAGATTATTACTTGGACCAGATATGGTTAGAGAAACATCCGAAAAGATTGACCTTATTCGACGGCGGATGAAGACAGCTCAAGATAGGCAGAAATCCTATGTAGACAAGAGAAGGGCTGACATAGAATTTGAAGTGGGAGACTTAGTTTTTATCAAAGTATCACCTCTGAGGAATGTGGTTTGCTTCGGATCGGTAGGGAAATTGGCACCTAGGTTTATGGGACCATTTCCCATAACCGAAAGGATTAGCCAAATGGCCTATAGAGTAAAGCTCCCAGAAAATCTATCCGGTGTTCATGATGTTTTCCATGTTTCCCATCTGTGGAAGTGCTTGCATGACACCGCAGAAGTTGTTAAGCCAAGCATATTGGAAGAGGTAGAAGTGGAACGGGAGGCGACAATTAGGCGAGTCCCTACCCGTATTCTTGGATCAAAAGTTAAGAAGCTACGCAATAAAGAGATCAAGTTGATAAAGGTTGGGGGAGATAACCCAGAGGATACGACTAGGGAGACTGAAGACAAGATTCGTGCTTCGTACCCGTTTCTTTTCATGGGTATGTTCTTAACTCCTTTTTTCCAAAGTTTTATCTGTGCTTGTTTCTATCATTTGAATATATCCTATCCATAGTATTTTCGACCTTTAGATAGGAATCCTATGGATGTAAACATGTGTTTGAGACATCTTATGTTTGATGGATGCAAGTGGATGCAAGTGTTTGCTAGTGGCTGCCTGTGGATGCATATACACACATTAGGCACTAGATCGGCTCAATCACTCTCATACTGCATATGGATGTGTGTGCATTTTCTTTTATGGATGGAAACGGATGTATTAGCGTATGGATGTTGCATTTGGATGAATGAGTGTGCACACATACATAATAAACATGTTATAATAGGATTATTTGCATACATATTGGATTCATGGCACTAACATACATTGCATTAAGGAGGTCAACTGAATCAGTAGACCGCCTGATCTTCGCATTAGTATTGGGACAAATACACAGACCTCTGCATATACTCATATAAGCATTAGAAGTCTTTAAGGACAATGGATGTCAGTGATTGATGGATGAGTAGATGGATGATAGGATATGCATTCTTCTCAACTTAGAGATTTCGGGGACGAAATCCTTTGAGTAGGGGAGAATGTAACACCCTGTATTTTTAACGACACTAAAAGAGGATAAATTAAATAATAATTAATTTAATATTCAGAATTAAGGAAAATGGACTTTTCCATTGTGTCCGTCTCGAAATTCTGGTCAAGATAGACATTTGGTTTGCGTAAAACGGACACCGTATGAAGAAGTTATAAGGCTTTTAAGTTTTTATACACGTAAAAAGATTATATATATACACATGAGTCAGAGATGAGTCAGAATTTTATCCAAAACCGTTCGAATTTGAAAAAGAAAAGTGGCGGCAGTTTTTCCGCTTTAGGGGGTCGACCCCCCTAGAGGGGTGTCGACACTGTAGTCGACCCCCCTAAAGGGGTGTTGACACCAGGGTCGACCCACCTATAGGGGTGTCGACACCCCTAGGGCTGACGTGGCAGTCGGTTTCAGAGGGGCCGCAGCTATATATACGTGGTCATTTCTCTTGTTTTATTCATTGAGAATTCATGGTGGCCAAACTCTGTCGGTGTATGAACTGAATTGGATCTGTTATCTTCTACAACTATCAACTAAAGCAAATAGAGATTCAAGATCCATTCTTTTTATATTTTTCTAATCCAAACTCTGTGAGTTCCTAGTTGCTTTTAGATTTGAATATTTAAAAGTAAACATGTCACGACTATGATCTGGATTTGTTCATATGCCTAGATTATATCAGATCCATTGTAAATTGTGATTATATGACATTCTGAATTAGTTGGATTTGGATCTAAATCTCTATCTAGTCGGATCTAGTGTAACTTCTATGACATTTCATGATGTGAATCTTAAACCTTATTATGTAGATCTACTTTTAAACTATTGGATCTAAATTGTGTGGACATTTAAATTGTTAATCAAATCTAGTTTATCATCTTGTGCCTATTATGTTAGATCTGAATAGTTGGACATCTAAATGGTTAATTTAGATCTTATTATGCTCACTATGACATCATACTTATGTTAGAACTAGTAATTTCTACAAGTTCATCAGATTTGTGCTCATATATCCACCTTATCACCATGCTAGTTTAAGTTTATGCCAAGTTATGTTAAAACAATCACTTTGGTCATATTCCTATTATTTTTCCCTTTTATCGTTTATGATTAGGCTATTATCTAGCCTAGGCGTGCCACCAATTTTGTGAGTACGCTAGTTAGGGAACGGGGGAGAAAAGGTTAATATTGGCATAATTTGAATATGAACATCATTTGACATATAATTCAAACTATTGGGTAAAATGGGCATTAACACCTATAAGGCATAGGTTTAATTAATTGATTAATTAATAATGAATGCCTAGGACTACAATTATAAATGGTAACTACACTTATGGCACGAGGTTAGGTTGCATTAGTGGTGGAAGTCTTCCCGGACCCGACCGGCATATCCAGCAGCCACTAATGTTGAACCTAATGTGAGAGGCCTAAGTGCGCAAATATGAGATGGGCTATGACACGAGGTTAGGCCCAACTTGTGGAAGAAGTCTGCTCGGACCCGACCGACATATCCAGCATCCTTAAGTTGTAGGCCTAATGTGGGAGGTCTAGCCCATTATAAACCATAAATGGACATGGTAATGAATTGGACTACTTAACCTAATCTAATCAATAGGGATTGTAAGTTAGGGTTAAGTAAGAACTGGTTGGACAGTGGGTGGGTTAAGTTAAGTATATCTGAGATGGGTGAGTAATATCTAAATATAGGCCCACGAAACTTAACCAAATGGGGGTTATGTAATTAAAGACACCTAGTGGTATACATAACCGGTGGAAATAATAAAGTTATCTTCTAGGGTAAGCATAACTTGTAGAAATAATGGGGTTATGTAATTAAAGATACCTAGTGGTATACATAGACAGTGAAAACCTAGTGGGGATACAAGACAAGGGGTGAGCTTGTATCATATTGTGTGGGACCCATTTCAGTCAGTAACCCGGAGTAGGTATCAAACAAAGTACTCTGTACTAGGCGGAGAAGGGGCACGCTTACTGAACTGATTGTAAGATATCCAAATGTGGAGTTCGGTGTAGGCGGCGCAAACCGACCGGGCCATGTGCGTGCATGAGCCGGGCAGAGGGGGATAAGACGACCATGACACCTTTAGATATGGGGCTATGCATATCAGCGATGGGTTGCCACTTTTGGACTTGATACATCCTACGTGGGGCCGGCACAGAGTATCTACGCGGATTAGGGAGCCGATCGATTAGGGTAGTAGTTAGGATACATTTGGACGTATGCCTAAGTCTACCACCTTATAGTGGAAGGGATCATTTCATGCTGGTTATACTAGTAATAGTGCAGAGTAATCATTGGAAGCGTATACACCTTATCCTGTCTACCTTGTCACACGTGCCTTTTTTATAATAGTCTCTCTTATCCACTTAATATGCCTATCATGCTGCTTTTATTTATTTACTTGCTAAAAGTAACTATACTCGCTAGACTTTTTGTTTGACCCTTTTTGTTTCCTCCTCTTTCTTTCGTTCCCCACCCCCCCCCCCCCCCCCCGGTTCATAGGGAGTGGATTCTCAGTCTTAGCTAGGGCTCGGTTATCATCTTGCTAGAGGCTGCTTTCGATGTACGGCTCAAGTTCTTATCTCTACTATGGCTTAACTCTTTTATTTGGGAAATTATGCTTTTTATATACTTATGTACTCAGATGGTGCAAGACAGAAGTTATTTTATTGTATTGGTTTTTGTGACTTATGGTATTGTGGACCATGACATTATGATTTATGTTTAAAATGAAAATTTGAATTTCTGCTGCTATCTTATTTATATCTGTCTTGTAATATTCTGTGTCTGTTTACCTATAGTGCTTCCCGAAACTTAATTCATTCCCTTAGTGAGTGACATTAACGGACGTGGGGAGTCACACAAACGACCTCCATTTTCAACGAAACCAATTTTGTCAGATCCAGAATATTAAATTATTGCTAGATTCCAAATCTCATAATTTTTGGAGCTAGTATGTGGTCGTGCGCAATAAATTATGAATCGATCAATCATTTGAGTCCGAAATAGAGCATTTTGAGCAAATGGACTCAAAATTCGACGAAACCTGTTTCATTAGGACTGTATCGTCAAGACATAGTTGTGTGTCAATTTTCGTCGCAAACTAAACGTCGAACGAAGAGAGCGTTAACAAAGAAAATAATAAAATAAAAACCCGCCACTATATAAGATCTTTCCCTCCACAAAACCCTATTTCCTCTTCTCTTCTCTCCACCGAAAATGGCAGCCACCTCCGTTCTCTTGAAATTTTACAGAAAAGCCCCTCAAACTTAAATAAATTATATCTCCCAAACCGTAAGGAGTTAGGCCATGAAATTTTGTGAATTTCTAAAGAATGAAGAGAGCTACTCACGCCTAAAATTTGGTGGTGATTAGGCTAGTGTTTTGGTCGGAATCATGCTCGAAGTGCAGCAGGTCGGTTTCAGTATTTTTCTTGCTACGGGCCCTACATAGAGAATTAAGTTGAGCGGTTTGGAGGGATGGTAGAGTGGAAGCATACGAAGGTTTTGGCGGTGGTGGCATGGTCTTAGGTGGCCGGAGTTGGCCGGAATGTCAAGTTCATCGGAGGATGCTGGAAAATGAGGCATTCACGAAAATGATCAATTTCCCACCAATCCGTGCATTATCAGGCGAAGTGATTCAAAAGAAAGTTGTTCGGAAGGTCGAGATCTAGCTACTGGTAAAATTTGGTGGCACTTGGAGCAGCGAGGTGGCCGTAGCGCTTAGATGACCAGAAAACGTCCATTTTCGTTCATCTCTGGATTGCGAGGCCCACGTGGCGAACTAAAGGGGGTGACCACCAGGCGTGGAAAGAGGAGGATATGCCGGAGACAATGAGGCTGGTCTCGTGCGATTCCAAGTTACGGTTTGGCCATGGCGAGCATTTAAAGTTGATGGTGTTGTTTTGAGAAGAAGGTGAATAGTGATTTTATTGATTAAATGATTGTCTATGTTCGTATGCTCATATCTTTTTGCTACAAACCCAAAATCGTGCGAAACAGGATCCATTGCAATCGTGGAGCCGAGAGCTTCGCAACAAAACTAATTTGATCAAATTTGGAGCAATTTAGAATTTGAGGCAGATGTAAACCCAAACAGTTTTAAAATCGTCAGTTAAAGACCGTCGGAGTGGAAACCAATGGTGAGAACTCTAAACTAAATTATTATTTTGTTAAGTCGTTATGTTATAGAGTAATGTGAGAAATTTAAACTCATTGGAAATGTAGTTGCATGCATATATATTTTTTTGTTAGTTCAACACTTGAATTATTCACAAATCATTTGCATTAGAAGCGTTGTATGAATATGTGACACTCGCATTTCATACTCCGTGAATGGACACTTATGGCGCCATAAATGACATTGGATAGTGTTGGAGAATGGAGTTTTGATGACAACAACATTATTTCAATTATTATTGATTATAAAATATATATTAACACTTTTTGTATAGAATATATATATATATATATATATATATGTAGGAATTATATACAGGAAATATTACTTAAGACTGTACAGTTTTAAAGATGATAGAGATTCAAAGATCAGAGAAATTTCAAGACTCGTGAGTATTCAAGATTTCAAGAATTCAAGAGTTCAAGATTAATATAGTCATAGAGTCTAGATTATGTAAGACTCTAAATAGCACTCCATGTTCAAATTCTAATTCTAATTTCCAAATTCTGATTTTTAATTCTATCCTCAATCCTCTCTATTTTATTTTCTATCTTTTCTATTTTTTCCTTTCTTATTATTCATTGTTTTTCAAACTTAAATTTTATATGTTTATATTCTTATACTTTATATTTATATAGTTTAAAACCTTATAATTTTATAAATATATTTATATAGTTTAATTTTATGTTTTCATATGATTTTCTACTTTATAATATTAATTTACAATACTATATTTTGATTCAAGAATTTCCAGAATTATTTTTATATAAAAACACTTGAAAAATATTTTAAAATTCAAAAATACACTAGGGTATGTCGACATACCAAAAACATCATGTCGACATATAACTGTCACTTTTTCAATTTTGAAAGGAAGTGTCTGTTCACTATTTGAAACGTTTCAGAAACGTTACAACATTTCATACACTATGAAAATGGGTTAAAACCGAATTTTTAAATATATCTTCTTCTCCACTTTCATCCTCTTTCATTATATAATCATTTTTATGATTTCTACACTTATACTCTGCCAAATTCAATTATGTTTTGATCAAACTTCTTCTCTTTACACTCTCTTCTCGTCTCTCTCTCTGAATCAAGTGTTATTGAAGAGTTATAGGGCTGTTTATAAAAGTTTGTGTTATGTTAAGGAATCAGTGGTATCCCTTGTAGCTGTGAAATCAAGGACGGGTAATCGGTGGTATCCCTTGTAGCCGTGAAATCAAGGAGGTTGGAATCAGTGGTATCCCTTGTGGCCGTGAAATCAAGGAGGTTGTAATTGGATTTTGATATAGTAATAAAATTCTGCGCAATCCAGCGTTGCGTGGGACTGGACGTAGGAGTAATCCGAACCAGTATAAATCCGGTGTGTTCTTTCCTTTTCTGCATCTTTATTTCTATTTATTTTGTATCTTCGTTTGAATATGTGTCTGTAATTGTGTTTGTGGTGTTTGAATCATCTCGTAGTTCACATAAGTTCTAGATTTAGTTTAAATTCTCACAAACACTATTCACCCCCCTATAGTGTTTGTTTTGCCTTAACGATCCATTCCGCATTCCCTAACAATTGGTATCAGAGCAAGGTTTTTCAAAAAGTTCATAATATGATTATTGAAAATTTTAAATGGCAAATTTTGAACACTAGTTTAAATTCATGTCTTGCATCAGTATTAAATGAGTCTGCATTCAATTTGATTGAAAATCCAAGTTATCATGATATGATTTCTTGAAAATTTTAAATAGATTTGTCATAGAATCTTCATGATGTTTTTATTTCAAATTACAATTTGTTATTTTGAAAAGTCACTTGATTCTTTGAAAAGGTATGTTGTTTTGCAAGGAAAGAGTTATGTCTGATGACTATTGGCCAAAAGACATCAAGATGATTATTCATCCATCAAGAAAAGAAGAGTTATGAAGAGATATGACTTTAGGGTTATAGTAGTTGAAGTGTTCGTTCATTCAAAATTCAAAATCAAATTCAAAATTATGGAGCCAACTTGGTTAAACTACTAAATCATTGATCTCATCGTCAAATTCTAGAAGATGTAAACATGATTCAGATTCGTCATCAAGCGATGGAGAGCCAAAAACCAGAGATTCAAATGTGTTTTACAAAAATTCAGAATTCAGAGAATATTGAAGAAATGGATATAATAACCGGGTACACCATAATTAATTTTTAATTTTTTGGTTTAATGGATGTTTTGTTTGCTTTGTTTCGAATTTGAAAATTAAAATTCAAACTTGAAATTTGAAATTCAAATTTGAAATTTGAAATTTGAATTTTGAAATTCAAAATATCAATATTATAATAATAACAAATATAATAATAATTTTTTAATGTTTGTTATTATTAATATTATTTCAGGAAATAGTTAAACCTGAAATATAAATCGATAACTTAAAACCAAGAGTTACAAAACCATATGTCCTTTGAAATAATACATGTATGTCGACATACATAAATGTGCATGTCAACATATGTTCTAAAGAATTCAAATTTTTAATTTTCAAACTTCTCTCCATCCTTTCAATAAGAAAATGCCAATTCAAATTCTGGTTATTAACTTTATCTGTCTACTTATTTTCTCATACCTTGTTTCTAAACATATATACATATATATATATATATATTAAAAGTATATAAATTATATAAACATGTCAATATGATATACAAAATTAATATAACTTTTTGATATTGTTATAAAATATAAATTTATTCATCTTTTATATAGTTTAAACATGCATAGTTTAACTTATATATTATTCATATGAGTTCATAACAATTTGGGTTATATTATTACAAATACTATTTGTAACTTAATACTAATTTTGATCCTCTTAAGATTTATAAAAACTTGTATATTTAACCTAATATTTTGATATATATATATATATATATATATATATATATGATTTTATGTCTTAAATATGTATTTTAAAAATAAGAAGTTATAGACTTATAGTTTAATTTATATTCAGATTTCATAATTTTTATATAACCATAGATTACTTCTAAAGTTTTAACATATAAATGGTTCCTTAACAAATTAATATATTTTGATTTCCAAAACTTTAAATTTAAAATTGATTTGTATCAAAAGATTGATTTATATTTCATAATAAATTAAATTTTAAATTCTTTTTAAAAAATAGCATTTATATTTATAATTATGACTATATGTTTACTTTATATGATACTATTCTATATTCTCTTTAAAAAGATCTTCAATTTTTACTATATTAAAGAAGCACCCTATTAAGAATATTTAACTCCACATTTCTCATAGAATTATTTTAAATATTTTATTATATATATTGAATACCATAATACTTTTATCTTTACTATCCTTTCAATCTCTTTCATAAGTATCATTAACTTAAGTCTAGAAATTAACATATATTATCCTTGTTTAATTCAAATAATTTGTAATATATATGTATATGCATAATAGTTAGATAATACTTTGAATATATTTTACCTAAATAGATATAATTACCAAACCATTATGCATACTATCATTACACATCTTATTTCATATCATACATCATTATTATAAATTACAGTATATCTCAAATTAAAATCATTCACATCACAAGTTCCATTTCATTCAATATATCACTTCATATAGATTTGCATATGACATACTGCATTATATGTTAACTTTAACTCCACACACAACATATTTACTTTGTCTTGATTAACTTAATTGACTTGTTTGACCTAGTTGAATTAATTGAATTGGATTGATTGATTTTTTTGGTTTATTTAATTTGTTTGGCTTGATTTGATTGACTTGTTTGAATTGCTTGACATGGTTAAATTTCATTAGTAGTTGATAGGTTTGTTAGAAATATACTTATGCATTTGTAGTTGATAGGAGCTTTATAGGTTTTAGGATAAATAAAAGTTACAAGAAATATTTGGTTTCATGTTTGAATTGATGTTTTATTACAATAAAACTTAAATTGATTGATTGGATTGAATTACTTTACTTATATCATAATTTTAAGAATGTCTTGTAACGTCCCAGGATTTTAGCGATTTAATAATCAAATTATTTAATATAGTAGTTCGATATTTTAATGGTTCGAATTTAAATTATATTGATTATTTAGTTATTTTAAATAGTGTAATAACAAAATTAAATTCCGAAACAGTCGGAAATAGCTACATTAGCAATATAGTGTAAAATGGTTAGTTTAATAGATTTAATTCAGCTAGAATTGAATTATAGTAATGAATATATTATTTAAGCGACAGTTTGAACGTATTAATTATAATATATTTATAATCGAGCTCGTAATGTCGCGGTAGTTCGTAACTTGACGTTTTGAACTTTAAATGAATATAACGAGTTTGTTATTAGTCGGATTTCTTCGAAACAAGAAACGTTGGAATCTATTAAGTAGTATTTTTCTAATGGAAGTGGAAAATGGAGATTTCGCGTTATAGATTGTGAGTTATATCCAAATCAAATTCTTAAATAGTCGCTATAGAATCGTTTATAAGCCATAACGATTATTTAAATATAATTAAATATTGATTTCGAATTTAGACGAGATATTTGAGATGTAGCTATAATTTAATTTTTGGGATTTTACTGTAATTTTTATTTTGGAAAATAAGCTACTTTTTATTTGGAGTATTTTACACCCTATATCAGCATTTGGGGTTTCATAATATAAGTTAACTAGTCTATTTTTTTATATTTTTGGGATCGTACCACCTCGCTCGACACGGCTATATTTTTATTTTTGGCCATTGCGGTCGATAAATAAACGGAATTTCTTACGGTCGGTACCCCACAAAACATATATAAAAAACGAAATAGCAGGCGTTTGCTTTATTATAATACTTGATAAACAGGATGGAAAGAAATAGTCACAAATGAACAGATCTTGAATTTAGGTTTCCCATGTGGTCCATATGTAATAATTTACTGTATACTAGAAACAAATTATTTAGTGTTTGAATGTAATAATTTGCTGTATACTGGAAACAATATATGTATCAACCGTACAATGTACGGTTAAACGGAAGACAACAGGGAAGTATATCAGTGAAATGAAAACGGCATGTCTAAAAATAACACTTTCTAGTTTCTGCTGTATATCACCCATACGCCTATACCTACCTTCCCATGGCTGAGAAACAACATTCCTTAAATAACACTTTCTGCTGTATATCACCCATACGTCTTATTCAAATACACTTTCCAAACCGTCTGTGCTTTGTTAAAAGCAGCATGAGGCCAGAGTTGTGATTTGTTCAGCGTGAGGCAGGAGTTTCAGGGAGTGGGTTGCTCTAGGCTCTAGCAAAGAGGAGTGTAACCTTGACAGGATGGTGAAGTGTGAGGATTTCCGTGGAGAAACAAGGTGAGGGTTCGGTGATGAAGCTGGCGAAGAGGAAGGATGGAAATTTGGATGGAGTGATGTTTTGGAATACATGAAGTCCTAGGTTTAGATACTACCTGTTTCGCCATCTCATGCTCTTCTGCAACAAAGAGAGATGACAGCAGCAACATTGGTAGCGTTAAAGAAGAAGAGACGAGGCGGGGAAGATTGTGACAGAGGGAAAGTCGCACGAGTGAAGAAGCGTTCAAAGGTGTACAAAGTGCTGAAGCATCCCACAAAGAACGTAACAAGGGGAGTTGGGCATTTTGTCAGCAGGAAGAAATATAGAAGGGGGTAGTAGGCACTGTTATACGGTTTGGTTTCATATGTGGTTTTCGAATGCAGAAAGGAAGAGGTGTGTTCGTGGAAGACGAGGGGGAGTTTTAGGATTTATGGCAAAATAAATCGTCTGATTCAATCGGTTGATCGTTAATTAACGATGAACGACCAAGGTGAGTAAACTCACTAACCCTATTCATTTTTATTATATTATAAATGTTATTTAATATTGATAAATAATGGTTGAATGTTGTGTGATAGTTGTTTTGGATGAACTGTGTAATAACCCTGGTATTTACACTTAGCACTGACACAGATTACACTTATCGTAAGTACGTATTTTCAAATACGATTTAAATTCCAGACTTTGAATTCCAGAACCTGTTAACTCTTGTATAACAGCATTTACACAAGTGTATAGCACAGTACTTACCAAAATCCATTTTGACACATTCATATATGATAGCATGAATTTAGCATTTGATTTTATATATGTATAGAATAACACTTTTAATAACATGTTTTAAAAATGCCATTTTATATGTTTTGTTCATTTTTTCAAGGGATTTAAGAAATTAGTTTTTGTAAATGTTGATGTGAAAACCTTTAACACTTGGATTAAAAACATGCCCAAAACCTTTTTGTTGTTCAAAAGCAAAGCTTAAGTTTACATATACAAAAGAAAAACATGTTAATATCATTTCCATTTGCAAGTATGTTCATAAACAAATGCAAGAATAATATTTGTACTTTTATGTGCATAAACATGTATTGTCAAATCTTCTTTCAAATTCATGATCTCATTCATGAATCACTACACTATGGATCATGCTAGCAAGTAGGACCTTTAGAAAGATTTTTTAGGCACATGACAGGATCGATCTAGATGAAAACATTTTCAGTTTTGCAATCTTTTTCTTTTCTTCTATTAGATTTCTGAAAATACACCTCCTTCTCACTTTCCAAGACCATGGCTATTTTGTCAATAAACACATGCATAGAAAGATTCACAAAATCATATATGGATATCATGATCTTGCCTACACTAGTTGAGTTCAAAGCCATAGATTTTTTAAAAAAAAAAGTATTTTCCATATATTTTCATGACATGACATGGATTTTTGAGGTACAAAACTTTCAGATTTTCTCTCTACTTGGAAGGCAAGTAAGTTTTTAAATTAAATTCTTGTAAAATCAATTTGACATATGAGATTTTGTTTTTAAAAACCAAGGTAAAAACTGAACCTATATATGCTAAAGGAGGATACTAAAACTTGTCTAAAACCAAGAAGGATCGGTGAAGAATAGGTATGGTACAAAACATTTATGAGTGAGGTTTTCATAGAAACCAATGGGAAGAGGAGGGGTGGTTGCATAGGGGATTTTTAGGTGGGATCCAGGCTGAGTAAGCCATGTGAACATTGGAGATGTTGCTTTGATTTGAAAGCAAGAAAAGATTTTTTTTTTTTTTTGAGTTGTTAAAACAAAAATCTGAAAACAGTTTTTATGCACCTTTCAGAACAGTTTTTAAATGCACATATTTTATAGTTCTACCACTATAAATAGACATGAGCACACACCATTCTCTACACACAACACAAGTCTTTAGAGTTGAGATCAGTAAGAAG
The DNA here is from genome assembly GCA_030737875.1 of Allium sativum. NCBI lineage: Eukaryota > Viridiplantae > Streptophyta > Magnoliopsida > Asparagales > Amaryllidaceae > Allium > Allium sativum. Next base: position 967,446,634 of record CM060920.1, read on the forward strand.
AGGAAAGCCTAAGGGTTTCAAGTTTTCCAAGTGAGTAAAACTGTTTTAATTTTCTGTTTTGAAAATTCCTATATCTTTGGCTGTTTAAAACTATAATTTTGAACTTGGATGATTGCAGTGTGTTTGTTCAGGTAGTATACTTTGGGTAATTCCTTGTTTGGTATGATAGCATTGGTTGGTAATTAGGATTTTAAGTACCAAAGGTAAAGGAAATGTTATTACCTGATCCTGTTACCCGACTTTGCCATTTTTGTTTAAAATCATACAAATCTACATAGATCGGTTAATCTATTATTAGGAGATCAAGAACAAGATGCCATTCAAATTTTAAACCTTTCATATAGTCACATAAATTGTTAAATATGAAGCAACCTTTCCAAAAACCCTCACTGTTGGTTGAAGAGAAAACAACAGTAAGCTCTCTGGTCCTCAAATTCAAAATGGTTTTTCAAACCTAATAAAAATTCGATTTGATTACATAAATGTAATGATGAATCAAAATTAAGTTTTTTAGAAGAAAAATCATGATTTTTAAATGTGCAGATTGTGAGAAATGAGGATATGATCGGAAAAGCAATTTTGACGAAAATCCGGCGAACTGTTCAACGAAAACTGATGGGGATTGGCTAGAAGGTGTAGGAGGAGTTCTAGATTGAGGGAAAAATACCAAAAGAATTTTCAAATTTATAGATTTAAGGAACGAAGAAAAAATAGGTTAAAATTATGTTTTGGGTGTTGTGTCTTCCTCGACGAACTGCTCTTCACCGCCGATGGGATAGGGGTGCGCGCTAGGTGGGTTCGACGCTGGGAGGTGTCACATAGGTGCAGGTGGAAGGAGACGAGGTCCAATGGAGGGTAGTGGCCACGGTGATGGTTTTGCCTGGACAACCCATATGCTGATAATAGCCTTGAACGGTGAAAAACCACCATGGCGGTGGAGGTGACGATCCAGGCATGGGAGGATGATCAGCAGGTGAAGGGTGACGTGGTTGGGTGGTCGCAGGTGGTGGATGGTGGCCATATGGTGTGTGCACGTGCACAGCCGTGGGGGAAGAAGGAAGAAGAAGGAGGAGTGGCCATTGAAGTTTGTAAATGAACGGTTGTGTTTTTCATGGATGATCAGGTCGAAACCATGGGTACATGGGGGTTTGGAAAAAAGGCTGATCAGGTTTGGGTTTGGCAAATGGCTGATTAGGTTTGGCAAGGGTAAGTGGCTGATCACGGGGGAAAAATGAAGGGAATCGGGCTGATCGTCCATGCGTTCACCATATTTTCAAAGTGGTATTTTTGGAACTTAAGTTTAAACAAGGATTTTGAATAAAAATTTAAATTCAAATTCAAATTAGTTTAAATGTAATCATGGTTTAAATTAAATTAAATAAATAAATATTTAAAAATAAAATTTTTATTTAAATTAGCAGAAAGGAAAATAAGTGAATCAGGATTTAGTGCTGTTTGTCAAAAGTCAAAACTGAAATTTAAAATACAGAACTGTAATTTAAATTAAATTATAAATTTGATTTATAATTAGAAGTAAAGAATTTTTCTAAGGAAACATTCAAACTGTAAATCCAACAAGAAGAGAGTCGATCAAGAGTAAAAGGACCACGTATGGTTTTGACAAAAGACAGCACAAAAGCTGTAATTTTATTAAATTATAAATTTATTTTATAATTTAAAATAGAATTTATTTTCTTGTGAAATATTTAGATTTTAAACAAACAAGGTAAAAGAAAACTGTACGTAACACATACGGTAGAATTTGTCAGTTTTATCTGAAATCTAAAATATCTGATATAAGAAACTGATCGTGAACAGTTCTGTACTTTTTAAAACAAGTGGAAAATGATTTAATCGTGTTTAGACTGATAAATAAAAAGAAGGAACTTTATCAGTATAGAGAGAAAAATAAGTAAAGAATGAAGGATCAAAGGGAAAATTTGACGAGAAAAATACCAAGTGTAAAAGTTGTAAAATAAATGATTAAATCATAATTTAAGTCATTTATGAGTGATCAGATTAAGGAATAATGATGAGAAATATTTTTCTAATGAAAAATAAAATAAGTATTCATTTTAAAGATGATGAACAAAATGGGAAGAAAAACCCCGTGCGACGCACACACTAAAATTGGCCATTTTAAAAAGATGATCAAAATACCAGATATAAACCAGATGAATATATACTGTTTATTTTGGTAGTTAAATCACCGACTATCAAATCTGTCCAATACGATTTTGGGTACGGAAAAACCGGGATCGAATTTATATTTGAAAACCATTCTGACCAACAAATACGTGGAGATATTAGAAGATGATCGAGATGGAGAATTGAAGACCGTAGATCTTCATTACACGGAAGAACTGCTAATAAATCTTTGGTTTAGCGGCCGGAGATAAACTGTGGTTCTGTCGTGGTTGGAATCTACGGATTTGCAAGGACTTCTCGCTACTGATTCATGGTGTGATTCCTATCTTGGATGCAGTAGGAGAGTACCTTCGGTTCATCCTATTCTGGATGACTTGTATGGACGGATGTCTGACAGAGTATTTCCAAAGGAATTACATACGTTGATTTCTACAAACGTACAAATAGTTGATGGCGGAGAAATGGTTTTCCTTAGCCAAATAACTAGAGTATTTTTGTGGACGTCGGTTAGTGATATCTGGCGGATCTGACAATGTGACGTTCAAAGTGAATGGTGACCAGATGGTTTAAAAATTAAATTCTGGCCTCAAGCCTCACACCCAGGAAATGACAAAAATCGGACAGGCAGCATGGCTATGTGGGTCGCTCCCATTAGGGTGTAGCATCACCTATCTAGAGAAATTCCTTTTGTTTCTTAATCTATCTATTCTGCCCATTCGGGAATGGTTGCCGTACACAACCATTGGTGATATGCATTCGATACACTCAAGAGAAATGAGTGGTCGGTCATGTGAGGGCCGGGTTGCAAGACGTTCTTGTTGAACCCAGGTGTATTTGCCTCTAGAGATACATCATCGGAAGGTTGTCCCATACCTTGTCATAATTGGAAATCCAATTTCCCTAAGTGCCAAGCGGTTTTTATTTGTATACTATATAGGAGAATGTGAGATGCAAGCATTCTTCTAGATTCTAATTTATTTGTGGATTACCAATAGACACTATGATAATATCTGGTTTAAAGTATACAAAGTGTTTTAATCTCATGAGGTAAAAACCCAATCCGTATTTACGGCGTGGTCTTATGAGATATTTTTATTTGTTTTAAACTGTTTACTCATACCAGTCCCCTGACTGACCCGGAGTTTATTTTTCTGTGTTTTCCCTTAAACTCTTGGGTATTCATAACACTTGTTATGAATAGACAAGTGAATTAGGATTTGATGAAACTTGAGAAGCTGGATGGAGATTTTCTGTATGCTGGTCTGCTTATCCTACCTACTGTATAATTAAGTCTACAAGTTTGGGTCATCAATGATATGTATAAATACAGATGGCTTGTATCACTTGATTCTACATGCTCTGATGTAATATATTCCGCTGTGTAATGTTATAAAGTATTATCTTTTGTGAAAATTCCGCTGTGAGATTCTTATGTTTTCTGTGATTTTATCTTCTATCTATTCTTATTCTCATTAATGACATGACTTCCGATGTGTTCTAAAGTTGGGTCGTTACAGTTGGTATCAGAGCTTAGGTTACTGATTACCTAGGCTTTGGGTGAGTGTGAGAGATCATATTTTTGAAAATTTAAAATAAATTTAAAATAAATCAACTTGGACGATATACCAATGTTAGTTATATCCAATCAAGTAGGGATTGACAACCTGTTACACTCAGGTAATTAAGATGAGTAACCGAGGACGAAGAGGTCGGGCTATAGGGTCTTCCACTGCTACTGGTCGTAATACTGGATCCCAGGATCAAGGAGAGACTGCGGGGGAAGTTGTACAAGTCCGGCAGGATAAAAGGAGTTAATTAACCAGGGTCAGCCTCATGATAATTTAAATATGGTTGGATTAAATTAGAATAATATCCAATCACATTGATACCGGAAAATCAGGATAGAATTCTAAATTGAAGTAAAATTTGGATTTCCGGAAATTAAGGCTGGACTTAAGTATTCATTGGATATGAACTTAGGGAATGTGAGTTGGTCGATTTGTGAAATCAAATCATATTTGTGAATCTCGAAATGGAGATCGATAAGTACGTGAATGAAGATTTTGGGGAATACTTAACGGAGTTAAGTAAATTACCGAGGAGTTAAAGAGGGAATTTGGATAGATATTTTTGGTTTTGAATAGGATATTGCTGATGTGTGTTTATTGATGTGTGTCGATAACTCTAATCTACCGTTTACAAATTTCGGGGACGAAATTTTTATAAGGGGGTAGAATGTAATAACCCGGGTATTTACACTTAGCACTGACACATATTACACTTATTGTAAGTACATATTTTCAAATATGATTTAAATTCCAGACTTTGAATTCCAGAACCTGTTAACTCTTGTATAACAGCATTTACACAAGTGTATAACACAGCACTTACCAAAATCCATTTTGACACATTCATATATGATAGCATGAATTTAGCATTTGATTTTATATATGTATAGAATAACACTTTTACATAGCATGTTTTAAAAATTCCATTTTATATGTTTTGTTCATTTTTTCAAGGGATTTAAGAAATTAGTTTTTGTAAATGTTGATGTGAAAACCTTTAACACTTGGATTATAAACATGCCCAAAACCTTTTTGTTGTTCAAAAGCAAAGCTTAAGTTTACATATACAAAAGCAAAACATGTTAATATCATTTCCATTTGCAAGTATGTTCATAAACAAATGCAAGAATAATATTTGTATTTTTATGTGCATAAACATGTATTGTCAAATCTTCTTTCAAATTCATGATCTCACTCATGAATCACTACACTATGGATCATGCTAGCAAGTAGGACCTTTAGGAAGATTTTTTAGGCACATGACAGGATCAATCTAGACGAAAACATTTTCAGTTTTGCAATCTTTTTCTTTTCTTCCATTAGATTTCTGAAAATACACCTCCTTCTCACTTTCCAAGACCATGGCTATTTTGTCAATAAATACATGCACAGAAAGATTCACAAAATCATATATGGATATCATGATCTTGCCTACACTAGTTGAGTTCAAAGCCATAGATTTTTTTTAAAGTATTTTCCATATATTTTCATGAAATGACATGGATTTTTGAGGTACAAAACTTTCTGATTTTCTCTCTACTTGGAAGGCAAGTAAGTTTTTAAATTAAATTCTTGTAAAATCAATTTGACATATGAGATTTTGTTTTTAAAAACCAAGGTAAAAAATGAACCAATATATGCTAAAGGAGGATACTAAAACTTGTCTAAAACCAAGAAGGATTGGTGAAGAATAGGTATGGTACAAAGAATTTATGAGTGAGGTTTTCATAGAAACCAATAGGAAGAGGAGGGGTGGTTGCATAGGGGATTTTCAGGTGGGATCTAGGCTGAGTAAGCCATGTGAACATTGGAGATGTTACTTTGATTCGAAAGCAAGAAAAGATTTTTTTTTTTTTGAGTTGTCAAAACAAAAATCTGAAAATAGTTTTTATGCACCTTTCAAAACAGTTTTTAAATGCACATATTTTATAGTTCTACCACTATAAATAGACATGAGCACACACCATTCTCTACACACAACACAAGTCTTTAGAGTTGAGATCTGTAAGAAGAGGAAAGCCTAAGGGTTTCAAGTTTTCCAGGTGAGTAAAACTGTTTTTATTTTTCGGTTTTGAAAATTCCTGTATCTTTGGCTATTTAAAACTATAATTTTGAACTTGGATGATTGCAGTGTGTTTGTTTGAACAGTATACTTTGGGTGATTCCTTATTTGGTATGATAGCATTGGTTGGTAATTAGGATTTTAAGTACCAAAGGTTAAGGAAAGGTTATTACCTGATCCTGTTACCTGACTTTGTCATTTTTGTTTAAAATAATACAAATCTACATAGATCAGTTAATCTATTGTTAGGGGATCAAGAACAAGATGCCATACAAATTTTAAATCCTTTCATATGGTCACATAAATTGTTAAATTTGAAGCAACCTTTCCAAAAACCCTCACTGTTGCTTGAAGAGAAAACAACAGTAAGCTCTCTGGTCCTCAAATTCAAAATGGTTTTTCAAACCTAATAAAAATTCGATTAGATTACATAAATGTAATGATGGATCGAAATTAAGATTTTTAGAAGAATATCATGATTTTTAAATGTGCGGATTATGAGAAATAAGGAGATGATCGGAAAAGCAATTTTGACGAAAATCCGGCGAAATGTTCAATGAAAACTGATGGGTATTGGCTAGAAGGTGTAAGAGGAGTTCTAGATTGAGGAAAAAATACCAAAAGAATTTTCAAATTTATAGATTTTGGGAACGAAGCAAAAATAGGTTAAAATTATGTTTTGGGTGCTGTGTCTTCCTCGACGAACTGCTCTTCACCGCCGATGGGATAGGGGTGCGCACCAGCGGGGTTCGACGCTGGGAGGTGTCACGGAGGTGCAGGTGGAAGGAGACGAGGTCCGGTGGAGGGTAGTGGCCACGGTGATGGTTTTGCCTGGACAACCCATTTCCTGATAATAGCCTTAAACGGTGAAAAACCACCATGGTGGTGGAGGTGACGATCCAGGCGTGGGAGGATGATCAGCAGGTGAAGGGTGACGTGGCTGGGTGGTCGCAGGTGGTGGATAGTGGTCGTACGGTGTGTGCACGTGCACAGCTGTGGAGGAAGAAGGAAGAAGAAGAAGGAGGAGTGGCCATTGAAGTTTGTAAGTGAACGGCTGTGTTTTTCATGGATGATCAGGTCGAAACCATGGGTACAAGGGGGGTTTGGCAAAAGGCTGATCAGGTTTGGGTTTGGCAAATGGCTGATCAGGATTGGCAAGGGAAAGTGGCTGGTCACGGAGGGAAAATGAAGGGAATCAGGCTGATCGTCATGCGTTCACCATATTTTCAAAGTGGTAATTTTGGAACTTAAGTTTAAATAAGGATTTTGAATAAAAATTTAAATTCAAATTAGTTTAAATGTAATCATGGTTTAAATTAAACCAATAAATATTTAAAAATAATTTTTTTATTTAAATTAGCAGAAAGGAAAATAAGTGAATCAGGATTTAGTGCTGTTTGTCAAAAGTCAAAACTGTAATTTAAAATACAAAACTGTAATTTAAATTAAATTATAAATTTAATTTATAATTAGAAGTAAAGAATTTTTCTAAGGAAACATTCAAACTGTAAATCCAACAAGAAGAGAGTCGATCAAGTGTAAAAGGACCAGGTATGGTTTTGATAGAAGACGACACAAAAGCTGTAATTTTATTAAATTATAAATTTATTTTATAATTTAAAATAGAATTTATTTTCTAGTGAAATATTTAGATTTTAAACAAACAAGGTAAAAGAAAACTGTACGTAACACATACGGTAGAATTTGTCAGTTTTATCCAAAATCTAAAATATCTGATATAAGAAACTGGTCATGAACAATTCTGTACTTTTTAAAACAAGAACCGTGGAAAATGTTTTAATCGTGTTTAGACTGATAAATAAAAAGAAGGAACTTTATCAGTATAGAGAGAAAAATAATAAAGAATGAAGGATCAAAGGGAAAATTTGATGAGAAAAATACCAAGTGTAAAAGTTGTAAAATAAATGATTAAATCATAATTTAAGCCATTTATGAGCGATTAGATTAAGGAATAATGATGAGAAATATTTTTCTAAAGAAAAATAAAATAAGTATTCATTTTAAAAATGATGAACAAAATGGAAAGAAAAACCCCGTGCGACGCACACACTAAAATTGGCCATTTTAAAAAGATGATCAAAATACCAGATATAAACCAGATGAATATATTCTATTTATTTCGGTAGTTAAATCACCGACTATCAAATCTGTCCAATACGATTTTGGGTACGGAAAAACCGGGATCGAATTTATATTCGAAAACCATTCCGACCAACAAATACGTGGAGATATTAGAAGATGATCGAGATGGAGAATTGAAGACCGTAGATCTTCATTACACGGAAGAACTGCTAATAAATCTTTGGTTTAGCGGCCGGAGATAAACTGTGGTTCTGTCGTGGTTGGAATCTACGGATTTGCAAGGACTTCTCACTACTGATTCATGGTGTGATTCCTATCTTGGATGCAGTAGGAGAGTACCTTCGGTTCATCTTATTCTGGATGACTTGTATGGACGGATGTCTGACAGAGTATTTCCAAAGGAATTACATACGTTGATTTCTACAAACGTACAAATAGTTGATGGCAGAGAAATGGTTTTCCTTAGCCAAATAACTAGAGTAATTTTGTGGACGTCGGTTAGTGATATCTGGCGGATCTGATAATGTGACGTTCAAAGTGAATGGTGACCAGATGGTTTAAAAATTAAATTCTGGCCTCAAGCCTCACACCCAGGAAATGACAAAAATCGGACAGGCAGCATGGCTATGTGGGTCGCTCCCATTAGGGTGTAGCATCACCTATCTAGAGAAATTCCTTTTGTTTCTTAATCTATCTATTCTGCCCATTCGGGATTGGTTGCCGTACACAACCATTGGTGATATACATTCGATACACTCAAGAGAAATGAGTGGTCGGTCATGTGAGGGCCGGGTTGCAAGACGTTCTTGTTGAACCCAGGTGTATTTGCCTCTAGAGATACATCATCGGAAGGTTGTCCCATACCTTGTCATAATTGGAAATCCAATTTCCCTAAGTGCCAAGCGGTTTTTATTTGTATACTATATAGGAGAATGTGAGATGCAAGCATTCTTCTAGATTCTAATTTATTTGTGGAAAACCAATAGACACTATGATAATATCTGGTTTAAAGTATACAAAATGTTTTAATCTCATGAGGTAAAAACCCGTTCCGTATTTACGGCGTGGTCTTATGAGATATTTTTATTTGTTTTAAACTGTTTACTCATACCAGTCCCCTGACTGACCCAGAGTTTATTTTTCTGTGTTTTCCCTTAAACTCTTGGGTATTCATAACACTTGTTATGAATAGACAAGTGAATCAGGATTTGATGAAACTTGAGAAGCTGGATGGAGATTTTTTGTATTTTGGTCTGCTTATCCTATCTACTATATAATTAAGTCTACAAGTTTGGGTCATCAAGATATGTATAAATACAGATGGCTTGTATCACTTGATTCTGTATGCTCTGATGTAATATATTCCGCTGTGTAATGTTATAAAGTATTATCTTTTGTGAAAATTCCGCTGTGAGATTCTGATGTTTTATGTGATTTTATCTTCTATCTATTCTTATTCTCATTAATGACACGACTTCCAATGTGTTCGAAAGTTGGGTCGTTACAAATTGGTTGAAATAATAGTTCTATATATAAACTGTTGACCGCATATTAATCCTGTTATTATTATATTGATATGAAATTAATGTGATTTACATTGACTAACATCTGTGGGTGTAGGGAAATAGGTCGGATGAATCCAATTGGATTCCTCAATAATTATATTATTATTTTTCATATATTGCATTACGTGGTAACAAATAATTTGTGGTTGATTGTTGTGTGTTGGGATGTGTGAAATAACATTGTTCCTAAAATAATTAGTATTTAAATACCGTAAAATATATTTGACTGAAATGGAAATGAATTTGGAATTTAGCAAAGGAAAATCTAGTTTAAAAACGAAAATTGAATTTCATTTGTAATTATAAATAATGGCTTGTTTTAATTATATGACGAGGTAGTTAATAGTTGGTTTGAAAACCCGTAATTTAGAATCAAATAGGTAATCATGATTAAGTATAAACTAGATTTATAATTAAAGGGAAGTTAACTTGTAAATGGAGTTATGAAGCGAAATTGGATTTTAAATTTAGGAAATAACTTGATAAATGGAATTCTAACCAGTGATGATATTTATTTATAAAACCAGGTTAGATTGATTTAACGAGATCAGTTTGCTATAAGAAATAATATTCACATATAAAAGAGAATAATGTTTTAAAAGTTAACCTTGTATAGATTAAAATGGCTATAATGGAATTTGGAAATGTTTTCCAATATAAAACTGTATATTTTCTTAAATACAGGAAAAATAAGAAATGTGGAAGGATTGAAACATTTTTCGAATGTCAATAAATGTATATCTTCTACAATATGGGAGAATAAGGGTTTATAATATTTGGAAATATTTTCCAAGAAGGAAAATAAGTTTTGGGAAATATCTGGGAAGGTATGGGAAACTGGAAAATTAATGTTAAATAAAAAGGGCCAATGATTGTGTGATGTTTAGTTGTACATTTGAATGGATGTTTGTTTTTACTTCGATAGTTAAATAACCGACTATCGAAGTGTTTTGACCGTCGTTTTCAATATGGAGAGACCGGTTGGATTTATTATTCGAAAACCACTCCGTATAGGCTTAAACGTTGCGAGTTAGACTATGCTGAAGATAATTGAAGAGGGAGTGAAATGCAAGAGTCGTTCTGTTCCAGAATAGTGCTTTATGTTTGTCAAGTCCCAGGACAACTTGTATGGACGAATGCCTAATAGAGTATTCCTAACGAATCACATAAGACGATCTTTCCAAGGATTACGTCTGGTGGTGGAGGAATTCATTTCCCTTAGCTTTTATACCCATAATATTTTGGGGAGATCAACTAGTGATTTGACGGGTTTGACGATGTGGCATTCAAAGTGAATGGTGACCAGATGCTCTGAAAAGATATACGTAGCCTCTAGCCTCACAACCGGGAAATGACAAAAATCGGGCAGGCAACATGGCTAGTTGGGTCATACCCAAGCAGGGTGTATTGTCATCGTTCTAGAAAAAATTCATATTTGTTCTTCTTTCGATTCTGTATCTTACGAGTTACGGTTGGACGCCAACAACCGTGGGTGACAATATATTCGCTACACTCAAGCTAAATGAGTGGGCGGTCATGTGTGGCCGGATTGCAAGATGTTCTTGTTGAACCCCAGTGTATACCCTCTAGAGTACACTGATCGGAAGGTGATCTCATACCTTATCTGTTGGAATCTAATCTCCAATAAGCGCCCTATGGTTTTTTTGATTTTATACTATATAGTAGAGCGTGAGATGCAAGCGTTCTACTAGATGGTTATTTATTTGATTAGACATTATTATAATATCATCGGATTTTGATATCAAAATGGTTTGGGTTATACTAAGGTAAAAACAGTCCATGTTTATATGTGGGTTGGTCTTACCATTATCCTTTTCTTTCAAAAGGTTTTTCAAAGTTAAACAATATGGTTGGAGTTTACTTACACAGTCCCATGACTGACCCAGAGTTTATTTTGTTTGTGTTTTTCCCTGAACTCTTGGGTGCCCAAAATTTGTACGGGCAGTCAAGTGTTTCAGGCTTTTACAAATACACTTGGAGGAGCTCGAAGCAGGAGGCTTCACTGTTAGTTATTTAAAGATTAATTCCACTATGATGTACAAGTGTTATACTCTGATATGGTATGTATATATACAAATTCAGATTTGTATTTCAAAGTTATGTTATATATTATATTTTATTCGTTCCGCTGTGAGATTCGTGTTACTCTGATTATGTTCCGTTAAGTCCTTCGTCTTTTATTCTAATTTTCTTTCTTTCTATTTCTCACCGACTAATTTCATTCTATTAATGACCCGGTATTTTCGATACTTGAATAATTGACTTTGTGTTTATGTTGATTTTCGGGGACGAAAATCCCGCGGCCGTTACATATCTTATAAGAGTTATTTCTAAGTCTAGATCATGGTCTTATTATAGTTTTAAGGGAATTAAAATTTAGGATAGGTTTAATCTTGTATTAAATTAAGGGGGAGTTTTAGAGTTTCTAAGGATTAGTTGAAGATTCTAGAATACTTTGGTTGATTTAATTGTTTAAATTGATTGTTTGAATTGCTCGTTTGAAATGATTGTTTGTTTTAATTGTTTGTTTGAGTTAGTTGTTTGTTTGTTTTGATTGATTTGCTTATTTTGATTGATTTGCTCGTTTGAATTGATTGGTTTGCTTAGTTTATTATCCTTCTATTAAGGTTATCAGATTAGTGTAGTCATAGATTTAGGGGGAGTTATAGAAATCTATGGAGAATTATAGATTTAGGGGAAGTTATATATAGAATTAGGATATTATATAGGCATAAATTTAAGGGGAGTATTTCATAAGGTATAGATAGATTTACGATTCAGGGGGAGTACTTTACTTTAGTATAGGATTTATTTAGATAGATATAGGATTTAGGGGGAGTATGTTTAGAATTTATTTTTGATAATGACAAAGGGGGAGAATTATAAAATATAGACATAGTTCATATGATTCATGTTGACAGGGGGAGTATTAGAAGGATCATCATCAACATGTATATACAGGTATGATATTTTATAAACTAAGGTTGTCATCATCAAAAAGGGGGAGATTGTTGGAGAATGGAGTTTTGATGACAACAACCTTATTTCAATTATCATTGATTATAAATTATATACTAACACTTTTTGTATAGAATATATACATATATGCAGGAATTATATACTGGAAATATTACTTAAGACTGTATAGTTTTAAAGATGATAGAGATTCAAAGATCAGAGAAATTTCAAGACTCATAAGGAGTTCAAGATTAATATAGTCATAGAGTCTAGATTATGTAAGACTCTAAATAGCACTCCAGGTTCAAATTCTAATTCTAATTTCCAAATTATGATTTTTAATTCTATCCTCATTCCTCTCTATTTTATTTTCTATCTTTTTTATTTTTTCCTTTCTTATTCTTCTTTGTTTTTCAAACTTAAATTTTATATGTTTATATTATTATAATTTATATTTATACAGTTTAAAACCTTATAATTTTATAAATATATTTATATAGTTTAATTTTATGTTTTCATATGATTTTCTACTTATAATACTAATTTACAATACTATATTTTTATTCAGGAATTTCCAGAATTATTTTTATATCAAAACACTTGAAAAATGTTTTAAAATTCAAAAATACACTAGGGTATGTCGACATACATAAAACACCATGTCGACATATAACTGTCACTTTTTCAATTTTGAAAGGAAGTGTCTTTTCACTATTTGAAACATTTCAGAAACGTTACAAGCTTTCATACACTATAAAAAGGGGTTAAAACCGAATTTTTAAATATATCTTCTTCTCCACTTTCATCCTCTTTCATTATATAATCATTCTTAATCATTTTTATGATTTCTACACTTATACTCTTCCGAATTCAATTCTGTTTTGATCAAACTTCTTCTCTTTACACTCTCTTCTCATCTCTCTTTGAATCAAGTGATATTGATGAGTTAGAGGGCTGTTTATAAAAGTTTTTGTTGTGTTAAGGAATCAGCGGTATCCCTTGTAGCCATTGTAACACCCCGTATGTTTTATAATAGTAAAATACATAAATTAAAGTATAATTAATTCTAATGAAAGAATTAAGGGGAATGGCTTACGCCATTGCGTTCGTCTCGGAATTCTGGTTGAGATAGAGTCCGAGTTTGCGCGAAACGGACTCCGTATGAAGGAATTATGACCTCCGGAAGTTTCAGAATAAATTTGAAATTCAAAAACAGCTCAGATCATGTTTAAAATTCGAATTCGAGTTCAAACTGGGCTGGGCGGGAAAATTCCCGCCCAGTGACCAGGTCGACACTAGTGTCGACTGGGCAGTCGACTTGGCCCCCCAGGTCGACCATGCAGTCGACTTGGGTGTCGACCTGCAGGTCGACTTGCCTGGTCGGCCTGACCAGATGGGCCTGACCCTGGTTCGACTTCTGGTATGCTGTACGGTCTGATTTTCCTCCCTGCTTGCATCTAACGGCTCAAAACTGATTGAAAACTTTATAAATACACCCTAAGACTCAACTAATTCACATAAGAAAATAAGAGAGGAGTCGTCATGCTGCCGGGAAGGAGTTGATCGTAGCCGCCAAGAATCAAACTAAGAAGCAAATTAAAGTCTAATCAAATCAATCAACAAATTGCTACCCAAAGGAGAGCATCTCCAAATCAGAAAACAGAAATCAGAAAACAAGATCTCACCACACGTTGTAAGTATAGTGATCTTTCAGTAAATGAATAAAAATTGCAATGTTATTAGATGTAATGGGAATAGAATTGTATTATTGTGTAATGATGTAGATTCTATGTATCGTAGTGTTTCTATCATGATTTTATGTGTTGTTATTTGTGGCATAAATTGATCAATGCAAGTTGTTGAACAATTGTATATGAAAGAATAATCACTTGCAAGTTTGTGGAAAAATCTAGATTTGAATCCCTTTATGTTTATGTTGGTATCATGGGTCATACAATTATGAAAGTATGTTCTAGATCTGTAATCTTTTATGCCTACATGACTCAAAACCTATGTATACATCTTAGATCCAATACAAGTATGATTAGAAATATGTTAAATGCAGTTTGGGTTACATAAACTATGCAAGTTCATGTGGAAATAGACTATATATTAGATTTGGACATTTTTGGGTTAATTTACAACATGCTAGTTTTGTGTTCGACATTATGCCAAGTTAATATGTTAAAACCCAAGTTTGTATAAATCTACATATGCCATCCTATGTGACACCCATTTAGTTGTATGCCTATTTTGAATGCAAGTTCACATGATCCAATGTTTATGTTAACGCCAATTTGCAAGTTCATGCGCTACACCTTCTATGTATCATAGAAATATTATATGTTCTGGATTTCCCCTTTTCTCACGTTTATCAAGTTGGGCTGAATTTGTGTCGAGCCCAACATTAGTACGTACAAACGGGGGCATTAGCGTTGGGTGAAAAATATGATAAAATAAATATATTGGGTGGGGTTAGGTATATACAGACACTTAACCACTTAACATGTTTGACTAGAAAACCCATCAATATTTGTTGTATCATATTTTACATAGGTCTTGATACACCCCATGGTGGGACCAGCATAGGTATTTACACTTCTTGGGGTAGCCGTAAGACACACGTACGAGTAGGAGCCGATCTTTAGAAAACAAAAAGGATCACTTCACCCTCAGCATGGGGTGCCAGTTAGAATGATTCTAGTAAATGCAGAGATATAGTGTGGGTACGATAGTATATTCGATTCTGGACTACACTCCCTTAGTTATGATACTATCTTGTTTTCAGTTTATGTCTATCATATCCTTTTCTTATTCACATACTGAAAAGTCACTAGATTTACTCAGGCTTTATGTCTGACTCTGTTTTCCTTTTCGTCTTCTTTTCTTCCGTCCCCCCCCCCCCCCAGGTCCACAGGGAGGAAACAGCTCGACCTAGTCAGATTCTTTTTCAAGCTTCAAGACTATAGATGTACGGTTTGGATCTCTTTTGCTTGGATCATGGCTTTGGATATCACTATGGGGATTTTGTTGCTTTATTTATGTTTTTTTATGCTTCTTTGAAAAACAAGACAGTTACGAGAATGTAATGTGTTTGGAAGTGTTATGAGACAATTATGGAATGTTTTGTATGACACGCATTTGATGAAATAAGAGTTTGTTGTTTTTCCGCTGTTATAAATATATGTTTCATTATCTGTCTTGTGTTTATCTGTGACTTATACTTAAAAACCTCCACCAAAATTAGGGCATTCCCTTTGTGAGTGACCCTAACGGAGGTGGGGTGTTTCACTGGTATCAGAGCATAGGTTTACCAGATAAGATAAAGTTTTTGAAATAGTTTTCAAAAGAAAGTTTAAAGGAGCATTTTTCAAGTAAAGTGTTATATTTTAAAAAAGGCATAATCCCCCAAAGCCATGTGTACTATCTCTCTCTATCCTTCGTTTTGAATCTTTCCTTTCTGTTTCAGCATGTCTGGAGACCTTAACCTTCCTGAAGGAGTACCGATACCCGGTTGGTTTACGAGGTTCTTAGAAGCTAGGGCCGCAGATGGCGCGGGCCCGGCAGATATCCTTCCTCCCCCAGTAGCACCAGCTCCTCCTCCTCCACCTCTTGGGAATGCTTTTGCCAAAACATGTAGAGACTTCAAGTCTATGGGTGGAAAGGATTTCTGTGGAACAGAGCCTTTTGTAGGAGCAAGAAATTGGCTAAAGGAGACCGAGGATTTGTTTGATATCTTCAGAGTTGATGACAGGCAGAAGATACAGATAGCAGTGTGGTTACTCAAAGATGAAGCTTCCTATTGGTGGGAGATCACTAATGCTAAGAGGCCGGTAGAAACATGGGAAGATTTCAGGACAAGGTTTGAGTTGAAATTCCTCTCCCAAGCTGAAAGGAGCCTGCAAATAGAGAAGTTCTTAAATCTTAAACAGGGAAGCATGACGATCAGGGAGTACGTCAATCAGTTTAATCAGTTGGCCAGATTTGGGTTAGACTTAGTAAATACCCAACACAAGAAGGCGCTTCGCTTCGTCAAAGGTCTGAATGAGCCTATACACAGCCTTGCCATGACCCATGTATCCACGGGAGCAACTTATGAAAGCTTGGTGGACATGGCGTTGCTACACGAGGAAGACCATGGCAAGAAGGAGACTAAGGCAGAGGAAAAGAAAGAGGGTTTACAGGCCAAGAAGACAGACTTTAAGAAAGGAGGAAAGAACAAGAAGTCCCGTGAGAAGAGAAAGTGCCATTTCTGTGGCATAGTTGGACATATAGAGAAAGACTGCCGGAAGAAGAAGGCAAAGATTGGTGGTTGCTTCCATTGCGGAGAGACTGGGCATCAAGCTAAGGACTGCCCAAAGAAGAGAGGGCAGGGATAGAAAGCTGGATCTACTTCAGGAGTTCAAGTTCATGCTCTGACAGCACCTCCACAGGAACGAGGTAGTAATATTTCTGTAGAAACTGTAGTCTATCTTTATGATCATCCAGTTCGCACACTTTTTGACTCTGGTGCATCACACTCCTTTATTTCATCTTCTTTAATAGAATCTCTGCATCTAGACACTAGTATGGTTGAGGATCCCTTAGTAGTTTCAAATCCAATTGGGGGCTCCGCTTATTTATCAATGGTTTGTTTGGGTTTGAAAATCTCTATTCTCAGTGTTGAGTTTAGTTGTAATGCCTTTGTTCTAGGCTTCTCGGGATATGGTTTGATCTTAGGCATGGACTGGTTATCCAGTAACTGTGCCATTCTTGATTGTGAGAAAAGAGTAGTTAGACTCTTGACTCGGCTTGGTAATACTCTAGAAATTTCCTGTAATCCTTTGAATGCTGTTATGCTTAGTTATCTAGAGTCGCTTGATGCTTCTGTTGAGAATTTGCAATCGGTTAGGGTAGTCCGGGAATATCCGGATGTCTTCGAGGAGGTGAAAGGCTTACTTCCGAAGCGGGAAATAGACTTCCGCATCTATCTTGTGGATAATGCAAAGCCCGTAGCTTTACTTGTCAGACATATGGCTCCAAAGGAAAGAAAAGAGCTTAGTAAGCAGGTAAAAGAACTTCTCGAGAAGGGGTTCATTAGACGGAGCATTTCGGAATGGGGTGCTCCAGTGGTATTCGCAACCAAAGCAGACGGTTCTCTTCGCCTCTGTGTTGACTATAGGGAGTTAAACAAATTGACCAAGAAAAATAGGCACCCTCTTCCCCGAATCGACGATTTGTTTGATCAGCTTGTAGGTGCGTCGTTTTACTCCCAACTTGATCTAGCAACTGGGTTCCATCAGCTAAGAGTAGCTGAGGATAGTATTGATAAAACGGCATTCACAACCCCAGACGGTTTTTTTGAGTAGCTTGTCATGCCTTTCGTTCTGACAAACGCACCCTCTTATTTCGTGGACCTAATGAGCAGAGTGTTCAGTGAATTCCTCAAAAAATTTGTGGTTGTCTTCGTAGACGATATCTTGATCTTTTCAAAGAGTGAGGAAGAGCATGCTCAACATCTGAAAGAAATCATGGATACTCTCCGAGCGCATCAACTAAAGGCAAAGTTTTCCAAATGCCACTTTTGGAGGGAAGAAGTAAGATTTCTTGGGCATGTAGTATCTAAAGAAGGGTTGGCCGTGGACCCCACGAAGGTAGTTGCGGTGCAAGACTGGAAGGCACCAAGGAACGCAACTGAAGTCCGAAGTTTTCTAGGGTTAGCAGGTTTCTACCGAAAGTTCATAAGGGATTTTGCAAAAATCTCAGCTCCACTCACAAGGCTAACAAGGAAGAATCTAGTGTTCGCTTAGGACTTGGATTGCGAGTTGGCTTTCCAACGCTTAAAAAGGGCACTTACAACAGCCCCAGTTTTGACTCTACCAGATGGAGGCAAGATGTTCACAGTTTATACTGATGCATGCGGAACGGGGCTAGGCGCTGTTTTGATGCAAGAGGGAAGGGTAGTAGCTTATGGTGGGAGGCAATTGAAAGTTCATGAAAAGAACTACCCAACCCACGATCTTGAGTTAGCCGCCATCGTCTTTGCGCTTAAGTCTTGGCGCCATTATCTCCTAGGTGAGAAGTTCGAACTTTACACTGACCATAGTTAAAATATCTTTTCTCACAGAAAGATCTTAATTTGAGGCAACAGAGATGGATGGAGTTTCTTGCCTCATATGACTTCGAGATTTCCTATACTCCGAGCAAGGGCAATGTAGTAGCAGACGCCTTGAGTAGAAAGAAGCTGACCCTAAGCCCACTCTTTGTAGAAAGACAAAGCCTAGAGTATATAGCCAGTTTTAACTTTAGGCCCTCCTCTGATTTCGTACCGGTTTTGTTAGCATCTCTTGAAGTGTGCCCTACTCTTTTGGATACAATAAGGACGGCACAACATGAAGACCCTCAGCTAGTTGAAGTGCTTGATAAGCTAATTAGGGGTGAGACTTCTAGTCACCTCAGTAGATACTCTATCGATGATAAAGGCTGGCTGAGACGCGATGGGAGACTATGCGTCACACAAGCAAGGGAGTTGATAAAGAAGGTTCTCGAGGAAGCACATCGTTCCAAGATGACAATACACCCAGGCGAGGACAAAATGTACAAGGACATGAAAAGAGTTTTCTTTTGGAATGGCATGAAGAAGGACGTGGCAGATTACGTTTCTAAGTGTGTGGTATGCCAGCAAGTCAAAGCGGAACAGAAAAAGCCTGGAGGACTACTTCATCCCCTAGAGGTCCCACAGTGGAAGTGGGATAGCATTTCAATGGACTTCGTTGATGGGCTGCCTAGGTCAAGAAGGGGCAATACTAGCATTTGGGTAATAGTGGATAGGCTTACAAAGAGCGCCCACTTTTTACCTGTCAAGAGTAGAAGGACTGCCTCATCTCTAGCGTCTCTTTACATCAAGGAGATAGTTCGACTCCATGGGATACCCTCCAGCATTGTTAGTGACCGAGACCCTATCTTCACAAGCGAGTTTTGGCGAAGTTTGCAATAAGCTGTAGGCACACAGTTATGTTTGATCACGGCCTATCACCCCCAGACCGATGGCCAGACAGAAAGGGTGAATAGAGTTTTAGAGGATCTCTTAAGACTTTGCGTTCTAGACTTTGGAGGGACATGGAAGGATCACCTTCCCTTAGTGGAGTTTGCTTACAACAATAGCTTCCAAGCTACCATAGGCATGGCACCCTTCGAAGCATTGTATGGAAGACCGTGCAAGTCTCCAACTTGTTGGTGGGAGTCTACAGATAAGGTTATTCTTGGACCAGAAATGATCAGAGAAACTTCAGAAAAAGTGGACTTGATTCGAAGAAGGATGCAGACGGCCCAAGATAGACAGAAATCCTACGCCGACAAGAGAAGGACTGACCTTGAGTTTGAGGTTGGGGACAAAGTTTTTCTTAAGGTATCTCCTTTAAGGAACGTCATTCGTTTTGGATCCGCTGGAACGCTAGCACCGAGATTTGTAGGACCATTTCCTATCATCGAGAAGGTTGGGAAGATGGCCTATAGATTAGAGCTACCCGAAAAACTGGCCGGAGTTCACAACGTCTTTCATGTTTCGCACCTCCGGAAGTGTTTACACGAGTCTGCTGAAATAGTAGAGCCTAGCATTATAGAAGAAGCCGAAGTGGAACGTGAAGCAACTGTGAGAAGAGTTCCAACACGCATCTTAGGAAATGAAGTGAAAAAGCTACGCAACCGCGAAGTCAAGCTCGTCAAAGTTCAGTGGAGCGACGCCGAGGAAGATGCGACCTGGGAAACTGAGGCTAGAATACGCGCTGCCTACCCTTTTCTTTTTAAGGGTACATTTTTGATCTTTCTTTTTCCTTAAGTTATGCTTTATCTATCTTTTTAGGTATATCTCCTCGGTCCTTTTTCCTTAACTCTTTAGGTAGAAAACAAATGGATGCAAACATGTATTTGAAAACATGTTATGGATGATGGCTGCAAATGGTTGCTAGTGATTGCTAGTGGTTGCTCGTGGATGCATATACACACACATCCTAGATTTTAGATCGGCTCAGTCAATTCATATTGCATATGCATATATGTATTCTCTTTTATATGTGATTGAAATTTGGTATGCTGTCATATGGTAGTCGCATTTGTTTGGGTAATCGGCCTGTCCTGCACCAACCGACATTTACTCCAAAGGTGCGCTGTACACATGTCCAGTTAGCACGGAACGGGTCGTCATATGGAAAGGGAAGAAGGAAATGAACACACAAAGAACCTGTAGAATGTCTCATAGCGCATAGAACAAAATATAATAATAACATACTTGACATAAAACAGGAGAGACAGTGCATAAGCTAAAAACCAGAACTAAGCATCATAGCAGCGGAAATCCAAAATATAGCTTATTACAACTTTTCAACTGTCTCAAAGCAAAAGCAAGATAAAGGAGGTACACTACTAATGCCCAAGTAGCGACCACCAACGACACAGGGAGAATGTGTGTATATATATATCATACGTGGAAGCCTCCTGCCCGCCTCCGAATCAGCTACTCGCGCACCACCAGCTAACCTGTCTCTAGTCTGCTCGTGTGAGCACCCAGAGTAATAAGAGGAGACATAAAACTCTGGATCAGACATAAAGCCTGGTATGAGCGATAAGCATCTAAAGTGAACAATAACATGTAGACTAAAACATACCTGAACCTGGACATGCAACCAAAGAGTTAGCACTACATACTGTACAACACTCTAAGGTGCCATATCAAACGGTGTAAAGATGAGGAGGTGGGGGAGGTGTGCATGTCATAGTGATGGCAAACAATCAAACATAGCATCCATCCTCACATCTCTCACTCAGTGCGTAAAGCATACGATATTCACCACTTCGATCACCCACCCTTGCTACGATCACTTTGCCCCATGAAGTCATAAATGGCTTCACTGCACTGATAACGTAGCCACTAATCCTTTGCTATGTCCACTTGCCCCATGGAGTTATTCACCCCATCTGCGCTGGCTCATAGCCTTACCAAACCTTACTATGTCCACTTGCCCCATGGAGTTATTCACCCCATCTGCGCTGGCTCATAGTCTTACTACGCATCACCTTGCCCCTCAAGTCATAATGACTCTACTGCACTGATAACATAGTCTTGCTACCATCACCTTGCCCCTCGAGTCGCAATGACTCTACTGCACTGATAAGTAGCCCATCATTCATTTTTAATGGTGAATCGAAGTTATGAACGTCGACAACTCCTTAACACACGTCCCGCAGCAAAGTCCAACCATGAAGTGAACTCATCGGTTCCCAACTGGATCCTGAGCTCTAACTTCCCATATTGGACTACCTTTGCATCTCGGGTTATTGGTCAATACTGGGTCGGGTCGGGTTCCTCCTCAAGCCGTCGGTTCGGGTCGGGTCCATTGCATCACGTCGGTTCGGGTCTTCTTCTGGTACGGTTCGGGTTGGGTGTTTCTCCTCGGGTCGGATCGGGTGTCTCACTTCGGGTCGGATCGGGTGCCTTTTCCCCTCCAGTTCGCGCTTCCGCTCCGATCCGCTCCCTCATTCTTCACGTGCTCCGATCCGCTTCCTCATCCTTCACATGCTGTGATCCGATCCATCCTCCTCTATCCGCTCCAATCCCTCCTCCTTAATCCGATCTGATCCCAGTTCAGTTAGCGTGACCTTCCTTTTTTCCAATTTTCTCAAGTGTCAGGTTCCGATACGATCGAATCCCTTGCCCAGTTCAACATATCCGATCTGAGCCCCCATATCCGATCCGATCCGAAACCTGCACTGCTTTCTGAAATTGTTCCAACGAGTGTTTACGCCATTCGACGACGTTTTCGACCATTCTAACTATTGAAATCAATCCCAAAGCATTTCATACAGTCATAGCAACATGCATAATCAACCACAAACATCAAAACATCAATATGATAGGTTAAAGTGGATCAAACATACCCAAAATCCCATATTTCCCCTTAAGCATGTTTAGGTGAAACTAATGATAGGATTAGCAAAACTTAACCAAATTAACCCAAATTCATATCAGAGGTCTAAAACATCATTTAGGAATTTATGAACATTTTTCCAGAATTTTATCATGCTTAAATTCGCTAATTAACACTAATTACTCTTAACTAGCCATAATTAGTGTAAAGCTATGCAAATCACTCACCTTAGCCACAAATAAACTAAGATCTGAAATAAATCTCTGATTTGATGTGAATCCCAATGCTAAACAACAACTCCAATGTTGCTTTGGTGTAGATCTTCCTTGATTAGAGGTTGCTAAGCCAAATCCTTGACCAAAAGGTGATTTGGAGGTGATTTAGAGGTTAGAGGCCATTTTTAGGGTTCCTTGGTGATAAGTGGAGGCTAGAAAACTGAAATGGAATGATTCTCTATCTCATTTCAGCCTTCCCATAACCCTATTCTCGAAATGGGTTATGGGTCTACTCACTAATCACCCTATTTGGCCCGGTTAAGCAGTTTTTCACCTTCCAAACTTTATTTCAGCCATACCTCCCAAACGGTAAGTCCGTTTGGCTATTATGACCACTCTACGAAAAGGTAAACCATCAAACGAATCTAATGGAAGTGGTTTCAGGTCAAAATTCCTTTCCAATCAAAAGTTATGGCCAAAACAAGATCAACTAGGGGCAAAATGGTCATTTAAAAATCGACAAAAATCATAAACATGGGAAATGACTCTAATGGATGTTTCCCAAAGTTACATGACCATACGACTTCATATGGGAAAGAAATAATTATTCTACGATCCCCCGATGCGTAGAATGCAGGTCGTTACACTCTCCCCCCCTTAAGAAATTTCGCCCCCGAAATTCCCTAATCAAAACACACACAAAGGTTCCGGCATGCCTATCAACCATAAAACAACAATCAATCATGCAAAACAAGTAAGGCAAGTCTATCCTAGCATGCGGAATAACTAAATTATGAAGTAAGTCTTACCAGGCAAAGAGTTCTGGATACGCCTTCCTAATGCTCTCCTCTGTTTCCCAAGTACGATCATTCTCGCTCTCGCCCCACTCAACCTTGACTAGCTTCACTGCCTTCCTTCGAAGTTGCTTCGTATCGTGCCCCACAATACGAATCGGTTTGCGGTTCCCAACCGCCTCGGGTTCTACTTCGAAGTCCTCTAACTGATCAGGTGAAATAGTCATATCTGAGTCGTGAACGAACTTCCTTAGTTGGGAAACATGAAATACATTGTGAACTCCCACCATTTTCTCTGGTAAGCCAAATCTATATGCCAAATTCCCGACTAGTTCAAGAACAGGGAATGGGCCAACAAATCTTGGTGCCAACTTACCTCTCCTGCCAAATCGAATCACGCTCTTTAACGGAGAGATCATGACAAACACCAAGTCACCAACGGAGAATTTCAAGTCTCTTCTCCTCTTATCAGCATAACTCTTCTGCCTATCTTGGGCAGCTTTCATTCGTTGTTGAATGATCTTAATCTTATCCGAAGTTTCTCTCACCACATCTGCTCCAAGCACAAACTTCTCGCCAGTCTCTATCCAACATGATGGTGAGTTGCACGGTCTTCCGTACAAAGCTTCATATAGAGTCATACTGATACTGGATTGGTAGCTATTATTATATGCAAACTCTACTAGATGCAAATGGTCATCCCATGATCCACCAATCCAATATACAAGCTCTCAAGAGATCTTCCAATATACGATTCACCCTCTCCGTCTGACCGTCGGTCTGAGGATGATATGTGGTACTGAGATGTAATCCTGACCCTAAAGCCTCTTGTAAGCTCTTCCAAAACCCACTAGTGAACAACGGGTCTCGGTCACTCACAATGCTTTTGGGTACTCCATGAAATCTCACTACCCACTTCATATACAATTCTGCTAACTTGGCTGTCGTTCTGGTCGATTTGACTGGTATAAATCTTGCACTTTTAGTCAATCGATCCACAATTACCCAAATGCTATCATATCCCGATCAAGTCCTTGGTAAACCATCGGTGAAATCCATCGAGACTTGCTCCCATTTCCATTCGGGAATTTCTAATGGTTGCAACAAACCACTAGGCTTCTTTTGCTCGGCTTTAACTAGCTGGCAATTCATGCATTTGGATATAAACTTCCCAACGTCTCTTTTCATCCCTTCCCAGGAGTAAGTCTGCTTCATGTCTCGATACATTTTATTACCACCGGGATGTATAGTTAGTTTTGAGTGATGACATTCTCTAAGCACTTCATCTCTCAACCCATTCACGTTGGGCACAACTAGTCTTCCATTCTTCCGAAGCCATCCATCTCGATCAAGCCCATACACATTCATCTCCTCATCGATACCCATCTCTGACTTGGAGATGATTTCCAATAGGTTAGGATCGTCCCTCTGACTAGAGCCGATCCGCTCAATCAAAGTGGGTCTGATCGTCAAACTTGTTAACATAACTGGATCTAAGTCGCACTTTGGTCTGAAATCAAACCCCGCGATATACTCCAGTTGCTTCCACTCAAGAAACATTGCCCCTAAACTGGCATGCCTCCTACTCAAGGCATCGGCTACCGCATTACCTTTCCCAGGTGTGTATGCGATATCAAAATCATACGAAGCCAAGAACTCTAACCATCTCTGCCGACGGAGATTCAGATCCTTCTGGGAGAAGAGATACTTTAACGATTTATGATCGGTAAACAATTCAAATCTTTCTCCCAAGAGATAATGTCTCCACATCTTCAGCGCAAACACAATCGCTGCTAATTCCAAATCATGGGTAGGATACTTCTTCTCATGAGGCTTTAGCTGTCGACTAGCATAAGCTACAACCCTACCTCCTTGCATCAATACAGCACCCAGTCCGGTACCACAAGAATCCGTGTATACTGTCATCTCTTCATTCCCTTTAGGAATGACTAACACTGGCGCATGCGTCAACTTCTCTTTTAGACTCCTGAATGCATTCTCACACACTCCGTCCCAGACGAAGGACTGATTCTTCTTAGTCAACTAAGTCAACGGTGCTGCTATCTTGGAGAAGTCCTGGATAAACTTACGATAATATCCAGCTAATCCCAAGAAACTTCTTACATCCGTTACATTCTTGGGCGTAGGCCAATCCTGTACCGTAGCCACCTTCGCAGGGTCCACGGCAATACCACTCTCGGAAACAACATGACCCAAGAATCTCACTTCCCTTCTCCAAAAGTGACACTTAGAGAATTTCGCTTTCAATTGGTGTTTCCTCAACACCTCCATCACTATCCTCAAGTGTCCCTTGTGTTCCTCCTCTGTCCTTGAGTAAGCAAGGATATCATCCACGAACACAAGAACAAACTTATTCAACTGATCTCTGAATACTCGATTCATAAGATCCACAAAGTAGGCTGGTGCATTGGTCAAACCAAATGGCATGACCAACCACTCATAAAATCCAGACGGCGTCCTAAATGCCGTTTTCGGAACACTCTCATCCGCTACTCGTAGTTGATGAAATCCTGTCGCGAGGTCCAACTGGGAGAACACTCTTGCTCCTTCCAGTTGATCAAACAAATCATCTATCCGCGGTAGAGGATACTTATTCGTCCTCGTCACCTTATTCAACTCGCGATAGTCCACACACAAACGAAGGGAACCATCTGGCTTAGTGGCAAACACAACTGGTGCTCCCCACTCGGAGACACTCCTTCTAATAAGTCCCTTCTTCAAAAGATTGCTGACTTGCACCCCCGAGCTCTCGCTGCTCCCTTGGTGCCATACGACGAAGTGGCATCACTATAGGTCTGGCATCTTTCACTAAATCAATACGGAACTCAATCTCTCGGTGTGGTGGAAGCCCGGTCACCTCCTCGAAGACGTCCGGATATTGGCCAACCACGGGCACATCTGACAACTCATCCTGCGGGATGTCGAGGGAATTTACCAAACTAGCCATAACCCCACCACTAGGTAGACTACCAAACACTACCCTCCGCCCATCATCCGCCCTAACTGTCACCAAAAAGCCCTCACAGTCTACCACCACCCCGTATCTTTGGAGCCAATCGACTCCCAATATAATGCCATACCCAGTAAAGCCCAAAACAAAGCAATCACATACAAACATACATCCATGACTCGATAAGACCAAATTCCTGCAAATCATACTAAGGCTAGTCGAACCACCAATCGGGTTCGTCACAACCAATGGTCTATCGACTATCTCAGGTTCTAGTCCCAACCTATCTACCAGGTCACTAGATATGAAGGAACGGGAAGCCCCAGTATCAAACAAAACTCGAACTGGTACCTCATAAATAGAAAGCATACCTTGAATAACAACATTCTTTCCTTTCTCCGCTGCGGTTGGGGCATTCGACGAAGAAGGAACAACATCAATAGCATATGCTTTCACAATCTGCTTCTCCTTAAGAGGTTGCGGACACTTATCCTTGAAATGTCCCACTTGACCACAATTGAAGCACTTCTTATCCGCTGTCTTGGCCCGACAATCTTTATCATAATGACCCTTCTTACCACAGCTAAAGCACTCAACATCCTTCTTGCTTTTTTCTGACCACCCTTAGATTGGTCCTGCTTCCTCTTATTCTGAGAGTTATTCTTGCCTCCACTGCCTGCTTGCGGCTTTGGCCCTTCTGCAGATGCAGCCTCAGTCTTTGACTTAGGGTAAAGACTCTCTGATCTCAAAGCTTTCCCCACAATCGATTCAAAAGTCTCATCGATGTGATTAATAAGCCTTTCCCCAAGTACCCATCCAAGCCAGTAATGAACTTCTCATTCTTCTTCTCAGGAGTGTCGATAAGAGATAGCCCATACTTTGACAAGGTGTCGAACTCAGCAATATAGTCAGAAACTGCCCTTCCGTTCTGCTTGAGTTCCAAGAACCTCTTGAACAACACTGACTTCTGGCCAGCTGGAATAAACTTTTCGCTAAAGCGAGCCTTGAACTGAACCCAAGTAACCTGATCCTCTGGAGTATCTGTTCTAATGGCATTCCACCAATTCATCGCTCGCCCTTGTAGCTGACGAGACGCTAGCCTTCTCTTCATCGCATCCTCAAGACCCAAGTCATCAAAGATACGATCACAGCTATCCATCCAATCTTGAACATCTGTGGCCGACTCCGTCCCATGGAACGGCTTCCCACCAAGGTTAGTGTAATCTTTGCACAACTTGGCGAAATCGACCCTAGGCGCCTGCACTACTGGGCCAACACCAACTCCGGGATTGGGAACTGCCCCTTGCACTTCTCTAAGCATGTCTCTCATGAGGTTAGTAAACATCGCCCTCATGTCAGCGACATTCCCATGGTTGGTCCCTCTACCAGCACCCTTCGTGTCTCAGCTCATCGTCAATCTGAAAAAGGGAAACGATTAATGACCCCATAGTGGTGCTAGTGCAGTGCGACTTCATTCTTATACTACTAATAGTATATATATACATAGCTTTTGAAAACCAAAGTAATCACAAATACGCGCTCTCATACACGTACTATCTCTCCCTAGTGTCTTTCCCTAGGTTAACTACGCAACCTAGAGTTCTGATACCAAGTGTGACGGCCCGCCCCGCACCAACCGACATTTACTCCAAAGGTGCGTTGTACACATGTCCAGTTCGCACGGAACGGGTCGTCAAAAGGAAAGGGAAGAAGGAAATGAACACACAAAGACCCTGTAGAATCTCTCACAGCGCATAGAACAAAATATAATAATAACATACTTGACATAAAACAGGATAGACAGTGCATAAGCTAAAAACCAGAACTAAGCATCATAGCAGCGGAAATCCAAAATATAGCTTATTACAACTTTTCAACTGTCTCAAAGCAAAAGCAAGATAAAGGAGGTACACTACTAATGCCCAAGTAGCGACCACCAATGACACAGGGAGAATGTGTATATATATATCATACGTGAAAGCCTCCTGCCTGCCTCCGAATCAGCTACTCGCGCACCACCAGCTAACCTGTCTCTAGTCTGCTCGTGTGAGCACCCAGAGTAATAAGAGGAGACATAAAACTCTGGGTCAGACATAAAGCCTGGTATGAGCGATAAGCAACTAAAGTGAACAATAACAGGTAGACTAAAACATACCTGAACCTGGACCTACAACCAAAGAGTTAGCACTACATACTGTACAACACTCTAAGGTGCCATATCAAACGGTGTAAAGATGCGGAGGTACGGGAGGTGTGCATGTCATAGTAATGGCAAACAATCAAACATAGCATCCATCCTCACATCTCTCACTCAGTGCGTAAAGCATACAATATTCACCACTTCGATCACCCACCCTTGCTATGATCACTTTGCCCCATGAAGTCATAAATGACTTCACTGCACTGATAACGTAGCCACTAATCCTTTGCTATGTCCACTTGCCCCATGGAGTTATTCACCCCATCTGCGCTGTCTCATAGCCTTACCAAACCTTACTATGTCCACTTGCCCCATGGAGTTATTCACCCCATCTGCGCTGGCTTATAGTCTTACTACGCATCACCTTGCCCCTCAAGTCATAATGACTCTACTGCACTGATAACGTAGTCTTGCTACCATCACCTTGCCCCTCGAGTCGCAATGACTCTACTGCACTGATAAGTAGCCCATCATTCATTTTTAGTGGTGAATCGAAGTTATGAACGTTGAAATCTCCTTAACACACGTCCCGCAGCAAAGTCCAACCATGAAGTGAACTCATCGGTTCCCAACTGGATCCTAAGCTCTAACATCCCATATTGGACTACCTTTGCATCTCGGGTTATTGGTCAATACTGGGTCGGGTCGGGTTCCTCCTCAAGCCGTCGGTTCGGGTCCATTGCATCGCGTCGGTTCGGGTCTTCATCTGGTACGGTTCGGGTTGGGTGTTTCTCCTCGGGTCGGATCGGGTGTCTCACTTCGGGTCGGGTCGGGTGCCTTCTCCCCTCCAGTTCGCGCTTCCGCTCCGATCCGCTCCCTCATTCTTCACGTGCTCCGATCCGCTTCCTCATCCTTCACATGCTCCGATCCGATTCATCCTCCTCTATCCGCTCCGATCCCTCCTCCTTAATCCGATCCGATCCCAATTCAGTTAGCGTGACCTTCCTTTTTGCCTATTTTCTCAAGTGTCTGGTTCCGATCCGATTGAATCCCTTGCCCAGTTCAACATATCTGATCCGAGCGCCCATATCCGATCCGATCCGAAACCTGCACTGCTTTCTGAAATTGTTCCAGCGAGTGTTTACGCCATTCGACGACGTTTTTGACCATTCTAACTATTGAAATCAATCCCAAAGCATTTCATACAGTCATAGCAACATGCATAATCAACCACAAACATCAAAAGATCAATATGATAGGTTAAAGTGGATCAAACATACCCAAAATCCCATATTTCCCCTTAAGCATGTTTAGGTGAAACTAATGATAGGATTAGCAAAACTTAACCAAATTAACCCAAATTCATATCAGAGGTCTAAAACATCATTTAGGAATTTATGAGCATTTTTCCAGAATTTTATCATGCTTAAATTCGCTAATTAACACTAATTACTCTTAACTAGCCATAATTAGTGTAAAGCTATGCAAATCACTCACCTTAGCCACAAATAAAGTAAGATCTGAAATAAATCTCTGATTTGATGTGAATCCCAATGCTAAACAGCAGCTCCAATGTTGCTTTGGTGTAGATCTTCCTTGATTAGAGGTTGCTAAGCCAAATCCTTGACCAAAAGGTGATTTGGAGGTGATTTAGAGGTTAGAGGCCATTTTTAGGGTTCCTTGGTGATAAGTGGAGGCTAGAAAACTGAAATGGAATGATTCTCTATCTCATTTCAGCCTTCCCATAACCCTATTCCCGAAATGGGTTATGGGCCTACTCACTAATCACCCTATTTGGCCCGGTTAAGCAGTTTTTCACCTTCCAAACCTTATTTCAGCCATACCTCCCAAACGGTAAGTCCGTTTGGCTATTATGACCACTCTACGGAAAGGTAAACCATCAAACGAATCTAATGGAAGTGGTTTCAGGTCAAAATTCCTTTCCAATCAAAAGTTATGGCCAAAACAAGATCAACTAGGGGCAAAATGGTCATTTAAAAATCGACAAAAATAATAAGCATGGGAAATGACTCTAATGGATGTTTCCCAAAGTTACATGACCATACGACTTCATACAGGAAAGAAATAAATATTCTACGATCCCCCGATGCGTAGAATGCAGGTCGTTACAGCTGTCATATGGTTGTCGTATTTGTATGGGTAGTTGTGCACTCATGTAGAATTATGAGTAGGAAAAAAGTTGCATACATAATGGATTCATAACACTTACATGATTCGCATTTAGGAGGTCAACTGAATCAGTGGACCGCCTGATTTCTGCATTAGATAAGGACATATACACACACTATGCATAAAATCATAAAGCATTAGAAGTCTTTAAGGACAATGGACGCCTGTGTTTGTTGGTTGAGTAGATGGACGATTGGATGGTAGAATATACATTCTTCCTAACTTGAAGATTTCGGGGACGAAATCCTTTTAAGTGGGAGAGAATGTAACACCCTGTATGTTTTATAACAGTAAAATACATAAATTAAAGTATAATTAATTCTAATGAAAGAATTAAGGGGAATGGCTTATGCCATTACGTTCGTCTCGGAATTCTGGTTGAGATAGAGTCCGAGTTTGCGTGAAACGGACTCCGTATGAAGGAGTTATAACCTCCGGAAGTTTCAGAATAAATTTGAAATTCAAAAACAGCTCACATCATGTTTAAAATTCGAATTCGAGTTCAAACTGGGCTGGGCGGGAAAATTCCCGCCCAGTGACCAGGTCGACACTAGTGTCGACCTGGCCCCCCCAGGTCGACCACGCAGTCGACTTGGGTGTCGACCTGCAGGTCGACTTGCCTGGTCGGCTTGACCAGATGGGCCTGACCCTGGTTCGACTTCTGGTGTGCTATACGGTCTGATTTTCCTCCCTGCTTGCATCTGACGGCTCAAAACTGCTTGAAAACTCTATAAATACACCCTAAGACTCAACTAATTCACATAAGAAAATAAGAGAGGAGTCGTCATGCTGCCAGGAAGGAGTTGATCGTAGCCGCCAAGAATCAAACTAAGAAGCAAATTAAAGTCTAATCAAATCAATCAACAAATTGCTACCCAAAGGAGAGCATCTCCAAATCAGAAAATAGAAACTAGAAAACAAGATCTCACCACACGTTGTAAGTATAGTGATCTTTCAGTAAATGAATAAAAACTGCGATGTGATTAAATGTAATGGGAATAGAATTGTATTATTGTGTAATGATGTAGATTCTATGTATCGTAATGTTTCTATCGTGATTTTATGTGTTGTTATTTGTGGCATAAATTGATCAATGCAAGTTGTTGAACAATTGTATATGAAAGAATAATCACTTGCAAGTTTGTGGAAAAATCTAGATTTGAATCCCTTTATGTTTATGTTGGTATCATGGGTATACAATTATGAAAGTATGTTCTATATCTGTAATCTTTTATGCCTACATGACTCAAAACCTATGTATACATCTTAGATCCAATACAAGTATGATTAGAACTATGTTAAATGCAGTTTGGGTTACATAAACTATGCAAGTTCATGTGGAAATAGACTATATATTAGATTTGGACATTTTTGGGTTAATTTACAACATGCAAGTTTTGTGTTCGACATTATGCCAAGTTAATATGTTAAAACCCAAGTTTGTATAAATCTACATATGCCATCCTATGTGACACCCATTTAGTTGTATGCCTATTTTGAATGCGAGTTCACATGATCCAATGTTTATGTTAACGCCAATTTGCAAGTTCATGCGCTACACCTTCTATGTATCATAGAAATATAATATGTTCTGGATTTCCCCTTTTCTCACGTTTATCAAGTTGGGCTGAATTTGTGTCGAGCCCAACATTAGTACGTACAAACGGGGGCAATAGCGTTGGGTGTAAAATATGATAAAATAAATATATTGGCATGTTTGGCACATGCCAACGACTGTGACATTTTAGCGGTATAAAAATTGTTATACCCAATAATAAAAGACATGACATTTACATGAATGATAAAATATGTAAATCTAGAAAACACGATATGTTTAACTCAAGGTTGGATTGAGTTGTGACGTAAATCTGCCTGGACCTGCCCGGCTGTCCAGTAGTCACAACAATACCTATCCAATGTGGGTTGTTTAAACATTGAGCCCAATAAAGACCCGAGGTTAGACTGAACTACGGTGTAAACCTGCCCGGAACCAACCGACATATCCAGTAACCGTAGTGACATCTGTCTAATGTGAGTGGTCGGTGCTCTAAAAGGCTAAGTACAGGTGGTAGGGTTAAGTGAACTGAAAATACTTAACCAAAGATTCAACATGTTAACAAATATTGATGGGTGGGGTTAGGTATATACAGACACTAAACCACTTAACATGTTTGACTAGAAAACCCTGGTAACGTAGGGACCGGTTTCAGCAGTAACCCAATTTAGGTATCAACAGTACCCTGAAACTAGGCAGGGTAGGGCACGATTACTGGGCTGATTGTAAGCGGTCAAATGACAGCAATGTTGGGTGTACAGTGTAGGTCTAACGGTGTGTGGTCGTGCACGCACTCCGGAGCAGACAAGCAAGGCACTGGGGGCACCATTAGTATATCCTATGTCTTCTAGTATTTGTGTCGGGGCCGCCACCATGGGTCTTGATACACCCCATGGTGGGACCAGCATAGGTATCTACACTTCTTGGGGTAGCCGTAAGACACACGTACGAGTAGGAGCCGATCTTTAGAAAACAAAAAGGATCACTTCACCCTCAGCATGGGGTGCCAGTTAGAATGATTCTAGTAAATGCAGAGATATAGTGTGGGTACGATAGTATATTCGATTCTGGACTACACTCCCTTAGTTATGATACTATCCTGTTTTCAGTTTATGTCTATCATATCCTTTTCTTATTCACATACTGAAAAGTCACTAGATTTACTCAGGCTTTATGTCTGACTCTGTTTTCCTTTTCGTCTTCTTTTCTTCCGTTCCCCCCCAGGTCCACAGGGAGGAAACAGCTCAGCCTAGTCAGATTCTTTTTCAAGCTTCAAGACTATAGATGTACGGTTTGGATCTCTTTTGCTTGGATCATGGCTTGGGATATCACTATGGGGATTTTGCTGCTTTATTTATGTTTTTTATGCTTCTTTGAAAAACAAGACAGTTATGAGAATGTAATGTGTTTGGAAGTGTTATGAGACAATTATGGAATGTTTTGTATGACACTTATTTGATGAAATAAAAGTTTGTTGTTTTTCCGCTGTTATAAATATATGTGTCATTATCTGTCTTGTGTTTATCTGTGACTTATACTTAAAAACCTCCACCAAAATTAGGGCATTCCCTTTGTGAGTGACCCTAACGGAGGTGGGGTGTTTCAGCCGTGAAATCAAGGACGGGTAATCAGTGGTATCCCTTGTAGCCGTGAATTCAAGGAGGTTGGAGTCAGTGGTATCCCTTGTAGCCGTGAAATCAAGGAGGTTGTAATTCGATTTCGATATAGTAGTAAAACTCTGTGCAATACAGTGTTGTGTGGGACTAGACGTAGGAGCAATCCGAACCAGTATAAAATCCAGTGCGTTCTTTCCTTTTCTGCATCTTTATTTCTGTTTATTTTGGATCTGTGTTTGAATCTGTGTCTGTAATTGTGTTTGTGGTGTTTGATTCATCTCGTAGTTTACATAAGTTTTAGATTTAGTTTAAATTTTCACAAACACTATTCACCTCCCCTCTTGTGTTTTTTTGCCTTAACGATCCATTCGGCATTCCCTAATAGATAGTTGAGTATTTATTTATTTATGACTACGGTGTGTGCGTTGTATGAGAGTGAATAATCATTAAATAATGGTGTTTGAAGATTAAAACTAATAAGTTTTCTAATAAATCTTTAATTAGATTTGTTATGGATAGATGGTGATTAAATTTACCAAAACATGGAAGATGTTAGAACCAAATATACTTAGTTGTTGATATTCCTTGTTATTGATTGATTGCTTGGAATGTGCTCGACCAGTTTATGAGCAATATGTGCTTTTACATTTAACATTGGGTTGGGTAGAAATATTTGTATACTAACACCTTGTGAAACACTTCACGATTTGACTATGAGATGCTTAGCGATGTTGCTTGGTTCATTTCAAATTTAATGAATGATTTTGAAATGAGATTTTCTTAAGTGAAAAGAAATGTTATTCCCGATTTTGTACAGGGAATGTTTTATGAAAATGTTTTATAAAACAGAAAGGATTTCGATGGCTAAACTCGATGTTTCAAAAATGATTTAGAAAAGTATTATGTGTTTGACATTGTAATTCATCACATAACCGATTAGTTGCTATTGATGATATGTCTGTTTGGTGGCGGAGAATTTATTCTCTTGCTTAACACCCTTTTTTGAGATGTACGAGCTCAAAGGTTATATAAATAACTGTGACTAATCATATGTGTGAATTGCTGATGTGAAGTACTATTGTTTGAAAGTACTTGTGATTATTATGTTGTGAAATGATCTTTCCCACTTCGGGATATAAAATGATTTAGTATGTGATTAAAGATTCAGGTAATCCCGACGACTAAAAGTATGGGGGTTATGGGTGGTGTAGGTCTTCCCCGAGGGCGTGGGAGGTGCATCGTCAGTGTAAGTCTTCCTCGAGGACGTGGGAGGTACGTATATATATATATATATATATACACACACACACATATATATATATATATCGAGTGATGAAGAAACCGACCCTTGGCCTTGTCGATGGGAGAAACCTCCCGAGATTTGGTTGCATACTGTTTGTATGCATTATGATGTTTTGGAATTCATATTTCCAAAGATTTTGGTTTAAGATCCCAAAGTGAAATCTACTTTGCTATGAAAGCTAGATATGTATTTCAAATGATTTCAAATAAGAAATCGGGAATAAAGTACAAAGGAATAATTTCTGTAAAGATAATTGGATTTGGAAAATCTAAGTTTCGGGATTAAGCCTAAATGGGTAGATTGAGGAATTGCATGTTGTCTGATGCATGGTAGATCCATAAGTCTATTATTTATTGTAGTTGTATGTTCACTGACAATCTAGTGGAGTAAACCCGTTCCGTGTTATACGGCGTGGTCCCTTGATTTACCCAATATTAAAATAAAGTTAATAATTGTTTTACTTCTCACACCAGTCCCATGACTGGCTCGGAGTTTATTGTTTCCACCTAAACTCTAGGTGTCCGTATTTTCCACACGGGCAGCTAGTGGTTTTGGTTTTTCGTAGATATTTCTTTTCACAGGATCCTGGATTACGGCTGGATCAATATTCGGAAAGCTTTGTATCCGTGTATTTCTTTCAAATGTAGTAGTTGATGTTTTCCGTTGCACATTATACTTATGTATTATATTTCCACTGTTATGTAATTTAAATCTCTGATATTTTTCAGATGTGTAATATTTATTCGTACTCTGATATTCTTGTACTCTGATGTAAATTGTTGTAATAGCAATGAAAAGTTCTCATGTTTGTGTTCTGATGTGTCGTGTTCTCAACGCAACCCGCATTCTCGTTCAACCTAGGCCGGGCGGGGGTTCTGGTTCGTGTCAGGCGTGGTATCAGTACTTTGGTTTAAAAAGCTCGAGAACAAGGCACATTGAACCGAACGAAAGAATTCATCAGAGATAGGTTTAGTAACATCCTATAAGAATGAATCATTAGAGATAGGGTTAGTAATACCCTTGAATGAGTTTTAAGAGTGTTATTTATTAAAAACAAATTTAACTTTGAAAATCTTATCTTACTATATGTATTTGAGTATTTTATATTGAATTTGGACTATCAAGTATAAGAAGATTTTGGGTATATGCCTGACGAGATGTATATTCGAAGTCTCAAATATACTGGGTAGATATAGAATCACACTCTAGTCACTTGGGGATGATTCAGATGATTGCTATAGCATCATCAACAATTATGTTCGAGTTTCGAAAGTGGGATATCTATATGTTTCCAATCGACTGGTGTGAGAACCAAAACTTAGTTAGAGTTTATTATTTGTGATTTGGCATTGAAAATCTGATTTTGTGTATATAAAAGTTATATATTTGAAAAGTTAATTAACAAATTAATTGATGGATGATAATTAATTTAACCAATAAAAATATTGGAATGATAAAACCAATATGAGAATGAATGATAAATAAATCCAAATCAAATATAATGTAGAGTTGAATTGAAAATTTAGTTCGAACTGTATTTATATATATATATATATATAGATAGTTAGATAGAAAGATAGATAGATATGTATATGTATATATATTGAACAGGTTGTTGAGTAAAGGTCGAGTAAAGAAATAAATTTGTGTGCCCGATAAATAGGCGCACCTTAATGAGTTGGTTGCGCAATTTTATTTATTATAGACTACTGTGAGTGATTTGGATGCACTGTGATGGTTGTTCTGTGTGAAATTAAAACATACACCATAGGATAGTAGCAAATAAATTATGGATCACACTGCATAACATACTACTGAAGACAGCATATCATATCATATTCCATATAAGCATTTAGCACTTGTATGACGAGGTTTGGATTACCATACGAGCGAGATGCTTGTATGGCGAGGATAGAATTACAGGTTGAACTGAGGACTGATTATGGACTTAATAACCTATAATGGTAAATCGCAGGATTAATAACAAACCCTACACAAGTCTGGAGATGACATAAATACACACACGTCACGTCTCTCTTGTTTTAGTTACCGTACGTGGGTATGAGGGGGGAGCAGGGCTTATAAATTATTATGGGTGTGCACATTTGTTTTGTATGCGATATATTGATTTATTGGGTGCCTAATACGGCCCAATAAATTTTTCCAGACCATCCCGTACAAAGGAGGTTATGGTGAAATTTTTCAAAAATTTAGGCTGTTAGCCAAATTTCAGAGAAATTTGAAACTTCTTAGAAACTGAAAAGTAGAAGAACTCAAGACAGAATGAAGGTTGAGTTGGTTAGTTAAACAACTTTCAGCTCCGATCTTTTTTGTGGACGAAAAAGTTTTAAGTAGGGGAGATCGTAACAACCCGGAATTTTAGAACTAATTTAAAATTAATTTTTAATTGATTTTATTGTATTTTATAGATTTAAAATGATTAATTTTGAGAATTAATGATTTAAAATTTATTTAAATGGAAGTTTGAACGTATAAATTTAAAATTTAATTAAAACGAACTCAAAATGGCGCGGTAGTTTGAAAATTTGGTTTTGAAGTTCAAATGAATATACATAACTCAAAATAAATCGGATTTCAGTAAAACAAGAAACATTAAAATAGATTTAATTATATGTTTATAACGAAAGTAAGAAATTGAGATTTCATTTTATAAATTGTAAGTTATGGGCGAATTAAAATTTAAAATATTCGCTATGGAATTTACATATATATTATCAATATTATATAGTCCTTAAAAAAGGCCATTTTGCAAACAACCTCCGTTTTCAATAAAACCAATTTTGTTGGATCCGGAATATTAAATTATTGCTAGATTCCAAATTTCATAATTTTTGGAGCTAGTATGTGGCCGTGCACAATAAATTATGAATCAATCAGTCATTTGAGTCCGAAATAGAGCTTTTTGAGCAAACGGACTCGAAATTCGACGAAACCGATTTCATTAGGATTGTATCATCAAGACATAGTTGTGTGTCAATTTTCGTCGCCAACGGAGTTCGTGTGTGCTCAGAGCATCGCTAAACGTTGAACGAAGAGAGCGTTAACAAAGAAAATAATAAAATAAAAACTCTCCACTATATAAGATCTTTTCCTCCCCAAAACACTATTTCCTCTTCTCTTCTCTCCAAAGAAAATGGCAGCCACCTACTTTCTCCCGAAATTTTGCAGAAAAGCCCCTCAAACTTAAATAATTTATATCTTCCAAACCGTAAGGATTTAGGCCATGAAATTTTGTGAGTTTCTACAGAATGAAGAGAGCTACTCACACCTAAAATTTGGTGGTGATTGGGCTATTGGTTTGGTCGGAATCATGCTCGAAGTGCAGCAGGTCGGTTTCGTTATTTTTCTTGTTGCTGGCCCCACGTAGAGAATTAGGTTGAGCAGTTGGTGGGATGGTAGAGTGGAAGCATACGAAGGTTTTGGCGGTGGTGGCATGGTCCCAGGTGGATAGAGTTGGCCGGAATGTTATGTTCATCGGAGGTATGCTAGAAAACAAGGCAGTCACGAAAATGATCAACTTATCGCCAATCCGTGCATTTTCAGGCGAAGTGATTCAAAGGAAAGTTGCCCGGGAGGTCGAGATCTAGCTACTTGTAAAATTTGGTGGCATTTGGAGCAGCGAGGTGGCCGCAGCGCCTAGATGACCAGAAAACGTCCATTTCCGTTAATCTCTGGACCGTGGGGCCCATGTGGCGAACTGGA
Organism: Allium sativum; assembly: GCA_030737875.1. Taxonomy (NCBI): domain Eukaryota; kingdom Viridiplantae; phylum Streptophyta; class Magnoliopsida; order Asparagales; family Amaryllidaceae; genus Allium; species Allium sativum. The sequence continues at coordinate 967,485,468 of CM060920.1, forward strand.
GGAAGAGACCACAAGGTGTGGAAAGAGGAGGGAATGCCGGAGCCTATGGCGCTGGTCTCGTGCGATTCCGAGTTATGGTTTGGCCGTGGCAAGCGTTTAAAGTTGAGGGTGTCGTTTTGAGAAAACGATGAATAGTGATTTTATTGTTTAATTGATTGTTTATATTCGTATGCTAATTTCTTTTTGCTACGAACTCAAAATCGTGCGAAACAGGATCCATTGCAATCTTGGAGCTGAGAGCTTCGCAACAAAACTAATTTGACCAAATTTGGAGCAAGTTAGAATTTGAGGCAGATTTAAACCCAAACAGTATTAAAATCGTGAATTAAAGACTGAAGGAGTGGAAACCAATGGTGAGAACTCTAAACTAAATTATTATTTTGTTAAGTCGTTATGTTATAAAGTAATGTGAGAAATTTAAACTCATTGCAAATGTAGTTGCATGCATATATATTTTTGTTAGTTCAACACTTGAACTATTAACAAATCATTTGCATTAGAAGCGTTGTATGAATATGAGACACTCGCATTTCATACTCCGTGGATGGATATTTGTGGCGCCTTAAATGGCATTAGATAGTTGTGTATTTATTTATTTATTTATGACTACGGTATGTCCATTGTATGAGAGTGAATAATCATTAAATAATGGTGTTTGAAGTTTAAAACTAAGAAGAGTTTTAATAAATCTTTAATTATATTTGTTATGGATAGATGGTGATTAAATTTACCAAAACACGGAAGATGTTAGAACCAAATATACTTGCTTGTTGATATTTCTTGTTGTTGATCGATTGCTTGTGTTGTGCTCGACCAGTTTATGATCAAAATATGCTTTTACATTTAGCATTGGGTTGGGTAGAAATATTTGTATGCTAACACCTTGTGAAACACTTCACGATTTGACTATGAGGTGTTTAACAATGTTGTTTGGTTCATTTCAAATTTAATGAATAATTTTGAAATGATATTTTCTTAAGTGAAAAGAAATGTTATTCCCGATTTTGGATAGGGAATGTTTTATAAAACAGAATGGATTTTGAGGGCTAAACCGATGTTTCTAAAATGATTTAGAAAAGTATAATGTGTTTGACATTGTAGTTCATCACATAACCGATTAGTTGCTGTTGATGATATATCTGTTTGGTGACGGAGAATTTATTCTCTTGTTTAACACCCTTCTTTGAGGCATACGAGCTCAAAGGTTATATGATTAATTGTGACTAATCATATGTATGAATTGTTTATGTGAAGTACTATAGTTTTAAAGTACTTGTGATAATTATGTTGTGAAATGATTTTCCCCACTTCGAGTTATAAAACGATTTAGTATGTGGCTAAAGATTCGGGCAACCCTGACGACTAAAAGTATGGGCGTTATGGGCGGTGTAAGTCTTCCCCGAGGGCGTGGGAGGTGCATCGTCAGTGTAAGACATGCCTGAGGACGTGGTAGGTGTGTGTGTATATATATATATATATATATTTGAAAATGGGTTTAATATTTATTAGGCATGACAGCCCATGGTGAAGGATACAATCTACAACCGCAACCAAGCCCAAAAGCCTAGCCGCACTAAGAGTTAATACATATGAGTTCAAAGTATCCACAAACTAAATCATTCCCAAAATAGAAAAACATTTTCTTTAAACCTAGCCGATGATCATGGCGGCTGAAATGGGTTCAAAACACTTGGGATTCCAGCGTCTCTCCCCCTAGATCCTCGAGTGTCTCATCATTTCCACAGTGTTCCTGGAATGATGTAAGCCTTCTCTTCATTTTCATCTTCCTCATAATCTCTACATCAATCAAACATGGTGACAAATCTCTTCTAAAGATTTGCTTATGTGGTTGTGAATTCTTCTATTGCGCTCCTTCCAAATCCACCAAATCACAGTAGTGAAGGCGATGTTGTTTACTTCGGACACCACGTCTTTACTCTTCCAACTTACGATCAGGTGAGCTACTAGGTCTTCCAGTTTATCAATTGTTACATGCATAATGTTTCTTACAATATTCTTTGCAAAAGGACACTGAAAAAACAAATGGTTGTGAGATTCCTCTTCGTTGTTGCACAAAACACAGACTGTTTCTACGTCAATTCCCCATTTATTGAGTCTGTCTGTAGTGGGTAGCCGATGTAAAATAGCTTTATATGTAGCGCATGCCATCTTTGGTACAGTCACTTTACTCCAGACATTTTTGTGCCGTTCAACTGTTGGATCTGCATGTCAAATATTATCATATGCCATACTCAAAATGAAACTATCATGTTGGTTCCAAGTCCAGATGTCTTCATCTCTAGTATTTATGATTGGGGTTCGGAAAATATCATTTCTGATGTCATTTGATATAGGTAATTGTGAACAGTCCCAATTTCCATTCCTTATGATGTTATTTATAGTTTTGTTTGGGCAGCCATATGCTGAATAAGTTTCCCATCCCACGCGTTCCACAATCGACTTACCATGTAACCATAGATCACGCCATAAATCAGTATCGCAACCATTAGCAATTTCTTTTACACAGTTGTTCGCCAAATTGTCTTGAGCCTTTAATATAGCTTTCCAAGTAGCAGATGAGTTGTTATCGTATCCCATAGTCCAGAAATTGTCTCTAATATATCTTTTCCTCATCCATCGAGCCCATAAGCCATGAGAGTTAATGATTTTCCATCCCAGCTTAGCAGTAAAAGTTTCTCTCATAGTTCTGAGATTACGTAGCCCAACGCCTCCTTCTTTCTTTGGTTACACAGCTCAGAATATTTAATTTTATGAAGCCCCCTCCCCAGATAAAATCAGCACAAACACTCTCAATTTTGTTAATGGTTGCATCTGGTAATTGAAAAGTTTGAAGCCAAAAATATACTTTAGCTTGAATTACCGTGTGTACCAATTCAATTCTTCCAGCAAAAGAGAGTAATCTAGAGCTCCAGCCTTGCAATTTGTCTCTAATTCCAGTAAGGATAGTAGCACATTCTCTATTAGTAATTTTATTAGATGATAGTAGAACCCCCAAGTATTTAACTGGTAGCTCTCCTTCCGAAACATTTAGAATCCTCAAGATATCATCTTTTCGAGTGCAAAAAGAATTAAAGTAACATTTGGTTTTCTGTTCGTTAACTTTCAAACCAACAAATCTATCCAACTTATTAAAGATGTCCTTCACCTCATTTGCTGCTACACAATTAGATTTTATGCATATAATGAGATCATCAGCATATAACAAATGACTGATTATAGGAAGGAAATTATGGATGGACTGAATTTTCTTGTGGTAGGTGGTAATTTCCATTTGGAGAGTGAAAAATTCCATTGCAACAGCAAACAAATAAGGGGATAAAGGATCCCCTTGTCTGATTCCCCGATTACTTGAAATAAATCCTTTCGGAACCCCATTGATCAATATGGAAAATGTAGGCGTGGTTATGCATTCTTTAATTAGCTCCACACATTTATCCGGAAATGCAATACATTTAAGCATATGTATAATAAAAATCCTATTTATTTTATCATACGCTTTTTGAAGATCAACTTTCAGGCAAAACTTGTCAGCACCTTTCTTATTAAAATTTCTAATCAATTCATGAGCCAGAAGTGAATTTTCTGAAATGTTTCGACCTTTAATAAACGCACTTTGACATTCAGCAATCAAGTCAGGAAGCACTTTTTTCATTCTGTTGCAAATTACTTTACTCAAAATTTTAAAAATAACATTGCAACAAGCTATCGGTCTGTAATCCACAATGCAAGAAGGTTTGTCTTTTTTCGGAATAAGGCATATGAAAGTATGATTTATTTCTTTTAGGAATTTATCCGATCTGAAAGCTTCTTTAATGACTAACACAACATATTTCTGCAGGTCCCCCCAATGATTTAAATAGAAAGCAGATCCCAGACCATTGGGCCCGGGAGCAGAATCCCTGTGGATAGATTTCAGAGCAACAGTGACCTCCTCACCGTCGATATCATCAATCAGCATACGCCTCCCGCTGGCATTAACAAGCCGTTTGGTGATGATGTTGGGTAAGCTTTCATTAGTCTCACCATTGTACAGCTCATTAAAATAAGAGATCGCTTCATTCTCAAGCACTTCAAAATAAGTAGTTGGATTTCCATCCTGGTCAAGAATTTGAAAATTATAGTTAGTATTGCGACGAACAGACATTTTAGTATAAAAAAATTTAGAACAAGTGTCGCTGTCGGTAAGCTATTTTTCTTTAGCCTTTTGCTTTAATTCCACAGCTTTGGTTTGAAGTGCCAGTTTGAGCTCTTGTTTCTTATCAGCATATAATTTCCATGCTTTATCTGAGTTGTCACCATCCTCAATATTTTTAAGAGCGTCAGCACATTGTGTTTCAAGTTGTTCAATGATGTCGTTGCTCTTTGGTCTAGTTTTGTTCCACTCCTTGAGTTTATTTTTAGTACTTTTAAGAAATTTCACTAGATTAAACATAAAGCAGTTTCGAATAAGTACTAATTTCGAAAAACAAATGTTGTTGTGATAACCTTCGAGCTGATGCAAGTGATTGGCATATTTGAATGGTTTCCCTTTCTCTTGTCCTTGTCTGACAGTCAAAGAAATATGAATAGGGAAGTGATCACTAGTAGATGGTGGTAGCACATTAACTTTCATATCTGCAAATTTTGTCATACAGCGGATATTAACAAGCACATGATCAAGTTTACACATTACCTTTTTATTTTGACCCCCTGTCCATGTGTAATGCAGGCCACTGCTGACTGGTTCAAGTAGTCCAATAGCAAGTACCACATTATTTAATTCTGCAAGTTGTGCGGTACGTATAGAAATACCACCCTGTTTATCATCAGCTCTTAGATATGCATTAAAATCCCCCATAATAATGCATGGAATGTGTGTGTTTGCTGCAATGTTTTTAATTTGATTCCATAGAGTTGTTCTTTGTTCTGCATGGTTATATGCATACACCATTGTGATTTGTAATTTGAGTCCCCCATGATTATCTGCGCACACAGTGATTTGTTGAGCATCCTTACATATGATTTGCATATGCCATGTATTTTTTTTCATAAAATCAGTATCCTTCCTTTAACTTCAGTATCATCATTATGCAAAATATCCCATTCATTACCCAGATTATCTTCAAAGAACTGAATATTATCCTTATTCGATTTGTTCTCAAGCACACCCAAAATAGAAGGAAGAAATTTCCTCCTAATATTGTGGAGGTCTAAAATACGGGTGTCGTTATTTAGACCTCGCACATTCCACGACATTATGGACATTTTGTTTTGAGATTTCTCGTCCTCAACTGGCGAGGAGAAAATTCTCTTTTCTTAGATGCATTAGTGTCTTTATTATTTGCATCTGCTGTCTCAAACTGTTTATTGTATTCCTTATTTGGTTTTGAGTAAACATTATTAGTTTGTTTCTCTGCATTTGTGTCTTCCTCATCTGAGCTTGGAATGTCAATATCTAAATTACTTAAGTCTTCATCTGTTTCAGGAAAATCATCCAAATCCACTCCAACAGGACGAACTGACTCCGCTGCTGCTACCTTTTCTGCCTGCAGCACCAACTGCACAGCCGCCATGGGTTGCTGGGAGTTCACTTGATCCACCGCAGTAAGGATAACTGGGTTCTGGTTTGTAGATATGTTAATAGGGGTTAAGTTGTCATCAACCGGGTTGCTTTGATCAACATTTTGAATTGTAGAAATGTCGTTGTTGATCGTTTTGGCTTTGGTTGCCCAAACTTGTCTCACTGGTTTGGCTACAACTTTGCATTGCGCATCTGAATGTCCGAAGCATTTGCATGTTTTGCAGGAAGGGGGAATGTAGTCATAATCTACTTCTTGTATATATAAATTACCCCTACTATCTTTAGCACGTATGTGATGTATAATTTCACTGTCTGCTTTCATGTCTACTAACACCCTTGCATAACTTAATTTTTTGACATTTCTTGTGTTTTCATCCATCATCAGAGGGTGCCTATCATACTTGCCAATTTACTGATACCCCTTGCATTCCATAGAGATAATTCTAGATTTTTTAGTTTGATCAACACCGGGTGCGACTCCAGCATGTCACGTTTTAATCTTATATTAGGCTCCCATCATTTAAGAAAAATTAACTTGCTATCCATAAACCATGGACCATCATTTAAGACTCTTAGACAATCATCTTCCTTTTCAAATTTGATCAGATAAAAGCCATTCTCTCTTGCAAATATATCCCATTTACCCACTGCTTTCCACTCACGTCTAATATATGCATTTAAATGCACATAGAACGGCCTTCTACCAGTCAAATAAATGTATAAAGAATTCTTCCACATTGTTTTTGTAGATTCAAAAACAGAGTCATCCAATTCTACATACTTACCGTCCTCATCAGAGGCAGTATCAAATCATTCAACACCATCTGTAATTTTCGTATTGCCTGCCACAGCATTCGCCCATGAACGTGTGCCAGTTCTGAAGATTGGTACATTATTCCAATTGTTGAAATTGCTTGTTAGGGTCTTCTGTTGAATTGGGTTTTAACGTTTTGACTTCGTCACTTTCGTTTGTGTCTTCCTAGATCTAACCTCCTGCCAACCAGATTCATCATCATATTCTATAGATTCCTCAGATCCAAGGGTGTCGGCTGGGTTAGGGTTTATGTCATCCGCCATTTTTCTCATCAAATATCTAAATATTGTTTTAATTCTGGTGCGTATATATATATATATATATATATGTGTGTATCTAGTGACTAAGCAACCGACCCTTGGCCTTGTTGATGGGAGAAACCTCCCGAGATTTGGTTGCATACTATTTATATGCATTGTTATGTTTTGGAATTCATATTTCCAAAAATTTTGGTTTGAGATCCTGAAGTGAAATCTACTTTGCTATGAAAGCTGGATATGTATTTCAAATGATTTGAAATAAGAAATCGAGAATAAAGTCCAAAGGAATAATTTCTGTAAAGATAATTGGATTTGGAAAATCTAAGTTTGGGGATTAAGCCTAAATGGGTAGATTGAGGAATTGCATGTTGTCTGATGCATGGTAGATCCATAAGTCTATTATTTATGGTAGTTGTATGTACACTGGCAATCTAGTGGAGTAAACCCGTTCCATGTTATACGGCGTGGTCCCTTGATTTACCCAACATTAAAATAAAGTTAATAACTGTTTTAGTTCTCGCACCAGTCCCATGACTGACTCGGGATTTATTGTTTCCACCAAAACTAAGGGTGCCCATATTTTCCATACGGGAAGCTAGTAGTTTTGGTTATTCGCAGATATTTCTTTTCATAGGATCCCGGATTACGGCTGGAGAAATATTTGGAAAGCTTTGTATCCATGTATTTCTTTCAGCTGTGGTAGTTGATGTTTTCCGTTGCACATTATACTTATGTATTATATTTCTGCTGTTATGTAATTTAAATCTATGATATTTTTCCGCTGTAATACATTTATTCGTACTCTGATATTCTTGTACTCTGATGTAAATTGTAGAAATAGCAATGAAAATTCTAATGGTTGTGTTCTGATGCGTCATGTTCTCAACGCAACTCGCGTTCTAGTTCGGCCTAGGCCGGGAGGGGGTTCTGGTTCGTGTCAGGCGTGGTATCAGAGCTTCGGTTTACAAAGCTCGAGAATAAGGCACATTAGAACCGAATGAAAGAATTCATCACAGATAGGATTAGTAACATCCTATAAGAACGACTCATTAGAGATATGGTTAGTAATACCCTATAATGAGTTTGAAGAGTGTTATTTATTAAAAACAAATTTAGGTTTCAAAATCATATCTTATTATACGTATTTGAGTATTTTATTTTATATTGAATTTTGACTGTCAAATATAAGAAGATTTTGAGTATATGCCTGACGAGATGTATATTTGAAGTCTCAAATATACTTGGTAGATATAGAATCACACTCAAGTCGCCCGGGGATGATTCTGATGATCGTTATAGCATCATTAGCATTTATATTCGAGTTTCAAAAGTGGGATATCTATATGTTTCCAATTGACTGGTGTGAGAACCAAAACTTAGTTAGAGTTTGTTGTTTGTGATTTGGCATTGAAAACATGATTTTGTGTATATAAAAGTTATATATTTGAAAAGTTAATTAACAAATTAATTGCTGGTTGTGATGGTTGATAATTAATTTAACCAATAAAAATATTGGAATGATAAAACCAATAAGAATCAATGATAAATAAAGCCAAATCAAATATAATGTAGAGTTGAATTGAAAATTTAGTTCAAATTGGATTTATATATATATATAGATGTATATGTATTTGTATATATATTGAACAGGTTGTTGAGTAAAGGTTGAGTAAAGAAATAAATTTGCATGCCTGACAAACAGGTGCACCTTAATGAGTTGGTTGCGCAATTTTATTTATTATAAACTACTGTGAGTGATTTGGATGCACTGTGATGGTTGTTCTGTGTGAAATTAAAACATACGCCATAGGATAGTAACAAATAAATTATGGATCACACAGCATAACATACTACTGAAGACAGCATATCATATCATATTCCATATAAGCGTTCGACACTTATATGATGAGGTTTGGATTACCAAACGAGCGAGATGCTTGTATGGCGAGGACTGAATTACAGGTTGAACTGAGGACTGATTATGGACTTAATAACCTATAACGGTAAATCGCAGGATTTAGTAACAAACCCGACACAGGTTTAGAGATGACAAAAATACACACATGTCACGTCTCTCTTGTTTTAATTACCATGCGTGGGTATGAGCGGGAGCAGGGCTTATGGGTGTGCACATTTGTTTTGTATGCGATATATTGATTTATTGGGTGCCTAATACGGCTCAATAAATTTTTTCATACCATCTGATACAAAGGAGGTTATGGCGAAATTTTTCAGAAATTTAGTGTGTTAGCCATATTTCAGAGAAATTTGAAAGTTCTTAGAATCTGAAAAGTAGAAGAACTCAAACCACAATGAAAGTTGAGTTGATTAGTTAAACAACTTTTATCTCCGTTCTTTTTCGAGGATGCAAAAGTTTTAAGTGGGGGAGATTATAACAACCCGGAATTTTGGAACCAATTTAAAATTTATTTTTAATTGACTTAATAGATTTAAAATGATTAATTTTGAGAATTAACGATTTAAAATTTATTTAAATGGAAGTTTGAACGTATAACTTTAAAATTTAATTAAAACGAACTCGAAATAGCGCGGTAGTTTGAAATTTTGGTTTTGAAGTTTAAATGAATATACAAAACTAAAATAAATCGGATTTCAGTAAAACAAGAAACGTTAAAATCGATTTAATTATATATTTCTAACGAAAGTAAGAATTTGAGATTTCACTTTATAAATTGTAAGTTATGGGCAAATTAAAATTTAAAATAGTCGTTATGGAATTTATATATATTATCAATATTACATAGTCCTTAAAAATGGTCATTTTGCAAACGACCTCCATTTTCAACGAAACCAATTTTGTTAGATCCTGAATATTAAATTATTGCTAGATTCCAAATTTCATAATTTTTGGAGCTAGTATGCCGTGCGCAATAAATTTTGGATCGATCAGTCATTTGAGTCCGAAATAGAGCTTTTTGAGAAAATGGGCTCGGAATTTGACGAAACTAGTTTCATTAGGACTATATCGTCAAGACATAGATGTGTTTCAATTTTCGTCGCCAACGGAGTTCGTGTGTACTCACAGCATCGCTAAACGTCGAACGAAGAAAGCGTTAACAAAGAAAATAATAAAATAGAAACCCTCCACTATATAAGATCTTTTCCTCCCCAAAACCCTATTTCCTCTTCTCTTCTCTCCACCGAAAATGGCAGCCACCTCGTTTCTCCTGAAATTTTGCAGAAAAGCCCCTCAAAATTAAATAATTTATATCTCCCAAACCGTAAGGAATTAGGCCATGAAATTTTGTGAGTTTCTAGAGAATGAAGAGAGCTACTCACGCCTAAACTTTGGTGGTGATTCAGCTATTTCTTTGGTCGGAATCATGCTCGAAGTGCACCAGGTCGGTTTCGTTATTTTGCTTGCTGCGGGCCCCACGTAGAGAATTAGGTTGAGCAGTTTGGTGGGATGGTAGAGTGGAAGCATACGAAGGTTTTGGCGGTGGTGGCATGGTCCCAGGTGGACGGAGTTGGCCGGAATGTCAAGTTCATCGGAGGGGTGTTGGAAGACGAGGCAATCACGAAAATGATCAATTTTCTGCCAATCCGTGCATTTTCAGGCGAAATGATTCAAAGGAAAGTTGTACGGGAGGTCGAGATCTAGCTACTGGTAAAATTTGGTGGCATTTGGTGCAACGAGGTGGTCGCATCTCCTAGATGACCAGAAAACGTCCATTTCCGTTCATCCCTGGACTGCGGGGCCCACGTGGCGAACTGGAGGGGGAGACCACCAGGCGTGGAAAGAGGAGGAAATGTCGAAGACAATGGCACTAGTCTCATGTGATTCCGAGTTATGGTTTGGACGTGGCGAGCATTTAAAGTTGAGGGTGTCGTTTTGAGAAGACGGTGAATAGTGATTTTATTATTTAAATGATTGCCTATGTTCGTATGCTAATATCTTTTTGCTACGAACTCAAAATCATGCGAAACAGGATCCACTGCAATCGTGGAGCCTAAAGCTTTGCAACAAAACTAATTTGATCAAATTTGGAGCAAGTTAGAATTTGAGGCAGATTTAAACCCAAATAGTATTAAAATCGTTAATTGAAGACTGACGGAGTGGAAACCAAGGGTGAGAACTCTAAACTAAATTATTATTTTGTTAAGTCGTTATGTTATAGAGTAATGTGAGAAATTTAAACTCATTGGAAATGTAGTTGCATGCATACATATTTTTGTTAGTTCAACACTTGAACTATTCACAAATCATTTGCATTAGAAGCGTTATATGAATATGAGACACTCACATTTCTTACTCCATAGATGGACAATTGTGGCGCCTTAAATGGCATTGGATAGTTGATTTATGTATTCATGACTACAGTGTGTGCATTGTATGAGAGTGAATTATCATTAAATAATGGTGTTAGAAGATTAAAACTAAGAAGAGTTTTAATAAATCTTTAATTAGATTTGTTATGGATAGATGGTGATTAAATTTACTAAAACACGGAAGAAGTTAGAACCAAATATACTTGGTTGTTGATATTCCTTGTTGTTGATTGATTGCTTGGATTGTGCTCGACCAGTTTATGAGCAAAATATGCTTTTACTTTTAGCATTGGGTTGGGTAGAAATATTTGTATGCTAACACCTTGTGAAACACGTTACGATTTGACTATGAGGTGTTTAGTTATGTTGTTTGGTTCATTTCAAATTAATGAATGATTTTGAAATGAGATTTTCTTAAGTGAAAAGAAATGTTATTCCTGATTTTGGACAGCGTATGTTTTATGAAAATGTTTTATAAAACAGAAAGAATTTCGAGGGCTAAACCGTTGTTTCTAAAATGATTTAGAAAAGTATTATGTGTTTGACATTGTAGTTCATCACATAACCGATTAGTTGCTATTGATGATATATTTGTTTGGTGGTGGAGAATTTATTCTCTTGCTTAACACCCTTCTTTGAGACGTACAAGCTCAAAGGTTATATGATTAATTGTGACTAATCATATGTGTGAATTGTTGATGTCAAGTACTATAGTTTGAAAGTACTTGTGATTATTACTTTGTGAAATAATTTTCCCCACTTCGGGATATAAAATGATTTAGTATGTGGCAAAAGATTCGGGTAACCCTGACGACTAATAGTATGGGGGTTATGGGCGGTGTAAGTCTTCCCCGAGTGTATGGGAGTGCTACGTTAGTGTAATTCTTCCCCGAAGGCATGGGAGGTGCACATATATATGTATATATATATATATATATATATCGAGTGACTAAGGAATCAGCCCTTGGCCTTGTTGATGGGAGAAACTTTTCGAGATTTGGTTGCATACTGTTTGTATGCATTGTGATGTTTTGGAATTCATATTTCTAAAGATTTTGGTTTAAGATCCCAAAGTGAAATCTACTTTGTTATGAAAGATAGATATGTGTTTCAAATGATTTGAAATAAGAAATCGGTAATAAAGTCCAAAGGAATAATTTATCTAAAGATAAATGGTTTTGGAAAATCTAAGTTTGGGGATTAACCTAAATGGGTGGATTGAGGAATTGCATGTGTCTGATGCATGGTAGATCCATAAGTCTATTATTTATGGTAGTTGTATGTACACTGGCAATCTAGTTGAGTAAACCCGTTCCGTGTTACACGACGTGGTCCCTTGATTTACCCAACATTAAAATAAATTTAATAATTGTTTTAGTTCTCACATTAGTCCCATGACTGACTCGGAGTTTATTGTTTCCACCTAAACTCTGGGTGCTCATATTTTACACACGGGCATCTAGTAGTTTTGGTTTTTTGCAGATATTTCTTTTCACAGGATCCTGGACTAAGGCTGGAGCAATATTCGGAAAGCTTTGTATCTATCTATTTCTTTCATCTGTGGTAGTTGATGTTTTCCGTTGCATAATTATACTTATGTATTATACTTGGGAAACGGTGTCTATGACTTCTCTCCTGAGATTCTCAAGTCATGTGAAGCTTGTAAGTGCAGACTGCGCTCCCAGGACTTTGCTTCAGTTGGGAGCCTCAAGTCATGCAGAGCGTAAGTATGTAAACTTCTCTCTTAAGACCTCCCTTCAGTCATTGATCTTGAATAGTGTGAAGTTCTAGTATGGTGTCTCCCCTCTCGAGATCACCTTACGATCGTTGATCCCGAGTCGTGAGGAGGCAAGGAGGACGTTGTTGGTTCGTCTTTTAGACTTTCCCATCATTTCGTTCGGGTTAGAGTTCGAGGGTGTCATTGGTCGTCAGTTTGTACCCAGATTCATGCCCTGGGTCGGATGGAGCCAAGCGCGCGCTCGATGTCACACTCACCCGGATGGTGGGTTGCCCCCAAGTCCGAAGACTTAGAAAAGGGGCTGGGTGCTTAAGTTAATGAGTGTCTCGAGTTATTTATACTCGGTCTCGTCGTTGGTTCGAGACTTGAGACAAGTTATTTATACTCGGCCTCGTCGTTGGTTCAAGACTGGAGTTTGCTTGGGAAGGGCGGACCGCATCACAAGGTTTGAGTCTTTGTGTGACGACCCGCCTTCCTTCTAGGAAGAAACTGATGGTTAAACTGTCTTAAACCGATCAAAAAGACATATCGCCTTTGGGTATACAATGCATTAGAACCGAATAAAAAAAATTTCATTATCATTACAATAACTTTTACATTACAGTACAACTCATATCAGAGTACAATAGTAAATACATGCATAGCGGGAAACATAAACTCTCAATGGTAGAAATAAAAATGCTCTGGACACAGCTCTAGCTTCAATGCAGCACCTGCTCTCTAAAATATCTACAAACCAAAACTACTAGCTTTCTCGTGTAGAAAATATGGGCACCCAGAGTTCAGATGGAAGAACAATAAACTCCAGGTCAGTCATGGGATTGGTGTGAGAACTAAAACAATTGTTTAGTTTATTTTAAAGTTGGGTAAATCATAAGATAACGTCGTATAACACGGAACAGGTTTCCTCTTATGAATACTAGTTGTAATATACTCGCAATGCTATTTGAAAATGAAGCTACCATAAGACTCGCATTACATCACATAATGCAAACACAAACCAATAAGAGCAAGTTTTGCCTTATGATAACCAAATATGGTTCGAACGTGGAATTTTCTTTTAGTATTACTAGTGCATAGCATGGAAATCACTTTTGAAAGTAAATGTATAAATCGTAGAAGATGTATGTACCCATATATTACGTCTACATACATAGACTATAACTAAAATCGTAAAGGTTCGTATTAAAAGTTGGGTTCCATAAATGACCAAGGCAAAGGATCTCCCTTACCGCAATTTGGAACACCTCAATCAGGATGTCCCAAGGTAAACAAATTCCCCTTTTGTAGCGGCAGAGCCGGACCACCACTATTTCAGGTGATGTTCGGGTTACTCCTGAACATAACGTCCTCCGGTCGTTGTTGACCATTATCCGAGGTGCCTCGATCTAATATCCACAAAGTAAATTGCCTGGGCTTCATACCGTGCCATCACTTTCTCAACAAGAAGGAAACATTAGTCCTTATCTCTGTTGTACTTCATCCAATTTCGGCTCATTACTGATTGTGAGGCCCTGAAGTTACGCTTCCACACAAAGCTCTGCTTTTCAACAACTAGCTTTGATCATCAATAGCTCATCACTTAGAATACCACATTATCAATTCACAACATATAATTGGTGTCTATTAATATATAACCCTCTGAGTACATAAATCTCAGATGAGGGTGTCAAGATAAGAGAATAAATCCTCCACCACCAACTTATATATCATCAATAAAAACCACTTGGTTTTGCCGTAAAATACAACGTCGGACACACATCAATTTACAAGTTCGTTCTGGGTTGTGAACGAAACCAAAGGCACCTATTTCCTTGTCCAATAAAGGATAGAGACCTTTGAAAATCCAGAAAATCTTCAAGTACGTCTGGACCACTGTCACTTAAAACCTTGTCTTGGGTGTACACCCTAATCGAGACGGTAACAATAAATCCAAACGATGTAAAAATCCCTAGTCTTCAACCACCATCTTAAGTATATTCAATACTCCTCATATAGTTATTCAAAATGGGTTGAAACCCGGACTTTCCGAATAGATAGCGCATTTTTACAAACCAAAATTGATATACAAAAATATCATGAGTCTCATTCCAATTCGGAATATTATTTTACTCAAATCATCCTTTATATTGGGTATATCCATTTTAATCTTATCAATGATTTACTTTCTTTAAACTCCTGTTTTAACCTTTCCTTGGAAATCATTTCAAATGATTGAAAAATATCATTTCACAAATTTAGCTCAAACCAAATTTTTTACGCCTTATCGGGATTATTGAATCTCGTGAAAAATGTAATTTCTCAAATCGTTATCTCATTCCCATCCAATATATCCCTTGGAGGAAAACTATCAGTACTCCATATCTAGTTGCCCTTGTATTTTTGTAAATTTAATTTCCATTACCAATTCCATTCTTTCATTTCAAGTCTGATCTATGTAGTTAAAGCCCCGCTAAAACCCTGCAAAATCCCCACTATAGCTCATAGCACTCCTTGAACGCTATGATATTCTCACTTAGCGCTGATGAAAAGTAGAGCGACTTTTAGCCTCGCTATTTTCCATTGCACCCGCTAAATCAAAGCTATTTACTACCCCTTTAGCAATGTTAATATATGAAGGATGATTTGACCAAATTTTCTTTTCAAACAAATCAAAAGTTATTGTAAAGATATAATTTTATAGCATAAGTACCCTATATAAGGTAGAGAACTGTAATAATAATCAAATCTACCGTGCATTATTATGATGTTCTTTAATCATGTTATATAATATTGACTAATATCAGTTTCTTCTACACAAATGATGTGAGAATGATAAATATTAATCTTAAATATTTGGCTTTATAGCTATTGAACCTTTTTGCATATCCTCTATATCCCCGCTATTTCCCCGCTATAGCTTTTTTCACCTCAGCTGCTAAGCGCTTTAATTGCACGGAGTTTGATTAAAGATTTCAATTATCTTTACGGAAAAACATATTTACCCAAACCCAACTCATTTATTGATCATTGATTAGGGTAGATTGCTTTATCTTTCCTTGATCATATCTCTTTCCCAAAATCGTACTTACGATCTTAATCTTATCATTACGCGAAAAACACGCTTATCTTATTTTATGCGATCCTTAAACTGTTCCCATTATTATTTGTTAGGAAAAACTCTTTCATTAAATCTTTATATTCAAATTAGCTAAAGATTTCATTTCAACTTAACTTGGGAAGTCAATTTTCCATTAAATGGGTTACAAAACAAATGTTATTTAAGACATCGTTCAAGATAAACCCAAAATCATACTTTCATCTTAAATGAAATCTTCACAAAAATCATATCGACTTATAATCGATATAAATTCTCATATCGAACTAATACTATAAGCGGACTAACAGCAAAACCTTTTAAATTCCTTAAATAGTAAAGGTCTTCATCCACGGGGACCCATCTCGATTATCACCAAATCGATTCCCATTCAATTTCAATTCAATTCATTAATTAAAAACTTAACTTTGGAAAACTTCATTAAATCTTAATTAAAATATTTATCTTTACTTTCTACTCCAAATCATATATTTACCTTTAATTGGGTTAAAAATCGATGTTGTTGAAGACACCATTCACGACAAACCCCAAACCAACAGAATTTACATCAACTTATATTCAACACCAATTGACGTAATCAACGAATACTATAAGTGGAATAACGATATAAATATATTCCAAATTCCTTAAAATAGTAAATGTCTACACAACGGAAATCAATACCAAATATCCGAAGATCATTTCTATCAAATCCAATTTATCAAATTGGAAAACTTTTCTTAATCAAAAGATTTATCAAATCATACCCTTTGAAATGGCATTTATATTTGATAAACAAAATAACTTAAGTTCATTTAACTTAAATTCCCAAAACGTCATTTTTACTGTATTCAGTAGGCTAGACTGAAAACACAAAAAACCAAAATAAAGTTCAAAACTTCATATTTCTTTCTCAAATCACTTTAAAATCATTTATTATGATTTATCATAATTTTTCCACATTATAAAAAAAGATGGCCATTTCGATCGATTTCCAATTACAGTCATCGAACTGCGTTTACAACGACCTTTTCAAAAATAGATTTAAACATAACTTGAAATCTATAAGTTGAAATTCAAAATATCTTATTTTCTTTGAAAGTTAAAAATAACTGAAAACAAACGTTTTTTTTTCGGGCAAATCTGGTTTAAATTGCATTAGTTATGGTCGTTTCAAGTTTATGGTTCAAATTCGCGAACTATCGCTGCACAACACGTCCTATTCAAACCATATTATTATTTAAAATAATCATTTTCAATTCAGTCCAAATATATTTTATAAAACATTTATAAAATCGTTTAAAAGCGATATTATAAAATTCCAACTTCAAATTCCATTATAAATCAAAATTAAATATTTTATTACTATAATATTAAAATAATAATATTTTTCAAAATATAATATTTAAAAATCCAAAATTTTCAGAAATCCATATAAACGTTATATAAAAAATAATGGAATAATCAATTCGAGTTAAAATTTTCGTTTATTTATATAACTCAAATTCCTTTTTGAATTTACTATTCAAAATCTATTTTAAATTAGAACAAGCCATTTCCAATTCCAAACTCTTTCAAATTAATTTCAACCTTTTCAATGGTTGTGTGAAATCATCTTAGTTTCATTTCCAAATCATTTCAAGCATAAAAATCCAATTTTCATTTTTATGCCTTATTTCACTAGAATGAATATATTTTCATTTAATATTCCAAGTGTTACCGATTAGTCCCCAAATAATTCCAAATACGTGATGTGAATTGTGTAAATAATTATAATAACAAACACAACAGTATTCATCCATCAAATCAACATGTAAAATATAAGTGTTATAACTGTTAATGCTTATACATACATAAACAGTAAATATAAACTGCAATAAACATCCATCATCCACGATGCAACCACAAGCAATCAATATATAATCAGTTGACGATTATAAATAGCTTTTCAAAGTAAATCAAAAGAGTTCTCACACTGAATTTTGATCTTAGCAATAATGATCGCTTGTAAATTAAATTAAACGTGGGTTTAATTTAACTCAAAATTCCAAATATCTCCAATCTCATCCAAATCAAATTGTACATGTAGTATTCTCCTCCGCGATTCCAACGCATCTTGTATCGTCTAATTTTGAGTTCATATGAGCGAGATATAATTGTTCGAACTTAGATAAATTAATCACGTCATTAATAAATTAATTAAAATTTAATTAACCTTTACTATTTCTTCTTCCACATGTCACATTCAGCTCCACCTCTTTCGACGTTCACCGCCGTCACCTGGAGCAACCAGACCCCTGACCAAACCCACCACCGGAGACCGTCATCTCCCAATCACCTCCATCACCGCAAATTTTGACCATGAACCGAATCCCGTTCGCATGAGATTTAGGCCGTCATCGACCACCACAGCTCACGCCACTTCACTAGCAGGCCGACCTCGCCATTCCATCGCCTAGTTAGCGCCTCCACCTAAAATGACCCTACATCGCCGGAATTTGCGATTTTTCGATCGCTGCTCCCAATAAATGAATAAACCCACATCTCCGATTATCTCGCAACCACCACAACCACAAGCCATATTATGTCACCGCCCCAACTTGAAACTTGTTTACCTCCTTCTCCTGTACAACTTTGTAGTTGACACCTTCACCTAACTCTCCATCGTTTGCACGCAATTTTGGAAAATCTGAAACTCTCTAGTTCGCCATTCTTGGCAATTTCCTACCATAATAGGTGTCCGTTGGCCACCAAAATTTTAACCATAGGTCGAGTTCTCCAAGATCTACAACTTGCATGTTGGACACATCCCCTTATTCTCACCCATTTGGGAATTAAAATTAAAAAGGTTGTTTTTGAAAATACTGAATTGTTGGAGGGTGGTGGCTGCAAAATGTGGAGAGGAAGAAGTGAATGAGGGTTAGGGAGTTAGAGATATTATATAGGGGGTATTTTTGTTTATTACTATTTTATTCGATTATTATATTATTTCATGCCTATCGCCATACCCGTTCATCAATTCGTCTGATCACATACGAACTCCATTCGTGGTGAAAATAGACAAACAGCTATTGTTTCACATTACAGTCCTAATGAAACTTGTTTCGTCAAAATCCGAATCCGTTTACTCAAATAGCGCCAGTTTGAGCTCAAATTATTGATATTATATTCATACATGTTTACATTGAATGTTTAAAGCTGGCAAGATCACATACTAACTCCGATTGATCCGAAATTTGGAATCTTACAATAACTTACTATTCCGGCTCTGATAAAATTGGTTTTCCTCGAAATCGTAGATCGTTTGGAAAATGGCTTTTTTCCAATATTCAGTTAAATCAATAAAATATAATTTAATTTCAAATTAATCAAATTCTTTGAAAAACAAATTATAATTATCGTATATACCTAAACAGAATCTTACATAACTTCAAAATAAACTATTTCAGATTTTAAAATCGATATTTCATTTTTAAGCTAAATCGATATTCAATTTATAATAAAATCCATTTATATTATTTAATAAATCGTTATGGCTTATAAACGATTCCATAGCGACTATCTAAAAATTTGATCTGGACATAAGTCACAATCTACAAGATGAAATCTCGATTTTTCTCTTTCATTAGAAAACTGTAGTTCAATAAATTCAAATGTTTCTTGTTTCAAATAATTCTGACTTATGTTGGATCCTATACATTCATTTAAAGTTCAAAACATAATATTACGGACTATCACGCCGATGCGAGCTCATTTTTAATTATATTATAAACTGTATGTTCAAACCTTAAATTAAATAAATTATAAGTCGTTGATTCTTAAAACAAACCGTTTTAAATATTTAAATAAATTTAAATATTACTTAATAAAATCTGGGTCATTACAATCTCCCCCAATTTAAAAGATTTCATCCTCAAAATCGAAGACGGAACTAAAGGTCATTTACTTAACCAACAAAGCCTTTATTCTAACTACTTAAGTTCTACAACCTTTTTGTTTCATAAAAATTTCCCATTTCTCGAATTTTTTCTAACGCCTTAAATTTTTGAAAATTTTCGCCATAACCTCTATACGGCTTAATTGATACAGCTAACTCGCCTCTCTAGGCCCTCACCAATCAATAAGAAATTCAAAAAGCCAAGCGGCTTGCCAATTAGGCTCATAAAATCATCAAACCCAACTAATACAGTAAACATGTACCTTTTGGATGAGCATTCAATTTTATTTCTCACCTTAGCTTCCATTCAATAACCTATTCAATATATATACATCCAATTCCAACTAATTTCAAATTTATAAACTACGCGATTGAATTTTTTTAAAATACCTTCCAATTCTATTTAACTTCATTTAAGTTAAAATTTAATTCATTTGGTTTACATTTATCTTTACAATCTATTTATCTTGTACTAGTTAAACTTAAAGCTCAAATCATCTTGATCACTTCCCAATTTAAATTTTAAACAAGTTCTTAGCTTAAGGCTATTCTTTCCTTTATCTTGGCTATCCCAATCATTTTCAAACACTTATTTAAATGGGTTTAAGCATATCTCGATGTTTCAATTGGAATTATACAATCATCCCACTTTCGAAACTCGAAAATAAATATCTGATGATGTTGCAATCATCAACAGAGTCATCGTCAAGCGACTAGAATGTGATTCTATATCTATCTAGTATATCTAAGACTTCGTATATACGTTAGCTAGACGTATATTCAAAATCTTCTTATACTCGATAGTCTAACCTCAACATCAAATAAAATATTAAAACTCTTATTATAAGGTAATTATGTAAGTTATCCATATTCATTTTTTTAAAATATGCAAATCCATTCCCTTCTATATATAATACTCTTCAAACTTATTCTAGGGCATTACTAACCCTATCTCTAATGAGTCACTCTTCTAAGGTATTACCAATCTTATCTCCGATGAGTCCTTTCCTTCTATTCAAATGAGTCGTACCCCAAAGCTTTGGCAAAGCCAACGCTATGATACCAGATGTGATTACCCGCATTCCTGCCCAGTTCAAATCGATAATTAAACCGACTTAAACCTATCAACAAAAAGTATCTCCTTTGGGTATACAACACATAAGAAGTGAACAAAACAACTTTTCATTATCATTACAACAACTTTTATATCAGATTACATCATTTATCCGAGTACAATAGTAAATACATGCATAGTGGAAAACGTAAACTCTCAGCAGAAGAAATAAAAATGATCTGGATGCAGCTCTAGCTTCAATCCAGCACCTTCTCTATAAAATATCTACAAACCAAAACTACTAGGCTGCCCGTGTGGAAAATATGGGCACCAAGAGTTCATGTGGAGGAACAATAAACTCCAGGTCAGTCATGAGACTGGTGTGAGAATTAAAACAGTTATTTACTTTATTTTAAAGTTGAGTAAATCATAAGACCACACCGTGTAACACGGAACAGGTTTACCCTTATGTAAACCAGTTATAATATACTCATGCTTTTTGAAAATGAAGCTACCATAAGACTCGCTCCCATCACACAATGCAAATACAAACAATTTGGAGCAAGTTTTGCCTTATGATAACCAAATATGCTTGGTACGTGAAAGTCTCTTTTATTATTACTAGCGCATAGTGTGGAAATCACTCTCAAAAGTAAATGTATAAATCTTAGAAGACGTACGTACCCATATATTACATTTACATACATAGATT
Organism: Allium sativum; assembly: GCA_030737875.1. Classification (NCBI taxonomy): domain Eukaryota; kingdom Viridiplantae; phylum Streptophyta; class Magnoliopsida; order Asparagales; family Amaryllidaceae; genus Allium; species Allium sativum. The sequence goes on from CM060920.1 coordinate 967,506,930, forward strand.
ACAACAAGAATCGTAAAGGTTTGTATTGAAAGTTGAGTTCCATCAATGACCAAGGAAAAATTTATCCCTTACCACGATTTGGAACACCACTAGTAGGATGTCCCAAGGTCAACAAATTCCTCTTCTGTAGCGGCAGAGCTAGCCCACCATTATTTCACGTGATGTTCGGGTTACTCCTGAACATAACGTCCCCCAGTCGTTATTGACCTTTATCCAAGGCGCCTTAATCTATCATCCACAAAGTAAATTGCCTGGGCTCCATGCCATAGCATCATAGAAGGAAACGTTAGTCCTTATATCTTTTGTATTTCATCCTGTTTCGGCCCATTACCGGTTGCGAGACCCAGCAGTCATGCTTCCACACAAAGCTATGATTTTCAACAAAAAGCATTGATCATCAATAACTCATTTCTTAACCTTCCACATTGTCAATTCACAACATGTAATCGGTGTCTATTAATATATAACCCTCTGCATACATAAGTCTCAGAGGAGAGTGTTAAGCTAAGAGAATAAATCCTCCACCACCAACTGATATATCATCAATAGAAACCAATGGGTTATGCCGTAAAATACAACGCCAAATATACTTCCGTTTACAAGTTTGTTCTGGGTTGTGAACGAAACTAAAGGTACCTTATTCCTCGTACAATAAAGGACAGAGGCCCTTGCAAATCCGAACAATCTACAAGTACGTCCGGACCATGGCCACTTAAAACCTCGTCTGGGGTGTACACCCCAATCGAAACATCAACAATAAATCCAAACAATGTGAAGATCCCCAATATTCAATGATCATCTTCAGTATCTTCAATACTCGTTATTCAGAATGGGTTGAAATGCGGTCTTTTCGAATAACTATGGCATCTTTACGAACCATAATCGATGTACAAAAATATCATGAGTTTCATTCCAATTCGGAATATTCTTTCACTCAAATCATTCTCCATATTGGGTATACCTATTTAAATCTTATCAAAGATTTACATTCTTTAAATTCTCGTTTAAATCTTTCCTTTGAAATCATTTCAAATGATTGTGAAATTTCATTTCTCAAACCAAGTTGTCTATGCCCTATCGAGATTATTGAATCTCGCTAAAAAGATAATTTCTCAAATCGTTATCCCGTTCCCATCCTATTCATCCCATGAAGCAAAACTGGGAGTATGCCATATCTAGTTACCCTCGTATTTTGGTAAGTTTAGTTGCCTTTACCAATTCCATTATTTCATTTCAAGACAGATTAAAGATTTCAATTAACTTTACGGGAAAACATATTTACCCAAACCCAACCCATTCATTAATCATTGATTAAGGTAGATTACTTTCCTTGATCATATATCTTTCCCAAAATCGTACTTACGATTTCTTAATCTTATCATTACGCGTAAAACACGCTTATCTTCTTTTAAGCAATCCTTAAACTGTTCCTATTATCGTTTGCTTGGGAAAACTCTTTCATTAAATCTTTATATTAAAATTAAATAAAGATTTCATTTCAACTTTACTTGGAAAATATTTTTTTTCTTCAAATGGGTTATAGAGCAAATGTTATTTAAGACATCGTTTACGATAAACCCAAAACCATACTTTCATCTTAAACGAAATCTTCATGGAAATCATATCGGCTTATTATCGATATAAATTCCCGTATCGGACTAATACTATAAGCCGACTAAAGACAAAGCCTTTTAAATTTCTTAAATAGTAAAGGTCTTCATCTACGGAGACCCATCTCGATTATCACCCGATCGATTCCCATTCAATTCCAGTTCAATTCATTAATTCGAATCTTAACTTTGCAAAACTTCATTAAATCTTAATTGAAAGATTTATCATTACTTTCTATTCCACATCATATCTTTACCTTTAACTGGGTTAAAGAACGATGTTGTTCAGGACACCATTCACGACAAACCCCAAACCATCTGATGTTAAATATAAGTTTCTCGCAGAATTTACATCAACTTATATTCAACACCAATTCATGTAATCAATGAATACTACAAGTGGAATAACGATATAAATATCTTCCAAATTCCTTAAAATAGTAAACATCTACATAACGTAAATCAATACCAAATATCCGAAGATCATTTCTATTCGAATCCAATTTATTCAAATTGGAAAACTTTTCATAATCAAAGATTTACCAAATTATATCCTTTGAAATGGCATTTATATTTGATAAACAAAATAACTTAAGTTCATTTAACTTGAATTCCCAAAACGTCGTTTTTACCGTATTCAACACGCAAGGCTGAAAACACAAAAAATCGAAATATAGTTCAAAACTACATATTTCTTTCCCAAATATCTATAAAATCATTTATTATTATTTATCATAATTTTTCATATTTCTAATAATTTTTATATGGCCATTTCGATCGATTTCCAATTACGGTCATCGAACTGCGTTTACAACGACCTTTCCAAAAATAGATTTAAACATAACTTAAAACCTATAAGTTGAAATTAAAAATTTCTTCTTTCATTTGAAAGTTACAATCAATAAAAAAAAGTTTTCCGTTTCATGCAATCCGATTTAAATTGCATTAGTTATGGTCGTTTGAAGTTTATGGTCGAAATTCGCAAACTATCACTGCGCGACACGTCCTATTCAAATCATATTATTATTTAAAATAAACTTGTCATATTCAGTCCAAATATATTTTAAAAAATCGTTTAAAAGCGATGTTATAAAATTCCAACTTCAAATTCCATTATAAATAAAAATTGAATATTTTATTATTATAATATTAAAATAATTATATTTTTCAAAATATAATATTTTGAAATCCAAACTTTCCAGAAATCCATTTAAATGTTATATGAAGATAACAAAATATTCAATTCTAGTTAAAAACATCGTCTATATATATAACTCGATATCCCTTTTGAATTTACTATTCACAATCTATTTTAAATTAGAACAAGCAATTTCCAATTCAAAACTTTAAATTCATTTCAACCTTTTTAACAGTTATCTGAAATCATCTCAAGTTCATTTTTGAAGTCGTTACGGACATAAAGTCCAAATTTCGTTTTTACGCCTTATTTCACTTAAATGAATATATTTTCATTTAATATTCCAAATGGAACAAGACTCATTCAGTCCCCAAATAATTCAAAATTCATGGTTTGGATTGTGTGAACAATTATAATAACAACCACAACAGTTATCATCCATCAATCAACATATAAAATATAAGTGTTATAGATGTTAGTGCTTATACATACATAAATAGTAAATATAAACTGTAATAAACATCCATCATCCGGAAGCAGCTATAGAAACCACAAGCAATCAATATATAATCAGTTGACGATTATAAATAACTTTTCAAGTTAAATCAAAAGAGTTCTCACACTGATTTTTGATCGTTGCAATAATGATCGCTTGTAAATTAAACGTGGGTTTAATTTAACTCAAAATTCCAAATAGCTTCAATCTCGTCCAAATCAGTTTATACACGTAGTATTCTCCTCCACGATTCCAACGGTTATTGTTTCGTCAAATTCAGAGTTCATATGAGCAAGATATAATTGTTTGAACATAGACAAATTAATCCCGTCATTAATCAATTAATTAAAATTTAATTAACCTTTACTTTTTCTTCTTCCCTACATTCACATTCAGCTCCACCCCTTTTGATGTTCACCTCTGTCACCTGGAGCAGTCGGACCCCCGACCAGACCCACCGCTGTGTCCCCTTAAACGAGCCGCGCCACCGCCGAGTCACAAACATCACCGCAAATTTTGACCACGAACAGAATCCCGTTCACGAGATTCAGGCCGCCACCGACCACCATATCTCACGCCACTTCACCAGTAGGTCGACCTCGACACCACCTTCTATGGCCTAGTTGGCACCTCCACCTAAAATGGCCTAACATCGTCGGATTCACGATTTTTCAATCGTTGCTCCCAATAAACCCACATATCTGATTATCTCGCAACCACCACCACCGCATGCCATATTAAGTCACCGCCTCAACATGAAACTTGTCAACCTCCCTATCCTCTACAACTTCCTAGTTGCCACTTTCACCTAACTCTCCATCGTTTGCACGCAATTTAAGAAAAGCTGAAACACTCTTGTTCGTCGTTCTTGGCGATTTCCCACCATCACATGTGACCATTGGTCACCAAATTTTAGCAGTAGGTCGAGCTCTCCATGATCAACAACTTTCATGTTGGACACTTCCCCTAATTCTCACTCGTTTGGGAATTAAAATTAAAATGGTTGTTTTTGCAAATATTGAATTGTTGGAGGATGGTGGCTGCAAAATGTGGAGTGGAAGAAGTGAATGAGGGTTAGAGAGTTATAGATATTATATAGGGGATATATTTTGGTTGATTATTATTTTATTCGATTATTATATTATTTCATGCCTATCGCTATTTCTGTTTGACGTTTATCAGTTCATCCGATTATATACGAACTCTGTTCGTGGTGAAAATGGATATACAGCTATGGTTTGACATTACGGTCCTAATAAAACTTGTTATATTGAAATCCGAGTCCATTTTCTCAAATGGCGCTAGTTTGTGCTCAAGTTATTGATTTTATATTCATACGTATTTACATTAACATTTATAGCTCGCACGGTCAAATACTAACTCCGATTGATCCAAAATTTGAAATCTTACATTAATTTACTATTACGGATACGATAAAATTGGTTTCATCGAAATCTGAGATCAATTGCAAAATCGCTATTTTCCAATATTCAATTAAATCAATAAAATATAATATAATTTAAGATTAATCAAATTCTTTGACAAACAAATTGTAATTATCGTATATACCCAAACATTATCTTGCATAACTTCAAAATAAACTATTTCAGATTTTAAATTCGATATTTCCTTTTTAAGCTAAATTGATATTCATTTTATAATAAAATCCTTTTATTTTATTTAATAAATCGTTATGGTTTATAAACTATTCCATAGCGACTTTCTAAAAATTTGATCTCGACATAACTCACAATCTACAAGATGAATTCTCGATTTTTCTCTTTTAATAGAAAACTATAGTTCAATAGATTTGAATGTTTCTTCTTTCAACGAATTCTGACTTATGTTGGATCATATACATTCATTTAAAGTTCAAAACGTAAGATTATGAACTACCGCTGGCTAGTTTTTAATTGTATTATAAATTATACGTTCAAACCATAAATTAAATGAATTCCAAGTCGTTAGTTCTCAAAATAAATCATTATAAATTTTTAAATAAATTTAAATATTCCTTAATACAATCTGGATCTTTACAATCTCCCCCACTTGAAAAGATTTCGTCCTCAAAATCGAAGACGGTTCTAAAGGACGTTTACTTAGCCAACAAAGCCTTTATTCTAACTAACTTATGTTCTTTAACTTTTTAGTTTATTAAAAATTTCCCAATTCTCAAAATTTTTCTAATGCCTTAAATTTTCAAATTTGTTTGCCATAACCTCCTTTGTACGGCTCAATCAGTACACCTACAACTCGCATCTCTAGGCCCGCACCAATCATAAAGAAAATAAAAAAGCCAAGCAGCTTGCCAACTGGGCTCATATAATCATCAAACCCAACTAATACAGTAAACACGTACCTTTTGGACAAGCATTTAATTTTATTTCTCACGATCTTCCAGTCAATAACCTGTTCAATATATATACGTCCAGTTCCAACTAATTTCAAATTTATAAACTACACGACTGAATTTTCTCAAAATTCCTTTCAGTTTTATCTAACTTCACTTAAGTTAAATTTTAATTCATTTGATTTACTTTTATCTTTTTAATCTACTTAACTTGTACTAGTTAAACTTAAAACTCAAATCATCTTAATCACTACCCAAATTAAATTTTAACCAAGTTCTTAGCTTAAGGCTATTCTTTCCTTTACCTTGGATATACCAATCATTTTCAAACACTTATTTAAATGGGTTTAAGCATATGTCGACGTTTCAATTGGAATTATAAAGTCATCTCACTTTCGAAACTCGAAAATAAATATTTGATAATGTTGCAATCATCAACAGAGCCATCATCAAGCGATTAGAATGTGATTTTATATCTGTCTAGTATATTTAAGACTTCGTATATACATTAGCTAGGTGTATATTCAAAATCTTCTTATACTCGATAGTCCAACCTCAACATCAAATAAAATACTCAAATTCTTATTATGAGATAATCATGTAAGTTATCCATATTCATTTTGTTTAATATGCAAATTCGTTCCCTTCTATATATAATACTCTTCAAACTCATTCTAGGGCATTATTAACCTATATCTAATGAGTCACTCTTCTAGGATATTACTAATCCTATCTTCGATTAGTCCTTTCCTTCTATTCAAATGAGTCGTACTCCAAAGCTTTGTATAAATCAAAGCTCTTATACCAGATGTGATGACCCGCCTTCTTGCCTAGTTGAAACCATGATTAAGATGACTTAAACCGATCAACAAGACGTATCACCTTTGACTATACAACGCATAAGAACTGAACAAAATAACTTTTCATTATCATTACAATAATTTTTAAATTAGAGTACAACATTTATGTGAAAACAAGGAATTTCGCTCGGTCCGAATCAATTGCTAAACCGATCTAGACCGTTCGAAACACCTGATTGTTTTGAGAACAAGACAAAATAGAACGCAGACGGAAGAACATTTCATCGCATATTACAACAATGCATCAGAATACAAGAATATACAGAGTATAAATGAATAAATTACACAGAAATATCAGAGATTTAAATTACATTTAAATACATAGCAACGGAAAATAATACAAAATACAACTGAAGGAGATATACGGATACAAAGCTTTTCGAATATCATTCCAGCTGTAAACCAGGATCCTGTGAATATAAATCTGCAAAACCAAAACTACTAGCTGCCCGTGTCAAAATAAGGGCACCCAGAGTTTAGGTCAAAACAATAAACTCCAGGTCAGTCATGGGACTGGTGTGAGAACTAAAACAGTTATTAATCTTTATTTTAAATCGTTAGGTAAATCAAGGGACCACGCCGTATAACACGGAACGGGTTTCCTCCCAAGAATACTAGTGCATAAAACAACAGCGCAATGATAAATAAAGACAAATGAAGCTATTATAAGACCCAGGTCCTATCACACAATGCAACGCAAGCCGGCGGATAGGGTTTTTACCTTATAATAGCCAAGAATGCTTGATACGTTTAAAAGAAATCATTTGATACTATTATAAGTGTATAGTGTATAAAACAACTTTAAATCATATGTATCAATCATAGACGGCATGAGTGCCCCATACCACTATGTCACCATATATAGGTTATATAATCAAAATCGCAAAGTCACGTATTTGGAAATTGGGTTTCCATCTATGAACCGAGGCAAAAGATAGTCCTCAACCGATTCGAGACTCTATAGCCCGAGCCTCAGGATCAGAGCTCGAGTGACCCTTGGATCGTCAGGGCCGGTCCACCGATGTGGATTAAAATGCCTAAACACTGCGTTTCCCCGCCCTTTGGGGCGTAAATGAGCCAATAAATGACTCCATCGGACCCGGATCGTCCGATCAAACCGAGGCGCCTCGCAACAGCAACAACCACACAGGTGAAAAGTATATAAATGTCAGGGCTGGTAGGTCACTGACACCACCCTAGCTAGAAAGAAACGCATGCCCTCCCTGATGTCCTCTCCCGTTTTTGGTTCACAACTGGGGTGCGAGGCTCGCGAATTCACGTTACACAAAGCTGTGCCACACAGGCTGTGCTTTGATCATCACCACAAGACTTTGCTTTTCAACAGAAGCCTCGATCAATTGCATCTTAGCATGCCACACAGGCAAACCACTATATGCAACCGATATCAGTCACACAGAATGAAATCCAATGTCAGACCCACATTCCATTTACAAGTCCGTTCTGGGTCTGAACGAAACCGGAGGCACTTTCCTCGCATATCCATCGATCTCCAAGAACATCTGGACGACCACCGATTGATTCCCTCATCTTGGGTGTACAGCCCAATCAAGATCATTAGTAATCACCCAAACGATGTGAAGACTTCCGGTCTTCAACCACCGTCTTCATCTTTGACTTATCGTCGTATCAGTTATTCAGAATGGGATAAACCCGGTCTTTCCGAATAACTCGCGTATATTTTAAATAAGTGTTACACAAACACAACATACGCGTCTTTCCAATTCATCAGTCACTAACCGTAAATTAATCAAGAGAATAATTCCCCAAATATTAACCACGAAGGCCGAAATCAACATCATATCAATATCCAGAAAACCATTATGCTTAGCTAACCGACAGTTAGTTTCTAAATTTCACATTCATAGGGAAAAGTTCCCATTAATTTTATCCAAGATAAATTCCTTGAATTTATTCTATAATCTCCTTTTGAATTTCGGTTCAACTAGTCGAGATTAACGAACCTTACCGAAGTAATCATTGGTTTTAATTTCCCAATCCCAACCTATTCATCCCAAGAAGTAAAACGGGTCTTACTTCATATCTAACACCACGGTGTTATCGGTAAATTCAATTACCATTTCACGTTCAAATCTAATTAAAGATTTAACTAACGCCTGGAGCAAAACTGGTGATACTCCATTCTCGATCTTTTCAATCTAATTAAAGATTCATTAAAACTCCACTTAGTTTTAACCGTCAACTGGGTTAAAGAATCAGTGTCATTTAAAACACGGTTCACGATAAACCCAAAACCACATTCCATTAATTATCGGGTTAAAGAACGAGTGTTATTTAAAACACTGTCCACGATAAACCCAAAAATCAATATCAATTCAATTAAATATTATTTAATTGGTACACTTCATTAAATCCAAATAAAAAGATTTAATCTTTTCTCAACTGGGTTCAAGAACAGTGTTAATGAAGACACCATTCACGACAAACCCAAATCACATTTGATATTAAACACAAGGCTCTGAATAGAAAATATACCGGCTTATATTCAATATCAAATTCTACGACTAACAAATATCGTATTGGAAATAACGATATATATATATCTTTCAAATTCCCATAACAATATCTGTAGCATCACGAAATCCAACATCGAAATAATCCAAAGACAATTTCGATTCAAATCCATTCCAATATAATTATTGGAAATTCTAGTTATTTTCAAAACCATTTCTAATCCAGTTTATTTATTTTAAAAATAAATAGAATTATAATTCTAGTTCAAAACTAGTTCATTTCGATAAAAATCTACTTTTATCTTTTCAAATATGGAGTTTTTCATCCCAATTCTTTCTAAATCATTTCTTATGATTTTACACAAATTATTACTATTTTTAATAATTTTATCAAGGCCTGTACGATCGATTTCCATCAACGGCCATCGAACTACACTTACAACGACCTTTTTCAAATTTTATTTGGACATAATTCCAAATCCAACCGTTAGATTTCTAATTTCTAATATTCCTTAGAAAGCTCTTTTCGATACGAACCCAACGGTTCCAGTTTCAGGAGAATCCGACGGCCGGATCTCCCGTAATATCCGTTCGAAGTCAATGGTCGAAATTCGCGAACTGCCGCGACGCGGCGCGTTCTATTCAGGCCATTATATTATATATATATATATATATATATATATATATATATAATATATAATGTATACTTCGTCGATTTCAATTCAAAACGTGCTTCATAAATCGTTTTAAATTCGTTTTCAAAACGGTTTCAACTTCATATTCAATTTCAAATCAAAATTGAATATTCCAATATAAATTCGTTTTAAATTCATTTCAAATCGATTTCAATTCAAATTGATTTCTAATTCAATTTCAGTTCGTTTTCAATTCAATTTCAATTCGAATTCATTTATATTCAATTGCAATTCGAATTCATTTATATTCAATTTAATTCGAATTTCAATTCACTTTAAATATAATTCGAATTTCAATTCATTTCAATATAGTTCGAATTTAAAATCTATTCAATATTCATTGAAGAATGAATAAAATCGATATAAATATCGTTCACGTCGAAATTGCGTCAATCTAACCAACACGGCTTGATATGTTTCTATTTTCAAATATTCTATTTCAAATATTTCTATTTCAAATATTCCTCTTCAAATATTTCTATTTCAAATATTCCTATTTCGAAACTGGAATGAGGCCCAATCAATTACCATATAATGTTAATTATATGGATTTTCTACAACACATGTATACAATAACAACGATGAATAATCAACCATCATCCAAAGTGCATTCTACACTGTATAAGCATCAAATATAAATATTCCACGCTTATAACAGTCTGTCAATCAATCGATCGACATACAACTAATTATTGGGATTAGTGTACGTCAAATATCATCCCAATACCCGTGTGGGGTTTCAAACAATCAACCACAGATTTTATTTGTGCAATTGGGCGATGTGTAAAATTTATCGTCCCAATCAATATCAGTCAAATGTGTGTATATAAACAAATCGTCCGATTTGTTTATTTTTATTTCATTTCATATATACGTTAAAAATTCTATTTTTAACTATAAAATATTTTTAACTATATAAATATTTTATTTCATTTCACATCACATCACACAATCAACTATACAGCAAAATCAAACAAACAAGCATACAAGCCGTCCATGGTCTGTGGACGACGGGTATCGGGTGCTACTAAACACCGTCTGCATCCTAGTATATATATATAACTAGAAAATTAAATTAAAGAGTGAGAAATTCTCACTGAAAGCTAAATCCAACGCCACGACTCTTCTTATGTAGAAATCTTCGCCATTCTTGCCTCTTGTCATTTTCTCTGCCCGTATTCTCTACATATGTAAAAATCACATTTTTACTTTGCTATTCAATATATAAAAATCGAATTTTTACTTCGCTATTCAATATATAAAAATCGAATTTTTACTTCGCTATTCAATATATAAAAATCGAATTTTTACTATGCTATTCAATATATAAAAATCGAATTTTTACTTTGCTATTCAATATATAAAAATCGAATTTTTACTTCGTTATTCAATATATAAAAATCGAATTTTTACTTCGCTATTCAATATATAAAAACTCGAATTTTTACTTCGCTATTCAATATATAAAAATCGAATTTTTACTTCGCTATTCAATATATAAAAATCGAATTTTTACTTCGCTATTCAATATATAAAAATCGAATTTTTACTTCGCTATTCAATATATAAAAATCGAATTTTTACTTCGCTATTCAATATATAAAAATCGAATTTTTATTCTCTACACTGGATAAAAATTATATTTTTCTATAATACAAAAATTATATTTTTAACCTTTGAAAAATCAAACCTTTCTACTTTGCAAAATCAAACCTTTCTATGTCATGAAAATTATACCTTTATTCCTTTTCTATATAGATAAAAATCGAATTTTTATTACATTAAAAACTGAAAATTAGTCTAACGCTCCTTATATATAAATTAGATTTTTGTTTAAAGATTATTACACAAAACAAAAACGAAAACTGAAATAAAAATAATTAAAATAAAGAAAACTTACTGTGGTTGATCGAACGGGGAGGAGAGCGTCGCTGGGGGGGGGGGTCTTCGGTCGGCAGCAGGAGGATTGGAGGGGGTCTTCGATCGCGGCAGCATAGGGTAGGGGGAGTTTACCGCGTGTCGCGGCGAGGCAGGGGGGTTTTCGTCGCGCGGTGGCGCGGGGGGAGGGGGGTCGTGCGGTGGCGCGCCGCCTTGGGGGGGTATCGCAGTAGTTTTGTTTTTTTTCTTCTTTTGATTTCCGATCTGAAGCTAACGGGGGGGGGGGGGGGGACGAGTATAAGGGGAGAGGAGAGAGAAGGATATTTTTTATTTTATTTAATTATTTAATTCAAAAAGTTGACTTTTACATACGACCTCTAAACGAGGCCCACCGCCTGTCGTCCATAGCGCTTCACCCCCATTCCGAACACAATGGGATATGTATCGTACGCTGATTCGAACGTTTCGATCAGTTTCCGTTAAAACCAACATATAACTCTATATATTGAATTTGAACGTGCATTTCAATTTACTGGGGTCACATACTAACTCGAAAAATTCCAGAAAAATATTTTCTAGCTTCGTATTGACGATACGGTCCTAATAAAACTAGTTTCGTCGAATTCTGAGACCGTTGGAAAAATGGCCATTTTCCAGTCGATTAAAATCAACTAAAACTGGTCAAACGCGTTTTCCTTTGCCACGCTCACATATTGATTCGAAAAATTATGAAATTTGAAACCTAGCAATAATTTGACATCACGAATCCAACAAAAGTGGTTTCGTCGAAATCCGAGGTCGTTTGCAAAATTTCTATTTTTAAGGGCCTGAATTCCATAGCGACTATTCAGAATTTTCAACTGGACATATCTTTTGATTCCCGCTATGAAATTTCGATTTTTCGGATTCGTTGGAAAGATATTCCCAATTAGATTCCATTATTTTTGGTTTCACTAAAATCCGGTTTATTTTGCACCCGGTACATTCATTTAAAGTTTGAAATCGAATTATCGAACTACCGCGCCATTTTCAATTCCTTTTATAATTTAAAATAATTATTTATATTCTAACGACGAACTATATAATATATACGTTCAAATTCTATTCAAAATAAATTTCTCGTCGATATTATTCAAACTAATTCATTTTAAATGTTCAAAATTCAATAAAATTGCCAAAATAAAAATTTTAAACTGGCCCAGATTTTCGGGTTGTTACAATTTATTAGAGTACAATCGAAAATACATGCTTAGTGGAAAACATAAACTCTCAACATAAGAATAAAAAATGCTCTGAACACAGCTCTAGCTTCAATCCGACACCTTCTCTATAAAATATCTGCAAACTAAAACCGCTAGGTTGCCCGTGTGGAAAATATGGGCACCCATAGTTCAGGTGGAAGAACAATAAACTTCAGGTCAGTCATAGGAGTGATGTGAGAACTAAACAGTTATTTACTTTTGTTTTAAAGTTGGGTAAATCATAAGACCATGTTGTATAACACGGAACGGGTTTCCCCTAATGAATACCAGTTATAATATACTCGCAATGCTTTCTGAAAATGAAGCTACCATAAGACTCGCATCCTATCACACAGTACAAACACAAATCATTAGGAGCAAGTTTTGCCTTATGATAACTAAACAAGCTTGGTACGTGAAAGTCTCTTTTATTATTACTAGTGCATAGCGTGGAAATCACTTTCGAAAGTAAATGCATAAATCTTAGAAGACGAAGGTACCCATATATTACGTCTACAAACATAGATTACAACTAAAACCGTTCGTATTGGAAGTTGGGTTCCATCAATGACCAAGGCAAAGGATCTTCCTTACGGCGATTCGGAACACCTCTAGTGGGATGTCCCAAGATCAACAAATGCACCTTTTATAGCGATAGAGCCGGCCGACCACTATTTCAGGTGATATTCGTGTTACTTCTGAACATAACGTCCCCCAGTCATTGTTGACCATTATCTGAGGCGCCTAGTTCTATTATCCACAAAGTAAATTGCCTGGGATCCATACCATGGCATCACTTTCTCAACTGGAAGGAAATGTTAGTCCTTATCTTTGTTGTACTTCATCCTGTTTTGGCTCATTGCCGGTTGTGAGGCCCTGAAGTTACGCTTCCACAAAAAGCTCTTCTTTTCAATAAAAAGCTTTGATCATCAATAGATCATCACTTAGCATGCCTTATTGTCAATTCCCAACATATAATCAGTGTCTATTAATATATAACCCTTTGAGTACATAAGTCTCAAAGGAGGGTGTTAATCTAAGGCCTAAATCCTCTGCCACCAACGATGTATCATCAATAGAAACCAATTGGTTATGCCGTAAAATACAACGTCAGACACACATATGTTTACACGTTCGTTCTAGGTTGTGACTGAAACTGAAGGCATCTTATTCCTCATCTAATAAAGGAGAGAGGTACTTGCAAATCCAAACAATCTCGAAGTACGTCCAGACCATTGCCACTTAAAACCTTGTCTAGGGTGTATAACCCAACCGAGACATCATCAATACATCTAGATAATGTGAAGATCCCCGGTCTTCAACCATCGTCTTTAGTATCTTCAATACTTATCGTATAGTTATTTAGAATGGGTTGAAACCCGATCTTTCCGAATAACTGGCACATCTTTACGGACCATAATTGATATTCAAAAATATCATGAGTTTCATTCCAATTCGGAATATTCTTTTACTCAAATCATCCTCTGTATAAGGTATACCCATTTAAATCTTATCAAAGAATTACATTCTTTACTCTTGTTTAAACCTTTCCTTGGAAATCATTTCAAATGATTTTAAAATATCATTTCACAAATTTAATTCAAACCAAGTTTTCTAATACTTATCGGGATTATTAAATCTCACTAAAAAGGTAATTTCTTAAATCGTTATCCCATTCCCATCGATTCATCCCATGGAGAAAAACTGGCAGTACCCCATATCTAGTTTCCCTCGTATCTTGAATGATGTATCATGATGATTTGCAGATTAGCGCTCATTTCTCCTTAGAGTTTTTGGGGAGGATTCCATGAAGCAGGTAGTTCTTGATCGGTGTTCTCCAAGACTCGGGTTCGGTCTTCGTCGTTGATATCGAATCGGTTTGCATATGATCGATACTCGGAGAATTGAGTACTTTGACTGGGACAAGTCTCAAGAGTTGCGCATCCCCAGAGCTTGCCATCTTGGCCAATGAATCAGCTTTCTTGTTCTGCTCTCGTGGGATGTGTGTAATGATGTAGTGGTTAAAGTTGGCAAGAAGTTCGCGGAGCCAAGCAAGGTAGGGAGCAAGCCAAGCCTCCTTGGCTTGGTATTCGCACTGCACCTAGCGTACAATGAGGTGTGAGCCGGAGTAAACCTGGATAGCCTTGATATTGTTTTCAATTGCAATTCTAAGTCCAACAATTAAGGCTTTGTATTTTGCATCGTTGTTGGTGGCGGTAAGTCGAGCTTTACAGCATAACAGATTGAGCGTTCCTTAGGAGTAGTGAATATGACTTCGGCGCCAGAACACAGACTATTATACGATCCATCCACGAACATTTTCCACTGAATGTTGGGAGGCTCATTGTCTTATGAAAGAGGCTTTTTAGGAATAGTGAACTCCACTATAAAGCCTGATAGGGCTTGTCTGAGAATTGCTCAACGAGGAATGAAAGTGATCTCAAATTGGCTCGGTTCTATATTCCACTTCAAAAGTCGCCAGACGCCTCAGGTCGTTGCAGGACCTATCTTAGCAGCTGGTCAGTGTAGACTTTGATTGGATGGGACTGAATGTATAGCCATAGCTTTCAGGAAGAGATCAACAAGTAGTAAGCAAGATTTTCAAGTTTTGGATAATTCTTCTCTACACATGTCAATCTCTTGCTGATATAGTAAACGGGCCATTGGACACGATCTTCTTCACGCACTAACACCTAGCTAATTTCCTGCATAGAAACAGCCAAATAGATATATGAATCTTCATGATCCATAGGTTTTGACAAGATAGGTGGTCACTCTAAGCGATTCAAGAGGTGCTGGAATGCAATAATGAACTTTGGTGTCTATGTGAAGTTGCACTTCCCTTTTCTAAGCAAATCAAAAAAGGAATGCATTTATCAGTAGCTTTTAAGATGAATCGACTTAGGGTGGCCACTTTCAAGTTTAAGCTTTGAACATCTTTGATGCTCTAAGGGGATTGAATATCCCGGATAGCATGAATTTTCTCTAGATTCGCTTCGATGCCCCCATGAATTGACAATGAAACCCAGGAATTTTCCCGACGCAACGTCGAAAGAGCATTTCAAGGGACTGAGTTTCATGTCATATTTACGAAGGACATCGAACATTTCTACGAGGTCGCTGATGTGGTCGTTCTATACCCTCATTTTCACAAGCATATCATCCACACAAACCTCCATGGATCTCCCGACCTAGTTCTTGAACATGTGGTTGACCAGTCGCTGATAGGTGGCTCTAGCATTCTTTAGACCGAAAGGCATGACAACATAGCAATAGAGTCAAAGGTCGGTAATGAGTGAAGTGTGCTCCTAATATGGAAAGTACATGGAATCTGATTGTAGCCTGAGTACATATCCATGAAGGAGAGAAGCTAATAGCTGGCAGTTTAATCAAATAGTTGGTCGATCTTTGGAAGCGGGAAGCTTTCCTTTAGTCAGGCTTTGTTTAAATCTGAGTAGTCGACACTTTCGCCACTTTCCATTTACTTCTTGATCAAAACCGGGTTGGATGCCAATCTAGGGTATAGGGCATCATGGATAAATCCGTTGTCTAACAGTCTATCCACCTCCTCTCTGAGCGTTATCAATCTTTCTATTCCTACGATTAGACGCTTTTGTTTGTCCCGAAGATGCTTCGGGTTGATGCTGAGCATGTGACAACCAATTCATGGGTCTGTGTCACACATATCTGAGTGGGTCCAAGCAAATACGTCGAGGTTGGCCCTTAAGAAGTCCACAAGCTCTTCCTTTATTGATGCATGGAGTTGCAACCCAATCTTCAAGACCCTACTTGGATTGGCGGAATTGATTGGAATGTCGATAGTCAGTTCCACCAGGGTAGCCTTTTGAAATCAGGCTCTTTATCTTCCCTCAGATCAAGATTGTATGAAAGACGGCAATGACGTCTTATTCGGGACCCAGATTTGCTATGAACTGGCGGTTTTGGCATAGTGGATTGGTTTTGTGCTCTTTCCTTTCTCCTTGTTAATGGTGAATTTCCATTCGGCGAGGTAGTAGGCTCTCACTATGGCTTGATCGCCCTTGACGGTTCCGATCCCGTTCTCGGTTGGAAACTTAATGAGAAGGAACCAAGGTGCCATGCAGACTAAGAACTATACAAGTAAAGGACATCCCAAAAAGTCATTGTAAGGAGAGATGGCATCGATGACTACAAAAGTGAGGATCCAGACTCTGCTTTGATCCGCATCTCTGATCGTGACAGGCAAGTCTACCATTCGCACTGGTTGGTTAGAGGATCCGTTGAAGCCATGGATGGTGGTGTGGCAAGGCTTTAAGTCTTTGGCCTCAAGTTTCATTTGGTCACAGACTGAGTTAAAGATTATGTTAATAGAGCTTCTAGAATCAATGAGAATTCTTCGAACATATGTTGGGCCTATGTGTGCAGAAATGACGAGAGAATCTATAGTTGGGATTTCAATTCTCGTAGACTCTCTCTCATGGAAAACTATATCGTCCTGCATTGTCTTCTGAAGCTTGTCCTGAACGGACTCGTCCAAGGCGGAGCATGCCTCCAAGTTAGCATATTTGATTGAATTGGAATATTCCTCCATACGTTGGAAGCTCTCATTTCTGGGGTGAGTCCCACCGTCGATGGTGTTGATCACGATACCATGTGGTTTTTGATTGAACGGCCCTGGAGCCGCGTTAGCTGGAGGAAGTGCGGACGTTGAAGGCCTACGGCTGCTTCTTGGGGAGAAGGGGATTGAATGTACTACACTAAGCTTTTCTCTCGGATGAGCTTCTCTATTGCATCCTTGAGGTAGCGACAATAGTTCGTGTTATGGCTAAACATGTCCTGGAATCTGCGGTATTTTCCAGAGTTCTTCTCGCGGTCGGTATATTCTTTTATGTTCGGTTTCTTGTACTGGATGGTATTATTGGTCTCAAGATAAATCGCCCTCAACTCGCGGTTGAGTGGAGTGCAGTCCTTGTAAGTTGGGTAGTGGTAGTGCTTTTTTGGATCTCCAGGTGACTAGTTGTTGCGACCACCTTGCTTGCCATTGTTCGTCTTGGGGTTTGAATGGTACCAGCCCCTTACCCTCGTCGGAAGATTCACCGACTTGTTTCCCTTTGACAGTGTCCATGACAGTACCCAAGTGTAGGTTGTGAGGATGGCCGCTTTGAGCCTCCCTGTTTTTCCATGCTTCCTCTTAGCATAGAAACTGATTGTCCTTCTTGTAGAAAGCTTCCAAGGTCTTGGGCCACTTTCTGTCGATCCATTCTTCGAATTCGGAGCTGGGCAGGATGCCTATGGTAAGTTGGACCAAAACTATGTGTGGAGCTGGATCGTCAACCTCAGTGAGGACAGTGCTGAAGCATTCGAGGTAACATTTTAGAGTTTCTCTTATACCCTAATAGAGGTTTGAAAGAGTTAGAGTACCCTTCGGCTTTGCGATATGCATTCTGAAGTGCTTCACCATTTCAGAAGTGAGTTGCTTGAGGGTAGAGATGGATCGAGATGGTAGTCGAGTAAACCAGAGTAAAGCTATGTCTTCTAAGAAAACCAGGAAGCCCTTGAATTTGACGGAATTGGTGGCTCAACTTGAGTCCATATGCCATTTATAATGGTTTAGAAAGTTGCAGGGATCAGTCTTTCCCGCGTATGCCGTCAGCTGGGGCATATTGAAACGTCGAGGCCATTATACTTCATGGACAACACAAGTGAAGGAGTTACACCTCATGTTGGTTTCCCAAATGTTGGTGGCGTTTCCCCGCGTTTCTCTCACAATCCTTCGAATCATGTCGGTAAGAAATGCAGGCTGAACCTCCGTTGGATTCCAATAGTCATGGTTCAACTCGGGAGTTTGGGGTCGTGAATGTCTTATAGGATGAATATCAATATTATCTTCATCCATATCGTCAACCTCGGCTGCTTGATTCTGGTGAGGACTTGGAACTATTGAGCTGCTGGATGCGTAGGGGTCAAGTTAAGAGCGACGATAGTTGGTTTCTATCGTGGAGTGGGCCAGTTACAAGATCCTTCTTCGTCATTAATAAACAACCAGGAGCGGTCGTGTTGACGTGTTCCTACACTGAAAGTCATGGTAGATCCATTGTCGTTCCCTTTGCCGTTTCCATTGACATTAGTATGGTAATTTCCTTGTCGTTATTAGTAGTCCTCCTCCTTTGGCTAATGTTCCCATGGTGAGTGACGAAAGAGGAGCTTTCTGTTGCATTAGGTAAAGGATGAGTGTTCTGGTTGAGTTCAAGGCAAGCGACGTTGCGTTGACTTTGTTGAAGTCGCTACATCAGCTCGATGTTTGTTCTCAACTGGACGTTAAGTTCTTGAGTCATTTCCTCTAACTTCTTGTTGAACTCGAAGAGTTGGCCTTGGGTAGCCGAAGCGTCGGGATTATAAGGAGGTACAATTTCCATGTCGCCGGGTGTTCTGAAGGTTGGGGCTGAGCAAAAGTCGCAATGTCATCCATTGTGGAAGTTTTGATCATTTGGCTCTTCCCTTTCTTAGCTATTGTAAACAAACTTAGAAGGTAAGTTAAGAAAAACCTTAGTAGCACTTCCAAGTTAAGACGGAAGTAGGTTGGAAAGAAGCGAGCAAAAGCCTTCTCAGTGAAAGCACCAAAGTGTTTATGCGTAAAATTGTTGTCACACCCAAAGAATCTCGATTACACGAGAAAAAAGTTTCGCGTAAGGAAAAGTAAGTGTAGTAAGCAAAGAACACAGAAATTTATAGTGGTTCGATTCGTATTGAACCTACGTCCACTTTAAAGCGTTTGCAGATTTTTATTCACAATTGAAGGTTACAAGTGTTGGACATTATTATTACAATTGTCTACAAAATTTGGTTAAGTATTCGGGAGTCATATTTTGCATATATGAAGTCTTATGAAAATTTAGTTGCTCTTTTTCTTTCTCAAGGCTTAGGCTGCCATTAATGATGTCCAAGGTTCTTCTTGACCTGTTAAATCATGTAAATGCCAACCCTTTTGATGTATGAGGTAGGGATATTTACAGGTAGTGGATTAGGTGGGAGTAGGTGAGATTTGGGGACCACAATAGGAATTTCGCATCCCGAAGGAGCGGCTCAGAGAATTTCGCATCCTATTGTATCATAATTGGGAATTTTGTATCCCCCTCGGGGAATACGATGATTTTGTATCCCCGTAGGGATATAAGACATGTATCCCTGGGATATGAAATGCGAGTGGGGTATGAATGATTCGGGGATGCGAAATCTCGAAAAGGCATTTTCTTGGGGTGATGCGAAGTAACCCGTGTGATGCGAAAACGTAGGGGATACGAATTTGAGGCTGGCAAAATGAGTGATACGAAATCATGTGTGGTGCGAGATGTGTGGGATGTGAATTTATGTTTTCGAGTGGTTGTGAGGCCTACACTTGCACAACTCCTTCCAGGCCTTGATCCTGAGTGTTTTGGCTACACTTCGGGCTTTGGTGCCACGCGATGGGCGGAGTCGAGTGGGCCTGATATGCTTTTTGGAACCGAATAAAAAGGACGGTTAACATTTACCAAATGGAAGTTCATATAAAACTAGAGAATACATTTTGCATTTAGTTATAGTATTATCTGCATTCTTTAGTTATGTTGATAGTATAAAATTTTGATTGGAGCTAAATGTATCTGTGACAATGACAAGGGGATTCTCTGTGTTATTGCAAATGATGATCAAATTCCATCACGGGAAAATTCTAGTATAGCCCTATAGGGGATATTTTTGTCACTTTCGATCATCAACACAAGCATAACTCTGTGTTGGTGACAAAATATGCCTGTTTGATCATGTATTTGGGAAATAGGCATAATGATATATAACTACTCTTCTGATGAAAGAAGACTGTGCATTCCATCTCATGTTATGATGACACTAAGTGGTTTTTTAAACTCATTTCCACATCTTCTTTTCTTAAAGTACTCAAAAGATAGGCGGAGTATATTACCTACTGACAATACTTCACAATTCATTCCAGCCAAAGAGGCGAATATTGAAATTTTTGAAGAGCTAGAACACCTTAACCGGTAACATCATAAAAATCAATACCATCGTAAAAACTGCCAGACTGATAAGTTCAATCCAATCCAATGTTATGAATGTTATGGAAAACTTATAAATGTGAAACACATATTGCTGCAAATATGTTGAAGAAATGTATTTGCAGAGAATTTGCAAAATAAATAAGTCAATTATACAACAGAAAAACAATTTTCAAATGGTTTGCAAAAACTGTGTCAATTTATATTTTAGAAAACCGTTTTCAAAATTTTTGCAAAAGTTGTGAATACTTATGTAACAGAAAACCACTTCAAATAATTTACGGAAACCTATTTCCAAAAACTGTAATAAAGATTCGATAATACGTAAAATACCTTTCTATTTGTTTGAGTTTAGAATTCTCTGTTTCCTTGAAGCAGTATTGCTCCCTCTATGGATTAGAAGGTTTATGAGCAACTTTTTCCCAAGATAAAATGGACCTGGTCTGCAAAACTATGATGGAATTTGCAGTCTCTAACAAACTAAAGAGAGTAATTAAGAACAGGGTTTTAACGAAGAAGAAGAGCAGATTTTAGAAAAAAAATAGACTTTCTTCTGTCCGCCACGTCCTATATATAGGTGTGGAAACGCCAGTTAATGGTTGTAACATTTGGAAAGGTTATGATCCTTTGACTAAGTGATGCAACCGTTTTTCTGACCGTTCCCGTTTAAATTCATACAAAAAAACTGTTTGATCTAGGTAACTAACACAACCACTTAATGCTACTACCATATGGCAATTACAAAGTTCTAAGTGCCTCTAATACGCGTCAAACGTTCATTCTCCCACGCCGCAGATGCGGGTACGGGCTTATATAAACTATAATAATGTCCTCATCTCATTATATAAATATATTATACTTATTATATACTAGGATGTCAGATTATGCATATTCCAAGACATTTAATACATAAAATAGTCATTCATTTCCAGCAATAACCCACATGAATGAGTATTTGCTTATTTGTTCTTAATTTAATGAAATATTATCGCATCGATTAAAGTAGCACATATGCCATGAGATTTCCTAGTGATTATCTATTAGACTTACAAGCAAATTAGTATACTTGTTTGTCCTTGAACTGTAAGCTTTCTGTGTATGTCTGATTCATAGATAACACATAATAATATTTTTTATCTTCCTTGGTTCTCTGTTTGTGTTCGTTTTTGCCATGAACACCAGCTTGGTCTCATGAATGTTTAGAGAATTTTTAGCCCTTAGTAATTCTCCTTGAAGCGGCACCTTCAAACTCATGTTGGTGATTCTATAAAGTGTATCTCTCAATACACCACTTGGTTCTCTTTTTAGCCAAGTATAGACATCATTAAAAACTAAGCTTACCCTATTCTCCGGCGGTTCATGCACTAACTTATCATAGGAATGGTTTGAATGTTAACGGTGCTACTAAGTTTACCATGAACTTAGTTTTCCCTTTGAACCTTGTTCTTGGGATTTCCAGTCTACTAGGTGGAGTTTCAATTGAGGAAAACTTTTAGTTTATAGGTTTTTACCCCATTCCCATCGATAAGGTTTGAACTTTCTCTCTTGAAAACCTTTTGTTAGTGGATCCGCTATGTAATATTTAGACCTTATGTAGTCTATAATGATAAACTCTATTATAGAGAAGTTGTCTTACATTTTTGTGTCTATGACGAGTATGTCTAGACTTTCCATTATAAAGTTTGCTATTTGCTCTACCAGTAGCAGATTGCATGTCGCAATGTATACTTATTGGTGGTACCAATTTTTCTCAATTTGGAATATATTCTAAGAAACCTTAAATCTATTTAGCTTCTTCTTCGGCTTTGTCTAATGCAATGAACTCTAATTCTATAGTAGATATTTCTATATAAATTTGTTTGAAAGATTTCCAAAATATTGCCCCCATTAGCCAAAGTGAACACATATTCACTAGTGGATTTTGTGTCTATTGATCCAGTGATTCAATTTGATTCGCAGTACCCCTCTACCATAGATGGATATCCTGAATAATTTAGTCCATAATTCTGCATATATTTAGGATATTCTAACACTCGAAATATTGCTTTTCAGTGATTCTTACCTGGGTCACTCGTATACCAACTAAGTTTGCTTACAGCATATGCTATGTCTGGTCTAGTATAGTTCATAACATATATAATGCTGCCTAGTATGAGCAGATCATCAACATATAGACACATTTGTCACATTCGTTTATACAAAATCCGCTTGATGTCATTGTTTCGTCAAACTTTTCATGCCACTGTTTTGGTGCTTGTTTAAGCCCATACAACGATTTCACTAGTTCGAATATTTTTCCTTCATTTCCTGCTTTTAGGAAACCCTCTAGTTGTTTCGTGTAAATCTCTTATTCGAAATTACCATTTAGAAACGCAGTTTTAACATATATTTGATGTATTCCCAATTGTAGTACTAATGCAATTGTTATCAGCATTCTAGTGGAAGTTATTTGTGTTACAGACGAATATGAGTCGAAGTATTCTAACTCTTCCTTTTGCCTATAACCTTATGCCATAAGTCATTTTATATTTATCTATCGAGCCATTATGTTTTAATTTTCTTTTAAAGATCC
The DNA here is from genome assembly GCA_030737875.1 of Allium sativum. Lineage (NCBI taxonomy): Eukaryota > Viridiplantae > Streptophyta > Magnoliopsida > Asparagales > Amaryllidaceae > Allium > Allium sativum. The sequence continues at coordinate 967,530,292 of CM060920.1, forward strand.
TTTTTACCTGCTGCTTTGCATCCATGAGGTAGATCAACTAATTGCCATGTATGATTATTTATAATGGATTCTAACTCACTATTAATGGTTTCCTTCCTGTATGGAGCCTCGAATGAGGACATTGCCTGATTATATGTTAGTGGTTCATTTTCTAACATGAAGGCATAAAAGTCAGGTCCAAGGATTTTGAAATCCATGGCCTTTTACTTCTTCTTGGTTCCTCGATTGTTCATTATCCCTTTGTTGTGAGTTTTCACAACTTTGTTCTTCATTACCCTTATATGAATCAAAAATTACTATTTTTGTCTACTTATTGTGCTTGATAAATTGTTTTAAAGGGTAAGTATGTTCGAAAAATCTAGCATTTCTTGACTCAATGATGGTATTCCCATGAATATCATCGATTTCAGACTTATATGCTAGGAACTGATATGAAACACTATTTGGTGCATATCCTATGAAAACATAATCTATCGTTTTTGATTCAGTTTTGACCTTCTTTGGTTTAGGTACCTCTACCGTCGCAAGACACCTCCACACTCTTAAATATTTGTAGGATGGCGGTCTATTTTTCCATAGTTCATGTGGAGACTTTGAAGTTTTCTTTTGAGACAGTTTATTCAAAATGTGATTAAAAGAATGTATAGCTTCTTTTCAGAAGTTATCTAGTAGGCTGGAACTTAGGAGTAGAGCATTCATCATTTCTTTACGAGTACGATTTTTCCATTCTGCTACACCATTTTATTGAGGGGAATATGGCGTCGTTGTTTGATGGATTATACCATTTTGCGCATATAATTCATTGAATAGGAATTCATATTCTCCTCCCCTGTCACTTTTAAGACTTTGATTTTCTTGTTTAATTAATTTTCAACTAGTGCCTTGTATTGCTGAAACATTTCAAATGTCTCATCTTTAAGTCTCGATAGGTACACATAGCAATACCTAGTACAGTCGTCTATAGAGGTTATGAAATATCTTTTTCCTCTGCGAGACTGCGCATTTTCAAGTCACATACATCTGGTGAATTAAGTATAAGGGCTCAGTATTCCTTTCGATATGGTGAAAGGAAGTTATGGTCATTTTTTCTCAGCGCATATTTCACATTTATAACTTTTGACGTGGAGAAGTTTCCCACAAGTAACTGTTCATCTTGTGTCCCTGTTTTGTTGTTGGAAAACATCCACCAGTTGGTGCAGATATGTCTTGTGGCACCATTGTCCACAAACCATTCTTTGGTATTGCCAATCAAGTTGCATTCAGAAATTACTGCAGACATATTCATTCTGAAATGTTACTGGAGAGTTTCTCGCATTCGATGTTGTTTGCTTGTTCTCTCATCTTCTTAGGACCTCAGCATTCACGTGCCTTAAGCCATTTCTTCCTGCAGTTGTGACACAAATCTTTGGATTTCTTTAGTTTCTTTGCATTTGGTTGTATTCTCGTTTACGCTTGGTTTGTTCTTCAGCTTCAACCACATTTTCTTTTTCCACTATTGCATTGGTTGATTTCTTTTCAGATTTCATGTTGTCCTCTTCGATCCACAGTCCAATAACAAGATCTTCCACTGTCATTTCCTTGCGTTTATGCTTTAGATAATTCTTGAAATCTTTCCATGATGGAGGTAGTATTTCGATGGCAGCAGCCACTTGAAATTAGGGCCGTCAATGGATATCCGAAAAATCCGAAATCCGTCCGCATCCGAAAAGCGGATAAATATCCGATATCCGAAAAAGCGGATGTGGATGCGGATATAGGCATATCCGCATCCGAAAATTATCCGTCCGTTTTTTTACGATTATAGCTTAAATTATGTGTATTTTAACATAATTGAATATGCTAATTTATTATTTTACAAAATTAAAAGTCTACTAAACGCACGCTAATCGCTCAAAATTATATATTATCATCATATTTATTTATTTTTCGCACTTTTGTAAACAATTAGGTTGAAAAAGCTTAATATTAAGCTTGAAAAATTCATTTATGTTCACTGATTTATCAACCATTGGCGGAGCGGATAATTATCCGATATCCGTCCGTTTCCGCGGATGCGGATATCCGATATCCGAAAATGGTTTCGGATGCGGATACGGATGTGGCACTATCAGCATCCGAAAGTATCCGTTGACAGCCCTACTTGAAATGACCTGCTTAATGGCATTCCTTCATCATGGATTTCATGATTTATTATCAGCAACTCCTGGATTTGATTGACAATAATTTTGGCATCAATCATTTTGAAATCAAGGAACTTTTTGATAATGAATTTCTTAATTCCAACATTCGCTTTTTTTTACTTTTTATCCATATAAGCCCAGAGTTGTTTTGATGTTTTTACTGTGCCGTACACATTATTAGATAGACTGTTATCTAGTCCATTTAATATGTAGTTTTTTCATATGAAGTCTAAATTTTTCCAAAAGTTAAGTGCTACGACTTTCATTGTATTTGGCTCTTGTTCATTTACTTCAAGATCACTCTCAGTGAAATAATTTGCAAGGTTTAAAGTTGTCAAGTAGAACAATATTTTCTATTACCAGCGCTTGAAATTTACTCCACTGAATTTTTCTAGCCTCTCACCATGCGATAAAGCGACATTGGTTGTTGGAACCATTGCTCTCTATTAGCAGTAGTGGCCACAGGGGGATTTGTTGCTATTGTATTACTGTCTTGAGTCATTGTCTGCAATACAGTAACTCCCAGTTAGTGATAGATTAAAACTTATACAATATTGTTTCAAGATTGTTAAGGAAAACTAGTAATTACGCAAAACAAACTGTTGCAAATATGTTGCAAAAAAATATTTACAAAAGGATCAAAGTCAATTACACAACAGAAAAACAGTTTGCAAATGATTTACAAAAACTGTGTTAGTTTATATTTCAGAAACCATTTGCAAAGATTTTCAAAAATGTATTTAGTTATGTAACATAAAACTAATGTAAATAATTTTTAGAAATCTGTTTACAAAGATTTTGCAAAAACTGTTATAAAGATTCAGTAATACATATAGTACCTTTCTGTTTGTCCGAGTCTAAGAATTATCTGTTTCCTTGAAATAATATTGCTTCCTCTATGGCATAGAAGGTTGATGAACAATTGTTTCCCAAAATAAAAAGGACATGCTCTGCAAAATTGCGCTGTAAATTACAGAGCTTGACGAACTCAAGAGAGTAATTAAGAACAGAGTTTTAACGAGGCAGAAGAAGAGTAGATTTCCAAAAAAAATAGATTCTATTTTATCCACCTCGTCCTTTATGTAGGTGTCGGAAGGCCAGTTAACGGTTGTAATGCTTGGAAAGGTTGTGACACTTTGACTAAGTGACGCGACTGTTTTTATGATCGTTAACGTTTAAATTCGAATGGAAAAAAAATGTTTGGTCTGAGTAGTTAACACAAGCAACTACTATTGCCACCTGTCAATTACAAAGTGCTAAGTCTCTCCAATATACCTCAAACGCCCTTTCGTCCACACCGCAGATGTGGGTGCGGGCAAGGGATGGAGCATGGGCACGGGGTCGCACGCTGTATGATGTGTTGCACCACCTGTTAATATGGCTTTTTCTTTCATATATCTCTTGTCTCATGAGAACTTTAATAATGTCGCCATCTTAGTATATAACTATATAATATTTATTACATACTAGGATGTAGAACTATACATATTCCAAGACATTTAATACATAAAATAATCATTCATTTCTTACAATGAAGACCAAACCATCAGTCTAACCGCGATGATATAAGGTTTAAGGTTTTGAAGGGCCAACCGTTGGAACCATGCATTATTTTAATTTTTTTAAATTTTATAAGTAATACATGTTAGATAGACAAAACAGAACAAAGTAATATCGTAAACTATTAGCAAAATACAGAGCACGTGGACAACTCACAATTTTTCGAAACTTTCCCCAAGTTGAAAAGGCATCACCCGTTAGAAAATTAGTTGAACCCAATATTATCTTGCTCATTGTAGATAGCCATAAATCGACCAAAATCATGTCGATCTTAAGACACAATCAGATCAAAGGAGTAGCTGACGTTGAAGCTTGATATCAACGTCTTTGATCGCGATGATTTTCGCATGCGTAGAACCAAGATCGAAAAATCGAATTTATTCTGATGACCAGATTTTCTTAACCGAAGCAACCAGGAAGCATAAGATTTCCTGAAGGTTGGTCGAGGTCTAATTGAGAGGTTCGACCTAGGATTTAGTGGTTGAATCGTCGGTTCCGACATGCTCGAGGCTTAAATCTCCTCCAGACCATGGTGGCTGATGGATTACAGATATCCTTGGTTCCACCGTGGCTAGGTCCGATCTTCATAATACTAGTTCAATCATGTTGTTAGTGTTGTTCTCACTAATTACTTGGAATATATTAGGAGGGAGAAAAATGGGGCAGTACAAGCTTTTCTAGTTAAACATATTGCCACAAGCTAGCATTTGTGTTTGAATACACATCTACACAAGTAATTTTATATGTTCGATGAGTTTGTTGTTTCTAATCGTGGTATGATTACGAAGATCATTGTAAGTTACTCTCCATGTGATTGAAGATTATATCATCCTTCACCATTACAAATCTTATATTTGTGTCATAGCCATCTGCTATAGATGAGAATGCTAAATGATAGCATATCATAACGTTTAATGATGATCCTAGACTAAGAGAATCATATTGACAACAGAGGGTAATCTTATTAAATTTTTCTTCCATGTATGGAAATTTTGTGATATAAGAGTCTGATTCTTGTCATTGGAACAACTACTCATTTTTTGGGGTCCATATTTTATGTTGATGTGCTCATTATAACTTTACTTTTCATGCAGATTATGCGTCTTTCTGCAGCCACCCTAGCTCTACCATGGTCCACAGTTTGTAATGTTCGTGGTATAAATCATGAATTCCTTAAGGTTGGAAAAAAAATTGCACAAGGCAGACAACAAGGGTATTATCCATTCTCTAAGACCATAACCAACAATCTGTTATGTTCACTTATTCTCTCTCTTGTTTTCAACTGATCGAATGAGCCGAGCAACCAGAAGAGGGGAAGCAGCCATGGGGCTAGCCAGGGGAGGGTTTATAACGGCAAAGTCTTTGCCGTTATAAAATTACAACGACAAACTCTTTGTCGTCGTAAATTTATAATGGCAAAGTCTTTGCCGTTATAAAGTTATAACGGCAAAGACTTTGTCGTTATAAATCACTTCAGTAAACCCTCCCCGCCGCCACTCCATCCTCATTCCCCTTCCTTCCCCATTTTCCCAACCCGAAAATACCCAATCCTCCCCCATTTTCACCCAAAAATTTCCACCAAATCACTAATCCGTCATCTTCTAACCAAATTAACTACCGTTTTCGAGATATTCGTTCGAAGATATGTCAAGATTCCTAAAAAATTTCACAAAAAAATTCATGCATGGCGACGAACGTGGCACCGACGGTAGTGGCGCAGGCGGGAATGATGCAGGTGGTAGTGGCGAACAACCAGTCGTACCATACGTGCCCGGAATAGAAGATTTGCTTGCAGCCGCCGAAAACATGGAGAACTAAGAAGTAGGCGCTGAGGAAGGCTTGGGTGTAGGTGCAGAGGAAGGCAGCCGTCGTGGACGCGGCGGCCGTAGGGGCGGACGAGAGGGCAGGTCGCGTAGGGGTGTGCGATCGGTTAGACAGGCCGATCTCGATGGTTGTGTGGATCCGAACCTCAGCGCCGCGAAGCTTCCTATGCTATCCAACTTTCCCACGCTTCCAGAAGGCGAAGTACACATTAGCACGCAGTTGAGTTTGGCTGTAAGTATTTTTAGTATTATTTAAATAATATTCTTTGATTATTAGACATTGGGTATATAGTATAACTTTTTATTGAACTGTTGATAGTTGCGGAATATACGTTCACGTGGTTCGTTAGCGAACACACTTAGATATTATCATGCACACTTGGTGGGTAAGGAGAGGGTCATAGCACTATTACATGCTCTTGGATTTCACTTTTTTCTAGGTAATATTAATGACCTATTAATGAAAGTAGTGGATAATTTATTAGTCCTAGTTTATCTTATTATGCGCTTTACAATTTTAGGAATCAACCACGTTATAAATGCTGATGTTCAATTGTGTGCGGCCATTGCTCTACGGTGGTACAAAACCACCCACACATTTCACTTTCCTTGCGGTGAGTTAGGACTTACATCGCTTGATTTCTCCATGCTTACTGGTATTAGTATTAGAGTAGCTGCTTATCCCCCACTGCCTTTTGATGATGTTCGATGGCGTGATCGTGCACGTCTTCATGATCTACTGCCTCATTTAGACGTTTCTGATGCGTCATACTAGGCCAAAGGCGCTATTAGAGTGATCGCCATCTGTGCGGCCATGGATAGCATACTCGCTCAGTACTCTGGTGATGACGACTTGGAGCTTGCTCGATTATTTGTGTTATACCTTATGGGTAACCTATTCTTTAGTTCTACGAGCAGTAGTTTGGCTGTCGGATTTGTTGAGGTTGCAGCTGAGTTAAATCTCGATGGGGCGATTTTATATGATTGGGGAACACCTGTCCTTGCATACCTATATAGATGTCTCAACATACAGTGCACCATCTCTGATTCTCAGGTTTCTTTATATGGTTTCTGGGAGTCGTTACAGTATTGGTGTTTTGAGTACTCTAGGAACTTTCATTTCGTCACCATTACTTCAGACCCTTCGACCTTTTTTCCATGTCTACAGTTTTAGACTGCGGACAACCAAGGGCCCAGGGATAATGAGTCACGCCATGTGTATTCAGTTTCCCACAACCAGATCGACCTAAGGATGTATAGGGATCAGATTATATGGCATCCATTTGAGCTGAGTACATCATTTGGTCTTGATATCATAGAGATTGCTATGATGCTTGCCGGACGGAGATTTCCACTCATATCTTATCCCTCGACATTAGGTGCTTATTGGTTTCTTGGTGAGAGGTGCTGGAGACAGTTGTTTGACGTCGACGCTATTCCCGATGATCCACACCCACATACTTATCGGTGTATGGTTTACCCATCCGAGTAGCTAGATTTTTCCAAGGTAGTAGGCTGGTGGACGGCCGAGAGCTTTGTTATCACCGGACAGACATACCTTGCCTTCTGGCACAGACTTTTCACCGGGTCCTCATACACGATTACACATGCAGCTTCGATTGATTTAGTAGGGCCATCTGCTATACGACACGGCATACATCCACCTGTTATCGAGGATATTACCCAACCCGGCAAGGGTTTTCATGCTGCTGATCATGTGGTGTCCGCTAGTCATTTTGGTTGGACCATGGCAGTGCCCACTATTGGACCAGATCGTTATGTTGACGTGTTTCATCCTCCGGCCCATCATGATTACCCGGATCCTACACAGATATCATATGCTGATCTGTATGATATGCAGATGGTGCTTAGGCATACAGACTACGTAGAGCATAGGCGTAGCCTAGATTACTATAATGCTGAGCTGCGTCGTGTTGCAGAGGAGACACGACAGCATCAAGCGCATTTAGAGGCCCAGCTTGAGGCAGAGCGCAAGAGATTTCAGGACATGCAGATGTATTACCACCATTTGTCTGATGCTGGGTCGAGTCATCCTCCAGATGTTGATGATGATGAGAGACGTCATCGGTGCGACACACGTCCACGTACAGATGGATCGGATGACTGACTTACTACCACTATTATGTACTATCGATGTATTACAGTTTCACAGTTGTCAGTTGTATGTTCTTATTGTTTGAGTAGACGTTCTGTATTTGTCGACTACCACTATTATGTACTATCGATGTATTACATTTTCGCAGTTGTCAGTTGTATGTTCGTATTATGTTTGTGCTATTTGATTAAGCTTGTTATTGTACTTGTTGTTCGTTAGCATTGTTACATTCGTACTTGTTGATTAACTATGTTCAAGCATCTTTAAGTATGTTGTAATATCCAACATTATGTAGTATGTTTTCTTATTATCGTATTGGTGAACTCATGTTTACTCAAGCAAATTTAGTAAAGAAAGAATCTTTATAAATGTACCACGTACTTTAATAATGGCAAGAAGACAGCTCAGTCAAATTGATTAAAGAAAGAATCCGTCACAACGTACTACCTACTTTAATAATGGCAAGACGACATCTCAGTCAAATTGATTAAAGAAAGAATCTTTCACTACAGACTTTAATAATAGCAAGAAGACAACCAACTTTAATAAAGAACGGACATATCCGACAAGCATTTGCCAACAAGACAACCTACTTTAATAAAGAAAGGACATATCCGACAATCAGTTGCGAACAAGACAACCTACTTTAATAATATCATGAAGACTACTCATTCAAATTAATGGACAAAAGAATCTTTCAGTACAGACTTTACTAATAGCAAGAGGACAACCTACTTTAATAAATAACGGACACACACTTACAATCTCTTATTGCGTGCACTGTGGCCATGCTGGTGTCTTTGAACTATATATATTAGCACCGACCACATCTCCAAACCTATACTGCCAGAACTGCGCATATAAAAAATTAACTTGAAGTTGTAGAAATAAATGGATCCAAACCTATACTACCAGAACTACGAAGCCATGAATTAAACAAACGATGCCGAATTAGAAATGGAGGAAGAGACGCAGGAGGAGCTGGAATAGCAAGCAATGGTTGGGTATTCCAATTTTTTTGTTGAAGGCTCAATGAACAACTGTCGAGGTAGTATACATGGCCGGATTGACCGGAGGTATAAGAGAGACTACAAGGATGGACATGAAAGATTAATGAGGGACTACTTCATCGATAATCCGACCTATGATATAACTTTGTTCCGCCGTCGGTTTCGTATGAGTCCGGCTATTTTCTCAATAATTTATCTTAAACTTCATCAATCAAACCCATATTTCACTTATAGACTGAACGGAGCACAAGAAATCGGCCACTCACCCCACATCAAAATTTCATCAGCATTGAGGATGCTAAGCTATGGAACATCTGGTGACAAAATGGATGAATATTTCAGAATCGCAGCATCAACAGCAATAGAGTGTCTGAAAGAATTCTGTAAAATAGTTGTTCAACAGTTCGGGGAGGAGTATCTACGAACGCCTGGACCGAACGATATAAGCAGGATACTACGTAGGGGAGAAGCTAGAGGATTTCCAGGTATGATTGGAAGTTTAGATTGCATGCATTGGCCTTGGAAAACTGCCCAATCGGATGGAAAGGAATGTTCACCGGACATAAAAAAGTGCCTTTAATGATCCTTGAAGCAGTAGCAATAGACGATTTATGGGTTTGGCATGCTTTTTTTGGAGTCCCAGGTTCATTAAACGATATAAATGTTTTAAAACAATCATACCTTTTCACAGATCTTGCTAATGGCCTGTCAACAGATGTTTCATATGATGTTGGTAATATCGAACACAAAACTGGATACTACCTAGTGGATGGAATATATCCAAAGTAGAGAACTATGATGCAAGGATTCAGAGTACCATCAAATGACAAAGAAAGTTATTTCACTGAAAAAGTAGCTAGCTACAGAAAGGACATCGAACGTACGTTTGGTGTTTTACAAGCTCGATTTTATATTTTACGTAATCCTGCTCGTTTTCATGATGCAAGAGTTCTTTCATAAATCATGTATGCTTGTATAATAATACATAACATGATTGTGGAGTCGGAACGAGGCGGATATAAGAATCAAAAGTCTAATTATCCTGACATGTTTAAGGGGACTAATGCAAGACCCCATAAAGATATAAACTCAATGGGAGAATATGTTGTTATGGTTCAACACATTGAAGATCAATCTGCGCACTTCCAATTGTGTGACCAGTAGGTGGAACATTTGTGGGCGCATAAAGGAAGGAATAGTCGGAATCATTAGTGGCTAGTTTATGTTTGCAAGACTTTTATCATGTATGTGTACTATATTTTGTAAAAAATCATGTATGTGTTGGTAGCTATGTACTGTTTGCGTACAACTTAAAATCATGTATGTCTCTATGTCAAGCCATTTCAATGACTGTAGCAGGCTTTGGAAACATTATGGTGAGTTGTATTGTCACCGTATCAAGTTTGTCTACATGTAGGAGTTAAAAAAACCTTGTTTCCAACTCCTTTACTCAACTATATAACTCTCCCAGAATACTCCCAAATTACTTCACTCAAAAAACCTTGTTTCCAACTCCTTTTTGGCATTCCCACAACCATGCCTTCGTGGCCATCAGCTACTGACTCCAAGGAAGAGGCGTACGAACAGAGGAGACTTCAGGAGATGGAAGACGAATTACAGTTTCTACACCAACTAACACCTCAGGATCAAGCACCTTATGGACCGGGGAACGTTCAACAACCACCTGAAGCTCAAGCAGCCCATGTTCAACCAGCATAGGAATAGTTGGTCCCTCAACCACGACAAGAAGTTGAGGTGTATCAAGTACCACCATCTGAACAGAAAGTGGACGCTTATCCAGTTTGTTGCTATTGCGGTTATGCGGTTGAATTGGTTGTTCGAGCAGAGGGAAACAATATAGGTCGTCGCATGCAGAAATGTCCATCGTATCCTAATGGATGCAATTACACGGAATGGATAGATGACCCACTTTGCCCAAGGGGAGTAGCTAATGCAAACAAACTAGAACAAGAGATTAGACGTCTGGAAAATGAAATTGAGCAGTTGCGATTGAACATAATGAGACTCCCTTGAGTTTCAACGTTATGAGACGTTGGCTTAGCAAACTATTTCCTACGTTTCCTGCTTTGATGTTGTACTTGGCATCGTGTATCAGTAATTGATGTATCTTTGTGATCTGTTGTGGGATTATGCTTATTGTTAATTGTATCAGTGCGAAGTAGTATATGTATCATTTTTGTTCTCAAGTGTTTAATTACATATCCAAAATATTCCTATTTGAATTTATAACTCGACATTTCAAATCCAGATTAAATCACTATTCAATTTATATTGAAAATCCATTTATAATATAAATAAATCGTTATAAATTATAAAGGAATTCCATTGCGACTATTTTAAAATTTGATTTGGACATAACTCACAATCTATACGACGAAATCACGATTTTCCTCTTCCATTAGAAAAATATCATTCAACAGATTCGAACGTTTCTTGTTTCACAGAAATCCAACTTAAAACGTATTCTATATATTCGTTTAAAGTTCGAATCGCCAAATTACGAACTGCCGTGCCATTTCAGGCTCGATTATAATTATAATATAATTTATACGTTCTAACGCCGTTTATTAAATATAAACGTTATTACAATTTAAATCTACACTGAATTAAATTAGTTAAATCATCCGATTCACATTAGAAACGAGACAACGGAAAAATACAAAGACGACATCACTAGTACAAATGAGACAGGGAATCTCTGCTACCTGTCCATCTTTCATAAAACCCGCGCCACGAAAAAAAAATGAGATAGGGAATCTTTGCTACCTGTCCATCATTCATATATCGGGAAGCGGACTTGCGTTATTAAATAGGACCCTGCATCTTCTTCATGTCTTCATTATTTTTAACTCTACAATAATTTCCTGTCTTCATTATGTCTAGTTGGGAATACGATGATGAAACGATGATTCAACTGTACGATGTGTATGAAAGGAATAAGCAACCAATCAAAGATATAGAGATTGTGCCAGAAACACAGGCGGATGTCCAAGTCGAGCCCGGAGAAGTGGAGTCTGAACTTTTTAGTGCCACGCAACCAAACGTTGCTGTCCCAAGAATTGGACCAATGCAAAAAATCCATCATGCTCGGTTGATGGAAGTAATTGCTCGCCAGAACCCCGAAAGGTCGAGCTCTAGCATTATGGGTCGGACTGTTCTTTGCTATTGTGGAGTGGAATGCAACATGGTTGTTTCTAAGAGTCAAACCAATGCTGGTCGTCGATTTTATGGGTGCAAGGCATACATTGCTGCACAGAACCGACAAGGGTTGCAACGTTGTAATTTTTTCTCGTGGTACGATCCACCTTTGACTGAGAGGGGTGTCCAGTATGCACTGGAGATGCAAGCAGAGGTCGGTCGCTTGGAAAGATTGAATATTGCAACAAAAGCGGAAATGTTGTATGGGTGGAGAGGTTCTTCGCGAAACTAAGACTACTAGCAATCTGGATTGTTCGGTCGTTCTGCCGTATTGTATCGTAGTTGTATGCTGCATGTTGGATTGAATGTGGAATGTATCTTGTATCTTATATTTGGATGTATTGATGTTGTATGTTGTACGTTGTATGTTATAATGATGTTGTATCCTATATTTTGTTATAATGATGTATCCTTTATCGTAGCTGTTTGTTGTCTGTTGTCCCCGTTTAGACTAATCGACATTAATCCACAATAATACAATAACTTTACAACAAGCACAACTTGTACATAAACAACAACCCTGAATCCACTAGAGTTGCCCTAACATAAACAACAACTAGTACATAAATACTACAAATAGTTCACAATCAAATTACAACTCAACCCAACATATATAGCTAGTCGTTATACGAACCACTGCCACTTCCACTTCCGCCTCCTTTATATTTTCTGTACTCTCCAAGCTGCTCGGTTAATAGTTCTTGCTATAGAGGGGAAAGCTTACTAAAATCACATGTAATCATTTTATTATAATTCTTCTCTCGCAGCATAGCTTTGTTCTCCTCCTGGTTCTCTCGTAGCATGACTTCTTTCTCCATCCGTGCTTGTCTTCGGAGCTCTCGATCATCCCTAACTGCCTTTTGGAACTCTTCGTCCCTGCAGTTTCTTTGCGCTGCAAATTTAACTCTATGCTTTCTTGTCTCCTTAGCTGAATTCTCCATTGTTTCCATTTCGTGACTCTTCAATCTGTAACACAAAGTCGAAATTTTATGAGTGTATAACATATCTAACTAATCATAGTATAGTATGTTATTTTTTAAAATAATCTATGGTACTTACAACGTCATAAGGTGCAGCACCGCTTTGCTGCCTGTTCTGCAATCTTGTCAGTATTGCCAGATAGTTCTGACATGCGGCATTCATAACTCTATAACCGCCTCTAAGTGATCCCCATGTTCTACTCATCGCTTCCAAGGGATTGTGAAACTCTGCAACTCTTTCCCAAAATTTCTGACCTTTCATATTATTCCCAGTAATGCTGTCCTGTGAAATGCATATAAGATCTAGCAAGTGAAATGTACAACTCGGAAGTAAACTTACATTGTTTTTTTCTTCCATCCGCTGTTGTTCCTTCCCCTTCGACATGTTTATCCTCAATATCTTCTATTCCGGGATCCGACTCCGATACAACTTCGGTTTGGTGTCGTTTATTGAAAATGCCGCTTAAAGACTTCCACTTAGTCTTCTTTTGGTTGTATTCGGGACTCATAGGTGCAAGGTATTCTTGATTACATTCTTTAGAATTTGTAACATTCGCATCCTCGTTCTCATCTTCCTCCTCCGCCTCCTCCGTTGAAGTTTCAACATTTTCTTCGTTCGTAGGAGAGGCATACCCGTATGAAAACCATCCTTGTAGATTTTGCATACATTCGCGGTCACGAACCTCGGTCTGTTGCGAAGTTAGGTGAGGTTGTTGACTTTGATCGGTCTGTATCATCATTCACATATACGATGAATGATCGTCATACAAGGTTACCACAGGACGTCGTTGGTAAAACTGTGGCGGGGCGGTAGAATGGATGGGAGGAAAATTCGGAGGAGCGAGCGGTTGGTAAGGTGGTCGGTATAGATAATTTGAATACGCCGAGTTTCCGTATTTGTGAGATGGCTAAAACGATTGCTGTTGTTGGACTGGACGATGCATGGCATAGGATGACGAGTGCGGTTGGGACATGTGTTTCTTCTTTCCAATTTGTTTTCCAGTTCGCTTGGGTCCAGAAGAAGACATTTTTTTGGTTGTAGAAGTTGAAGTTGAGAAGGTGGTGTGGTTGTATGGAAGAAGAAGAAAGGAGGAGGAGTTGGTATATAAGGGAGGGAATGTGACCGTTGCACTAGCCGTTGTGGTGTAACGACCTTTAGTTTATAACGGCAAACACTTTGCCATTATATGTTTATAACGGCAAAGTCTTTGCCGTTATAAACTTATAACGGCAAAGACTTTGCCGTTATAAACATATAACGGCAAAGTGTTTGCCGTTATACCCACCAACCCCTGTTCGGTGAACCAGCTACCACCACGCTCCAAAGCAGCCACAGACTAGCCATGAGAGACAGAACAAGCCATACCTGGTTGTTCCGTGGCTTGTTTAGTAACTGAACAAGCCATTGTTGGTTGTGCTCTAAGGGAGCCTACTTCTTAGGAAATACGGTATGGATCAAAGGGTATAAAGAATTGATAGATTTATTATCCATGAAAAAAGGCGAGCTTAGAGATTTCAAGCTGGATGCGTATGGAAATGAAGAAGACTCTTTAACAGTACATTTAACTCAAAAAGTTGGATTTGAATCTTAGGTTCATCGAAGGAAGAGATAATGCAGAAGATTCACTTCAACATTTCTAACATGAACACTATTAATCACAAATTCACGTTTTCCTTGATAGCAGGGTATAATCTTTTCGGCATATTCTATTTATGTAGCATAAGCTACTGCACAAGCGACAATTTTTTTTTCTAAAACCATATACAAAATATTTTACTAACTTCACACGTATTACATAATATATCCTCACTTGGAATAAAACAAATCATTTATTCCATTTTACTAGTTCTCTCATGCATTGATCAAACTATGGAACATTAGTTTTAAATTTTCCCAAAATTTCTTTAGCAAATTTCAAATTCGTATGCTTTAAATGGAATTTTAAAATATTTAGATATAAGCATTACAACAATTTGAATTCAATTTTTGAATATTAAATTGTTAAACTAACTAAATTTTAGTGTTGAGCTTAACTTGATTTGATTTAAATAAATGATAAAGGAATTTAATATTGTGAATCATATGAACTTTAGTCGTTAATTCTATTTTTTTTATATTTAATTAAAATTGAAAAATGTTAAAATTGATTACACATAAATATAGCTTAAAATAGTGTGAACGTCCTTTAATACCCAAAAAGGAATTGAATTTAATTCAATCAATGATGTACGGTTATTTTTAATTACTTTATTAAAGAAATTTTATCGACTATACACAATGGAAATAAAGAGGAATTGTATAGTATTTTGTTAATAAAGACATTTTGGTCTAAAAGTTTATTTAAAATTTTATGGAGCTAAAGTAATATATGGTGTATGAACGGAATTTCCCATTTTTTAACCGTCACACTCTTTCAATGTTAATGCATGTATTCTTTAAAAGATTTTTTTTCTCTAACATAGTTTCCCAGTCTAGCATAGTTTTGATAATCAGACACGATCATGGTCTAAAAACGATTAAAAGTGGTCATGGACCCTAGGAGATATGTAGTTAAAACTCCGTTAAAGACTCGTAAAATTCTCATTAATGTTCTCTTCAACTGCTAGACCCATAAAATTCTCGTTATTGTTCTCTTTAACTGCTCTGCTTTTTTAGTTTAGCCTCCTTGAACAGTTGATCCTTTTTAGTCTCGCTATTTTCCGTTATAATCAGTAAATCAAGGTATTCATCAAGTAATGCGTGAAAGGATTCAGGGAAAAATATTTGAACAGAGCCACGTGTTGATTAAAGAAGAGGTTGGATTCTGGTTTCAAGTAAAACTAATAGATAGATTCTATACTCCGTGGAATGTTGTATAGTAACCTTGGCACGTAAAAGAAGCTTAATCCTAACAATTCGCAGTGAAGAAGAAAGTCAATGCCAGGGCAAATTAGGTCACTACTGGCTGAAATCATGGTGGATTATCAAGCCCAAATGTAACAAAGTGAACCTATGTCCTAATTCAAGTATTTCTCTAATGCTTTTCGGCAGGCAGCGACTGCTCAAGCAGCATTTATAGTATAAACTGTTTATGAGCAATGGCTCTGGGTTCTGGCTACAGATCATAACAGTCAAAAAAATATAGAACGTTTATTGTAATGTGCTTGTGCTTTCATGAATTTGACAATAGTGTCACAAATAGGCATATAGTCACCACTCTTCTAGACAATTTACCAAACACATAAGGTGTGAACTTGTATGTGTAGAAAACGATTAATATTACTGTGTTTGGTAATGCACATAAGGCTTCATCAAGTAATGCACATGTTCCTACCTACTTATGTAGACTAAGTTAGTATTATTTTTCTTATATTTCTCCGATAAATATAGTAATATTATGTACATATGTTTATTTAATCATTATTTATAAAAAGAAGGAGCTTTTCCTAAGATAAACTTATCCGCATAAATTTATACAAATGTAATGAAAATACTGTCACATGCATTATGACATTTAAAGAATGTAAATTACCTTTTATTACCTATAGAAGGCATCCAACGATTTTAAACATATTTAGGGCAACATTGTGGTAGATCTTCCTCGTTTTTTTGTTCTATTTAAATATATGATTCCCTTTCTCCATGAACTTCTACTTGATGTAAAGTGTAAATCATGTAGACTCTGTTGAGGTAAAACCTATAAACATTAGAGGTTAAATATAAATTAGAGAAGCATGAAAGTAAACATAAAATATAACATTGGGTATCAGAGTACATCTGTTAGATAAGCCACAAATATGTCAAGGAATAAGACTCTAAATATAGTTCAATCTAGAAAATAAAGCAAAGAATTTGGATAATAAAAATGAAAAAATTTAGTACATAAGGTATTGAAATTGTCAAGTACTTAATAGTAAAATTGTATTCTTCCAAAGCAATCAACATACTCATAGATGACATGGCACTTGTATGAGTATGATGTTCATGTTGAAAAATAGCTATATACATTATCCATATCAAGAAGAATTCATCTTATCCTCTAAGTCATTTGCTGCCATATATACCTCTAACTGTCGAGCAATCTCTGAATAGTTTGGAAAAAAAAGTGTAGGGGTTTCATCGCTGTGTAGATTTTGACTCAGTTTTGTACTACCTACGATGTTTGGTACAAAAATATCAAATATGACGAATGAAATATTAGTTTATATCAAATATGATGACTGCCTACCAAGTAAGATGGCTGGTTGAGAATCAAATCAGAGGAGCACATTAAGGTGTAACCACTGAAATTGTGAATCTGCAACATGTTGAGGATTACACACTTTTGTTACAAAAAAATAAAAGCTAAATATTATATATTTATACCTCAATTTGTTGTAGAGTAGTTGCCATCTGCAGCAATCAACTGTGAAGCGGCTAAACCAAATCTGGAATCACAAAATAAGTAGATATTGCCAAGGTCAATGTCAAACTGTTTAATACCTTTTGTCGTAATAATTATCTCCATAAATCTGAAGGGTTGCAAGCAATTTTGAATGCAATTGAGTCATTCAAAGAGCTAGTCTGCATCCAGGTCGAAACTGGAAAATTATTAACGTCAAAATGACACTACAACAAAAACACCATATTACAACTTTAATTTTACAACGGTGGTAAAAGCACCGTTGTAATAAATGGTTTTTTACAACGGTGGTAAACGCACCGTTGTAATAAATGGTTTTTTACAACGGTGGTAAAGACACCGTTGTAATAAATGGTTTTTTACAACGGTGGTAAAATCACCGTTGTAATAAATGGTTTTTTTACAACGGTGGTATTCCCTAAAGTTGTAATAAACATATTTTTAACAACTTTTTGTTTTGTTAGTTGTAATAGATGCCCATTACAAACTTCATGTTTATAATATCTATATTTAATAACTAATTATATTAATATTTAATAATAATTAATAATTAATAATAAACTTAGGAATCGATAATATTTATTAAATAATTAATAGTTAATAAGTGGTAATTTAATGTTTAATAGTTACTGTTAACTGCTTATTAATTAATATTTAGGTGAGATATACATTTAATAGTTAATAATAAAATTACTATTAAATATTTAATAGTATATAATCAATAAAATTTACATAATAATTAACTTTTAATAGTTGGAATTCAATTATAACTTTGAAGAAATAGGTAATAAATAATAATAACTATTAATAAATAATAATGACTATATAATAAATAATTTTAATTATATAATAGTGAATGAATAAGTAATAATGACTAAATAATAAACAATTTTAATTATTTAGTAATAATCATGATTAATATTAAATAATTAATAATTGGTAAATAATGACTAACAATTTTAAACCATTTATACGTAATTAATAATTAGAATTAGTATTTAATAATTATCAACCACTATTTAATAATGACTAACAAGAATTTTTAACAACTATTTAATTTTTTCTATTGCAAACATTTATTAACTGCTATTATGTTATAACAATTTTCAAGTAAATGTTGTTAACTACAAGGAGTAATCATCAATATAACGTAACACGTTAGAGCTTTAAATAAGGCCAAAAGGTGGACTTCACCTTTACTTCTTAATTTTCGTTTTGGCTCCAGATCTAAAATTTTCGTTTTGGCTCCATCGCGAATATTTGGCTCCAAAGTAAATTTTTTGGCTCGTATTTCCTTAATTTTTCCATCAGACCTTCTCCGTTTTCACGGTAACACAATTTCAGAAATCATTTTATCTTCTTAAACCCACGCCGCCTATTATTCTATCTCGCCGTCATCTCGTTCTTTCTTTTCTTCACAAAGTAAATCAGCGATCTGGTACTACAATCGAAGGCAAGTTTAGAGATTTCAGGCTTCGGTAGGGATATTATTGGTCATGGGTTGCGCAGAAGATCTGTGCGTGGATCGATAGGAGGAGAGAAAGCGATTTCGATCTGTAGGGGGAGAGAAAGCAGATCTGTGCATGGATCTGTAAGTACTCAGAGAGGATGCATGGATCTGTGCGTGGATCTGCAAGCGATAGCGAAAGGAAGAAGGATCTGTGCGTGGATCTGTGCGTGAAATATCAGAATTTTGCCCCAGCAAACTTTGATCTATAGTTTCGTAGCTCGAGGTATGATTATACTTGCGGAGTACACTGAATTCACTGGAAATTTCACCAGCATCGCCTTCCAATGTTTGCAGAAACTTCCGGCAATGAACACCAAGTTTACCTACAACTGCGATGGCCATACTTTCAATTACCTTGTCGAGGGCGGATTCAGTGAGTATATTCTCTGTTTTTCTTTTCTCTCTTCTTTTTTGAGGCAAATTCGTAGGTCACAGAATTTAAATTGGTTTAATCTGGTGTTGGTTATTTGATATGGCAGCTTTGTAAACCTGGTGTTATGAGATTTTGTTTTGTTAGTTGATGTGATCATATTGAGTTGAATACTATGTCATGGTAAGAATCAATGACTCAAATCTTGGTTTTCATTGTTTAAATGTTTGGAAAGTAAGGCGACAGCAAAGGAAACAATGTATCAGTAAGGATGTAATTATACTTTTAACTTGCTGAGTTTTTAATCCGGAGCATCATAGTGGCATTTTTAACATTTTTTGAATGCCAATGACACTTATCCCTTTTTTCCTGTGAATCTTTTTATTCTTTCAGGATTCGCTTTAATTCCATGATTCACAATCTTTACGTGACTGGTATACAAGTGACTGAACTGGATGCTGGAGCATATAAAGATTCGGTGTGTGTTAGTGTGTATATTTACATGAAAGTGTGTATGTAACTGAGTGTACTGAATGAGCAGTCTATAATGAGGAATGTATGTATGTAATTGACTGTATTATATAACAGATGGTTGTACAATAGTGGGATCATAAAGTTGTACTATTTCAAATAATGAAATAAAATATTTAATTGAATAAAATAATTGTTTGAATATCAAATTCTGTGCAATATCATTTTATGTAATATAAATATTTATTTCTATACGAGATGTAATGTATCATTAAATAAAAATCATATTGTTATACTCAACAGTTACAACGGTGCAAAACAGTTGTAATAAATCATTCTACAACAGTGAGTAAAAGTTGTTAAATACCCTATTTCACAACGGTGTTGCAACGGTGCAGAAACGTTGTAAAAGATATAAGTATATTACAACTTCTTAATACACGACGGTGGCTCCACCGTTGTAAAAACTTTTTACAACGTTTTTGCACCGTTGTAATATGGTATATTTGTTGTAGTGTGAAAAACGTACAAAAGCCCTAGTTTCATAAATCATCTACATCCAGATCGAAACTGGAAAATTTTGATGATATACGACTTGAAGAAAACCATTACCGTCAAGCAGATGTAAGAAATAGGGAAAAACCCAAAACAGACCTGAAAATTATTAACCTGATGAAGACCTAAGTCGTCCATAAGCCGGTGAAGGACCAACATCGGCGGTCGGAATTTTGTCAAAGAAGTAGAGGGGAGGAAAAGGGACGGTGGCAAGTGGCGATCTTCACATTTTAGACGGATGAGAAGAACGGTAGTGACGAATGATGCGGTTATTTGAAAGAGAAGTTACAAGTTGCGAAGACGCGCATAAAAATAACGTTTTAACCAAGTAAAAGAGAGCGGATACGAAAAAGGACAGATGTCAACATAAGAAGTGCTTGGTTTCTGCTTTCCAGTATAAGTAATAGATAGATAGACAAGAGTACAGTAGCGTCGAGGAACAAGAGCAATAACCCAAAATCACATACGCTGAGAAACCATATACCCAAAAAAACAACCGAACACCCCTTAAGCACAAACAGAAACCTAATAAATCTAAGGCCAACAGCATGTAATACTAACAAGTCGAGATTAGGTAGAACATTGAATACCCAATTGCCATAAGCACCATCACGAACCAAGGTTGAGACGCGAAATCATATAAACAAGCAGGAGTTACTATTTACTAGAATAATACCGCGTCAGTGACAAAACTCTAGCCAAAACCTAGTTGAACAACTTAAGAACAAGCGTAGTAGAAAGTAGTTTCCTGTATTCACCTCGGAATGGATGGAGTCGTCGTCAAAAGTAGATCTGCTAGGATCTGAGGTAAAGGAATGGGATTGAGGAGGAAAAGGGTAAAATGGAGCTCAGAAATATAAAATGGGAAAGCTTAGATCTTTACGTGAGTCGTGGATTTTGGCGAAACTCACGCGTGGCGAAGATCATGGTAGAGAAAAGAAGAAACTAGAGGAGATGTGTGTGAGGAAAGTGGAGATCCATAGAAAAGTGGGGCGATATGAAGAGCGAGAAGAAAGAGGACTACCATGTCGCCATTTACAAGTTTTTAGCCGAAATGAAGCTTTTTGTATTCTTTTTTATTATTTTGTTACTTTGTTTCTTTACTATTGATATTAAAATCTACTTATCTCTATCCAAGAGGACCGCAATGATGAATTTTGTTCATGTTTGTAGTTTCACTTTGTTTGTGGCTTATTAAGATATAATTCTTTTTATGATATTGAGTAAAATATTGCAGGCATATATTGGTAACTGGTCAGATACTAGAATAACATATCGAAGATTGAAGATTATCCCATCATTGTTTTGCATTTTCAATAATATTTCCCTATAAGTAATTTAATGACCTTTTGGGTGGAGAGTGAGTTTGTTCCCCTCATTTTAACTGAGGTGAACATAACATCACTAACGGCGTTAGTGATGTATGGTCGGGATTAAATCAGTGGAATTCAGCAGCCAATCCCTACCCCACACCACTAACACCATTAGTGGTGTTATGTTCACCTCAGTTAAAATGAGGTGAACAAACTAGTATTGTTTTGGGTGTACGCCACTGTTGTAGTGTACAGACTTTTTTTATAATCTATGCACTAAAAGCCTTGCTTAAACTCTACAAAATTCGCACTATCGTTTTTCTGACTGCTACGCTTTTTTTCATAGTGTTACTAAACAATTGATATTTTTCATTTAAATCAAGAATTTTTAGCATTTTTTTTGCAATATCAATACAAAAGAGTTGATTTGATAAGTTCCCTTTTAAGGCATAAACGTGCAATATAAGTTAAAAATTCTTTTGGAGTCACAACATAAGAATTGATATATTTTATTTGGTATTTTTTGGTTTTATTGCATATGAATGAGCAATATTTCTTTTTTTTTTACAAAAATAATGTGAAAATGAGAATAAATTATCTTTAAATGCTCGATTTTATATCTAATTAAAATTTTCTTCATTTCTGCTACTTACCATCATTTTTCCGCTTTATCCTCGCTAATACTTTTGGCACTTCCTGCGCTATGAGACTACTAAATGCTTCACAACTTAAAAAATATGTCCAATAGAACTATGCGCATGTTATTAGCCACATCAAAGAATAATTTTATGTGCATTCTGATGGTTGACTTTATTTATTTATTTGTGATAGCTTATGCTTTTTGTCAAATGGTTAATGTGATATGCTGTGAAGGTTGACTCTTATAATTAAAATTTTAAATGTACAAATTATTGGATAAAAAATGCGTAGTTTTAATGGTCAAACCGATTGAACTTTGAGAACTTTGGATCTTAAGTCGACACGCTACGACTCGCGGTTTGATTTTCAAAACTAAGCATCAAGTGATTGCTGATCATCAGACATGACAAAATTTTGATTCGGGATACTTAACAAAATCATTCGAATAGCGGATATGCTTTAAAACTAACTATACAGGTATTATATAACTTACTCACTTAATGCACAAGCTACGTATAAAAAAAGAGCTTGCCTATTTTTGGAATGCGCAAGCTTTAATATATTTATTGGTTATGCATCCTTATATATATACATGTTCAACAACACTTCTAACAATGCAACATCCTAGAGGCTCCCAAATTTCCACTATAATTGTTGATTACAATAATTAGCTAGTCATTTTTTAACTAATATTTGTATTTTTCAATTTCATAAACGCAAAAATTATATGAAAACAGGCGTATTTTTACTGTTAGTTTTGAAACATGCCCATTGTTGCAATTTTTTTCAAGAAATTGTATTAAAATTTTGCCCTTCCAGATATAGTTATATTTGAAGGCATATTGCTCACAAACATGAGTAGAAACCCTGTAAAGCAGTATTGTTGATCATATACCCAACTTTGCTTTTTGAAGACGGGAGCCTAGTATGAGGCCAAAAGTGAAAGGTTTTCTACTTTTGTTTTTCCTAATATTTCTCATCGTTTAATCACTAGTGCACAGCTTGATAAAAATTACTAAAATTTCAAATATGAAGTATTCATTAATTCTAATGTCAACAATGTATTGTGTACGGCAACAACAAAAGCTTTTTGAAGTATGTTGTTGACCCGACTTTTTACAAGGCAGCTGCATTATAAATTTCTAGGTATCTAAGTGCTCAGGACTTGGGCACGATCTTTGACAAGCTCTAATGCACTTAATTAAAGTAGAAAACTCTCAAAAACATGGATATTACATGCTTGGATTCCGGTTCGACATGACCTGGATTGACCAAGCAACTCATCATTTCATCTAGGTTTGAGTAATCCGGCTTGGCGTGGGTCCCGATGTGTAGTATTGGGCTTGGATATGAAAGCAGGAAGTAGGAGGAAAGAGATTCCCTTGATCTATATTCCCGGTTCGACTATGTCGAAATGGATAGCAATGCGGCTGTGAGGCGTGCTTCACTACTCGAACGTGGTCAACCCACTACTTCTACAACTCCAGAGATGGCTCCATGTGTCTTGGTCGAACCAGATCCTTGTTCACTTATAAATAGGTGATTTCCCAACATTTCAAAGGATCGAACGACTTCTTCTTAAAGTCATACGAATAAGGGCATTGCCGTGAAGGGAAACTCACCTTCTTTCTCTATATTTCTTAGATAGAAATTAATTATATTGTAATCATATAGTATAACAAAATATTAATTACACTAGATGGATGTAGGCTTAGCTACCAAACCTCTACAATTTTGCATCTCGCTTTCCTTTTCTACATTCTTTGATTTTTTGTGATATTTGTTGATTTTGGGTGTTGAACTCTAAAGAATCAAATTTCATGTTAACATCTTGACGCATTAGTTAGGAGGGGCATGCTACTTAATTTCTAGCTTAAAGGAAACCAATTTCTTGAAGATTGAAAGATAGTCAAGCGAAAGAAAACCGATGTCAGTACTCAAGAAGAAGGTACAGGAAGAGATGGAAGTTATGAGGCTTCCTTTGCTGGTGATTCTTCCTTTTATCTCACTCGGGAGCAGACGAATGACGTGACTAAAGACTTGAAATTATATATGGAATGACAAGATGAACTTCTCTGTAGGCAATAAGAAATGGTGAATACTTTTCTATTGTGACTTGATGGATCTGGAAGACCGTCAAGCAAAGAGTGGTCACTGGGGCAGGCCCCAATGATATAGCAACAGTTGCAACAACTGGAATGATACTCGGGGGCACATCTGGTTTGACTAAGCATGAATGTCAAACCGGACAGGGCATGGGGCAACCGCCCCGATGATGTTGGTGTGAGTTGTGAAGCTTCAGCTTGTAATGCCTCGAACGATGTCACTGGAAAAGTGGTTCGACCACGTATAACTTCAAAGAGAAAAAATAATGCTGAGCACGAAGCCCAGTTCTACTATGTCGAATTCGATCCCCGTAGAAAGGTCAATCTAAATGCAAATACTACGGAGAGGCGTGGAAACATAACGGGAAGGACTGCTAAAGTACAACCTGAATGGTACATTCCTGAGTATCCCCCAAGGCTCGGATAGTAGGCTTTACAACTTACTTATTACGGAGTCAGGTTGGCTGAGATATAATACGACGCATAAAAAGAGGTGGAATACCCAGCCAAAGATATGAAGATTTGACTTGGAGCCATTTCACGTAAAACATTCGAGATGCAAGAGCCCCAATAGTCTTTAAATTCCCCGTCTTAACGGCATACAACGGAATATCAGATACGAATGCACATCTAACACGCTCTATCAGGCACATGGATGTGCTGGGGTGTAACACCCCATAATTTTAACAACACTAAAGATGATAAATTAAATAATAATTAATTTAATATTCAGAATTAAGGGAAAAAGACTGCGACATTGCGTTCATCTCGGAATTCTGGTCAAAATAGACACCCGATTTGCATAAAACGGACACCGTATGAAGAAGCTAATAAGGTTTGAAGTTTGTACACGCGCAGGAAGAATATATATATATATATATATGTATGTATGTATGTATATGTATATATATATTAAGTTCATAAATTCAAAATTAGGTCCAGAATTCAAAATCGTGCAGAATTGGGGAATCGGGAATTTTCCCGCTTAGGGGTGTCGACCCTTGGGTCGACCCCTCAAGGAGGGTGTCGACCCATGGGTCGACCCCACAAGGGGGGGTCGACCCCCTTGTAGAAGATCTGGCAGATTAGGGTTTTGGGGTCGGCTATAAATATGGCCTCATTTCTTATGTTTTTGCACACCAAAAATAATGGAGAAGTAGATGCTGCCTCTGCCTAGATTAAATCAAGTCTTTTCTTCTTCTGCAATCAAGTTATTCAAGCTTAGAGATCTGTGATTCAACGCCAATAATCCCTTCTCCATTTTTCTAGATCCAAACACTGTGAGTCTATGTTAATTTTAGAGCTAAATAATTAAAAAGTTAATCTTGACATGACTATAACTTGGATCTATGCCTGTGACTACTTGAATCATATCAGATATGTTATAACTTGTGTATCTATTATATTCTGACATAACTATGACTTAGATCATAACCTTTATCATGTCAGACCTGCCATTTTTGTAGATCTAGTCCATTGTTTAGATCACATCGTGCTTGTTACCATTATGTTTATGCTAAATTAGATATGTTATAGTTAGTTATCTAATTCATTAGATCTTATTATGACTGTTATGATATCCCTACTATATTAGAATTAGCTCTATTGCCACATGTTCACCAGATCTATTCCTTTATGCTTATCTTGTCATTATGCCACTATATGTTTATGCCATTACATGTCAACCTTGTTAGTATGATCATTTCTGTCATCTTCCCATCATCCTTTCCCTTTTATTTTTATTGCTAGGCTACTTTCGAGCCTAGGCATGCTGCTAAAATATGTGAATTCGTTAAATTGGGAACGAGGGGAAACGGTATAATTTAGGGCGTAAATTGTAATTGGAAATTTGGCATAACTTGAATGAAGTATATGAATATGAATTTAGGGCATATGTTTTATTACGAACATGACTTGGGAAAGGGGCATGAAAACCTATAACGACATAGGAATAATTGGTTGATAATTGGAATGCCTAGGATTACAGCAATTAGAAACTATAACCGCGCTTAGACACGATGTTAGATTACACTTGTGGTGGAAGTCTACCGGGAACCGCCCGGCATATACAGCGATCGCAAGGGGTGAATCTAATGTGAGGCGTCTAATTGCATAAACATGAGACGTGCTAAGACACGAGGTTAAGCCCGACTTGTGGAAGAAGTCTGCCTGGAACCGACCGACATATCCAGCATCCAAAAGTGGTAGGCTTAATGTGGGAGGTCTAGCACATTATAACCATAAATGAATATGGCAATAAAGTTGAATACTTAACCTAGTTGAATCCATAGGGATTGTATGAACATGTAACTTGAATAGGGGTTAAGTAAACTTGTTTGAAACTATGGGTGGGTTAAGTAAATCTTGAGTTGGTTGGTAATATTTATATATAGGCCCACAAACTTAAACTGTTGGGATTTTGCAATTTTATGACACCAGTAGGTAGGCATAATCTGTGGAAAACCTAGTAGTAGGGATGCAAGACAAAGATGAGAGCTTGCATCATCTTGAGTGTGGGACCCGTTTTAGTTAGTAACCCATATATAGGTATCAAATGACTACTCCAAACTAGGTCGGAGTCGAGGCATGCTTACTGGGCTGATTGTAAGAGATCCAAAAGTGGGGACGGTGTCTGACGGTGCGTTCCATCGGGGTCATGTGCGTGCATGACTCCGCTTGCTCAGGAAAATAGGACGCTGTGACGTCAGTAGATATGATTGTGCACATCTTGCAAATGAAGGGTTACCACTTTAGGGAGTGATACACCCTACTGTGGGGCCAGCACATGGTATCTACGGAGTAGGGAGTCGATCGATTAGGGTAGTAATTAGGGTACATCTAGACTCTTGTAAGTTTAGGAGCTTATTATTGGGCTGCCTGTTGATTGTATGGGGTTAAAACCTCTCACCAGAAAGTACGCCTAAGTCTACCGTCTTATATTGGGATCATCTCATTTTGGTTATACTAGTATTAATGCAGAAAAATCATTAGAGAAACGCAATATACTCTTTCATGTTTATCATGTTTACCTTGTCATACCTGCCTTTGTTGTTGTTACCTTTCTTATCCACTTTATATGCCTGTCATGACACTTTTACTTATTTATATGTTAAAAGTAACTGGACTCGCCAGACTTTATATCTGATCCATTTTGTTTCCTCTTCTTTCTCTTCCGTTCCCCCCCACCCTCCCCAGGTTCTCAGGGTGGGAATACTCAAGCTTGATCAGGATTCTGCTATCTTTTTGCTTGGAGCTGCTTAGATGTATTGCTCAAGTTCTTATCTTTGCTACTACGGCTATTCTTTTGGGGATTATGCTTCTTTTATTATTGTTCTCTGATGTTTTAAGTACAAGACAGAAGTTTTAATGATGTACTGGGTTTTATGTATTTCTGACATATGATGTAACCAAGTTTTGAACTACGTTGCTTTATGATTAATAAAGTTTTAAAATTTCCGCTGCTATTTTACATCTGTCTTGTAATGTTCCTGTTTCTGTTTACTTATAACGCTTCACGAAACTTAATGCATTCTCTTAATGAGTGACATTAATGGATGTGGGGTGTCACACTTGGTATCAGAGCTGAAGGTTACCAGATTAGATAATAGTTTTTGAAAATTATTTTCAAAAAGGTTTTAAAAGAAAGCATTTCAAAAAGAAAAGTCTTTTTCTAAAAGACATATTCCCCAAGCCATATGTAATATCTTTCGATCCTTTGTCTGAATCCCTTTCCTTTTCTTTTCAGCATGTCTGGGGAACCTAATGTTCCAGAGGGCGTTACGATACCAGGCAGGTTCCGTAGGTATCTAGAGGTCAAGGCGTCTTCCGGTGGTCAAGCTGACATTCCTGCCCCAGCTGCACCCGTCGTTCCTCCTCCTCTTCCTCCGCGTGCATATAACTTCTCTAAGATCTGCAAAGATTTCTGTGCTATGGGAGGGAAGCCATTCCATGGGACCGAGACGTTCGTAGAGGCAAGGAATTAGCTCAAAGAAACGGAGGATCTATTTGGAATTTTCGAAGTTGACGATCGTAGGAAGATTCAGTTAGCCGCCTGGCTACTAAAAGATGAAACTTCGTTCTGGTGGGAAGTAACGCAAGCAGGGCATCCGGTGTTGACGTGGGATGATTTTAGACAGATGTTTGAAATGAATTTTCTTTCTCAAGCTGAGAAAAGCATGCAAATGGAAAGGTTCTTGGCGCTCAAGCAAGGTGGCATGACTATTAAAGAACGTTTTAACAAATTCAACCAACTAGCAAGCTTTGGATTGGAACTGGTAGATACTCTGCATAAGAAAGCTTTGCGGTTTGTTAAAGGACTAAATGAACCTCTTCATGGGTTAGCTATGTCCCATATTCCAATGGGGGCAACTTTTGAAAGGCTTGTTGATATGGTCTTGATGCATGAGGAAGACAAAAGCGAATAGAAGGAAGTTAAGGTTGAGGAAACACAAAACAATAAAGTATAGCCCAAGAAAGGACGACAACAACAACAACAGAAGAAGGGCGGAAATAATGACAAGGCAAAGGATAAGAGGAAGTGCCCTAGTTGCGGACACGAGGGTCACTTGATAAAGGATTGTAAAATAAGGAAGAATACTTGCTTCAATTGTGGAGAGGTCAGACACTTTGTTATGGTGTGCCCGAAGAAAGAGGGACAAGGTCAAAGGGCAGAAGATTCTGGAGGGAAGGTGTATGCTCTCGTGACCAGTGCTCCAGATAGAGGTTGGAAAGTTTCCGTGGAAGGTTCGATTTCTCTTTCCAATCATCCTATTAGAACTCTTTTTGATTCTGGCGCTTCGCATTCATTTATATCTAATTCTGTGGTCGAGTCTCTGCACCTAAATACTAGTATGGTAGTGGATCCCATAGTTGTCTCAAACCCCATTGGTGGTACAGCTCATTTGTCCATGATTTGCCGGGTTTTGAGAATATCTGTGTTAGGCGTCGAATTTGAATGTGACGCATATGTGCTCGATTTTATGGGCTATGGGTTGATTCTAGGGATGGATTGGCTAGCCATGTACAGTGCCATTCTGGATTGTGAGAGGAGGATCGTTAGACATTTGACTTTCCATGGGAGGACCCTCGAGATTTCTTGTGACCTACAAGGGTCTGTCTTGCTTAATTTCCTAGAATCTCTTGATGTATCTATCGATGATCTGTGATCTGTACCAATAGTCCATGACTATCCTGATGTTTTTGATGAGGTACGGGTCTTAACTCCGTGGCACGAGATCGATTTTCGTATATATTTGGTGGACAATGCAAAGCCAGTTGCATTACCTGTGCGCCATATGGCTCCAAAAGAAAGGAGGGAGCTTAGCAAGCAAGTAGGGGAGCTACTTGAGAAAGTGTTTATTAGGCAAAGCATACCTGAATGGGGTGCTCCAGTGGTATTCGCAACTAAGGCGAATGGTTCACTTCGCCTATGTGTAGACTATAGAGAATTGAATAAACTCACTAAGAAGAACAGACACCCACTCCCGAGGATAGATGATCTGTTTGACCAGCTTGTTGGTGCAACAGTATTCTCTCAGTTAGACTTGGCCACGGGGTTTCATCAGTTGAGGGTGGCCGAGGATAGTATGAATAAGACCGCTTTTAGGACTCCAGATGGTTTCTTTGAATGGCTCGTTATGCCTTTTAGGTTGACGAATGCACCCGCCTATTTTATTGATCTAATGAGTAGGGTGTTTCAGGAGTTTCTAAATAAATTTTTCGTTGTCTTTGTTGATGACATCTTGATTTTCTCGAAGAGCGAGGAAGAGCATGCCTAACATATAAAGGAGGTTTTGAAAACTCTACATGCGCATCAGCTTAAGGCAAAGTTTTCCAAATGCCATTTTTTGAGAAAAGA
The DNA here is from genome assembly GCA_030737875.1 of Allium sativum. NCBI lineage: Eukaryota > Viridiplantae > Streptophyta > Magnoliopsida > Asparagales > Amaryllidaceae > Allium > Allium sativum. The sequence continues at coordinate 967,560,382 of CM060920.1, forward strand.
TGTGAGATTCCTAGGGCACGTGGTTTCTAAAGAAGGGATAGCAGTAGATTCTGCAAAGGTGGTTGCAGTTTAGGATTGGCAGATCCCAAATAATGCAACGGAGGTGAGAACTTTTCTGGGGTTAGCAGGTTATTATAGGAAGTTCATTAAGGACTTCGCAAAGATATCAGCCCCACTCACCAGGCTGACGAAGAAAAATTTGGCGTTTTCGTGGGATATAGATTGCGATGTTGCTTTCCAGCAATTAAAGAGGGCTCTGACAACAGCCCCAGTCTTGACCTTGTCTGATGGGAATAAAGTGTTTAAAGTATATACCGTTGCATGTGGTACAGGGCTTGGTGCGGTTCTGATGCAAAAGGGGAGGGTAGTATGCTATGGAGGTAGACAACTAAGAGTTCATGAGAAGAACTACCCTACCCACGACTTAGAGCCAGCTGCCATAGTATTCGCGCTTAATATGTAGCCTCATTATTTTCTTGGAGAGAAGTTCAAGTTGTACACTGATCATAAATCTCTCAAGTACTTGTTCTCGCAAAAGGATCTTAATTTTAGGCTGCAAAGGTGAATGGAGTTCCTAGCATCTTATGACTTTGAGATTGCTTATACCCCAGGAAAGGGTAATGTGGTAGCAGATGCATTGAGTAAGCAAAGGATGACCTTAAGTCCTCTGTTTGTGGAAAGGAAAAGCTTGGAGTTTATATCGACTTTTGACTTTAGACCCTCCACCGAGTTTTTACCTGGCTTATTTGCATCACTGAAGGTGCGGCCTACTCTTAGGGATCAAATAGGAGCTTCGCAGCAAGAGGATCCACAGATTTCAGACATCTTTGATAGGCTCAGTAAAGGGGAGACTTCTGGTCACCTTAGTAGATACTCCACAAACGACAAAGGGTGGTTATGACGAGATGGAAGGCTTTGTGTTCCCCGAATGGGAGCTTGTTAAAGACAGTTCTAGAAGAAGCCCATCACTCTAAGACGACTATTCATCCAGGTGGCAATAAGATGTATAGGGATATGAAGAGGGTTTTCTTTTGGGCTGGGATGAAGAATGATGTGGCGGAGTTTGTTTCTCAATGTTTGATTTGCCAGCAAGTTAAAGCTGAACAAAAGAAGCACGGTGGTTTACTTCATCCTTTAGAGGTTCCACAGTGGATGTTGGAGAGCGTCTCTTTGGATTTCATAGATGGTTTTCCAAGATCGAAGAAAGGCAACACCAATATTTGGGTTGTAGTGGATAGACTTACTAAAAGCGCTCATTTCATTCCGGTTAAGAACAAGAGGACGGCAGCATGGTTGGCAGCAGTTTATGTTCGTGAGATAGTCCGTCTCCATGGATACCATCCAGCATCGTAAGTGATCATGACCCCATCTTCACCCTTGAATTTTGGAGGAGCTTGCAAGAAGCATTAGGTACACAGTTGTGTTTGAGCACCGCCTATCACCCTCAGATTGATGGACAGACGGAAAGGGTGAACAGAGTTCTTGAGGATCTTTTAAGGTTGTGTATCCTAGACTTTGGAGGGACTTGGGAAGAGCATCTTTCTTTAGTAGAGTTCGCCTACAACAACAGTTATCAAGCTAACGTTGGCATGGCACCCTTCGAAGCATTATACGGACGACCCTGTAGATTACCGACTTGTTGGTGGGAATCTACAGGAAGACTACTACTTGGACCAGATAAGGTTAGAGAAACGTCCGAGAAGATTGATCTTATTAGGCGGCGAATGAAGACCGCTCAAGATAGGCATAAATCCTACGTAGACAAGGGAAGGACTGACATTGAATTTGAAGTAGGAGACATGGTTTTTATTAAGGTGTCACCTTTGAGGAATGTGGTTCGCTTCGGATCTGTAGGGAAATTGGCACCAAGATTTGTAGGGTCGTTTCCCATAATGGAAAAGATTGGGCAGATGGACTATAGAGTAAAGCTACCCGAGAGACTATCCAGTGTTCAAAATATTTTCCACGTTTCTCATTTACGGAAGTGATTGCATGATACTGCAGAAGTAGTTGAGCCAGGTATATTGGAAGAAGTAGAGGTGGAACGAGATGCGATGGTTAGAAGAGTTCCCACCCGTATTCTTGGGTCAGAAGTTAAGAAGCTATGCAATAGAGAAGTCAAGTTGATGAAAGTTCAGTGGGGAGATAACCCAGAGGATGCAACTTGGGAAACCAAAGACAAGATTCGCGCTTTGTACCCTTTTCTTTACAAGGGTATGTTCTTAACTTCCTTTTCCAAAGCTTTTATTCATGCTTGTTTCTATCATTTGTGTATATCCTATCGATTGAATCTTCGACCTTTAGGTAGGAAACCCATGGATGTAAACATGTGTTTGAGACATGTTATGTTTGATGGATGCAAGTAAATGCAAGTATTTGCTAGTGGTTGCTCGTGGATGCATATACACACACATTAGGCACTAGATCGGCTCAATCACCCTCATACTACATATGGATATGTGTGCATTTTTCTTCTTTTAATGGATAAAATTGAGTGTATCATCATATGGATGTTGCATTTGGATGGATGATTGTGCACACATATAGAACTTACTTGTTATAATAGGATTGTTGCATACATGTTGGATTCATGGCACTAACATACATTGCATAAAGGAGGTCGACTGAATCAGTAGACCGCCTGATCTTCACATTAATATAAGGACATATACACACACCTTTGCAAATGTTCATATAAGCATTAGAAGTCTTTAAGGACAATGGATGCCTGTGATTGGTGGATGAGTAGATGGGTGATGGATGGTAGGATATACATTGTTCTTAACTTGGAGATTTCGGGGATGAAATCCTTTGAGTAGGGGAGAATGTAACACCCCGTAATTTTAACAACACTAAAGATGATAAATTAAAGAATAATTAATTTAATATTTAGAATTAAAGGAAACAGACTGCTCCATTGCGTTCATCTCGGAATTCTGGTCAAAATAGACACCTGATTTACGTAAAACGGACACCGTATGAAGAAGTTATTAAGGTTTGAAGTTTGTATATGCGCAAGAAGAATATATGTATATATTAAGTCCATAAATTCAAAATTAGGTCCAGAATTCAAAATCGCGTAGAATTGGGGAAGCGGGAAATTTCCCTCTCAGGGGTGTCGACCCCTCAAGGGGGTGTCGACCCATGGGTCGACCCCATAAGAGGAGGTCGACCCCCTGCGATAGATCTGGCAGATTAGGGATTTGGGGTCGGCTATAAATATGGCCTCATTTCTCATGTTTTTGCACACCAAAAATAATGGAGAACTAGATGCTGCCTCTTCCCAGATTAAATCAAGTCTTTTCTTCTTCTGCAATCAAGTAACTCAAGCTTAGAGATCTGTGATTCAACGCCAGCAATCCCTTCTCTATTTTCTAAATCCAAACACTGTGAGTCTATGTTAATTGTAGATCTAAATTACTAAAAAGTTAATCTTGACATGACTATAACTTGGATCTATGCCTGTGAGTACTTGAATCATATCTGATCTATTATAACTTGTGTATCTATGATATTTTGACATGACTATGACCTAGATCTTAACCTTTATCATGTCAGACCTGCCATTTTTGTAGATCCAGACCATTGTTTAGATCACATCGTGCTTGTTACCATTATGTTTGTGGCTAAATCAGATCTGTTATAGTTAGTTATCTAACTAATTAGATCTTATCTTGCATGTTATGACATCCCTATTATATAAGAATTAGCTCTATTGCCACATGTTCACCAGATCTGTTCCTTTATGCTTATCTTGTCATTATGCCACTGTATGTTTATGCCATTACATGTCAACCTTGTTAGTACGATCATTTCTGCCATCTTCCCTTCATCCTTCCCCTTTTATTTTTATAGCCAGACTACTTTCGAGCCTAGGCATGCCGCTAAAATATGCGAATGCGTTAAATTGGGAACGAGGAGAAAACGATATAATTTGGGGCATTACTTGTAATTGGAAATTTAGCAAAACTTGAATGAAATATATGAATATGAATTTAGGGTATATGGTTTATTATGAACATGACTTGGGAAAGGGGCATGAAAACCGATAACGACACAGGAATAATTGGTTAATAATTAGAATGCCTAGGATTACAGTAATTAGAAAATGTAACCGCGCTTAGACACGAGGTTAGATTACACTTGTGGTGGAAGTCTGCCCGGAACCACTCGACATATCCAGCGACCGCAAGTGGTGAATCTAATGTGAGGGGTTTAAGTGCATAAACACAAGACGTGCTAAGACACGAGGTTAAGCCCGACTTGTGGAAGAAGTCTGCCCGGAACCGACCGGCATATCCAGCATCCACAAGTGGTAGGCTTAATGTGGGAGGTCTAGCACATTATAACCATAAATGAATATGGCAATAAAGTTGAATACTTAACCAAGTTGAATCCATATGGATTACATTGACATGTAACTTGAATAGGGGTTAAGTAAACTTGTTTGAAACGATGGATGGGTTAAGTAAATCTTGGGTTGGTGGGTAATATTTATATATAGTCCCACAACCTTAACCTGTTAGGATTATGCAATTTTATGACACCAGTAGGTAGGCACAATCTATGGAAAACCTAGTAATAGGGATGCAAGACAAACGGGAGAGCATGCATCATCTTGAGTGTGGGACCCTTTTCAGTCAATGACCCATATACAGGTATCAAACGAGTACTCCGAACTACATTGGAGTCGGGGCATGCTTACTGGGCAGATTGTAAGAGATCCAAAAGTGGGGACGGTGTCTGACGGCGCGTTCCATCGGGGTCATGTGCGTGCATGACTTCGCTTGCTCGGGAAAATAGGACGCAGTGACGTCAGTAGATATGGTTGTGCACATCTTGAAAATGAAGGGTTAACACTTTAGTTAGTGATACACCCTATTATAGGGCCAACACAGGGTATCTATAGAGTAGGAAGCCGATCAATTAGGGTAGTAGTTAGGGTACATCTAGACTCTGGTAAGTTTAGGAGCCTATTATTGGGCTGCCTGTTGATTGTATGGGGTTAAAACCTCTTACCAAAAAGTACGCCTAAGTCTACCGTCTTATATTGGGATCATCTCATTTTGGTTATACTAGTATTGGTGCAGAAAAATCATTAGAGAAGTGCAATATACTCTATCATGTTTATCATGTTTACCTTGGCATACCTTCCTTGTTACCTTTCTTATCCACTTTATATGCCTGTCATGATACTTTTACTTATTTATATGATAAAAGTAACTGGACTCGCCAGACTTTATGTCTGGTCCATTTTGTTTCCTCTCTTTTATCTTCTGTTTCCCCCCAGGTTCTCAAGGTGGGAATACTCAAGCTTAATCAGGGATCTAGAGGCCACGACGCTTGCTGATGGTCAAGCTGATGTTCCTCCCCCAGCTGCACTCGTCATTCCTCCTCCTCGTCCATGTGCAGGTAACTTCTCTAAGATCTGCCAAGATTTCTATGCTATGGGAGGGAAGCCATTCCGTAGGACCGAGACAGGCAAGGAATCGACTCAAAGAAACGGAGGATCTGTTTGGAATTTTCGAAGTGGACGATCGTAGGAAGATTCATTTAGTCGCCTGGCTACTGAAAGATGATGCTTCGTTCTGGTGGGAAGTAACGCAAGCAGGGCATCCGGTGGGGACGTGGGATGATTTTACACAGAGGTTTGAAATAAATTTTCTTTCTCAAGCTGAGAAAAGCATGCAAATGGAAAGGTTCTTGGCGCTCAAGCAAGGTGGCATGACTGTTAAAGAATATGTTAACAAATTCAACCAGCTAGCAAGGTTTGGATTGGAACTGGTAGATACTCCACATAAGAAAGCTTTGCGGTTTGTTAAAGGACTGAATAAACCCCTTCATGGGTCAGCTATGTCCCATATTCCAATGGGAGAAACTTTTGAAAGGCTTGATGATATGGCCTTGATGCATGAGGAAGACAAAAGCGACAAGAAGGAAGTTAAGGTTGAGGAAACACAAAACAACAAAGTATGGCCCAAGAAAGGACAACAACACCAGCAACAACAACAGAAGAAGGGCAGAAAGAATGACAAGGCTAAGGATAAGAGGAAGTGCCATAGTTGTGGACGCGAGGGTCACTTGGTAAAGGACTGTAAAAGAAGGAAAAATACTTGCTTCAATTGTCGAGAGGTCAGACACTTTGCTAAGGAGTGCCCGAAGAAACAGGGACAAGGTCAAAGGGCTGGAGCTTCTGGAGGGCAGGTGCATGCTCTCGTGACCAGTGCTCCAGATAGAGGTCGGAAAGTTTCTGTGGAAGGTTTGATTTCTCTTTCCAATCATCCTACTAGAACTCTTTTTGATTCTGGCGCATCGCATTCATTTATATCTAATTCTTTGGTTGAGTCTCTACACCTAAATACTAGTATGGTAATGGAGCCCGTAGTTGTCTCAAACCCCATTGGTGGTACGGCTCATTTGTCTATGATTTGTCAAGGTTTTAGAATATCTGTGTTAGGCGTCGAATTTGAGTGCGACGCATATGTGCTCGGTTTTATGGGCTATGGGTTGATTCTGGGGATGGATTGGCTAGTCATGTATGGTGCCATTCCAGATTGTGAGAGGAGGGTCGTTATACTTTTGACTTGCCATGGGAGGACCCTCGAGATAGCTTGTGACCTGCAAGGGTCTGTCATGCTTAGTTTCCTAGAATCTCTTGATGCATCTATCGATGATCTGCAATCTGTTCTAGTAGTCCATGACCATCCTGATGTTTTTGATGTGGTACGGGGCTTACCTCCGAGGCGCAAGATCGATTTTCGTATGTATTTGGTGGACAATGTAAAGCCAGTTGCATTACCTGTGCTCCATATGGCTTCAAGGGAAAGGAGGGAGGTTAGAAAGCAAGTAGGGGAGTTACTTGGGAAAGGGTTTATTAGGCGAAGCATATCTGAATGGGGTGCTCCAGTGGTATTCGCAACTAAGGCGGATGGTTCGTTTCGCTTATGTGTAGACTATAGAGAATTGAATAAACTCACTAAGATGAACAGGCACCCACTCCCGAGGATAGATGATCTGTTTGACCAGCTTGTTGGTGCATCAGTATTCTCTTAGTTAGACTTGGCCACGGGGTTTCATCAGTTGAGGGTGGCTGAGGACAGTATAGATAAGACCGCTTTTGGGACTCCAGATGGTTTCTTTGAATGGCTCGTTATGCCTGCTGGGTTGACGAATGCACCCGCCTTTTTTATTGATCTAATGAGTAGGGTGTTTCTGGAGTTTCTAAATAAATTTGTCGTGGTCTTTGTTGATGACATCTTGATTTTCTCGAAGAACGAGGAAGAGCATGCCATACATATAAAGGAGGTTTTGAAAACTCTGTGTGCGCATCAGCTTAAGGCAAAGTTCTCCAAATTCCATTTTGGAGAAAAGAGGTGAGATTCCTAGGGCACGTGGTTTCTAAAGAAGGGATAGCAGTAGATCCTGCAAAGGTGGTTGCAGTTCAGGATTGGCGGATCCCAAAGAATGCAACGGAGGTGAGAAGTATTTTGGGTTAGCAGGTTATTATAGGAAGTTCATTAAGGACTTCGCAAAGATATCATCCCCACTCACCAGGCTGACGAAGAAAAATTTGGCGTTTTCGTGGGATATAAATTATGATGTTGCTTTCCAGCGATTGAAGAGTGCTCTGACAACAGCCCCAGTCTTGACCTTGCCCGATGGGAATAAAGTGTTTACAGTATACACTGATGCATGTGATATAGGGCTTGGTGTGGTTCTGATGCAAGAGGGGACGGTAGTATGTTATGGAGGTAGACAACTAAGAGTTCATGAGAAGAACTACCCTACCCATGACTTAGAGCTAGCTACCATAGTATTCGCGCTTAAGACGTGGTCATTATTTGTTTGGAAAGAAGTTCGAGTTGTACACTGATCATAAAACTCTCAAGTACTTGTTCTCGCAAAAGGATCTTAATTTGAGGCAGCAAAGGTAGATGGAGTTCCTAGCATCTTATGAATTTGAGATTGCTTATACCCTTGGCAAGGGTAATGTGGTAGCAGACGCACTGAGTAGGCAGAGGATGATCTTATGTCCTCTGTTTGTGGAAAGGAAAAGCTTGGAGTTTATATCAACTTTTGACTTTAGACCCTCCACCGAGTTTTTACCTGGCTTATTTGCATTACTGGAGGTGCGACATACTCTTATGGATCAAATAGGAGCTTCGCAGCGAGAGGATCCACAAATTTCATACATCTTGGATAGGCTCAGTAAAAGGGAGACTTCTAGTCAACTCAATAGATACTCCACAGACAACAAAGGGTGGTTACGACGAGATGGAAGGCTTTGTGTTCCTCAAATTGGTAGCTTGTTAAAGACAGTAGAAGAAGCCCATCATTCCAAGATGACTATTCATCCAGGTGGCGATAAGATGTATAAGGATATGAAGAGGGTTTTCTTTTGGGCTGGGATGAAGAAAGATGTGGCGGAGTTTGTTTCTCAATGTTTGATTTGCCAGCATGTTAAAGCTAAGCAAAAGAAGCCCGGTGGTTTACTTCATCCTTTGGAGGTTCCACAGTGGAAGTGAGAGAGCGTCTCTATGGATTTCATAGATGGTTTGCCAAGATCGAAGAAAGGAAACACAATCATTTGGTTTGTAGTGGATAGACTTACTAAGAGCGCTCATTTCATTCCGGTTAAGAGCAAGAGGACGGCAGCATGGTTGGCAGTAGTTTATGTTCGTGAGATAGTCCGTCTTCATGGAATACCTTCCAGCATCGTAAGTGATCGTGACCCCATCTTCACCAGTGAATTTTGGAGGAGCTTGCAAGAAGCATTAGGTATACAGTTGTGTTTGATCACCGCCTATCACCCACAGACAGATGGGTAGACGGAAAGGGTGAACAGAGTTCATGAGGATCTTTTAAGGCTGTGTATCCTAGACTGCAGAGGTACTTGGGAAGAGCATCTTCCTTTAGTAGAGTTCGCCTACAACAACATTTATCAAGCTAGCATTGGCATGGCACCCTTCGAAGCATTATACGGACGACCTTGTAGATCACCGACTTGTTGGTGGGAATCTACAGAAAGACTACTACTTGGACCAGATATGGTTAGAAAAACGTCCGAGAAGATTAATCTTATTAGGCGGCGAATGAAGACCGCTCAAGATAGGCAGAAATCCTACACAGACAAGAGATGGACTAACATTGAATTTGAAGTAGGAGACATGGTTTTTATTAAGGTGTCACCTTTGAGGAATGTGGTTCGCTTCGGATCTGTAGGGAAATTGGCACCAAGATTTGTAGGGTCGTTTCCCATAACGGAAAAGATTGGCCAGATGGCCCATAGAGTAAAGCTACCCGAGAGACTATCCAGTGTTCATGATGTTTTACACGTTTCTCACTTACGGATGTGCTTACATGATACCACAGAAGTAGTTAAGCTGAGTATATTGGAAGAAGTAGAGGTGGAACGGGAGGCGATGGTTAGAAGAGTTCCCTCCCGTATTCTTGGGTCAGAAGTTAAGAAGCTACACAATAGAGAAGTCAAGTTGATGAAAGTTCAGTAGGGATATAACCCAGAGGATGCAACTAGGGAGACCTATGACAAGATTCGCGCTTCGTACCCTTTTCTTTTCGAGGGTATGATCTTAACTTCCTTTCCAAAGCTTTTATTCATGCTTGTTTCTATCATTTGAGTATATCCTATCGATCGAATCTTCGACCTTTAGGTAGGAAACCCATGGATGTAAACATGTGTTTGAGACATGTTATGTTTGATGGATGCAAGTAAATGCAAGCATTTGCTAGTGGTTGCTCGTGGATTCATATACACACACATTAGGCACAAGATCGGCTCAGTCACTCTCATACTGCATAAGGATGAGTGTGCATTTTTCTTCTTTTAATGGATAAAGTTGAGTGTATCATCATATGGATGTTACATTTGGACAGATGACTGTGCACACATATAGAACTTACATATTATAATAGGATCGTTGCATACATGTTGGATTTATGGCACTAACATACATTGCATTAAGGAGGTCGACTGAATCAGCAGACCGCATGATCTTCACATTAATATAAAGACATATACACACACCTTTGCATATTTTCGTATATGCATTAGAAGTCTTTAAGGACAATGGATGCCTGTGATTAGTGGATGAGTAGATGGGTGATGGATGCTAGGATATACATTCTTCTTAACTTGGAGATTCCGAGGACGAAATCCTTTGAGTAGGGCAGAATGTAACACCCCGTAATTTTAACAACACTAAAGATGATAAATTAAAGAATAGTTAATTTAAAATTCATAATTAAGGGAAACGGACTATGCCATTGCGTTTGTCTTGGAATTCTGGTCAAAATAGACACCTGATTTGCGTAAAGCAGACAACGTATGAAGAAGTTATTAAGGTCTGAAGTTTGTATATGCGGAAGAAGAATATATATATATATATATATATATTAAGTCTATAAATTAAAAATTAGGTCTAGAATTCAAAATCGTGCAGAAGTGGGGAAGCGGGAAATTTCCCGCTCAGGGGTGTCGACCCCTCAAAGAGGGTGTCGACCCATGGGTCGGCCCCCTGCGGCAGATCTAGCAGATTAGGGTTTTGGGGTCGGCAATAAATATGGCCTCATTTCTCATGTTTTTGCACACCAAAATTAATGGAGAAGTAAATGTTGCCTCTGCCCAGAGTAAATCAAGTCTTTTTTCTTCTGCAATCAAGTTATTCAAGCTTGGAGATCTGTGATTCAACGCCAGCAATCCCTTTTCTATTTTTTTAGATCCAAACACTGTGAGTCTATGTTAATTTTAGATCTAAATAATTAAAAAGTTAATCTTGACATGACTATAACTTGGATCTATGCCTGTGACTACTTTAATCATATCATATCAGTTATAACTTGTGTATCTATGATATTCTGACATGACTATGACTTAGATCTTAACCTTTATCATGTCAGACCTGCCATTTTTGTAGATCTAATCCATTGTTTAGATCACATCGTGCTTGTTACCATTATGTTTGTGGCTAAATCAGATCTGTTATAGTTAGTTATCTAATTCATTAGATCTTATCATGCCTGTTATGACATCCCTATTATATTAGAATTAGCTCTATTGCCACATGTTCACCAGATCTGTTCCTTTATGCTTATCTTGTCATTATGCCACTATACGTTTATGCCATTATATGTCAACCTTATTAGTATGATCATTTCTGTCATCTTCCCTTCAGCCTTTCCCTTTTATTTTTATAGCCAGGCTACTTTCGAGCCTAGGCATGCCGCTAAAATATGCGAATGCGTTAAATTGGGAACGAGGGGAAAATGGTATAATTTGTGGCATAACTTGTAATTGTAAATTTGGCATAACTTGAATGAAATATACGAATATGAATTTGGGGCATATGGTTTATTATGATATTGACTTGGGAAATGGGCATGAAAACTTATAACGACATAGGAATAATTGGTTGGTAATTGGAATGCCTAGGGTTATAGTAATTAGAAATTGTAACCGTGCTTAGACACGAGGTTAGATTACACTTGTGGTGGAAGTCTGCCCGGAACCGCCCGACATATCCAGCTACCGCAAGTGGTGAATCTAATGTGAGGGGTCTAAGTGCATAAACACGAGACGTGCTAAGACACGAGGTTAAGTGCGACTTGTGGAAAAAGTCTGCCCGGAACCGACCAGCATATCCAGCATCCACAAGTGGTAGGTTTAATGTGGGAGGTCTAGCACATTATAACCATAAATGAATATGGCAATAAAGTTGAATATTTAACCTAGTTGAATCCATAGGGATTGTATGAACATGTAACTTGAATAGAGGTTAAGTAAACTTGTTTAGAACTGTGGGTGGGTTAAGTAAATCTTGGGTTGGAGGGTAATATTTATATATAGGCCCACAAACTTAACCTATTAGGATTATGCAATTTTATGACACCAGTAGGTAGGCATAATATGTGGAAAACCTAGTAATGGGGATGCAAGACAAAGGGGAGAGCTTGCATCGTCTTGAGTGTGGGACCCGTTTCAGTCAGTAACCCATATATAGGTATCAAATGAGTACTCCGAACTAGGTCGGAGTCGGGGCACGCTTGCTGGGATGATTGTAAGAGAACCAAAAGTGGGAACGGTGTCTGACGGCGCGTTCCATCGGGGTCATGTGCGTGCATGACTCCGCTTGCTCGGGAAAATAAAACGTTGTGACATAAATAGATATGGTTGTGCACATCTTGAAAATGAAGGGTTGCCATTTTAGAGATTGATACACCCTATTGTGGGGCCAGCACAAGGTATCTACGGAGTAGGGAGCCGTTCGATTAGGGTAGTAGTTAGGGTACATCTAGACTCTGGTAAGTTTATGAACCTGTTATTAGACTGCCTGTTGATTGTATCGGGTTAAAACCTCTCACCAGAAAGTACGCCTAAGTCTACTGTCTTATATTAGGATCATCTCATTCTGGTTATACTAGTATTGGTGCAGAAAAATCATTAGAGAAGTGCAATATACTCTATCATGTTTACCTTGGCATACCTGCCTTTTATGTTGTTACCTTTCTTATCCACTTTACATGCCTATCATGATACTTTTACTTATTTACATGATAAAAGTAACTGGACTCACCAGACTTTATGTCTTGTCCATTTTGTTTCCTCTCTTTTCTTTTCCGTTTCCCCCTAGGTTCTCAGGGTGGGAATACTCAAGTTTGATCAGGATTCTACTATCTTTTTGCTTGGAGCTGCTTAGATGTATTTCTCAAGTTCTTATCTTTGCTACTATGGCTCTTTTTTTTGGGATTATGCTTCTTTTATTATTGTGCACTGATGTTTTAAGTACAAGACAGATGTTTTAATGATGTACTGGGTTTTATGTATTTCATACATATGATGTAACCAAGTTTTGAACTACGATGCTTTATGATTAATAAAGTTTTAAATTTTCCGCTGCTATTTTACATCTGTCTTGTAATGTTTCTGTTTCTGTTTACCTATAACGCTTCACGAAACTTAATGCATTATCTTAATGAGTGACATTAACGGATGTGGGGTGTCACACGGGGCTTCTCCCGATCTGATGGCAAAGTGTTTTTCGGTATTCCTAAAGGATTTGGCTGTGCTTTGGTTTAGGCAATTCAATAGCGAATTAATCGGCTTCTGGAATGAACATGTGGATAGGTTCATGGGACAGTTCAGAGTTCATATAACTCGTACAAATAATGTGATGACAAAGACCAGCGGAAGCACCTAGAAGTTTCCAAGAGAGGTTCAACGCAGTTGTGGCTTCAGTGGATAAGCTAGAACCATCGTTGATCTTAATGGCGGCCGTTCTGGAGGGGTCAAAAAATTCAAATTCAAATCAAGTTTGCAAAGGGATCCCAACGAGTTTTATTTTGAAGAAGACATGTACTCGTGTCAAGAGGATACATAAACATAGAGTAGGATTGAAGCTAATGTTTTGAATGATCAAGAAACGCTTGAGGCAAGAATCAAGTGTGATAAAAAGAAAAAGAAAGTAGAAAATGAGCACGATGGATCGAAGAAAAGCAAGAGGGGCAGAAATTTCCCTCCTACACGAAATTGAATGAATCCTTGAAGTAGATATAGTTGGATACTGTGACGACCCCCAAACCCCCGTACTACGGTGGCAAGGGTAATCTTTGGAATATAACACATAAACAATAGCAGCAAAACATAAATAAATCATTACACAGATAATGAACAGCAAAATACACCGAATAAATATAATCATCAAAGTTACACAGTACAGGATCATTCTTAGCACAAAATACAGTTTCAGTTCAATATAAAATGTCTGCAGCGGAACAAACAAAATATACATAACATAGTCTGAAACAGTAAAAGAAACGATAAAGTCCAGCTCCAGCTCCACAGCTGCCCAGAATGAGTCTGCTAAAACCTAAATACAAGGCTGCCCGTGTAGAAATAAGGGCACCCGAGTTTGCAAAGTGAAACAAACTACGAGTCTGTCGTGGGACTGGTATGAGAAATCTACTTAACTGCTTAAACAACAATAACAAGGCAAATCATAGGACCATGCCACTTTCGCGGAACGGGTTTACTCTAGTGATTGCCAGTGCATATAATAAAACAAATCATTAAACAACGCAATGCTTTTTATAAAGAATGAAGCCGATATAAGACTCAAGTCCCATCACACAATGCAACGCAAACCGGAGGATAGAGTTTTACCTTATATTGGCCAAAATATGTTTGATATGTATAAATCAAATTCATTTGATATTATTACTAGTGCATATATGTTTCACAAGCAAATTCAATCATAAATATCAATCATAGACGGCATGGGTACCATATATCATGTCGCCTAATATATATATACAATCAAACCCGCACGATGTCGTATTTGGAAATTGGATTTCCGTCATAAACCAAGGCAAAAGATAGTCCTTACCGAATTCGAGACTCTCTAGCCCGAGCCTCAGGTCAGAGCTCGAGTGACCTTTGGATCTTCAGGGCCGGTCCACACGTAGTGGATTAAATAAAACCCTGAACTATACGTCTCCCCACCCTATGGGGCATAAATGAGCCAAATTACTCCATATCCGAGGCGCCTTGCATCCCAACAACCACATAGGTGAAAATAATATAAATGTCAGCCAGTTTAAGCACCGACACCACCTCTAGCTATAAAGAGACGCATGTTCTCCCTGAGTCCTTCTCCCGTTTCTGGTTCATACCGGGGTGTGAGGTTCGCAAATCCACGCTATACACAAAGTTGGGCCACGGAGGCCGTGCTTTGATCATCAACCACAAGACTTTGCTTTGCAACAGAAGCCATGATCACTGCATCTTAGGCATGCCACATAGGCATTTCACTCCATACGAATGATTTCTATCAATATATAACCTCTGAGCTCGTACGTCTCCGAGAAGGGCGTTAACCAAGAGAATAAATTCTCCACTGCCAAACAGATATATATTTAATAGAGATCGATCAGCATAGAACAAAATCCAATGTCAGACACACGGTCCATTTTCAAGTCCGTTCTGGGTCTGAACGAAACCGGAGGCACCATATTCCTCGCATATCCATACAATCAACACATACGTCTAAACGACTACTACTTCAGTCCCTTCAAGGTAGCTACTCCAATCAGGAACCTCAGTAATGCCCATCCATCCGATATGAAAATCGACGGTCTTGAACCGTCTTCATATCTTCGATTTCGAATCGTCGATCAATTATTTGAAGTGAGAATTAACTCGGCCTTTTCAAATAATTCGCGTATATTTAAAATTCAACTCGATTCTTCCTATGGTTAAATTATTCGGCATTTACGTTTCAGTTCTTTAGTATAATTTTCATGTCAAACACATTCAACCATCAAATATCAAGCAAACCAAGTAAAATTGGTTTATTTCCATTCCATATCGCATATAATATTTTATAACGAAATTTCCGCCATTTTTATTTATTTAAAAATGGCCTTATTTAATTAAACGACGTTTCAGGTCGTGCCATGGCACTGGCGCTGTTTTTCTCCAAATTTGTTTTACACATATCTGAAAATCTAGCCGTTGGATCTTAACAAAGTTTATATCGTTGGTAAGATCTCTCAAATGCGAACCCAACGGTTCCAGTTTCGTCAAAATCCGATGGTCGGATATTTCGGTATAATCGTTTAAAATTACGATTTCAAAACGCGATCTGCACGGCCTCGATTCGTTTTAATTTTAATTTATATTTATATATACATATAAATATAATTCATTCGACGATTTCTATATCGTTTTCACTTCAAAAATTTTACTAACGCCTTTAAATTTTGGAAAATTTCGCCATAACCTCCTTTGTATGGGAAGGGTCGGGAAAATCCCCAAATAGCCACATGGGCGTCTCATCTCAAAAAGAAAAAGAAATGGCCAATCGGCTCATAAAATCATCACCCAAGCAAAACGGTAAATGTGTACCTATTTGTCGGGCACAAAATTTTATTCCTCTTCTCTAGCCTCTTTGCTATAACATGTTCAACAAATATGCATGTACATGTGTGCAACTCTAATCACTTATCAATTTTCAATTCAGTTTCATACATGATTCGATTCAGTTTAATCTTACCGCTCCTTCCAATGTTGCATACATAAGTTAAAAACCATATTATTAGCTAATTAATAAATATTTCAACTCATGCATATTTATTCGAACAAGAGGTCATTTCGACACTTCATACTTCATATAAAAATGATATTTTTAGCGAAGTAAAATATATTTCAACACATGACTATTTTATTTAGTCCCTGTCCATGTTAAAAATACTATTCATACCAAACCAATATTTATTTCAACACTTGTATATTTTTAGCGAGTCACATACATGATAAAAATGATATTTTTGTCATCAAAAATATTTATTCAACACATGAATGTTTTAACACTTCATATTCTAAATAAAAAGGTAATTTTTATTGTTCACTTCATATATTCAACACATGAATGTTTCAACTTCACTTATACGATAAAAATATGATTTTTATCGTTCTAGTCCTTTATTCAACACATGAATGTTCTCTACAGTTCATATATATAAAAAAATGTGATTTTTATTGTTAAAAGAATTTATTTAAAACACGAATGCCATTCCACAAATGAATTTCTGTTCAACGAATGAATTTCTATTCAACACATGAATGCACTCTATACATGAATTTTATTTACTTCGTACTTATGATAAAAGTGTAATTTTTTATCGTTATATGGATTTATTCTATACATGGTTATTCTTCAACACATGAATATATTTTCTCAACACATGAATACGGTTTCAACAACTGAATACGGTTTCAACACATGAGAATAAAGTTTCAACAAATGAATATGGTTTCAACACATGAAAATAATTCTAACACATGGATATTATTGAAAATTTCGACAGCATAACAGCAGGGTAGTTAAACCGGCACCATCCCGAAGACGGCTCCTCGCTCTACCTTAAAACCTTGCGGTTTTTGACAATGGGGTTCATGCATCTAGTTCGCATGCAGGCGACATGTTTTATTTTCAATTCTACGGTCTAATCCTATGTGGTTTCAACCAAAATAATTCTCAACCACAAACGGGTATTTTTCAACCACGATCAATCAATTAACAACCACAAACAATTCTAATCAACCATTCGCTATCAACCAATTTTTCACACCAATCACAACCAATAAATATCGTCCATGGTTTGTGGACGAGGGGAGTATTTATATATATATATATATATATATAAATATATTTCACTTTTATTTCAACACTTTTCACTGCATATATGTTTCAAATAACGCTTGTATAATTTATACATCGCTCATACAACTTATACAACACATGTACATGAGGTATACAATGCGTATATAATTTATACTCCGCTTATATAACTTATACAACACGCTTTCAATTTAGAGATCTCGCATTGGTTTGTTGCTTTGCTAAAAATTCTAGCGAGCTCAGAAAAATCCGCGGTCTCTTCTAGAATGTAGAGAGCCTCCTTGCGGTCACGATGTTTCCTGTTTCATCGAATTTCGTCAATACACGATAAAGATATGATTTTTCAAAGTTTGCAACACTTAAAAGTGTTGTTTTCAGTTCAATTAAACTAAAGCTGATACCTTTAAAAGATATTCAAAACTAGGTTTTGAAAATTCGTGGAATCCGTAGCACTTTGTTCCGATCAGGTTGTACCACCTGAAAGAAGGGAGAGAGGCGCCTCCGCACGTGGGTGAGGCATCAGATCCGATCGCCTCTGGCGATCCTGGCGGCGACGTGAAGTGCGGATGTTCGTGGGCGTGGATCTCGAGGTAGGGGCGACGTGATGGGGTGAATCAGGTATGGATTTAAAGAGGGGAGGCGACGCTTCCAAGATCGGGTGGTGGCGAAGTCGAGCGTTGGATGTGGCAGCGGCGATTTGGTCGGGAAGGAGGGAGGCGGGTTTCCGTCGGGTGCGAGGGTTACGGGGGGGTTTTGATTTAATTTTTATTTTAAAATTATGAAGGAGAATTTCTATTGGGTGATGGTTTTATTTAATTTTAAAATAGTGTTTCTCCACACGGACACCAATTCAAACCCAACGACTGTCGCCCCTAGCTAAATACCCCATCCCGGACACAATGGGATATGTTTCATAAGCCAATTCGACTGTTACAGTCGGTTATTTTTCAAATTAAAGTATAAAACATTCAAATTCAATTTTGAACGTACATTTTAATTTGCCGGGGCCACATACTACTTCTAAAAATTCCCCAAAAATTTATCTAGCTATGTTGGGATGATACGGTCCCAACAAAATTGATTTCATCGAATTCTGAGACCGTTTGAAAAATGGCCCTTTTCTGGTTGACCCGATTTGACTGAAATCGACCAAACACATTTTCTTCTACCACACTCACGTATTGATTTCTAAAATTATGGAAAATTCAACTTAGCAATAAATTGACATCCCGGAGCCAACAAAAGTGGTTTCGTCAAATTCTGAGGTCGTTTGCAAAATCACTATTTTCAAGGCTTTAATATTATTTAAAAATGGAATTTTTAAATTCTGACTCAATTTCTGCTTAAATTAATCAAAATAAAATTTTTAAACTGGCTCAAATTTTTCCGGGTTGTTACAGACTCCCCCACTTAAAACTTTTCATCCCCGAAAAGGAAACAACAGTACGAAACAAGACGGAAATGTGAAGTATTGTAAATGTACCTTGCACCAGGATTAGTCAGAAATGTCCACTCTGCATTTGGGATAAGCTTGCTTAATGCTCTCCTCAGTCCCCCAAGTACAGTCTCTAGGATCACTACTCCATTGCACTTTAACTAAATGAACCTTCTTGTTCCTTAGCTCTTTGGTTTCTTTGCCAACGATCTTCATCGGCTCTCTTCTGACTGCCAATTCTGAAGTAATATCCAAATCCCATTGTGTTGCTTCTTCCACAATAGAGTCTGGATCATGCACATGTTTTCTGAGTTGAGACACATGAAATACATTATGTACACAGGAAACCAATCCGGTAATTGAACTCGATAAGCAAGAGATCCAATCCGTTCAAGAATAGGAAAGGGACCAATAAATCTCGGTGCCAACTTCCCAGTTTTGCCAAATCCGATTACTCCCCTCATCGGAGAAACTTTAAGATACACATAATCGCCAACAGCGAATGACACATCTCTTCTTCTAGAATCCGCATAACTTTTCTGTCGGCTTTGAGCGGTTTGTAATTGTTTCTTGATGAGATCGACTTTGTCCGAAGCATCACGAATCATATCGGGTCCCAATACAAGTCTATTTCCAGTTTCAACCCAACAGGCAGGAGATCTGCAAGGTCTATCATATAACACTTCAAATGGTGACATTTTCAGGCTCGCTTGATAACTGTTGTTGTATGAGAATTCGGCCAAATGCAAATAGTCTTCCCATGATCCGCCATAATCAATAATACAAGCCCGCAGTAAATCCTCAAGTATTCTGTTTACCCTCTCAGTCTGGCCATCTATCTGAGGGTGGTAAGCGGTGCTTAGGTTCAGTTTTGTTCCCAATTCTGTCTGGAATGCTTCCCAGAATTTGCTAGTAAATAGTGGATCTCTATCACTGATTATACAGAGCGGCACTCCATGTAGTCTAACAATTTCTTTGAAGTAAATATACGCTAAACTTTGAGCCGTTCTATTGGATCTGACAGGTATGGAATGGGCGGTCTTCGTGAGACGATCTACGATCACCCAAATACTGTCATTACCTTTCTTTGATTGGGGCAAACCATCTATGAAATCCACGGAAATATGTTTCCACTTCCATCCTGGAATGTCTAATGGTTGTAATAATCCAGCCAGTTTCTGTTGATCGCTTTTGACCATTTGGCTAGTAGAGCACCTGCGAACATATAAAGAAATGTCTCTTTTCAACAACTTCCACCAGAATGTGCGCTTAAGATCGTTGTACATTTTGCTCACACCCGGATGGATACTCAACTTGGACTTGTGACATTCATCCAGTACCTCCCTTCTGAGCTCAAGAATGTTTGGAACACAAATCCGACCTTTTAACCTTAGAACCCCTTGGTTATCGATCTGGAAACTCGAGGGTTCGCCTTTCTGAATTCCCTCTCTGATCCTCTGAATGAAGTGATCATCCTTCTGAAGAGCAGATATTTAATCCATCAATGAAGTCGTAATAATGAAACTGGCGATGATCACATTCTTTCTACTAAGCGCGTCCGCCACAACATTGGCTTTCCCTGGACTGTACAGAATCTCAAAATCATACGCTACAAGAAACTCTAGCCAACGCTGTTGTCTCAAATTCAGATCTTTCTATGTGAACAGATACTTCAATGACTGATGATCTGTATATAGTTCGAATTTCTCACCTAAGAGATAATGTCTCCAGATTTTCAAAGCAAATATGATGGCCAACAACTCAAGATCATGAGTTACATAGTTCTTTTCATGTGGCTTTAATTGACGACTAGCATAAGCGACAACTTTCCCTCTTTGCATTAATACTGCACGAAGACCCTCTCGAGATGCATCCGTCCAGACTTTCAAGTCTTGATTGCCATCGATAATTGTTAACACCGGAGCAGTTGTCAATCTTAATTTCAGTTCCTGGAAAGCTGTTTCACATTCAGGAGTCCACTTAAATTTAGCATGCTTCTTAGTAAGCTTTGTTAACGAACTGGATATCTTCGCAAAGTCTTCGACGAATTTCCGATAATAACTGGCCAATCCAAGAAAACTTCGAACTTCTATGGGAGTAGTAGGTTGTTTCCAGTCTTGAATTGCTGTAACTTTGCTTGGGTCAACAGCATTCCCTTGTTTTGATATGACGTGGCCAAGGAACTTGACTTCGTCTTGCCAAAAGATACTCTTGGAGAATTTAGCTTTCAGAACATTCCTTCTCAGAATCTCTAGAACTTGTTCTAAATGTTTTTCATGCTCAGCTTTCGACTTGGAGTAGATTAGAATATCGTCGATAAATACCAGAACAAATTTGTTCAAGACACCATGGAACACTCTATTCATTAGATCGACGAAGTATGCTAGAGCGTTACACAAGCCGAACGACATTACTAACCAATCGTAGAATAAATCGGGACCTCTGAATGCTGTCAGAGGAACACATTCCTCGGTAATACGTAATTGATGGAAACCTGTAGCTAGGTACATCCTGGAAAATACTTGGGCTCCATTCAGACGATCCAACAAATCATCAATTCGCGGCAATGGATATTTGTTCTTTAATGTCTGCTTATTCAAGTCATGATAATCCACGCATAGCCGGAGAGCACCGTCTGACTTCGGGACGAACACCACTGCTGCTCCCCAATCAGAGAAACTGTGTCTAATCAGACCCTTCCATACAAGCTGTTGAGTTTGATTGTCTAATTCTTCTTTCTCCTTTAAAGACATTCTTCGAATAGTGTGCACTACTGGTCTCGCATTCGGAATTAAAGCGATCTTGAAATCAATCTCTCTTTGCGGAGGTAAGCTGGCAACTTCTTTGAACACATCTGCATTATTCTTGACGACTGGAATATTTTCTATTTCGGCCGAGATATTTTCTGTGACAACAGGAATATGATCTATTCGAGCAGGAGAAACATCAAGAGCTGACCAATAGTCTTTTCTATCCGAATTCGGACCTTCACATGGTATGGTTATATAATTTCCTGATTTAGTCCTTGTCTTAACGACTCTCTTGGCGCATTTAATCTCAGCTTCGTATTTGGTTAACCAATCCAATCCCAAAATAAGATCAAATTCTGTAAAATTCATGATGATCGAGATGGTAAGGAACCGAGGAAGGGAAAAAGAAACAGGCACCCCACAAATCCAAATAAGATTGAGGGAACCCCCAACCAGATTATGAACAGTGATGGGTTCCTTGAGCTTCTTCAATTTCAAATCCAATTTCTCAACCGCATTACGTGCAATAAAGCTTCGCGATGCGCCTGTATCAAACAGTACTTTAACTGGAATGTTCTTGACGTTAAGCATGCCTTCCAAAACATCTGACCTTTCCTGTCTAGCTGAGGATGTTGGATCTTCTACCACTTCATTTACATGTACTGCTTCAGATTCCTTTGATAGCTGGCAACCCTTTGAAAGATGGCCAGTTTGATGGCATCGATCGCATTTTCTATTCTCTTGAAACTTCTTCTTGGATTTAAATCCGCCCTTTCTTTGTTTCTTTAGAGATCTGCAACTTATCGGCAAATGTCCTGGCTTATTGCAGTTATTGCACATGGCAGTCGTTACTGGTTCCTTCCCTGGCTTGGCCCTTTTTCGATTAACTTTAGGCTCCTTTCTGATCTCAGGCATCGTACTGGCCTCAAGCTGCGTACTTGTCTCTGGGTAATCAGTTTCAATTTTCCTTTGGTCGCTAGAACTGACTTCCTCTTCGTCGCACAACATACCGTTCTTGTCGAGATCCTCATACTGGTAAGCCATGTATATCATTTCAGAAAAAGGAAGCTTCACATGTCCCATTACACTATTCTGATACTTTCTTCGAAGCCCGTTAATAAACCTCAGATTCTTTCTCTTCGGATTTTGAATTAGATGCGGGGCAAAACGAGAAAGTTCATCGAATTTCTTATGATATTATGGAATATCCATATCTCCTTGGATCAGATAGTAGAATTCATCACATAGCCGCTCAGTTGCTTCTGGAGGAGTAAACATTTCTTGGAAAATTTCTTTAAATCTATCCCAGGTAATATTACCTACTGGATCATCCTTAATAACTGTTTCCCACCAGAACAAAGCTTCGTCTTTGAGTGCCCAAGATGCCAGTAATCTTTTCTGATCATCTCTGAGCTGCAGACGCTCAGGAATTCTTTCAGAAGGACGCAACCAATCTTGTGTTTGACTAATGAATTCATTTCCCGAGAATGGTACTCCACCCAGATTTCGATATTTCTTTAATAGGGCTTCTAGATCTGGTTCTGCATTCCTTCTATTTCTGACACTCATTTCTAGTACTTCTGCAAATAGCAGACCAAGTGTCAGGTCAACAGAAAAGATATTTTAAAGCATAGAGACATATACTTGAATGTAAATGTGTCTACTGGGGTGTATTTCATTCTGCTATACTCATACTAGGACCTTACTGATCCTATCTATAATGAGTTATTCGTCATAGAACTCTACTGGTTCTATCTCTGACGAGTTCGTTAATATGTTATATTCCTGAGCTAAGCTTAACCAAAGCTCTGATACCACGTGTGACGACCCCCGTACCCCCGTACTACGGTGGCAAGGGTAATCTTTGGAATATAACACATAAACAATAACAGCAGAACAGAAATAAATCATTACATAGATAATAAATAGCAAAATACACCGGATAAATATAATCATCAGAGTTACACAGTACAGGATCATACTTAGCACAAAATACAGTTTCAGTTCAATATAAAATGTTTGCAGCGGAACAAACAAAATATACATAACATAGTCTGAAACAGTAAAAGAAATGATAAAGTCCAGCTCCACAGCTGCCCAGAATGAGTCTGCTAAAACCTGAATACAAGGCTGCCCGTGTAGAAAAAAGGGCACCCGAGTTTGCAAAGTGAAACAAACTACGAGTCAGTCGTGGGACTGGTATGAGAAATCTACTTAACTGCTTAAACAACAATAACAAGGCAAATCATAGGACCACGCCACTTTCGCGGAACGGGTTTACTCCATTGATTGCCAGTGCATATAATAAAACAAATCATTAAACAACGCAATGCTTTTTATAAAGAATGAAGCCGATATAAGACTCAAGTCCCATCACACAATGCAACGCAAACCGGAGGATAGAGTTTTACCTTATATTGGCCAAAATATGTTTGATACGTATAAATCAAAGTCATTTGATATTATTACTAGTGCATATATGATTCACAAGCAAATTCAATCATAAATATCAATCATAGACGGCATGAGTACCATATATCATGTCGCCAAATATATATACAATCAAAACCGCATGATGTCGTATTTGAAAATTGGATTTCCGTCTTGAACCAAGGCAAAAGATAGTCCTTACCGAATTCGAGACTCTCTAGCCCGAGCCTCAGGTCAAAGCTCGAGTGACCTTTGGATCATCAGGGTCGGTCCACGCGTAGTGGATTAAATAAAACCCTGAACAATACGTCTCCCCGCCCTATAGGGCGTAAATGAGCCAGATGACTCCATATCCGAGGCGCCTCGCATCCCAAAAACCACATAGGTGAAAATAATATAAATGTCAGCCAGTTTAAGCACCTACACCACCTCTAGCTAGAAAGAGACGCATGTTCTCCCTGAGTCCTTCTCCCGTTTCTGGTTCATACCGGGGTGTGAGGTTCGCGAATCCACGTTATACACAAAGCTGGGCCACGGAGGCCGTGCTTTGATCATCAACCACAAGACTTTGCTTTGTACCAGAAACCTTGATTACTGCATCTTAGGCATGCCACACAGGCAGTTCACTCCATACGACTGATTTCCATCGATATACAACCTCTGAGCTCGTACGTCTCAAAGAAGGCGTTAAGCAAGAGAATAAATTCTCCGCCGCCAAACAGATATATATTTAATAGAGATTGATCAGCACAGAACAAAATCCAATGTCAGACACACAGTCCATTTACAAGTCCGTTCTGGGTCTGAACGAAACCGGAGGCACCATATTCCTCGCATATCCGTACAATCAACACATACGTCTAAACGGCTACTACTTCAGTCCCTTCAAGGTAGCTACTCCAATCAGGAACCTCAGTAACGCCCATCCATCCAATATGAAAATCGTCGGTCTTGAACCGTCTTCATATCTTCAATTTCGAATCGTCGATCAATTATTTGAAGTGAGAATTAACTCGGCCTTTTCAAATAATTCACGTATATTTAAAATTCAACTCGATTCTTCCAATGGTTAAATTATTCGACATTCACGTTTCAGTTCTTTAGTATAATTTTCATGTCAAACACATTCAACCATCAAATATCAAGCAAACCAAGTAAAATTAGTTTATTTCCATTCCATATCGCTTATAATATTTTATAACGATTTTTCGCCATTTTTATTTATTTAAAAATGGCCTTATTTAATTAAACAACGTTTCAGGTCGTGCCGTGGCACTGGCGCTGTTTTTCTCCAAATTTGTTTTACACATATCTGAAAATCTAACCGTTGGATCTTAACAAAGTTTATATCGTTGGAAAGATCTCTCAAACGTGAACCCAACGGTTCCAGTTTCGTCGAAATCCGATGGTCGGATCTTTCGGTATAATCGTTTAAAATTACGATTTCAAAACGCGAACTGCACGACCTCGATTCGTTTTAATTTTAATTTATATTTATATATATATAAATATAATTCATTCGACGATTTCTATATCGTTTTCACTTCAAAAATTTCACTAACGCCTTTAAATTTTGGAAAAATTCGCCATAACCACCTTTGTATGGGAAGGGTCGGGAAAATCTCCAAACAGCCACACGGGCGTCTCATCTCAAAAAGAAAAAGAAAAAGCCAAGCGGCTAGCTAATCGGCTCATAAAATCATCACCCAAGCAAAACGGTAAATGTGCACCTATTTGTCGGGCACAAAATTTTATTCCTCTTCTCTAGCCTCTTTGCTACAACCTGTTCAACAAATATTCATGTACATGTGTGCAACTCTAATCACTTATCAATTTTCAATTCAGTTTCATACATGATTCGATTCGGTTTAATCTTACCGTTCCTTCCAATGTTGGATACATAAGTTAAAAACCATATTATTAGCTAATTAATAAATATTTCAACTCATGCATATTTATTCGAACAAGTGGTCATTTTGACACTTCATACTTCATATAAAAATGATATTTTTAGCGAAGTAAAATATATTTCAACACATGACTATTTTATTTAGTCCCTATCCATGTTAAAAATACTATTCATACCAAACCAATATTTATTTCAACACTTGTATATTTTTAGCGAGTCACATACATGATGAAAATGATATTTTTATCATCAAAAATATTTATTCAACACATGAATGTTTTAACACTTCATATTCTAAATAAAAAGGTAATTTTTATTGTTCACTTCATATATTCAACACATGAATGTTTCTACTTTACTTATACGATAAAAATATGATTTTTATCGTTTTAGTCCTTTATTCATCACATGAATGTTCTCTACAGTTCATATATATAATAAAAATGTGATTTTTATTGTTAAAAGAATTTATTTAAAACACGAATGCCATTCCACAAATGAATTTCTATTCAACGAATGAATTTCTAGTCAACACATGAATGCACTCTATACATGAATTTTATTTACTTCGTACTTATGATAAAAGTGTAAATTTTTATCGTTATATTGATTTATTCTATACATGGTTATTCTTCAACACATGAATATATTTTCTCAACACATGAATATGGTTTCAACAAATGAATACGGTTTCAACACATGAGAATAAAGTTTCAACAAATGAATATGGTTTCAACACATGAAAATAATTCTAACACTTGGATATTATTGAAAATTTCGACAGCATAACAGCAAGGTAGTTAAACCGACACCATCCCGAAGACGGCTCCTCGCTCTACCTTAAAACCTTGCGGTTTTTGACAATGGGGTTCATGCATCTAGTTCGCACGCAGGCTGCATGTTTTATTTTCAATTCCACAGTCTAATCCTATGTGGTTTCAACCAAAATAATTCTCAACCACAAACGGGTATTTTTCAACCACGATCAATCAATTCACAACCACAAACAGTTCTAATCAACCATTCGCTATCAACTAATTTTTCACACCAATCACAACCAATAAATATCATCCATGGTTTGTGGACGAGGGGCGTATATGTATATATATATATATATATATATATATATATATATATATATGTGTGTGTGTGTGTGTGTGTGTGTGTGTGTGTATTTCACTTTTATTTCAACACTTTTCACTGCATATATGTTTCAAACAACGCTTGTATAATTTATACATCGCTCATATAACTTATACAATACATGTACATGAGGTATACAATGCGTATATAATTTATACTCCGCTTATATAACTTATACAACACGCTTTCAATTTAGAGTTCTCACATTGGTTTGTTGCTTTGCTAAAAATTCTATCGAGTTCAGAAAAATCCACGGTCTCTTCTATAATGTAGAGAGCCTCCTTGCGATCACGATGTTTCCTGTTTTATCGAATTTCGTCAATACACGATAAAGATATGATTTTTCAAAGTTTGCAACACTTAAAAGTGTTGTTTTCTGTTCAATTAAACTAAAGCTGATACCTTTCAAAGATATTCAAAACTAGGTTTTGAAAATTCGTGAAATCCGTAGCACTTCGTTCCGATCAGGTTGTACCACCTGAAAGAGGGGAGAGAGGCGCCTCCGTGCGTGGGTGAGGCGTCAGATCCGATTGCCTCTGGCGATCCTGGCGGCGGCGTGAAGTGCGGATTTTCGTGGTCGTGGATCTTGAGGTAGGGGCGACGTGCCGGGGTGAATCGGGTATGGATTTAAAGAGGGGAGGCGGCGCTTCCAAGATCGGGTGGTGGCGAGGTCGGGCGTGGGCTGTGGCGGCAGCGATTTGGTCGGGAAGGAGGGAGGAGGGTTTCCGTCGGGTGCGAGGGTTACGGGGGGGTTTTTTGATTTTATTTTTATTTTAAAATTATGAAGGAGAATTTCTATTGGGCGATGGTTTTATTTAATTTTAAAATAGTGTTTCTCCACACGGACACCAATTCAAACCCTACGACTGTCGCCCCTAGCTAAATACCCCCATCCCGGACACAATGGGATATGTTTCGTAAGCCAATTCGACTGTTACAGACAGTTATTTTTCAAATTAAAGTATAAAACATTCAAATTCTATTTTGAACGTACATTTTAATTTGCCGGGGCCACATACTGCTTCTAAAAATTCCCCAAAAATTTATCTAGCTATGTTGGGACGATATGGTCCCAACAAAATTGATTTCGTCGAATTCTGAGACCGTTTGAAAAATGGCCCTTTTCTGGTCGACCCGATTTGACTGAAATCGACCAAACACATTTTCTTCTGCCACGCTCACATATTGATTTCTAAAATTATGGAAAATTCAATTTAGCAATAAATTGACATCCCGGATCCAACAAAAGTGGTTTCGTTGAATTATGAGGTCGTTTGCAAAATCACTATTTTCAAGGCTTTAATATTATTTAAAAATGGAATTTTTAAATTCTGACTCAATTTCTGCTTAAATTAATCAAAATAAAAATTTTAAACTGGCTCAGATTTTTCCGGGTTGTTACAGATACGTGGGGGCAATTCCCATATCGAAAACCAGCTCCCAGGGATCCTACTGAAATGTAAATAATGTCTGGAAAATTCTGCCTATTCCATGAGTTGGACGGGAATGACATATCGGAGTGTAGGCACCTCCAAGATAAGATAGAGGAGCATGTCAAGAGCGAACATCTCCAAGGCTACATAGATACGGGAATGACGGTGGCTGAGCGTATGCAATCGTATGCGGCCTAGAATCAAAGATGGCCTCGGTCCAAAGGATAAATCATCACCTCATGATAGAGGTGGTGATGAAAAAACTGATTGACTCTTGACTCAATTACTCGATCGCTTATTCATATGCAAGGTCGTGATCCGGTCCTCAGGCATGCGCTAAGTGGATATCAGGTCATGGAGCCTGGAGGGGCTCTTTCCTGTTCAGTTTTTTCCTTTTTGCATTGTGTTTTTGTATTTGCTTTAAATCATCCCTTAGCGGCGAATAATATGGGTTATGTCTTTACTTCAACCGGACATATGAAGTCAGAGACCCCGGCCATGAGCTCCTATCGCTAAGTAGTGATTGGATGGGTTCATGTGATTTGGCTACTAGTCATGGTGACTTGATGGACTTGTTGGAACCAGTCATTGGTTCCTTTCACCAGAGGTGAATGGATCAATCTATGCAAGTGAACTACAAGTTCCTCCACGGGAGAGTGATCAGACGAACTTGTATCAATGATCTACAGTCTCCTTTTTCCGTAGCACTCCTGGAAGAGTTTGTATCCTTAAACTACGATCTCCCTCATACGAGAGTGATGAGATGAGTTCATATCGATGAACTATGGGTTCCGTCATCGGAGGTGATTGGATAAACTCATAATGATGAACTACGAATTTCTTCACCGAAGCGTGATTGGAAGAATTTATATCAATGAGCAACAGATTCCCTTACAAGATGGTGGCAAGATTGCCGACTGCGGCTCGAGTATGGATTACACTCGCATTGGATAATCCCGACGAGGCCATGGATTTTGGATTTCTTGGATTTGCATTTGGATATCTCTTATAATATGATCCGGTGCTATCTGGTTTTCTATTATTACAATCCAGCGCGATAGTGAATTTATGCTCTTCATATATCAGACTTCTACTAGGATTTCTGTCAGATTCATATATTTCTGGATTTATCCAAAACACGTATTCCACCAAAAGACATTTTTGGGTGGTAAGTGTTGATCTGCCACTTTGCAAGGCAGTCACATTATGAATTTTCGACTATCGTAGTGATTAGGACTAGAGCATGAGCTTAGGCAAGCTTGGATGCACTTAATCGAACCAGCAAAACTCTAAAAAACATGGATATTACATGCTTGGATTTATGTTCGACGTGACTTGGCTTGACCAAGCAACTCATCATTTTATCGCAGTTCGAATAATCCAGCTTGGCTTGGGTCCCACTATTTAGTATTGGGATTGAATCTGAAAGAAGGAAGTAGGGGAAAGGAGATCCCCCGGATCAAAATTCTTGGATTGACTATGTTGAATCGGGTAGGAATGTGGTTGTGGGACATGCTCCACCACTCGAACGTGGTCAACCCACTACTTCTACAACTCCGAAGATGGTTCCACTTGTCTTGGTTGAACCGGATCTGTATTCATCTATAAATAACTGATTTCCCAACATTGCAAAGGATCGAACAGCTTCTTCTTGAAATCATACGAGCAAGGACATTATCATGAAGGAAGACTCACCTTCTTTCTTTATATTTCTTAGATAGAAATTAACCGTATTGTAATCATACAGTATAATAAAAGATAGATTCCACTGTTGACGTGGGAAATTGGCCATGTCACGCCAACGCCGGATTATCCAGAGAATATGCAGAAAAAGTAAACGACACCTAGATTTATAGTGGTTTGGTAATGTATCTACATCCACTGTGAGGTAACTTCACATAATTATATTGTATGCCAAATCCAATCCTTTTCTTTATAAAGTTATGTATTGAGAATAACAAAGTTCTTGCTAATTTGCTATTAAGTCCCAAAGGTAAGTATGATCTACCTATGTCAAAGAAAGCCCAAGTGCAAGCCAAGTGTCAAAGTGTTAAGGTGATCTTCCTAAAGAAGTTCACAAGTTCGAAGAAGATTTTCGAAGAAGATTTCAAAGTCCAAATAGCCATGCGAGAAGCCATTAAAATGCTCAAAAACCAAGAATCCCGAGTCTTATCAATGAGCCAAAAGAGCATGAAAATAACCAAGGAGTGGGCTATTTATATGCAGAGGGGACCACGACCGCGGGGGTATGCAACCACAAAAAACGACTCTCGGGATCAGTACCAAATAGGGGATCGTTACCTACTCGGGAGGTGTTAGTGAAAATTTGTGCTTCGCATTGAAGCACTTCAACTTCATCGCCAACTTTACATCGTATTCAGGGATAGTCTCCATGTCGATCCTGGAAACTCTAAAGTTTGCACTGATTCAGCGAAGGGATGAAAGCACCGATTCCCGAAGTGTTAGAGAAATTCCAACGTGATTTTGGGGATACGGAATCCTATGACTCCAAAATATTGATCCCATATATTTGGTAAATGCTGGTCCGAAAACATAGATGTTTTCTACCTTTCCATGATTCCTACCTATCCACGATTGTTTCGGGGATACGTATCGATCCCGAAATACTTAGCAAAATTTCCATGTTTATCAAGAATTTTGCGACTTCATTTGAATCGCTACGAACTTCCCCTAGTTCGTATTCAAGTCTTAAGCACTCCAATAACCAGAATTCTGAAGCATGACGCCTTTTAAAAAGACAAGTCAACATTTACCACCAAAAACATGTCTTTTTGTAAAAAAAAGAGATTTGGATAGTCCGGAAATCTATAAATCCAAAAGCCGTAATTTGAGAGAAGTCCAAACAGAAATCCAACAACCAATGAACCGGAAATCTAGAAAGCCATGATTGCACCAGATTGTATTAAATAGAAAACTAGAAATCCCAAATTCAATAAAGTCCAACGATCGCTCCAGATCGTATTAAGAGAGAAAACCAAAGCCATAGTATTCGGGGGCCAGAAAGCCAAAGTATCCAGAGCTGGTATAGCCCATACCTGCAAAAAACTAGGTGAATCGCTCTGCCAAGTCCGGACTGAGCAACCCACATCCTACCGGGTAAAATCCATACTCGAGCCATAAGTGAATGATCTTGCCAAGTATTGACAATACCATTCAAATTTGAAATCTAATCAGGTATATTCCACACCCTAGCCTATACCAGGGTAGACTTGCCAAGTCCTGACAAGACGGCCTGACTCTTTCCAAGCATAATCCATACTTGGGGACCATTTTAATATTTTTATACTTAATGTGCAAAGTCCTTACTCATAAAGTTGTTAGAGTTTGAAATTCCGATTTCTTATTTCATACTTTGCAAGCATAGTCCATACGAGCAAAGTAATTTTATTAAAGTTCAAAAAGTTTGAAGTTTTTAATAAAGCTAGAAAAAAGCCTAACGGGTTACCGTCGAGCAGAGAGCACACCTAGGGGTCAAGTCCTAACCCCGTACGTGGGTGAACCGACTTAGCCATTTTTTATTGCAAGTTCATTAGTTGTGAGGAGAATGGTTTGTTGTTCGCAAAGAGCATGCTTAGTGATTTCGTCGATTCCCATACACGGATAGGTGGGCTTAGCCATTCAAAATCCAAAGCTAGAAAAGTTGAACATTTATTAACAAGGAGGTGGTTTATTATCGGGTATTGAGCATGCCTAGGAATCTCAACAGTTCATGTACATGGGTAGGGGGACTCAACCATTCAAACCATAAAACTAGAAAACCAAAAAGCCAAAATCCTAAAGAGTCAGAGAAATCCAAACAACCAAAATCCAAAATCGAAAACCCAAAAGAACCGAAATCTATAAGTCTGAAGAAACCCAGAAATCGAAGTTCATTTAATGATAATTCCATGCAAGTTAGGTCCTTGCTCGCTCCTATCCTGATTAGTAGTAGAGATTGTGCCTGTTCTGGCACCACAGCCTGATTCCTAACATACTGTGCCAGCTCTCAACGTCTGACACGTTCCTCGATCATATCCCAAGTATGCATGCAGTCGTATATTATGGCCATCCAGGTCATGAAACAAACAGTTCTTACCAGAATCCCTCTCCCTATGAGTTGGCTCCCATCTGGGAGGCTTCCTAAAGGGAGTGGTTGGGTGAACCTCCTGAAAGATCTCCTCAATAATTAAGTTAATCCCGCATACCAAGGGAATTTAAGTTCCCTCCTCTGCACATCCCGATCATTCCCAAAAGAAGATTTCCTATTGCCTTTATCCTTGCTAAATTCAGAAGGTCCTCCGCTCTTAGTCATGTTAACCTCAATAACTTGTTTATCATGCTCTTGCATCCTCTTCCCACATAAACCTATCTTCCTTAAAGTAGGATTCGCCAAGATCACTTGGAGGATCTCCTTGCAGTGAGATCTTAAAATCCGACTTATCCAGAACTCTAGAAATAGCAGCCATAAGAACCCTGGAAGGATCTGTTCAATCCACCGGCGTCACCATCGCATTAAACCTTTCCAAGAATTT
The DNA here is from genome assembly GCA_030737875.1 of Allium sativum. Lineage (NCBI taxonomy): Eukaryota > Viridiplantae > Streptophyta > Magnoliopsida > Asparagales > Amaryllidaceae > Allium > Allium sativum. The sequence continues at coordinate 967,593,209 of CM060920.1, forward strand.
TCGTAAAGTTTCACCAGACCTTTGTTCGATTGTCATGAGAGTCATAACGTTCTTGGGTCGAGAGACATGAACCTTGAACTGCTCGATGAACTTTTCAACCAAAACATTTCAGTTGTTAACCGATTTCGATTCCAACTTCCTAAACCACATGGCAACAATGTCCGTGAGGTAAAGTGGGAAACACTTCGCCATGACATTGTACGAAGCCAATAGTACTTCCATGTGTCCCATATAACGCATCAAGTGGGGAGTAGGGTCATTCCTACCATTGAAAGCATCCAGCACCAGCAATTTAAAGTTCGGTGGATTCTGAGGGTTCCTGATATTCTTAATAAATAGGCGTTGAGTAATACAGTCCAAGTTCAAATGAGACACTCCTCCTCGAGTGAAAGGTCGAATCACATTTGCGATTTGACTTCCATTTTCAAGAAACTGCCTCCAATCGTTCAAGCCAACACAGGTGCCCTCAGTGTTTAATTTCAAATTAGTCTCTTGCTGATTTCCAACAAAAACATCCAGTTCAATCTTAACCTGAGAAGCCGCTGTAGGTGAAATCTTAACTCCCGAATCTATAGGAGCACTTCCAACATCCAAACCATCGCGCATCTGCGTTTGAACAAGATTACCAACTCCGGAACCCGCAACTTGACCAACCAAAATATCACGAAGGATCGTACAATCGGGATCTGGAGTGTTGCCCCCACCCTTGCTGGACTGATGCCGATCCGAGGATCGACACCGATTGTAGTGGCCCGAAAAATCCGTACCGATTTGAGCTGACTAATATCCTACACATTCAACCCAAAGTGCACGAAAATTCAGATCATCAATAGAAAGAATTTAGAGGATGAGATAGAAAAGATAGAACTAATAGAATAAAAGAAGGAGAAGAACATCAGAATCAGAGTAAACACGAATCTCACAGCGGAACGAATAACATGTATTATAACATAACTTTGAAATACAAATATGTATGGTATATACATACCATTATCAGAGTACAATACATCATATCATAGCAGAAATAATCTCTAAATAATTAATGGTGAAGTCTTCTGCTTTTAGCTCCTCCAAGTGAATTTGTAAAATCCTGAAACACTTGACTGCCCGTACAAATTTGGGCACCCAAGAGTTTAGGAAAAAACACAACAAAATAAACTTTGGGTCAGTCATGGGACTGGTGTGAGTAAATTCCAACCATACTGTTCAACTTTGAAAAATCCTTTTGAAACAAAAGGATAATAGTAAGACCAGCCCACACATAAACATGGACGACATTTACCTTACTATAACCCAAAATATATTTGATATCAAATCCAGTGATATTATGATAATGTCTAAACAAATAAATATCCAAGTAGCCGAACGCTTGCATCTCACGCTCCACATATATATAGTATAAAATCATAAACCGTAGGGCGCTTATTGGAGAATGGATTCGAACAGACAAGGTATGGGAGCACCTTCCGAACAGTGTACTCTAGAGGGTATACACCTGGATTCAACAAGAACGTCTTGCAACCCGGCCACACATGACCGCTCACTCATTTAGCTTGAGTGTCGCGAATATATTGCCACCACGGTTGTAGGCCATCCAACCGTTATCCGAAGATACAGAATCGAAAAGAAGTATAAATATGAATTTTCTCTAGATCGGTGACAATACACCCTGCTTGGGGACGACCCAACTAGCCATGCTGCCTAGCCAACTTTTGTTACTTCCTGGTTCTGAGGCTAGAGGCTACGTCTCCTTCAGAACATCTGATCACCATTCACTTTGAATGCAACATCGTCAAATCCTTAATCACATATTGATTACACAAATGCACACTGGGTGTAGAATAAAGAGAAGTTACCTTCTCCCCACCAACTTGGTATATTTGTAAAAATCAACGGCGTGACCGTTGGAAATACTCTGTCATACATTCATCCATACAAGTTGTCTTGGGACTGGAAAAACAGAAAGCACCATTTCTGGAACTGGACGACCCTTGCATTTTACTCCGCCTTCAATTATCTTCAGCATAATATAATTCGCAGCACTTATGCCTATACGGAGTGGTTTTCCGGATAATTATATCCAACCGGTCTCCCCGTATTGACAACGATGGTCAAAACACTTCGATAGTCGGTTATTTAACTATCGAAGTAAAAACAACATCCATTCTAATGTATAACTAACATCACACAACCATGGGCACTTTTTATTTAACATTCATTTTTATTATCCCATATCTTACCAGATATTTCTCAAATCCCGTTTTACCCTTTTCACACTCTTGGAAAACATTCCCAGTTATTATCAACTCTTATTCTCCCATATTTCTGATGTATACGTTATTAATGTTTGAAACATTTCCATTCTTTTCACGTTTTTTTTATTTTCTACATTTGGATAATATACACTATCTACATTGGAAAAATATTCCAATTTCATTATAGACATTTTAATATGTTCAACGTTCATTTAAAACACTATTCACTTTAAAAGGTGAATATCATACTATTATAGAAATCTGAACACCTTTATCAAATAACTCTTTATTTAGAAAATCAATACCATTATCTCGTTTACCGAAATCTCTTTCATACTTTATATTCCCAATCCACTTTATAAACTCTGTTCTCTAAGACAACTTCTTATCAAGTTTATAACTAAACACTGATTACATATTCTATTATAATTTATTGGTTTAAGCTAAGTATTAACGATCCTATCAGATTATAATTCCTAAAATAATGTACTTTAATACATTCGACTTCGTCGAATTATAGTTCCAAATCCTAATGGTTTAATTCTAATTGCATTTCGAACATCGAAATGCTGTCATCGTTTTCTGATACGATTCTTCAATTTCTCTTTCTAAACTTATTCTTATATTTTCTTTCGACAAACATCGTTACTTATTATTTTCAAATAAGTGGATTTTAAACTAAACTGTTTACATTTCCTAGGAAGTGCTGCTATATATAAAAATCACGCTTAAGTTTGGTCAACAGCGCTAATTTATCGCTATAGTAAAAACTTGCAATACGTTGTAATATTCTCTTTATAACTAGTCTCAACATCACAGTCACACTTACCTTGTCAATAGCGTTATTTTATCGTTATAGTTCAAACTTGTTATACGCTGTAATATTCCCCTTTATAACTAATCTCGACATAACAGTCACGCTTACGCCTAGTCAACAGCGTTATTTTATCGCTATAGTTCTAAGACTTGCAATACGCTACTATATTCCTTTTGTAACTAATTTTGACATCATTTTTCCCGTTACAAACTGATACTATTCCTTGATAATAGTGAAGCCGTTCAAGTTGGGGTATTCTATTTACCTCTCAGACCTTGATCGACAACGTTCTTACCTTAGAACAGATATAAGTATGTACTCTAATCCCTTATTACTTATAATATACATCAAATCGTATTTCCTTGTTTTATTTTGGAATATGGTTTTATAACACCATATTCATACTTTGAAATCTTCGTTGTTTATGATTATTTATTTAAACATTAACTCTTCGCTTTAACTTCATTCTACAGTGCTATTTATAACTTCTTTACAAGGACCCAGTTAATCTAATAATCATTTTTCAATAAACAGTTGATTTAAATCAACTTCATTCCATCAGTAAATTCGTTAACTGATTTTAATTAGTTCTTACCATTAGATTAATATATTTAATCTAATAATATTTCTAAATTGTTTGTCTTAAAATAATTATCCAAATATTTACTTGTAGGATAACTTCTGCTTATTTAAATGTCAACAATCGTTTTTATTTACTTTAAAAAACAAACTCTAAAATATTGATTTATAATAGAACTTCTATTATAGATTTAAAACTTCACTTTAATTATAAAAATATAACTTTTATAATTAACTTCGTTGATTTGCCTGACGGCTAATCAACTCCTTAACAAAACGATGGGTTTACGGTCGACTGTTACCATTTTCTTAATCGATATCGTTTATTTATTTAGTGAAGCAAATGCTGAATTTTCATTCAACATCAATATTCACACGAGGTTTTAAATGTAATTCGTGTTCAAACAGTGCATATAAAACAAACAGTACATATAAATATCGAGGAATCCGGTCGGATTCCTCCTACCGATTTCCCGCATCCACAGTTATTAGTCAAACAATTAACACTGATTCCATACTAGGGGGTATTAAAATCGACGGAATCAGTATCTAACATATGCAACGATATATATTTCAACCAATTTAATTGTGATCTACCTAAACGATCATCACACAGTATTCAACCGATATTTAAAATATAATAATTTTAAATAGATCGGAGTTAGTGATTTTACTCACATTGGCGCGTTAACCGTTAAATAACGATTTGCGTCAGTCCAGTATCGCACGTTAAAGCCCGCTTACGCTTCTTTTCGAAACTGAATCACACCGTCACCCGCTCATGGCACTCGATCGCCATGTGAACATCACCTGTGAATTCCACTCATGAGCCTCACTATACATATGCCTGCTACTGTCATCAACTTGCGGCTCACACACCATCATCCTCATCTGCGAAGTGCTTTGACATACACTCGCCCATCATCACCTCGAGCCGTTCGCACCAGCTCTGATGCCTCATGGCTCGACCATGACTCCTACATCCGAACAATCTTCGAACAAAACAAATGAGAAGCCAACCATCTTCGAAACGCTGAACGCATCAGCTTCTTATGCCAACATGTATGCTCCATGCGCCACCCTTCAATATGCAACTCCACTTCATTTCCGTACAGTAGTTTACATTTTTTTTCATACCAATCCTTTTCCTGCCTTTACACATGCCGCTCCGGATAACATCCGCCTCCTTTATTCTTCATGCGTCTCCATCCCCATGTATTCTCCGAAACATGCAACTCCTTTATGTACACACACATACTCCCTGCACATTTACTCTTCACATCATGTATAATGATCTCAGCTCTTTATTTATGGATAATAAGATAAGTCAGTGACGACTTCTTCTAGAGATTTATAAACGCAGCTCCCCCTTGTTCATCATGATTAGCCGCACACCACTCTTTCCTCCTTCATGCTCACGTTCTTTCAACACCGTGTATGTACATATGCCAATCTCCTTCCTACGCGCTCCCCTATTCATGACTGTTATTACCACTATATTTGCGGCTAAAGAACCCAACACCCCAGCGCTGTAATTTCTCCAATACCTTCACAAAGCAACAACTGTGGCCATGTATACATACCCATGCACCAACTTACGTACACCCGCCCTACGTTGTCTTCAACCGTGCAAAAGTGCACGCTCCTGTATATTCCGAAACTTCCTGCACGGATACCCTTAGCATTATTTAAACCTCTCACCATGCAGCATATACACAACCATCAGCCTATGCAAGACTCTCCCCTTCCTATTGCGTTTCCATCTCACTGCTTCTACGTCCAATACCACTTGCCTCCTCATCATGGCGTCAACAATACCCGCACTGTGTCATTGAAGAACAGCGACGACCCTACTCACTGCGTTCCACCCAATACTTCACAAAGCTCCACGGTAACACCTCCCTACTTAAGCACACAGTCCATCATTTAAACAAGATCCACTTCCTTCACAAAATGATCCCACTTCCATGCTTTAAACTCCACTATGTTGTCACCACTTCTTACATGAACCCAAACGCACACTCCCTCCACTTGCGTCTCCTCCTGTATTTAATGGTTTCAGGTCCATGCTCCTCTCTATTTCACATGCAACGCAAGCTACAGTATAATCAAAAGAATGGCCATGCGCCACGTTTCACATCTTCATCTAGCCTATCCTCTCTGGTCCGAGGTTTACCCGCTGCCTAGTTTGTTTCACAAATTCCCGAGCTATTTCAAACAACATCGCACTGATTCTTTTTTTGTACTTAATACTGAGGAAGTTTTTGGGTTTTCATTTCTCGAATACAGTGGTTGCGAGCTCCCGTATATTTATATTGTTGAGAACCTTTGTGGTTAAGGAATAGAGTGGGTAGGGTATAGCATAGGGGAATGGTTGTTTGTTTAAGATGTAAGCATTAGCATTTCTTAAGAGCTAAGGAAGGAAAAGTAAAATATATTTAATGGCTAAGTAGAGGATGTGCAAATGTAAAGTAGTGTGTACAGCTACACAAACTTAGAAGATATGACGCCTAGAAGGGTACAACTAAGCAAGCTTAAGGGCAAAGGAAACCATATATTTCATTCAGGGATTTAACGTTTTGGGATATAGGCAAAGGAGTATGGTTTATAGTATGGTATAGAGTATGGACAAATCTTCTTGCGTGGATTTGTTGAAGGGATGGGTCAGCTTGTTTCCTTTGGCTTGAAGGTTCAGGGGTATAGCTCTGTGATGTTAGGTTGGTAGGTGTACATTTTGTTTGATAATTATTTTATATGAATTTAACTTTACTTTGCAAGAAAGTGTATCTCGTCACGACAAATTACGTTCATGTCTGAGCTGTTATGGACAGACATAAGATTACGGTTGTGTCCAGCGAGGTGTCACGATTCTAAAAATATAATAATACCGGTAGATTAACTCATATTTTGAAACCCCAAAATATCGATATAGGGTGCGAAATACTCCAAATAAAAAGTTGCGTATTTAATTAATTAAAAATTAAAGTAAAATTCTAAAAATTAAATTATCGCTATGTCTCAAAAGAACCCTGTCCAAATTTGAATCCGATATCTAGTTATTTCAAATAAACCGTTACGGTCTACAAACGATTCTATAACGACTTTCTGAATATTTAATTTGGAAATATCTTGCAATCTATACACCGAAATCTTGATTTTTCACTTCTGTTAGAAAGATACAGTCCAACAGATTCACACGCTTCTTGTTTCAAAAAAATCCGACTAATAATGAGTCTTGTACACTCAGTTGAAGTTCAGAACGTTAAATTACGAACTGCCGCGATATTACGGGCTCGATTATATTTAATATATATTTTTCTACGTTCAACTTCGTTTTAATTAATATATAAATCCACTTATATTATGAATTCAATATTTAAATTTATTTAAATATTCAAATACAAACCGATAAAAATGCGGGACGTTACACCGATCTAAGGCTGGTTTTGGGGAACTGCCCCCCAAGTCCCAAGCCGATAATTGAGGAATACTATCACTTGTTCCAACATTATTTTCTTGGCACGCAGGCCTTCCAAACTGTTCCATCCTAGTCATAAACGCATCCATATCTCCTTTCACCTTTTGAGGAGTTCTTCTTGTTGTTCCAAACACGCAGTCAAATCCTTTACCACAACATCACTATAACAGAACTGCTATTTTATAGCGTTCTACAACTGCTATGAATAAGAACGATAGCGGTTTCATAACTGCTATATATGAACTTGTTATAAAAAACTGCTAAACTTTTATAACGCTTTGTATGCCGTTATTAAAGATCCCGTTTGATAGCGACGTCTTGTCGCTATGTTATTTTATTACAGTAGCTCATTTTGACTGCTATAATAAATCAAAGAGAAAATATTTATAACACGGTATTGCCGCTATAAAATAAGTGTCCAATAACAGATATCCAACGCTATTAATTAAACATGTTATAGTTTTACTAAACCCTTTGACAGCTCATGTCTACGCCCACATTTATTTGTTCGCCATAATGATACCACTTAGTACATGCTCTTGTATGTAGGATCCATCCCCCTTATAATTAAGTGCTAAACAATAATGTCATCATGTTGTCGACTAAAATTTCGGCAATCTAAACAAGGGCATAAAAGTTTCTCTACATTTCTTATGTTCCTCTTTGCAGCATCTACGAAGATTCTTGCCCCTTGCGAGTACTCCTTGGAAGTTCTATAATGAAAATAAATTAACATAATAGTTGAGTTTTAACAACAAATATTTTTATTTTCTGAAATTAAATACAGTTGAGAATATTGGATTATCTATTTACCTACGTAAATAAACCCAATCTTTTTCCATTAACATACAATTAAGGATACACACGGGAAGAAAGAGTGCTCAAGCACCAAAACTAAATATAAAAAAGATTGCTACAGCATAAAGTACATTAAATTTGTACTCACTCTGTTACGAAAGACAATTTTGTTAGTGAATATTGACATATTTGAATGAACATTTCTTGAACAAAACAAACATTTCAAAAAATAAGAAGAAATGCTTGATTATTGTATAATATGTTAAAAATGCATCTGCCTACCATAGTAAAAGCGAATCAACCATTCCTGAGTGCTACACATTCTTCTTGAAAGATGCAATTCATCATTTTTTAAGTTTGTCTAAAATATGAAACCTAAATTTTTACTGCAGTCAGCCTACGCTCAAAGATATTGTCTTCACGGAATGCTTCGCTCTACGCAGTAACTATTGAACTCTCTTCTAGTCACAACTACGTATTTTAGCATAGGGTCCTAGAATATCCTATTGCCAGTTAACTTCAACCTAATGAGCATTCTAATTGGCATTACTAACCACATCTGCAAGTGGTCTCCTTGATCTTTTGCATATCCTTAGAGTCATTGACCTTTAGCATTTCATCATTTCCCATGTTCACTCTCTTGCCCATGAAATGTCTCATTCACATATATAACCTTAGCAACATTACATATATTGACCACCATAACATCCGCAAAAGCATCTTTACCAGGATCATCTATATTATATTCGCATAACCCTATTATTAAATTGATTATCACACACTATTTTTATAATAACCACATTATCTTTTTTATCAACACAAACTACATTTTCCATAGCAACATGCACATATTTCTCATTTTCATTCCAAAAGCAACCAATGTTCTCTATCCTTTCTATTATATTGTCTACACATTTTGTATCCCTACAATTATAATGTTCATCATAATGTATAACTACTTCCTTGTCAACTAATTTATCCCCAATATCTGTTGAACCCACTACCAACGTTTTTAGCCCCTCCATCACCCAAAAATGCTTAAAACTTCATTTATTGCTAATCTAAACCAATTCCTTCCAATCCACATCAGAAACCAATCGCACCAGTTGTCGCATACTCCTTCATGCAACTATGTTTATGTGGATTACTAAATTATTGAACAAAAATTAAAGTTGAGGCAATGAAAAAGCATGTTGGAGATTTGATTATTCTTTTGACAACCAATCTTCTTCTCTCTTTTTATCCTCTTCATTTATACTCTTAATTTACAAATTTATATAATCAAATTTTGCCAAAATTATTTGTAGTCAATGTAAAAAAGTTACAAACTTTTTTTTTTAAAATAATTGCTACATTTGACTGCAATAGCCTCCACCTGCAGCAACAGCAATCTCAAGATACCCTTTAGATTTTTCATCAACGCAGAGTCAAGAATATACCATATAACATAAAGAAGTGGCTAACAAGTCACACAGAACCATAAATTGCTTTAATATTGTATAGTTAATAAATCAATATGTATCCAATTTATCCAATTGACAAAAATTCGGTATAAACATGTGTATGTTTTAAGTACACATAATTGCCATTTTTGTACCCGATTATTTATACGCCGTCACTTGGTTCTTTGAAGCTAATTATTAATCAAGGGTCAATTGAATTTCTTTTCTTTGAATTCATAATGTAACATGTACATGTAAATTGCAATTAGCAAGCACATTTTTCTAAACATACTTTTTAATTCTACTTACAGATATGTATTAAAAAATTATGTACCTTAGACCTCAATTGCTAAATCTTCAAGTGACTTAATTTTTAGACATGATTTTAGGAATTGTTTTCAAACTAATCTTTTCTTGTATCTGAAATATATTTGCACCATTGGACGAACTTCGCTGAAGGTTAAGAATGAAGAATGAATCTGATATTGGTCTTTGCATTGGAAAACTGTAGTTATTAACATTTTTAGTAACCTATACACAGTTATAATAATTAAAACTTTAAAGCTTGATTAAAGGAGTGGATATTAGTTATATTTTTTACGATAAATTTATGCATTTATTTTACCATATGAGCATAATAAGTAAGATTTATGGTTGGGCTGACAACTTAGAATAAAGTTTCATTTTTGGATATACATTTATTTTCAAGCATAGAGGAAGTTATATTATATAAATTAATCTGCATAGTGTACCTTGGATGCATGTGACTCTTGACTATAATTTTAACTTTGCTGATGAGGTATTTTTCCATATTCAGCATTCATGACAAATATATATTTATCATAATTTTATCTTTACTGATAAATATTTAGCCATAATTTAAGTTTTGGTGTTAAATATGCTTACTGTGATAAAATTGATGCAAAATACACAATTTGATATTTCAAATGACAAAAATTAAATGTCCATATTATTTTAAATCCTGTTATATCTATGATATTACCTTTATGTCAATGATTTGGTAAAGAGTGACTGCTACTAAAGTAGAGAGAGTAACAAGCTACATCCGTGAATGCTTATTTAAACCATTGTATTCATTGAATCTAGATTAGTAAACATAATGATCACAGTATATTTGGTTTAATTAAAGTTTACATGCTTTTACAACCATTTCTTATGTCAAAGTACCCAGTTAAATTAAAAGACTAATATATCAGATTATGTTAACCATAACATAGTATCCTATAATTGAAAGTCAATTATTAATCAAGGGCCAACTGAATTTCTTTTCTTTGAATTTGTAATGTAACATGTATGTAACACATGTGCATGTAAATTGTAATTAGCAAGCTCATTTTTCTAAACATACTTTTTAATTCTACTTACAAATATGTATTCAAAATTTATGTACCTTAGACCTCAATTGCTAAGTCTTCAAGTGACTTAATTTTTAGCCATGATTTTAGGATTTGTTTTCAAACTAATATTTTCTTGTATCTGAAATATATTTGCACCATTTGGACGAACTTCGTTGAAGGATAAATAATGAATGAATCTAATATTGGTCTTTGCATTGGAAAACTGCAGTTATTAACATTTTTAGTAACATATATATAGTTGTAATAATTAAAACTTTAAAGCTTGATTAAAGGAGTGGATATTAGTTTTTTTTAAATGATAAATTTATGCATTTACTTTACCATGTGAGCATAATAAGTAAGTTTTATAGCTGGGCTGACAACTTAGAATAAGGTTTCATTTTTGGAGCATAAAGGAAGTTATATTTTATAAATTAATCTGCATAGCATACATTGGATGCATGTGACTCTTGATTATAATTTTAACTTTGCTGATGAGGTATTTTGTCATATTTGTCACTCATGACAAATATATATTTATCACTCATGACAAATATATATTTATCATAATTTTATCTTTACTGATAAATATGTAGCCATAATTTTAGTTTTGGTGTTAAATATGCTTACTGTGATAAAATTGATGCAAAATACACACAATTTGATATTTCAAATGACAAAAATTAAATGTCTATATTATTTTGAATCCTGCTATATCTATGATATTACTGTCAATGATTTGGTAATGAGTGACTGCTTTTAAAATAGAGAGAGTAACAAGCTACATCTGTGAATGCTTATTTAAACCATTGTATTCATTGAATCTAGATTAGTAAACATAATGATCATAGAATATTTGGTTTAATAAAAGTTTACATGCTTTTACAACCATTTCTTATGTCAAAGTACCCAGTTCAAATTAAAAGACTAAAATATCAAATTATGTTAACCAAAAACATAATATCCAATAATATATGAAAACATTTATTGTTCCTTTCCATTGGAGAGAAACACTTAACAGAAAAAGCTTCTGAAGATGGGACTTCATACTTTAATCAATTGCCACTACCAAGAATATTTCAAAATCCAGCTGCATTTTATAAGTGAGCATTGAACTGATTTCACAATTAACTATAAAAAGTGTGCACACGTACACAAATATTATTGGTGCCTTTGGTTTTATTTTATCAATGCTATGAAATTTTTCACTAATATTGAAATATTTACAAACTAAAGGAAATTCATTTGCACAAAAAGGTAATTGGAAAGATAAAGGATTAGGAGCTTGTTCATTGCATTCTAACATGCTTGAGGATGCTTTTTATGAAGTTTAGTTAGTAGGCTCTTTTTTTATTACCATTTCTAACCATGTATACTCTTGTTAGTCATTAGAGGATGGCAATGATAATTACAGTCCTATGCATTACCTTTCTTATCTGCTAATGGTTCTGCTAATGGTGCAGGAGATATTTAGAAATGGAAAAACTATTGGAAAAAACCAAAGGGTAACGATATATAAATATATGAACTTATTCAAACCTAACATGTAATTTATCAGTTACATTTATGTTGAATTTGATGGCAATAAAAGAAGTAAACTAATTGTTCGTCGTTTACGTGAAATCAAGCAATAGCCATTGGAACATTCTTTATTTATAGGTAATTTATAGGGGACAAACTAACTTTGGCAGTAAAAATTGTAAACAACACAAATGTGTTGCAGCAACAGAAATTCATATTCCCGAAAGATGAAGTCCATTTTTTTTGGAACAATTTGAGTCTTTGTGAACCATCGAATCATATTATATTGGCAACAACAATTATTTTTTAGTTGTCTTTTCTGAGAGGACCAAAGCATTTGTGATGGCTCAAATTTAAAACATGTTATGCAAGGATAGTTCCAAAATTCAAATAATTGAGACCGACTGACTTATATTCCAGGTTATTCTTTCTAACTAACTGCAATTGGCATCTGTTAAGCAGTAGACCTGCATATTGCCTCACCAATGGAAAGGAACAGTAAATGTTTTCAGGGAAATACTAGAGGCTTAGAGCGTAATTCCCAAAATATAAAATATGGATAAATAAAGAGAATACAAGTAAACATAATTGTAAGCACAAAGTCGAATATTGTTTCATCGGGATTATAATCAATGTTGATGATGTCTTCTGTTGATAAAGAGTGAAGACAAATTTGATGTAAAAGATAAGCACCTAATATATGAAAACACACTGATTGGTTTAAATTGTTGATCCACTATAGATAAGCAAAGAGTAAGTGTAAAAACTAAACCAGTTGTAATCAATTTTGTCCACAATCCTCTTTAGTGTTCCTAGTAATAACCCTCTGTTATTAATTTACTTGAAACATTGCTAATTAAAACTCATGCTAGAAAATCCTATCTCTGCTTTGAAATAAACGGTGATAGTTGATGGTCATTATAGACACTGAATATGACTTCACAATAAAACACATGTCCATAATTTGTTCTCCATAATGGTAAATTGAATCAGATCGTAAATTGAATCAGATCATAAATTGAATCAGATAATCGTGAATTCAGATCGTAAATTTAGATCACAACCCTAAAATCATAAATCCGAATCTACAAATCCATAATCGTAAATTCAGATCTACAACATACACAAACAAAGAATAGGGGTCACTTGCCAAAATCCAAATCAAATAATAGATCCAAAACGCACTGCCCTAGCTTCGACACAGATTGGAGATGGAAGGAGTTTTGGAGGGAGACCTTGAATAATGGTTGAGGAAATTGGAGATGGACCACGTTTTCGGCAATCGCTAGATGATTTCTGAGATGTTGCTATGGAGGAAGGGTTTGTAGGGGAGATGAAAAATTATTTATGAAGTGTCCTGGAATAGAAGCCAGCGTTAAGTTACACCGTGTTACACCCTTATTACCAAAACAATTTAAGGCTAAAGAAAGAATTAAGTGTAACAAATAACAGTTTAGAAAAATGTGTTATTAAAAAGCGTTATAAATATCATATTTTGTTGTAGTGCATCCATATCCTTTCGAGATAGATATTCGAGAATTTCCAGTGGGGAAACCTTCTGGCTTCCTTCTATTGCTGCTCCTTCAGATTGAGCCAAGGTTGTATCCTTCTTCCACTTAACCATTGTTAAATCAAAGAGTAATCCAAATTCCTTAAGCAATCCAAAGATTGCTCGCCCTTTTTTGACGCGTCAAAATGTTGACGTGAGAAATTGGTTCTCTCACGCGAATACCCAATTATCCAGAGAATATGCAGAAAAAGTAAATGACACTGAGATTTATAGTGGTTCGGGTTACGTCCACTGTAAGATAACTTCATACAATTATATTATATGGTTACAACTACAGCCCAAATCCAATATTTTTCGTTACAAATTTATGTATTGAGAACAGCAACGTCCTTGTTGATTCTCTATTAAGTCCCAAAAGCCAATATGATTTTCCTAGGTCCAAGAGAGTCCAAGTATAAAGCCAAGTGCCAAAGTGTTAAGGGTGATCTTCTGAAAGAAGTTCACAAGTCCAAATAGCCACGAGTGAAGCAATTAAAATGCTCCAAAGTAACCCAAGTCCAATCAATGAGCCAAACGATCATGAAAACAGACAAGGAGTGAGTGAGCTATGTATAGGCAGAGGAGACCACGGCCACGGGGGCATGCAGTCCCAAAAAAGTCTCCTAGGATTAGTGCTGAATAAACCTGGGATCAGTACCGACCAGGGAGATATTAGTGAAAATTCGTGCTTCGCATCAAAGCTCTTCAACTCCATCGCCAACTTTCCATTCGTATTTAGGGAAACGAATTCGCTATGTTGATCCTGTAAATTCTGGAGTTTGCGCTGATCCAGAGACGAGATGAAAGCACCAATCCCTGAAGTGTTAGAGAAATTCCAACGTGATTTTGGGGATACGAAATCCCATGACTCCAAAATCGAAAATGTTTGAAGGCCCGGAAAATAGGTCAGGGAAAGTGACAAAAACATTTTCCACCGCATGATTCCCCTATCTATTTTTCAGGAGTCCTCCCTTATTTTTAGCCCTTCAAATAAAGATCCGCATATTTTGACAAAAAATCCTTCGGGCCTTCTAGCATAACCCCTCCAAAATACTGATCCCACATATTTGGTAAATGTCTACCCGAAAAACTTAGATGTTTTCTACCTCTCGACTCCTACCCTACCAATTCAGGAGTGTCTCAGGGATACGTACCAATTACGAGTACACTTAGCCAAATTAAATTTCCATGTTATTCAAGAATTTCGCGACTTCGTCCGTTTCGCTTCGGACTTTCCCAAGTTCGTACTCAACTCCTGAGCACTCTCATAGCTAGAATTTCGGAGAGCGATGACCATATAAAAAGACGGGTCAACATACACTACGTGGACGACCTGGCCGCCAAGCCATTATACTTTTGTGTGTCTCTTTCCGCTTTTGCATTCTGTGATTTTGTTACAAAGGTAAGTGAAGCATTATCCAAATAGCCTAGACCTGTCCCCCGTGAGCATAGATATAACAGCCTCACAACGTGTCCCCTGAGCAAAGATATACATAGCTTGTCCAAGGCTCCTCAAACAAAAGAATATTTACAAGTAAAGTATAACAACATATTATAACAACCGTACTCAATACTCCCCCCTCAAGATTGATCTGTTATACAGTGATGTATAAGACCAATCTTGGAACTTAGAAAATTATGTTGCTTAATTCCAAGTGGCTTGGTCATCAGATCAGCAAGCTGCATCTTTGTGTGAACATGAGATAATTGAATAAATTTACTTTTGACATGATCTCCTATATAATGGCAGTCCATGCGCAGATGCTTTGTTCTTTCTTAAAACACTTCATTTTCTGCTATGTACTGAGCAGATTTATTATCACAAAATAAATAGATTGGTTTGGGAATACTCACCAATAATTCTTGCAACAAACTTTCAATCCAAACTACTTCACTTGTTGTTTGACTCATCGCTCTATACTCAGCCTCTGTAGAACTCTTTGAAGTAACTTTTTGCTTCTTTGTTTTCCAAGAAATTAATGAATCACCCAAAAATATGCAAAAACCTGTCAAAGACTTGCCTGAATATATGCAGCTTCCCCAGTCTGCATCATTGTATGCACTTAACTTTAAGTTAGAATTAGCAGAATAGAATAGACCATGACTTAATGTTCCTTTTAGATATTTCAGAACATGTAATGCAGCAGAAAAATGTGGAGACCTAGGATCTTGCATAAACTGACTTAATTGTTGAACTGCATAAGATATATCAGGCCGTGTCATATTGAGATATAAAAGTTTTCCAATGATTCTCCTATACATTTCTGGATTTGATAACTGTGTCCCTTCAACAATGCTTAACTTTAAGCCTTTTTGAAGTGGAAATGGAGCAGATTTACAATTTTCCATGTTTGTAGATTTTAGCATATCCAAAATGTACTTTCTTTGATTTAAGAAAATCCCTTGTGGAGTTCTTGTAACTTCAATTCCAAGAAAAAATGTAAGATCTCCTAAATCTTTGATTGTGAAGGCTCTATGCAAAGCTGCTTTTACCTCAGAAATTATTTTCAAATTTGATCTAGCAATCAATAAGTCATCCACATAGCAAACTATAATAGTGAAGTCACTGTGTTCAAGTTTAGTGAACATAGAACAGTCTTGCTTGGATTGAATAAAACCAAGGTTTAACAGAAAATTTTTAAGTTCATTATTCCATTGTCTAGCCGCTTGCTTGAGTCCATAAATTGACCTTTTTAACTTGCAAACTTGACCAGGTTTTGCTTTTGAATAACCAAAAGGAGGTTACATATATAACTCTTCATCAATATAGCCATGTAAAAAAGCATTGTTTATATCTAGTTGATGTAGATGCCAGTTATTTGCTGCTGCTAGTGCTATAACAATTCGAACAATAGTAAATCTAGCAACTGGGCTAAAAGTAAACTTGTAATCTTTACCTTTAATTTTTTTATCTCCCCTTGCAACAATTCTGGCTTTGCATCTCTCAATTTCACCATTCTTCAAAAATTTTGTCTTGTACACCCATTTGCTGCCTATTGCTGTTTTATCTTGTGGTAAATCCACCAATTCCCATGTCTTGTTTTTCTCCATTGCTTCAATCTCTTTCTGCATAGCTTCCATCCATCTTGGATCATCTTTTGCCTGATTATAAGAGGTAGGCTCTTGTGCAGATAACATCTTATTAATACTATGAAGAGATTCTGAACTTAAATGCGCCAATGATGGTTCTGTAAATGCATTAAAAACCATAAAAGTAGACAAACTTTCAGATGAATTAGAAACATGTTTAATCTGCTGAGTCTCAAAATCTTTAAACTTTGATGGTAATACTGATTGTCTTGATGATCTTCTTAGTGGAATTGGTGCATTAGTATGTTGATTATGATGATCTGTAGAATTTTGTTGAGTAGGAACTGAAGAAGAGGAATCTTCCAGTGATAATTCAACATTTTCAGTGGAAATTTGTGCAGTATTAAAAGGAGGAATATTCAAATTGGATCGACAAACTTGTTCATCATTGATAAAAGTCTGAATTTGAGGTGATAAATCCATCATTTGAACTTGTGTGTATGGAAGAGACTTTTCAGAATGATAAGGAAAAACCGTTTCTTGAAAAACAACATCCCTACTAAGAAGAATTTTATGATTATCCAAATCATATAGCTTATATCCTTTTTGAGCATATGGATATCCTAATAATATGCATCTTTTTGCACGAGGAGCAAACTTATCACTGGACTTAACCGCTGGATAACACAAACATCCAATAACTCGTAAATGTGCATAGTCAGGTAATTTTCCCATTAGTTTTTCATATGGAGTTTTCCAGTGTAACACAGAACTTGGCATGATGTTAATCAAATGTGCAGCAGCTAATATACAATCACCCCAAAATTTAATAGGTAAGTTGGCATGAAGTCTTATTGCTCTAGCAGTTTCTAGCAAATGTTTATGTTTTCTCTCTACCCTTCCATTTTGTTGTGGTACCCCTAGTATACTCTTTTGATGAATAATCCCTTTGTTTGCAAAAAACAAACTACATGTCTCATTAACTATTTCAGTTCCATTATCACTCCTTACTATCTTTATCTTACTATTAAACTGGGTATCAACATAAGCAAAAAATGCAGAAATTATGTTAGATACTTGCTGCTTATTATGCAATAGATGAACCCAAGTTGTTCTTGTATTATCATCTAAAATAGTCAAGAAATATATTGCTCCAGATATTGAAGGTGTTCTATATGGGCCCCACAAATCTATATGAATTATTTCAAAGGGTTGAGAAGCAATAGAATCAGACAACATAAAAGGCAGTTTATGATGTTTGCCAAGAATACATGCTTCACAAGTAAAACCATCAATTTTATTTTCAGAACACAAATTTGTTAAATGCTTCATATTAGAAATACTAACATGCCCTAGCCTTGCATGAAGTATTTTAAAATCAGGTAATGTTGAGGAACTATTTGCTTCACAAGTAAATCTACTATTATTCTATAAAAACAAATTAGAAGAGTTACTAGAAGATGACTTTAAACTCTCTCCATCAAACTTGTATAAACCAGCCTCTCTTCTTCCAAATCCCTTTATCTGTCTAGATTGAAGGTCCTGAAATACACATCTCGTTTGATCAAAATAAGCAGTCAATTTGTTATGATCTAGCAGTCTTCCAATAGATAGTAGATTATGCTTAAAATCAGGTATACAAAGAACATTCTTAAGAACTATTTCTTGTGTAAGATAGACTGTTCCTGATTTTGTTACCTTTTTTATAGTTCCATCAGGTAAACTAACACCTAGGGGTTGTTTAAGTGTTTGAATTGAAGCAAAACATCCTATATCAAATGACATATGATCAGATGCACCTGAGTCTATTATCCAAGGATCATTATGTTTTTCAGTTGATTCAAAAACAACATTAGAAGCAACAATACCTGCAAAATTGACTGTTGAAAGATTTTGTGATAAAGGATCAGATGGTAAGCTTTCCTGCTTCATCATTTGCATCACTGCCATGTAAACTTCTGAAACTATCTTCTGATCAACTTGATTCTGTGAATTATTAGTCTCAATACTCTGCTCAGGAGCATTTCCAAGAATTCCAGATCCAGAAATATTTGCTGCCAGTTTTCCAGTTGATCTCATTCCTTTTCCTTTATGGAACCATTCAGGATATCCTATGAGTTTGAAACACTGATCAATAGTGTGTCCTTTCATCTTGCAGTGTTCACAGTTTAAGTCATTCTTGAATTTCTTGAAATCTCTCTTTCCAGCAGCTGCCATGAAATTTTTCTGTGTATTCTGTCTTGCAGTTTGCACTTGAAGGGCATTAGTATCAGTCATAAAATTGTTAATGCCATTTAAATTCTGTCTTTCAACTTGCTGTAGAATGTTATAAGCTCGATTTACAGTAGGTAATGGATCAGAACTAAGCAAATTCACTCTAACTTGATCATAATCTTTGTTGAGATGAGAAAGAAATTAAATTAACTTCATTCTTTGATCTGACTCAACTAATTTCTTAAGGATACCACAGGTACAATTCTTCATCACATCACACGTACATTCAGGGAAACCATCAATAATTTGTAATTCATCCCACACTCTTTTCAGTTTACAATAATACTCAGAAATCGATGAATTTCCTTGTTCAATCAACATTAATTGACGATGCAAATTATACAATTGTGGAACATTTGGCTTTCCATACCTTTCAGTAATTTCATTCCACAATTGACGTGAAGAATCACAGAAAATAAAACTTTCAGAAATAGATTTATCAATTGAATTTGATAACCAATTCATTACCACATAGTCGTTTCTGATCCATTTCTGGCAGTCAGGCGACGTTAATTCTGGTTTTGGAAGAGATCCATCAACAAACCCTAATTTGTTCCGAGCAATCAGCGCCATCCTTATCGCTCTGCTCCAGTTGATGAAGTTGCTTCCATTAAAGATGTGATTCACAATTGGTGCAGCTGAGTTATCTCCAGAAGTGAGAAAATATGGATCGTTGTAGTTTATGATAATATTGTTCGGTGGAGGAACAGAATTGAAGGTCGAATTCTCCGATTCGTTCATGATTAGATCGAAGAAAAATCGGGAAGAAAGAAAGATCAAGAAGAAAGAAATTAGGGTTTCTCTCGCTTTGATACCATGAAGATCCCCATTTCCAGAAAAGAAAAACCAACCGAAATTGTAATTTCTCACTTAAGTTTCAATACAGCTGTCTTGGCAGTATATACAAAACGAAAATACAATATTACAGAAAGATCCTCAAACAAAAGAATATTTACAAGTAAAGTATAACAACATATTATAACAACCGTACTCAATAGAAAGGTTCATTGAGTACTCAGAGCTCGACAAAGTTGTAAACAACAATACTATAAAGGCAGTAATAATAAAGTTGGTAATGGCATGATCAGAAAATCCATTTCTCTACCAAGTATGGCTCAAGTTATTGATGGAGGATTCACTTATGCGCTCACTTACTGTCTTATATATTGGAAATGAGATGCTCAGATTATCTACGGAACCATCTATTAAAAGTCCATTTATTAAGCATTTTAAGCACTTATATACAGGCTCTAATCTCGTATGGTTTAACAAGATAAACATATTTGATTCTTTATTTCTTATATTAATTTTTCCTACTCTATCATAAAAAGAGAGGCGGTGTAGTAGTACAAGTATACAACATACCTTCAGTCAATGTTGTGATTTTTTCCTTTTCGTTCAGAAATTTACAAATATAAGAAATCACTTTATTTGAATAATTTGGGTTGACCTTTATGTTCTGGTGGAATAATTTTGTTTCCAACATTGGGATATAGTTGAATAGGCCATCGTCCAAAATTTATGACTCAGTATTCTCGGCTTTGTACTAGAAAAATAGGTCCTTATTGTTTTGAATCTCAGGATGCATTGAATTTGACAAAAACCAATATAATTGTTGTGAAATGTTCTCTGCTGTAAAACTTTAATAATACAGTATAAACTGAGAAAACTGATCAAAACCAATATAATTATGTTTCGAGAATGGTCAAATTTGTAGTCAAAAAACCATGCAGGTATAACTTACAAGACAGATACATTTGTTTTGTATTTTCTGTTAAAAAAATCCGTCCTTTTCATTTTCTGTAAAGCTATTACATGCTCACTGAATAATAGGATGAACGTTGCCTATCAGAACAATTTTAAACATGAACTTAAGAGTGTTGATTTGCTCATTGAATTAATAATAGGATGAATTTTAAAGCTGTAGCTTATGGACACTTGAAATTGAAGTTTATTTTTCATTTTCATATTTTAATTTCCAGGAGTTACATTGAATAAGCAATTAGTTAATGCAAATAATTGAAAATTGAAGTTTTCAATTCAAGATTTGTTTCCCAATAATAGTTAATTTGTGCATATTGAGAAAGATATCAAGTCAAACCCTCTTGCTAAGTGCCCATTAATTGCATCTAGCCTTCTCTGTACGTACCATACTTAATAGAAAATTAAATCTTGCACATGCAACGTAGAATAAAATAATATCGTTTTAAATTACGGCCACGATAGCTAAAGCAGCATAGCTTTCAAGATTAATTACACTTATCAATTGAGGGTGTTAACAGGTTGGATCTGACTTATGCTGAATAAGACGTTTAGACTTAATTAAAAATCCAAAAGAATATATATTAAATTGACCAGTCTCCAACCTGAGGGTAAATTATCATCTCTTTTACTAGAAGAGGCTATTTCTTACTACTTCTTAAACTCCAGGTGAAAAATTAGTCAACTGTGACGATTGGCCTTAAGGAGGAACTGATGTTCCTTTCGTTGCGTCAACTGGTTTGTGTGGTGCAAATGTGTATGAACAACTGTATTTTTATTAAATTGACTAAGTTTAAATAAGGGAAAACATATGCTGTTACAGTTCTGAAAATGAAATAACTCTGCACGTGCACAGACTGCGGTTTAACCTCAAAACCCTATGAAACATCTATTCGGACCTCTTTCAACTTTATGGTTCTTCAAATTTTAAAAATAATAATTGTTCCTCTCTCTTTATTTACTGACATAATAAATTTAACATATAATTTCATATCAGTTGTCATTAAATTTTAGATTATCGATATAATTCACTATTATGTACATTTTAAAAACTATTGTTGAACTAATCATCTTTTACTATAAAAAATTAATAAATTTACAACTTTTTTGTGATATAATTATTTCAATTAGGTAGTATACTATAACATACTACATTACAAGTGGGTTGAAGACGGAAATTGGATCATGTCAAAGTGTCCCGACTAGTTTGAAGACGAGTGTTTGTCATAATTGGTAAAGTGTATATATATATATATATATATATATATATATATATATATATATATATATATATATATATATATATATATATTTAAATTAGTTTTACGTTTCAGTGATAAAAACAAAATAAACTATCAGCATGATGTGAGCGGTTGAACCACGAAAATCTTGGATCTTACATTACAACGGTTTAACGTATGGTTTGGTCTTTACAACTGTGGTTTTACATTTTATCATTTTAGAAAAGTATTTACTAATTAAAGATAATATGTGTGGTTGACGTTTTGTGTTAGATTCCTAGTTTTATCCGCTTAAAAGTATTAGTAGAATTTGACAAGGAAGTAAACTCTATTTGCATGTTTGGAAGTTTTTCCACAATTCTTAAATTTTTGTGGAATCTTTGAATTTGTAAATTGAATATGAATCCTAGCCTCTGGACTCTAGGTCAGAAATTATCAAGATATTATCAGGCGGTATAAAACGTGGATTTTTCCTAGCTAGCTCTTATTTATTTTTTTATTTTTTGGTTCCCTAGCTTCTGTTTCATTTGTTACTTTCTGTCTGTTTGAAAGACAGATTTTAACATATTATATGCTATTAATAGATACTGACAAAATTTGGTTTTTTTCCAGAATAATAAGCCACACCAACTTGTCTCCTATCATCCACACGCGTATCACATTTTCTGAACCATCAATAATGCATGAAATAATCTTGGATTAAAAAAAAAACACACACACAGCAAAGATGGCAAAAGCAAACATTCAACTTTTACATGTTCAAATTAAATAATAAATAGCCAGCAACAGTTAGCTGCTCAATTAATTAGCATCATGCGATTATTATAACAATTAACACAGAAAGCCCGCGTGGACTTTACCTTCTAATTGAATCTCTCTTCAAATCTCATCCTCCTATATATAATAAAGCTCATATGTATTCCTCTTACAGAAAGCAGAAACAATCAATACATTAAACACAAACATAAACCAATTTCTCTAAACATGTCTATGGAAGGAATAGAAGTACCATCATTCTTTTTATGCCCAATCTCCCTGCAAATAATGAAAGACCCAGTGACCCTCCCTACAGGCATCACCTACGACCGCCACAACATTGAAACTTGGGTCTTCGCAGACAGGCACAACACCTGCCCTCTTACGAACCAGCCCTTATCCTTCAATTTCGACCTACTCACCCCGAACCACACCCTGCGCCGTATGATCCAAGCCTGGTGCGTTATCAACTCCAGCCACGGCATCCAGCGCTTTCCCACTCCTCGTACCCCCATCACTAAATCTCAAATCATCGATCTCCTCCATGGCACCAACTCTGACTCTCTTTCGACCACCATCAAAAGGTTGAAGTCAATAATCGCAGAGAGTGAGCACAACAGACGATGCGTCCAGTCATCCGGAGCCATTGAATTCTTGGCCTCCGTCATACGAAAACACTTCAAAGAGGAACTCGTTGTGGGTGAAGCACTTGGTGTGCTTCACTCCCTTCAAATGTCTGACAAATCACTCGATAAGCTGGAAAAGAATAATCCAGACTTGACCGATACATTGACCTCCGTTTTGGGGCGTTCAGGCCTACAAACACGTGCGTACGCGACCATGCTGCTTAGGTCGATCATCGATAGAGTTCAGCAAGTGATGGGAGTAAAAGAAGGGTTGATAGTGGAGATGGTGAAGGTGGTGAAAGATAGAATAAGCAATCAAGCGATGAAGGCAGCTCTACAAGTGTTGAACACGGTGATATCGCATGGGAGAAATAGAGTGAAGGCGGTGGAGGAAGGAGCAGTGGAAGTGGTGATAGAACTGATGATGGAGGAGAAGGAGAGGAGGATGACGGAGATGGCGCTGGTGGTGCTGGCAAGGCTGAGCGAGTGCGCGGAAGGGAGCGAGAGGATAGTGGGGCATGGGGCCGGGATAGCCGTAGTGTCAAAGAAGATGGTCATGGTTTCAAGGGTGGCGAGCGAGAGGGCAATAGCAGTAATGTATAATTTGGGGAAGTGTTGGGGGACGAGGCAGGTGTTGAAAGAGATGGTTGAGTTTGGGGTGGTGAGCAAGCTGTGTTTATTGGGGCAGGTGGAGTGTGGGGTGAAGAGCAAGGAGAGAGCGAAGGAGCTGCTTGCTTTGCATTCTTGGGTTTGGAAGGATTCTCCTTGCCTTGCTCATGCCTTGAATGCATCTTTTGTCCATGATCTTTGATTTCTTCTTTGATTTGGAGCTGACTGGCCAGCTGATGATGGATTTTGATCACCATTCTTCTGTTCATTTGTTAACACAAAATTGAATACTGTTTTATGATACATACTTCTAGCTTTGTAGTTAACCATTTTTGATAACATTTGGTTGGAGAAATCAAGTTTAAAATTTAATGACTGATTATTTAAAATAGAATACAGTAAACGCTAAATAGTTAGACCATAAACGCACCGTGTTAGTTTAGCTGTCGAATAATTGTCAATAAACTCAGCAAATGCATTGGGATTGAAGAGTCAATTTGCATGTATATATCACGCTAATGTCAAAATAAATAACGCATGCATAAGTTGACATTTCACCAACTAAAATCTTTCTTTATTACGTAGTGTTTAATTTCTAGAATCTGGGCATCTAGTTTTGCTTGTATATGTGAAACTAAAGTAAACTAATTAATGCAATGTTTGCCACCAAATCCATGTGAGATATGCTGCTACTATTTAATTTTTTAATGTGTGATACTAATCTGAACGGATATTTTTTTGAATCCAAATTATAATATAATAAACTGACCCTCAGATATATGCAATGCCAGCCCTGAACCGGTGGAGATCCTAGACAAAACCATGATGATGAAGCCAAAAAGAGGAAGGGTAAAAAGTTGAAGAGCAACTTTACCACTTCGCCATACTTCCGTTTGCCAATTGCTAGCGTTATACACAGATGTAAAAGCATATTCGAGGCCCCCCCCAAAACAATACGAGGCCCAGGTATAGGATGCCTAAGATCCGAGACCCTAGACGACCGCCTAAGCAGCTTATGCTTAGAGCCAATCCCGCGTATATGTATATTATTTTAATACTGAATAATATACCATAGTTTTAATAAATGAAACCAGTTTTACAAACTAACGTAGCTCATGTCAATGGTATAGATTTCGGTTTAGTTTGACATAACCAACAAAATAATGTGTTGGAAATGTATGATTAGATCAACGTCAAATTTATTCATGACACATGATAAGAATTTTTGTAATGTTGAAACCCATATAGCATACATCTAAGATTTTTGTTTTCCATATTATTACAACACATGTACCTATAGAAGGTATCAATAGAGTGAATTTGCTAATTTAGGGATAGTAAAGTAAAACTGAAGAAACAATAAAAATTTAACACTACAAAACTATCTTTTCTTCTACAATGACAGTATAAACTAATTATTAAGAAAAACACAAAAATTTCATGCTATAACAATTGTGTTATTACCTAGGATAGAGTTATTTATAAGTAAACCTAGTCTATACCCGTGATGGAATCCCAAATTACTAAGCTTAAAACTAATGGGGACTAGGTTAAAAAGTACGTCGATGTCTCCTTTTTCTCTTGTCTTTTTTTTCCTCTCTCCCTACCTTACTCTTAACTGCTCTCATCTCCCTCTACTTAGTTTTCCCCACTACTGCAACCGGTGTTGTTTGCGCCATAGTCGAACCCCTCATCAATTTTTTCAGATCTATTTTACTTTCTTGTCTATAATGCTCCAACTCCTTTCGAATTTTGCTGGTGCTTATGAATCCAACTCTTCGTCTCTTCGCTCTCGTCAACCATTAATGACCGCAACTTTCGAGCCTGTATATAGCTAAAGTGGCATCTTTTATTAATGGTTTCCGGATGGTACTACTATCGTTGTGGTGGTCCTGTTGCTGTCCAACTTGATTTTAGTTGGTCATAGTTTGATGAGAAGTTTTTTAGACTTCCTTTTGGGTTTGCTATGTCGATTTTGGGATTATCCCTGTTAATGTATTATGGGTCGCTTGGCATTGTACCTCCCCATCTTCCTCTATCTTCGGCGGAAGGTATGCTACAGTCGATAGTTGGCCTTATGATGCTTTGTGGGGTGCTTCTATATGACTTCCTGTTTTCCACATGCCATGAATGTTTTGCTTAATTATGCTGTTATGTTAAAGGAGTAACGATCCGATTTTTCGAGCCTCAAAGTCGATACAAATACATCCACGATGTTCACATGTCAAACATGTAAGTGCCGGAAAACCAAATCATTAGAGATTAAAGAAAAAGAAGATAGAATAGAATCTCACAAACTAACAAATGTGAATTTAATGCAAAGGCAGATGTGGATGGAGACCATGTTGAGGATCTTGAAAATAATTTTCATGATAATCCTCATGATCAAACTGGACAGAATAATATGAAGTTCACAACAAATACGAATAAAAGTAACTAGACATCAGTTAATGCAAAAAATAAAAAGTATTGGAGAAAGAAGGGGGTTGCTAATGATAAGGTTAATGTTAATATTGACGCTGACGTGACTAATGTTAATGTAAATCCTTTTGATGCTTTAGAAAATGAGAATGATGGAAATGGTAATACTGAGGTGGTTAATAATGAGATTAATACTAATACTAATGTGCAAGTTAATAGTCAACGGGTTGATCACAATATTGGAGGTAGTGCTGAAGCTGCTACTGGCTTTGTAGCACTAATCAATACAATTCAGGAGGCTGTAGCTCAAAATATAGAGCAAACTAATCAAGTTGAAGAGGAGGAGGATCTGCTAGGTAATCTTTTTGATGAAAATTCTGTTAATGTTGACAAATCCCCAAAAGGAAATTCAACCATGCGCAATACTTCTTCTAAATCCTCTCCTATTGCCACGAAATCAGCACCTTTAGCTACTACACCCTCAAAATCTTCTCCATATGGACACTTGAAACCTCCTTCAAACTTTCAGCTATCTCCTCCTAATGTAACAGGCGCAGGTTTGACATTTCCCATTGTTAACAACGTCTTGCTTTCAACTGCTGTACCCACTACCTCCCTTCCTTCATTTAATTCCAAGAACAATAAACTGAAAGGAAAATTTTGGGCAGATGACGATCTAGATGATGGTAATGATTACGGTCCAGAGGATGTGATGCCTCTCAGTAGTAAGCTGAAATCTACCAGAAGACATACAAGGAAAAATCCGCTGTATGACCCTTCTCTTACATGATGTGATTTGATTTCATGTTATGGCGTTTATCAATATGTAGACCCGAGGCTAGCAAATTTATCATGGGACACTCTGTAAATTGGAAGTTGTTTTGAGGTCGACTAATCGGATACATTAAGCTTCAATGAGCTATGCAGCAAGTTACGGTGACATTAGTAATGTTTTGAGTTTATTCATTTTGTAAGCCTTGCATAAGTTTGTATATGCTTGAGAGCTTAAAATTGTAATTATTTTGTTGATTAATAAAATTAGAATCTCACAATCGTAACGGATAAAATATAATATATAACAATTCTATAGAAACGAAAAGAACTTCTTTGTATACATATACAATATCAAAGTAAATAACAAATACTAACCGGGAAAGCTATAACAAATTATCTGAACTAACATACATTACATCAAGAACACTAGCACAATGGAAATAAGAATATAAAGAAGTACATCTTAGTTCTAGCACCTCCCATAAGCTCCAAGCACCTAAACTAGCATGCTAGTTTTGCTCGGTCTGACACGAGTATTATCATGAAATAACACCCAAGTCAGGCTGGAAAACAGCGTGAGAAAACTCTAGTCACTAGACATTGCATTTTTTGTCATCTTATAAACCTTTTGTAAACAAAATGTATCTCGTAAGACTACGCCATACATAAACACAAATGAGTTTTTACCTTACCATAACCAAACGTCTAAATACAAATATTTATCAATCTAACCGAAATTGTTATATTAATTAAATTCTTGCATAATAAATATACAACTAAAACCGTACAAAGCTCATATTGGTATTTGGATTCCATATGATTATTGGGTATTGGGTACCACCCAAAACGATACACCTCTAGAAGATGTACCAGAGGACCACAAGAACTTCTTGCTCTCCAACGACACAGGATCGACCTACCCCTTCCTGGATAGTATCGATATTCCTCTACCACGGTTAGGATCAGCAACTGCACCGCAGCATATATTACAGGGTCCATAACGAATCTAGAATGGTGGTGATTATGCCTTAATGAGTGAGACCCACGTAGCCCTCCTACATTTTCCCCTTTGCTAATGATTACCGGTTGATGATGCTAGAGACTACGTTTTTTCCTTCCATACTTGGCACATATCCATCTTTAGATGCCACATTGTCATTCCGTCGATCACTTATTGACATCCACATAACACTACTACAAAACTGGTCAGTTGCTTTGGTTATTTACCCGCTGTTGCTTCGGCTCAACAACCGAAGCAAATGCAGACGATTCAATAAATTTAAACTTGTTGCTTCGGTTGTATAATGGAAACAACCGTTAGTTTTTTTCGCTTGTGTTGTTACCAACAACCGGAGCAAAAAGCTTTTACATTGAAAAGCAAAAAGTACCATTAATCCCAATAATTTGGTGCATCATATATAACCCCTGTACCAACTTTTATATACAAGTGAAAATAGTAAATTAACCAAATGCAGCAATTTATATAATGAATTCTCAAATCAATTTCTAGATGTAATAGTAGTAAATATTCACCATTATTGAAAAAGTTAATCAGAACTTACAATATTTATAAAGCACATTTCCAAATTTATTACAACAAGAGTCAAACATATAAACAAAAGTAAAGCACATATACATAATGAAGTTACTACAAAAATTAAATGGCAGATTCACCAGTCCAGTAAGACTGGACAACAACAAGAATTGAAAAACCACTCTACATGATCATGAACATGACCACTTCATCATCCCTATAATTGCCTTCATTTGATAAACCCTTCCGGTGCATCTCTAAACACCACCGTTCCTTCAGACGTCTTTTTCAATCCATTTCCAAGAATATGTACAAAATAACACACTACAATATGTACAAGATGACACACCTGCACGATAAACACATGGAACAAATCATAACTAACGGATGAATAAGAAATAGAGCAACACTAGGAAAATTAATGAGGAAGCTTTTTCCACTACAAGTAACATTGACATATGGAGAAACAAACCCACAATATTTACCGGAACACCTACTGGAAATCCGATTATATTCAAAGAGTTGAACATCGCATTTGAAAAAGCTATTCTACCTCCATTCATATGAGTTAAAGCATACCATTATATAAACAAAGTGTATCTCTTGCAACACCTCAAATGCCTAATACTCAAAAAATTAAAGAAATCTTATAAACAAAGATTAGTAAGTTAAGCTGCTTAAACAAGCAAATAAATAAAATTTGGAAACTCTCATAAATCTACATTAACTAATAAAAAACACTACAACAAAACAACCCTTTTACAACGGGCAAAAACCGTTGTAATATGCATTTCACAACGGGCATATGCCCATCTTAATATGACCCTTCGTAATAGCTATTGAATATTTGACAACGGGCAATGACTGTTGTAAAAGACCGTTGTAATAACTTGCTCTATCACGTGCAATGACTCTATGACAATGGTTATTAACCCGTTGTAATAGCTTATAAATTACAAGCGGCCTGTGCCCGTTGTAATACAGTATATTACAACGGTTTTTGCCCATTGTAATAGTAAATAACTGCTGCGATACACATCCATAATAATAATGAATATTTTAACATGCAATAAATACTGTAATGCAACAATTAAAATCAAATAATAACACATACTAAAAGACTAAAGAAAGAATCATATAATTCCAACACATTTCAAAAAGTTCGATAAGTTTATACTCCAAAAGACTAGATAAGTTTACATTCCAAAAGGTTACATAAGTTACGTCGACATAGTTCTAACATAAATTACATAACTAGTTTCATAAGTACCAAAACTGACCAAGGAAATGTAATCTTTGTGCCACGCGACGGCAGATCCAATGGCCTGTTGATCTTGAGTCTGCATATATTTACTAGCACGATGTGACTGCAAAAAAAGAAAAAAAGTTACCAAATGTAGAGAGAATATATTATTATACACCATTCAAAACTTATTATACAACATTTAATTCTTTGCATTGCTGTAACTTTACAGCCTATGGTTCCATAGTCTTCCTACTTCAGTTTAGACACAGTTTAGACACCACCATATCCACAATTTGCAGTTGTATTTAAGTAAAAATATTTGTATTTGTAACTGACATTATATACGAACTTTTATTTCTACAATTATATGACCAAAGGAAAAATTGATTACATAATAAATAGGCTTCTATTGAAAGTCCAAACATATGCAGATGTGAGAGGTTGAGTGTGCATGCGTTTGACAGCAGAATCAGTTTCAATCAGTACATAATTCAGTTTCTCGGTCCAGGCGCAGCTATGATTCATTTCATTACCCAAATACCACTTGCTACAGTTCACCATATTGGACTTTTAGTTTATGAATTTACCTTTTGATATTCTTATTGACAGCGAGCTTAGTAACTGAATATACTTGGGTATATGTCTATAATAACATGAAATATATTTGTGCAAACAGAATATACATGAGTGAAAATGGATAGATATAGTTTTGTAATAAACTTGGGTATATGTTGGATTATAAGAAGTATCAAGGAAAAAACAGAAGAAAATAAGGTGGGGAAAATTCATTAATACGTGCCTAAGGTTCAACATGCACGGTTTGGACTGTGAAGTTACATGGCATGGACCAACCGTGTGTTTAAAGGGTGCACCGTTTGCATAAAATATTTCTGAAATAAGAAAACAAAGACAGATGACCAGATCAAAACTGAGACGTAAAGCATTAAAGGTCACCCTCACCCATCAAATGACCAAGCAAATCAATTTAAGAAGATCAACCAAAACAATATATATAGCGCAACATGATTGCCTAAATTGAGGAAAGATTCGGATACTCAAATGGACTCTACAGGTGAATACCAAGACAATTGAAATGCCAAAGACATAGGGACTTACACTAAACCAACCAAACATACACGAACTAATTCAAATGCATCAAAAGAGAACAGAGAAAGTGCAAAATAGGAATGGCAAATGAATAACAAGTTTATTCAGTTCAGTTTCCTACGAATAACTTCAAATGGATATGGCCAATTACATTTCAGTTCCCAACGATACAGCAAACATAATAGTGCCCCACCATGTGAGCCTTGCATGAAACTAAGGGCAAGCTAGCATAGTGATTTTTCGTTTTATTTTGTTTATTTTTGTGGTGTGCGGCATCTCTACCAAATTTTCATAAAACAAACAAATAAACAAAAACTAAAATCTTGGTCCGAACAGTTATTAGGTTCTAATATTTAGGAATGATTTCTCCAAATTAATATTGCCATGTGAGGGACAATCAGGCTACATAACAGGGAGATCTAGTTCAATTGTGGCGCGTACAGTCCTTGCATGCAGTCCATGCATGTGCAAAATAAAATATTGAAGTCCAAATGTGTGCGCAGGTTAGGGAACCGGGACAAGACGGTTTCCAGTTTGCTTATGCACAAATTAAAAGTCTCCAGGTTGATATATGGTCATAGTGTAGGATAGTTGTATGAAATATAAGTCGCGGTAATATAGATAATATGCAACAATACGGTGAGAAGGTCCCAGTTCAAGATGATGTAATAATTAAAATCGACCCAGACAACATGTTCGGTATTTAACTGTGACGGTCTATTGCCAACTAAAGGGGAAGACAACTCATATAACAAGATGCCAATGAAAATTCGCATGGTACTGTGCACAGTTCAAGGTGCCGAAATATGAACATCAACATAACAGCAAGAAATTTGAATACAATTGTTATATTTATACTCTTTTTTTTTTCAAGAATTAAAAGGTTACTCGCATAAAAAGGGTGATTTCACAAACATCAAGGTTACTTTCTTATAAGCTTCTGTACACAAATGGTCAAGGGGCAGTCATGCGTGTAAGGGCAAAACGAGTAGTTCAAGTGATAATATATGTTACTTGTCAAGTGTAATTTGTTTGTTCTTATCAGTTATGTTCAACAGATGAGACATGGTAACTTAGTACAAAAGTGGTACACCCAAATCCAGCAACTGGTACTAAACATAGAATATGTAATGCACAAAACAGCAAGGAGCGAATTAGCAACCTCACAATGGATCAACCCTTATATTTAGTTTATATCGAAGTGGAAAACTTGAAATGGATTTAATCGTAAGCTATGCTTACCTTGCGTCGAAGACAAAAGAAGGAACAACAGTGATTCGGTCCGCAGCCGTGTCTACCACCAACGCGAGGTGGAGCTGCAGCTTGGACTGAAATACGTGAACTTGACGGAGGCTGAGACTGAGTGAGGTCACGGTAGCGGAAGAGCAGATATCATTTCTGCGGGTTCTTATTTCAGCGAGAAGGCGGTGCGCAACTTGGGGATGGCGATGAGGTCGATTTGGTGATGGCGGCTCCGGCGTGGACTACAGACGAGGCGGACGATGGCTGATGCACGGAGGCAAGGCGCGAGAGGATCAAGAGCTTGGATTGCTTCAGGGAAAAGGGTTTCACGGCGGTGGAAAAGCTTACGATGAGGATGGAGCACGATAAGGATTGCGTAGGAGGAAAATCGCAAATTGATTTGGGGCCATGATTTGATTATTTGGGCATAGCCATTTTCAGATTTGGGAATAAAAGAGAAATGGCTGAAGTAAATAAAAAGAGGATGGATGGCTCTCTAAGGGAACGAACCCGGTGAAAAGGTAGGACACGCGTACGAAGAAAAACATAGCATAAACAAGTGTTTAAATCTGTGTCAATACCATGAACAAGTGTCCACCGAAACATAGCATAGATGTTTAAATAATTTACAATTATTTTCCAAAGGTATAAAATAGGTGTATATTTTCAGTTCAAGAACAACATATGTAAATTTAAAATCAAAAATTCAAATCTAAATAAATAAATAAATCTCAAAGTTAATTTTTTTTTAAACAAAAAACAAATTTATATTTCACAAACAATATACGTCAATTATTATATACAACCATACCAAAATATTTATCCAATACAAATACATATCTAATGAAACACCCCACCTCCGTTAGGGTCACTCTCAAAGGGAATGCCCTAATTTTGGTGGAGGTTTATAAGTACAAGTCACAGATATACAAGACAGATATAAGAACACATATTTTTGAACAGCGGAAAAACAACAACTTTTATTTCATTAAAAATACGTGTTACAACAACCATACCATAATTGTCTTACAATACTTCCAAAAACATAACATCTTCATAACTGTCTTGATTACATTATTTAAAGAAGCATAAAGAAAACATAAATAAACTGCAAAAGTCCCATAGTTGCTGTCCAAAGCCATAGTCCAAAACGAAAAGATCCAAGCAATACATTCTTTCTCTTCAAGCTGGATATGAAGGCTGGTCAAGCTGCGGTATTCCCTCCCTGTGGACCGGGGGGGGGGGGGAGGGGGAACGGAAGGAAAGAAGACAAAAGAAAAGTAGAGTCAGACATAAAGCCTGAGTAAGTCTAGGACTACTCTGTCTATGAATAAAGAACTGGGTATGATAAGTATAAACTAGAAATGGGAAAGCACCATAAACTTAGTTAAGTTGTCTAGGGTCGAATATACTATCGTACCCCATTTTAACCTCTGAACTCATATAAACTAGTTCCCAATAGGCACCCCATAACTAGGGTGAAGTGATCCATTTTACGATGATCGGCTCCTACTCGCATAGTTACATGTGTCTTACGGCCCCCGATGTTGTAGTTACCTGTGCTGGTCCCACCATGGGGTGTACCAAGTCCCATGGTGGCGACCCGACACAATCATAGAATGCACAGGTATGCTACTGGTGCCCAGTGCCTTATTTTTCTGCGCCGGAGTGTGTGCACGCCCGCATCCCGTTAGAACCTACACTGCTTCACCACCGCCGTCGATTTGACCTCTTACAATCAGCCCAGTAATCGTGCCCCACCCTGCCTAGTTTCAGGGTATCATGATACGCCTTGTAGGGTTACTGCTGAAAAGGGTCCCCCGCTACTAGGTTTTCTATTTCTAGCCAACATGCTAAGTTGGTTAAGTGTTTATAAACCTAACCCCCAATCAGCCTGTTTAGTTTAGCATGTTCCATTTTGATTAAGTATTAATATAATCTACTTAATCCTATCAATCCTGACTCAGCCTTAATTGTCTTATTAAAGCCTTGACCTCTCACATTAGACAGGTATTGTTGTGGCTGCCTGTTGCCGGTTGGGTCCGGGCAGTCTTACGCCACAACTCAGTCTAACCTCGGGTCCTTATTAGGCTCCATGTTTAACCACCCACATTGGATAGGTATTGTTGTGACTACTGGACAGCCGGGCGGTTCCGGGCAGGTTTACATCACAACTCAATCCAACCTCGGGTTAAACACATCGTATTTTCTACATTTACATATTTTGTCTTTCTTCTTTTTATATGTAAATATTTGCGGCCCATTATTCAAAATCAATTTAAGCTAAAGGTGTAAAGGTTTACACCAATCATGGGCCCAACTCATTCTTGAATTTGGGCCTCACTACTTTTATATTTTCGTTTATTAATTAATTTGGCCCAACGCTATTTCCCCGTTTAATACATTCGTTTATTATAATATATGTTGGGCTTAGCCTTTTAAGCCCAACTTAGCCACGTGAAAGAAGGGGAGGCTTAAAGCGTGATTACATACAAAAAAAAAGGGAATGTGAACGCATGAACTTGCAACATAACGTTGGAACTACAAAATAGAAACTGGTGTACTTGCATAGTAGCAACGTATACTTTGGTCATAAAGCATAAGTGACATGAATCAAAGCATGTAAACTTGTAGTTAAGTTAGAATCTAAATTGGATATCATTATTGACACATAGTCTTAACTACAACATAAACCTATATTTTTCTTTAGGCATAATGTCAAACATAAGCAAATCATGTTCATAAGGTTACTACATGTTTACAAGGGTGCTTACTTTTGTTACTAATACAAAAGTATAGTTCAACTAGAATTATTCCAACTTAATCATGATTTTAAATCTATTCACATAACCATGACACACATATACTTATGGCATAAATATTTCTAAACATGAAATCATGATTTTTACTTTAGTCATGCAAACTTGCAAATGGGATTTTAAATCTAACCTAGCTATGTACCACATGTGTCATCATATAATTCTTGTTAGCAATATAGACCTAACATGTTTTTCAATTATGCAAAATATCAATCATAGCCTAGTCATATTCATAAGTTCGCAAAGAGGTTTTCTAGTACAAAAGTATGGCTTAATATATAGATCATGATGCCAAATTTTCAACATAATTTCATATGAATTATAATAACCCAAATTTGTTCCAATTACACACAAAATGATTTTTTGTACAGAAATACACATTATGATGGTATAGTAGCAAAACCACAGACTTGCATAAATTTCAATTAGAGAACTACATACATGTAGCTTCAACATGAATTACAAACTTTGCGAATATCCAAACGTATATTTGCATAAAACTACCGCAAACATGTAGTGTTTATAATGAATAACATACTTTGCGAATATCCAAACGTATACTTGCATAAAACTACCGCAAACATGTAGTTTTTATAATGAATAACATACTTTGCGAATATCCAAACGTATATTTGCATAAAACTACCGCAAACATGTAGTTTTTATAATGAATAACATACTTTGCGAATATCCAATCGTTATACAATATTCCAAATCGATAAGAATCATAGTAACACACAAATATGAATTACTTATCACCACAAATCAAGTGTACAAACCAACACAGTTATTTATTCATACCAAAATAATACTCTACTTACAATCGTGTGGCGAATTCTCCAATTCAGGAATTTGGAGATGCAACTCCTTTTGACGTAGGCGTTGATTTGATTTGTTTAAGTTGCTTTATGCTTTAGAATTTGCCTCCTAATCTTCTCTCAAATTGGTGGCTACTCCTAGTCGTTCCTCAGCAGCATGATGGCCTCATTCTTATTTTTTTGTGTGAGTTTAGGTTAGGTTTGAGTTGTATATATAGAATTTTAGGATTAATTTAGGCCGTTTGATTAATCCTAGAAATGACCACAACCGTTCAGTCAGGATAGAGTTATCCTATTGACTCAGCCATGAGTCAGAAATGACTCAGCATTGACTCAGCGATGAGTCAGAAATGACTCAGCGTATTAAATGTTCACCAATTCAAACGTAAATACGTATTTAATAGATACATTTTCCCCTTTACCGTATTAATTACCCATATATAAATATTTATTTATATATGAATAAATATTTTCTTACCTTTAATTTGTCATAATTAAAAATTGGAGAAGGCCAAAAAAACAATCCTTGACAACCAAAAATGCGCAACGTACGCTACATGATGCGTACACGTCATATATATATATATATATATATATATGCATATATGTATATATATATTATATATATATTCTTTTTTTCTCTATCTTCCCAATTACCCATTTTCACACTAAACCACTTTTTGAACTGCGTTCACACTAGGCTATTTTAAGCCATTCCCCTAAAACAAAAATAAGGCGCTGGCGGGGATCAAACTCTGTACCTCTTGTATGCAAGTCATGTGTTCCAACCAAATGAGCTACTAAGTCTTTTGCTTACAAACCCTAGAACAATGCTAAACATTATTCGTTTCCCATTCTTCTTTTTTTTTTTCATGTTTTGCTGCGATATTTAAATTAAAGATATCTTCTTCACACGTTATCCGTTTTGCGTAAACTCGGACTCTATCTCAAGCAGAATTTCGAGGAGAATGCAATGGCGTAACCCGTTTCCCTTAATTCTTTGATTTGAAATTAATTATACTTTAATTTGTGAATCTCACTGTTATAGAATACACGGGGTGTTACATCTAAATTTTAATTAAACCCCAAATTCAACTAAACCTATATTATTTAAATAACTTTCAAACAATATATCAAGTTAAATTCAAATCAGAATTCATAAATTCTAATATAACAAATAATTTCTTAATATAAGTCAAATTTTCAAAACAAAATTTGAATTCTATATATTTTAAAACACTGGAAAAAAAAAGATCGTTACAAAATATATACTCAAAGTCAGGAAACTGGCATACTTAATTATAATAACATCATAACTGGCACTTAACATATACACCTACAGATGACTAATCTTGCCACATTTCACAGTGCATTACATACTATTCACCTATTTACGCAATATCCACACTTCACAGCTTGGCTTTGTTTATCCCCAAGTCTACATTTCAATTTCAATCAAAACTTGCGATCTGCAAACTACACACCCTTAAGCCTATATCTTTCACTAATGCTCGTGGAGCAGCAAATTATTATTCATTTCCTTCTACATGACATCAAAAAAGACAAATACTAATATTTATAGTTGTAGTATGATTCTGCAATACCCCATCCAGTACAATCAATGTTCAAAATGAAGTACATACAAATTCAATAAACTCAAATAATGGTAATTCAAAGGCATATTCAAGCAGCACTAACTTTGTAGTTTGTGCAGCTCTAGTCAGTCGATAATAACAATTTGCCTAAGGATGTAACAAAATAGAAAACTAAAACACTTATCTTGTCACTCACGTAGTCGAAGCCATTTAATTTCTGCAATCTGCACTGCTCTCGAAATCAAAACGATGCCATGAACAATCGTTCCTTCAAGGGGAGCACCAGTGGCAGGCGCAACATCGACACTCAACCGACGATTGAGGAGATTTGATTGATGATTGAACAATGAAGATTATACTAGGGTTTTTTATTCGACTTCGTCTGGTATATGGTATTGAAGAGTAAAGCCGTAGCTTTTCACTTTTTACTTCTACTACGGCACAGTCGGGTCGGTGGGTCAGATATTGGGTAATGGATTGAGCTCGGTTTTATTCAGTTTTTGGTCAGCTCTAATAAATCATAAACTACATCGGTTAACGGTTAACTGACCGACAAAAATTTGGTTAACCGAACCGAAAATATTCGGTTAAGATGGTCGGTTAACTGATGTTTTAATAACACAATTCAAAATAAAATTAGGTTTACGGATAACTAAGTTTAATAACTAGACCAAAAACAAAAATTATATTATATTGTATCAGTTGAAATTGACTTTAATTTCTCATCATTGCTAAATTAATTAAAAAATTAAAAACAACCTTCAAAATTAAAAAATTAGCATAAATTATTAATGTTTATTGTTAATTAGCATAAATTTATATGATCGTTGTAAAATTAACATCGGTTAAAATGATTATTTTTCATATAGTGTAGTAATATTATTTATCATAAATTATTAATGTTTATTGTTAATTATAAATTATTGATATTGATTACTGGATATATATTATTTACTAATAACTATAAAGTAAAATTAAGCTTGTTGGAATATTGATTATATATAATAATTAATAATTAGAGATTATTTATTAATAATCAATTATTATAATTTATAAATGATTAATATAATATTATTAATGATTGATTATTAAATATTAATAAATAATATAATATATTAATGATTAGTAATATAATATTATACTTAATAATAAGTAATATATGATTAATGATTAATTATTAAATAATCAAACTTAATTTTATGGAAGTATTGTAATTATTAATTGTCAAAAATTAGCGTCTATTACAACGGACGTTCTGTGACCGTTATAAAATAGACATCTTTTACAACGGGCGTTTTGTGACCGTTGTAAAATAGATATCTATTACAAGGGGCTAAAAAATGACCGCTGTAATAGCATTTATTACAACGGGCGTTATATGCCTGTTGTAGAAAGGGTGTTGTACAGGCATCTATTACAACGGTCCAGAAAATGACTGTTGTAACAGCAGTCTATTACAACGGGCAGCCAACGCCCGTTGTAAAATGGACGTTGTAATAGATCTGTTTTGTTGTAGTGAAAGGTGATGTAATCAAAATAGGGCACGTATATCAAAATTAGAAAATTTTCGGTGAAGATTGTCAGTGAAGACTAGCTTGAAAAAAGGAACAACTTTACAAACAGCAACTGGAGCTTAGCAAAATCACAAGCTATCTTGGCAAAGTTGGAATAGAACTAAATCAGTGCAGTTTATATTTTTTTGGGTTGGTTGAATGTTGATTTACAAACAAATATACATCTACATCATAACGAGCACCCTATTTTCTTCAAAACACTCTACTAATGAAATTTCTCCACACCACATATTATACCAGACTTCCAAATTATAAGTTTCAAAACATTTGGAATTAAATTTTAAAAAAAGAACACTTTTGAAAATTTCAATATTGGACATTATGAATTCCATACTCAACAGTTTCAGATATGTAATTTTCCAACATAAATATATTCAAATTTTCCAATACTCTCGTTTCTCGTAACTATTATTGTTTGTAGTTTCAAACAGATAAACGTTTCAAACAGATAAACTTCATCACTGTTTTTTTTAAATAATAATTTTAAAATTAAAATTTCAATAATCAAAATTTTCTTCTTTGATAGTCATTATTTAAGTGACAAATTAACAAACAGAAGTATTTAAATGACCAATTGACAAAGAGAAGTATTACGGGTAAAATTACATGTTGCTCAATTCTAGTAAGGAGCGTTCAAAACGCAAACAAGGAAGTGACTTTAGCATTCATAAATTAGCAATCAGCATAACAAAAAAAGAAGTATTATATAACATCAAAACAGACCAAGCCTACCTAGTAAAATAAACAACCAATCATGACTGGTTTAACTAACTGATCAACTTCGAATGCATACCGTATTTATCCAAGCACCAATCTAGATCCAGTATAGCTGTAGCTCAGTGATTTAGACCAACTTCCCTTATCATAACAGGTGAAGGATGTGGAATACTTGTTCAATTTAATAATACTAAAGATTCGAAAAGCACCATATCTAAAAAAAGTAAGTCACTGTTCAGTAACTATAAAAATTATAAGAACAAAAGAGAACGAGCGAAACATGAATGATTTAATCAAAATATCCAAAAAAGTATAATGTTCATTGAATTGTACGTTCAAACATCACGCGTCCTTCAAGGACATAAAACGCAAATAATCAATAAAATAATCAAGATGATAAGATCCCACAGAGAAGGTTAGAACTGGTCATTAATCTTCAGGCAAAAATCAAAATTGATTTAATTATAGAGAAGGCTAGTTAAATGAAAACGAACGAAAAAAATCCAAAAACGCTTAAACGAACAAGATTCAGAACACGGCTTGGGATATACTAACCTGATCGACAAGGAAACGTATCAGTTTGTTATTTTCACGAACGAAAGGAATACAAATCACCATCTTCTTTTTTTTTCGAACGAGCTTTAAACAGACAAGTGAAAAGAAATTGGGAAAGAGAGAATGGTGAAGATGGCATAAAATGTAGGAATTGCGATTTTATATGTATGGCGGAGCGTTAGGGTTTGGAGAACCGGGCTGTAGAACTTGGTTAATGCGTGAATTGAGTCGGGTCTGACCAATGTGACCACCCAGTGCCAGTTTGTAGTCCTAATTATTCCCAAAAATAAAAAGCAGCAAACAAAAAGTAGTTATATGGAGAAAAATATGTATATATATGGAATGGAAAGTTCTAAAATATTAAATTCTTTGGAAAAAAATCAAATATTAAATGTAAATTATTATTACAAAATATTAAATGCTAAATGTTACTTCTCAATTATAAATATTCCCTATTAATTATGAATCATTAAATAATTTCTTAACTATTATTAATTTCAAATTATTGGTTACAAAATGTAAATCATTGTTCATTATTAATTATAAACTGTTAGTACATCAAAAATTAATTTAAAAACCATTGTGTATGAATTATTATCGACAAAATATTAAGTGTAAATTATCAAAAATTAAGTATATACTATTATTTATACATTATTTTAATAAATATGAATATTATATTAAATTTTCAATTTATATAACATTTTATCTTCTTACTTTCCAATTTTATAATAATTAAAATTTTGTTTCCAAAATTTTATGAACTTTTTTGAACTAAATTTTGTTTTTTTGGCAATGCACTTTTGAATTTAATTTGGATTACATGATAAATAATATATATCGATTATAATTCTATATTAAATAGTAAATATTAAATATTTGTCTTACTCTTTTTAATATTATTTATTAATTTCAAATTTTTAATTATTTTTAAATATTGAATATTAAATATAATTATTAATTATAATCATAAAATATTAAATGCTAAATGCAACTTTTTAGTTATTAATATTTCTTATTAATTATGAATTGTTTAATATATATTTTTTGGCAAAAGGTTTTTAATTCAAATAAAAGCTATTACATGCCCTACAGTAAAAGAAGAAACATAAAGAAAACAACAAAGGACGTCAACAGCTCCACAAGAAACTACATCCCTGGCCACTAACACAAGACACCAGAACCGGAACAGACCTAACAAAACAGAGAAAAAAGAGAAAGACACAGACACAACACAATCGGGACAACAATCATCACCAATCAACCACACCAAGACACAACCTCGTGTAGTAAAAGAAGCACACCAACCCACTAATCTACAGCGTCAATATGCGCACAGTCACCCCCTCCCTCCAAAGCGACACCATATAGAAACAACAATCGAGAAAGATCACCCAAAATGCTACAAAGCACTCCAACAAAAAGCAGCAGACTTCAATATGCAGTAGAACTAAGCCCATCGAACACAGCGAAGATTGCTATGCTCAATGGCAGAAGCTCAGCATACCACAAACTCTCCAAGCCAGTTGCAAAGTGATATACCAGATGAAGACCAGACAAGCATACCCAAGACCGATAGTGGAAGCGTAGTTCGAATCCAAAGTTACCTGAAGTGAACACCATACAATGACCGAAGGTGGAGACTGGCACATGAAGTGAAGGGGAGACAATACAGCAAGTGAACATAAAGAGCCAACAACAAGACCAACCAGTAAAACAAGAGCAACATCTTCTATCACCCAGAGGAAAACTGCAACCCTCAAGCCATAAATCCCTAATAACAGCCATTCACACTCGATAAACACTAAAGATCGGGTTGTAAACAAAGCCGAACCAACCTATACTGAAGAAGACCACCCCCTTGCGAAAGCTGGAGCATCAGCCGCTTCGCAGGGGAGCTCGACACAAGACCAGTCTTGGGAGCAGAGGAGGAGTTACCAGAACAGGGAGATTCACAACGCCACAAGCTGCGAGGTGTAAACCGATGTTAAGACGGGAAAGATGAGAGGGGATCGCCACAAGAAAGCTAGGGGATGATGGAGAACGACGGCCAGAGAGACACAGAAACAGATCTGGAGAAACCCAGCGAGATCCACAAACAGAAAAAAGGCGAGGAGGGTGTCAAGAAACCGCTGAAATTAGGAATGATAGCACGACCGGAGATGGTGTAAAATCGGTGACAGGGAGATGAGCCCGATTGCCACAAGAACGGAAAAAAATAAAATTAGGGTTACAGGCGGCGGATGAAGAAGCAGGGAAGAGAGATGGAAGTTGAAGAGGAAGCTAATGGAGAAAGCTGGAAGGAGGAGAGAAGAGGTAGATGAAAGATGAAAGGCATAGAAGGGAAGTGAAGGAAATCGAGATTCTACAGAAGGAGGAAAAAGGGGGAAGAAGACGGGCTCCATTAAACGGTCTACATTTTGAAAGCTCAATTGTTTAATATTTTATCCTAATTATAATTAATTATTATTTGTTTAATATTCACTAGTCATAATTAAATATAATTATTTAAAATAAATTCATAAATACTAAATCACTTCATAAGTATTAAATCATATTATTAATTATAAATTATTAAATATAAGTTTTAATTATAATATAATTGTCAATAATTAATTATTTAATTGTAATTATTAATACTTCTTAATTATTAAACAATACTATGTTAAACAATAACTATTAAATATAGATTATTAATTACTAATTATTCAATATTTATTAGTAATTTAATTATTTATTAATAAATTTTACTAATAAATATTAACTGCATTTTACTAATCATTAGTAATTAACTATAGAATAAATTATTATTAAATTTAAAATCAATTATTGATTATTTAAAATAATTAGTAATTATAGATTATTTATCGATAATCATTAATTATGATGCTCTACCAAAAGAAATCATTAATTATGATAAATTATAAATAACGACGTATGTATAGTGTTATTTAAAATTATTGATGTGTGCATTTGCTCTGATTAAATTAATTTGCAATTGCTTCCATATAATTATATTATTTGCTTCAGTTCTTGAAGAACTGATGCAAATAACACTATTTGCTTCAGTTGCAAAGGCAACAGAAGCAAATAACATTATTTGCCTTGGTGCATTTGCTTCGATTATTAATACAAACGAAGTAAATGATACTATTAATACAACAGAAGCAAATGATATTAGTTGCCTCTCCGCTATAAGCCCCGCTATATTCCGCTATTCCCGATATATCCCGTTATTTCCGCTATATTTTGTTATTCCCGCTATATCTTTGATGAAAGAAATGAACTCAAAAATGAAATTTATGCATTTACAAAATTAAGTTTTTTAATTGAATTTTTTAATATCTATATTTAGAAACAAAAATACTCTAATATGGTATTGAATTTAATTAATTTAAACGAAAGTTTATGTTTATTTGTCGATATTTGCACATATTTGTATTTAAAATTGAAAATGTACTAACTAAAGTTAAATAAAATGTTAGTTTTTCACTTATAATTTATATATTCATAAAAACATTTTGAAGGAGTTATAAGTGTTATTTTAGAGTCATCCGTTATATCCTGCTATTTCCTCGCTTTATCCCTGCTGTGACGTTTTGGACCTCCGCCGCATTGGATCTGCTAAGCGCTTTAACTGTACAGCCAAAGACGATCAACAAGCAGTCCTTTTC
This sequence comes from Allium sativum, assembly GCA_030737875.1. Taxonomy (NCBI): domain Eukaryota; kingdom Viridiplantae; phylum Streptophyta; class Magnoliopsida; order Asparagales; family Amaryllidaceae; genus Allium; species Allium sativum. The sequence goes on from CM060920.1 coordinate 967,637,379, forward strand.
GCACCGAAGGTCTTCTCCTTCAACTCCATTCTTCAAGCTAACCTTGATTTTATCATCTTCAGTGTCTTCCACATTTTTCATCCAATCAGATCGAAGTGGTTTCCGGATACACAAGGAAGTATGAAAATAGCGGTCTACTCTAGTGACGGCCATCGACGGTCTAAAAAAAGCGTCATCGCCAATCATTGTTAGGTGACACATACTGGGGCTGGGAAATTAGCCCCATCGAATTCATTCTACCTCTCCCCCCTAAAATTTCGCACAAGAAATAAAAAAACCTACCCTTTCGCTGCCGCACCAGCTGCCGCCATCGAGCCAGCAACCCATCCTTTCTTCTTCCAATCTACTTCCAATTTTAATGATTTGAGGTATAGTTTCAAACCCTAAATTGTTATATGTTGTTGATAGTGTGTTTGCATATGTTAATTAGTCATTATTTTATATAATTGTAGATTAGTAGTTAGTTTAGAAATGTAGATAAATTCATATCTTAGAAATTTAGGTGATTTTTGATTAGAAATCAATAGCTTGGGTATTAGTCGAAGATAATATAATATACTAGGTGATTTGATGATATAACTAATGGTTAGATGATAATCATAGATTAATGCTTGATTTTAGAATATGATTAAGCCCTAATTTTGGAATTTTAGAATTTAATTAGACGATTACCGACTTGAAATCAATCAATATATATTGTGAATTAGTTAACGATAATTTTAGAAGAAGTTAACAGCCTTTATCGTGCTAAAATTTATGTTGTGCTAACTCATATTGTGTTAACAATTAAATCGCTATTTATGTCTACATTTTAATTTCAAAAAGATCGAACATATAAATTACATATGTTTAAAACGAGCTCATTGCATAGTGGTAGTTTGTAATTTTACCATTTGAATTTTGAATGAGTGTATATGATACAATATAAGTCAAAATTCTTTGAAACAATAATTTTTCGAATCTATTGGATTATAGTTTTCTAATAGAAGAGAAAAATTGAGATTTCATCTCATAGATTTTGGATTATGTCAAAATCAAATTAAAAAAATCACGGTGTGGTAGCTTTTGAACTATAACGATTTATTTAATAAAATGGAAGGTTTTTAAGAAAATAATATTGGAATTTGTAGAACAATATGTTTTAAAGTTTATAGTTTAGTCAGTGAAGATCATATTTAAATCGATTTTCTAAAAAAAATAAAAATGAACTCAACAATAGCATATATTCTACTAAATTTGTTTTTCTGTAAAATAGTTGAAAATATTTTAAAAATAAAAAATACTATACGGATTAGAAAGAAGGTGGTGTGTAGAAGAGAAGTTAAGTGAAGTACTGTCAAGATATGATAGTGTGGTGTGTAAAATCTTTAGTCCCAAAATGTTTGACTATATTTTTTATTTTAGAATATGACCCCCTTGGATGCAACTAATGCGTAGATGAGAAATGTAGCGAAACACTGCCGAAATTTGACAGAAGTGTGGTGAGTGTGAAGTCTATAGTCCTAAAAGGCCTCACACTAACAAATGTATGTGTTAACGAAATCACTAACATATATTTTAGAATCTAGATTTTTTTTTATTATTATGTTGATAGTAGTTGGATTATGAAGCTATAACTAGAATGAAAAGTTCGGTGAAAGCACATTTCTGCAGTGGTATAGATGAATTTATTAGATTTGCAATTTCTAATAACGGAAATTAAGAGGATATTCGTTGTCCGTGTAGTAAGTGCAAACTGATGAAATTTTGGGAACCAAACACCTTTAAAGTACATTTGTATGAATCTGGTTGCCTAATTATTATTTCTGGGATCGTCATGGAGAACTTGTTGCACCTATAGTAAATTCTGTAGTGTCAGAGGTGAAATTAGTTATGATGAATCCAATAGAAGATATGGTGGAAGATGCAACAAGTTCAATGTTCCCTACCGGTCAAGTTGGCGATGATTGCGTCAATATTTAAGAAGAACCGAATGCAGGTGCGAAAAAATATATGATTCATTGGCTTCAGCTAAGAGACCGTTGTGGAATGGTTGTACAAGTGGAACTGAATTGTCGGTAACCGCCAAATATATCACTATGAAATCAAAATTCAACCTTATAGAAGATGGATTTACAATGGTTGTTAAATCTGCAAAAAGACATATGCCACCCAATAATCTTATTTTCGATAGTCATTACAAAGTGAAAACACTAATGTTGGCTTTCGGTTTGTCATACCAGAAAATAAACACTTGTATAAGAAGTTGCATGTTGTATTGGAAAGATGATATTAATCTAAGAAACTGTAAAATATGTGGTGAGGAAAGGTATAAATCTACAAAAAAGGAAGGAAAAGAAGTTACATACAAGAGAATGCATTATTTACCCATCACTCCTAGACTACAAAGGTTATATGCATCCTTAGCCACTATAGGTAGGTGATGACACAATGTAAGAACGCCAGACAATGGAACTTTGAAACATTCATCGGGTGGAGAAGCATGGAAACATTTTGATAAGACATATCCTACATTTTCCGCAAAGAGCCGTAACATCAAACTTGGTTTATGCACCGATGAATTTTTACCATTCCCTCAATTTGGTAGTAAATATCCATCTTGGCCTATTACCGTTACTCCTTATAATTTACCTCCTTGGACGTGTATGAAAACTTAATATATGTTTCTTACAATTGTCGTTCCTTGCCTTAATGATCCAACGCAAAGCACATATGTTTATCTACAACCATTAATAGAAGAGTTGAAAACACTATGGTATCAAGGTGTTGAAACATATGGTATTTCAAAAAAAAAAGAATTTTTTCTTTGTTATGGAGTATTAGTGATTTTCCTGCATATGAGATGCTTTCAGGTTGGAGTACGACCAGTCATCTAGCTTGTCTTCATTGCTTGGAAGACACGACCATTTTTGTGACACCCCACGCCCCTTAACGTCACCTATATGAGGATGCACTAAGGTTTATAAAGAGCTTAGGTATAAAGTAACAACACAGAGACTAAAATTCACAAGACGAAAATATGAAACACAACGAAAACTTTAAAAACATTTATTAAATACGCAGTCAAACCACGGTACTTATCATATCTCAAAATACTACATAGTCATCATAAAAAACACAACATACCGTCTCGTGGAAAATATCATAGTACGTCATAAAAACCATAAAAATAATTCCTCTCATAAGTCAATACAGTGATCAGAAAACAAGAATTAAACAAATACATGAATCCGGAAAGAGTTTGAATCTAAGCTGAACCAAATAATCAAAAATCACTGCTGATATCCTCCACCCTGCGAACCTAGGGGAGAGGAAGAGAGATGGAGAAGGAGAAAATAAACTAGGTCAGACATACATCTGGTAAGTTCTAGTAATTTCTAGCATGAGCATAAGTTAAGGGAGCATTTAGACAGATGAATAGTTCTAAAAGCAATAGACATAAAAGAATATACGAAGTAGCAGGAAAGATTAATACGAAATAAGACAGGCTTCTCATTCATATCTGTAAGTTGCTCCACCAACTACCCAGATATTGCAACTAGGCTTTACCCAATCTCTACTTATCGATCTGCTCCTATACCCATAATGTGATAACCTATGCTAGCTATGGAATTCAGGGTTATCGATCCCGAACCCATCAACTAAAAGGACATAGCCGTTAATTGCAGGAGTTACAACGGCTTGTCTTTCCCAATCGACATGATGCATGCTAATCATCCCGTCGGAACACTCCCGTACCCACCTCGTATGAACCTCTTACTATCAAGTTCAGTAAAGTGTACCCTAACTTCAACCTAGTGTGAGACTCCATGATAACAAGAGATACTGACTAATATGGGTTCCCAATCAAATTCAATTGACATAAGTCACCCTTAGACTTAGTCCCTAATCATAACTAGGATTTCCATGAGCCCCTTATCTTCCTTAATCACGCCCACGCTGCCGGAAAGGATTCCCTTTTATCTTAGCTTATTAATCTCAACAATTTAACTTAACATGTTTAAGTTTATTAATAAGCTCAATGTAACCACATGTTATATCCTAGGTTGTATTTGCATTTCCAATTAATGTTATCTTTTTGTATAACCTGTTCCCATGTCACTTAATATTCAATTAAGTTCATTATATTCCAAATTACAAGTTTACATGATCTCCAATTACATGTTGAGGTTTCATCCCCAGTCTATAGTCAAATATGATCATACTACTTAATCAGTTTCAATATGCCTAAAATCCCTTTTTTATTCAATTTAGACATTATCCCAATTTAACGCAAATACAACGATAAAGGCCTAGGCTCTTTTCAGGCCTAGGTTCAACGCTTAAAGAAAAAGGGAAATGGTCTAGGCTACTCGAAAGGCCTAGACTCAAAATAAGCAAAAGAAAATAAATAAAATAGGCATAAACATAACTGTAAATAAAATATAACAAAGAAGGGCATAGGAAGAAAAATAATTACTTATAAGCAGTAAACAGCTGGAAAGAAATAGGAATAGATAGTAATTAAACAACAGCAACTTACACAAATGCTAAACATATAAATACTGTAAATATAAAACTTGCAAATTAAAAATGTCTAACTGCCTAAAAATTCCTATGCAAATAACTAGTTTAAAAATTACTAAAAGCTCACAGTCCGATAAACAAAGCTTCCCACATGGCCTCATTCTAAAATCTAGCAGAACCTCCACACCTAGAAGTGTTTATAGAAATAAATATTATAAAAAACTTAAGAACTTGTTCAGCCTTTAAAAATTTAATTATGTGGCCTTTCCTAATTTTAAGGATAGGGCTGGAGAAGAAGAAGAAGAGCGAATGGATGTGAAGAAAAGAGAGAGGCTCTACTAGTCTATTTATAGGGTTTACTAGATGCCCTCAGTTGTTCAAATCTAAGATTAGATCTGGTCCAACCACAGCATCGGACCAATAGAAAGCGCCACGTCAGCATATGGTTTAAAATAAACTAATAAAATAATGCCACATCATCAAAAATAACGTTCGGTTAAAATAAAACATCGCTGCATTTTCGTACCAGGCACGACACGTGTCCCAAGTGCCTTGGGTCGACCCAATCGCCCCATGGGTCGACACAGGGTCGACCCAAGTATGGTCTGGGTCGACCCTAGATCGACCCAAATGACCCACTTGACGTGTTTCGCCTATATATTTTTATATATGTATTTTTTGATTTTTTGGTTAACTTCTTTAATTCATAACTAATTCATTTTAACTCCGATTTCAGCAAACCAAGTGTCCATTTTTATCAGAAAATTACAACAAACCCAGTGGTGCTAGTCTCGTTGTCTAATTCTGATTAATATTTAGTTTATCAATCTTTTACATTTAATTATTGTTTATTAAAATTTGGGGTGTTACATTCTCACCTCTTTAAAGGAATTCGTCCTCGAAATCTCCAAGGCTAGAAGAATGCTATTGTAACGACCCAAGGATTTTCGACCCCTAAAATCGACATAAAATCACCATATCGAATATTCAAGCATCGAAAATACTGGATTGTCAATAGAAAGAAATTAGAGGGTGAGAAAAGAAAGAAAGAATATTAGAATAGAAGAAAGAAGAAGGACACCACATCAGAATCTCACAGCGGAACGAATAAAATATAATGTAACAAATCCTTTATACAAAGAAATTGTATATACATACCAATCATCAGAGTACAACAGATATCAATCACAGTGGAAAATAACTTTATATAACTAGTGGTGAAGCCTCCTGCTTCTATCTCCTGAACTCTGAGCGAATATAACCTGTAAAGGCACTCGGTTTGACCCGAGCACATTTGAAGCAAAGCAAAATACACCGGGTCAATCTGGAATACTTTCAGTGATAAATTGACAGAACACACAACTTGTTTAACTTTGGAAAATCTTTTATGAAATCAAAAGATAATAGTAAGACCAGCCCACACATAAACACAGACGGTTTTTACCTTACTATAACCCAAAACGCTTTTGAAATCATACTTATTCTGATATTATCATAGTGTCTAAATACAAGTGATTAACAATCTAGTGGAACGCTTGCATCTCACGCTCTACATATGTAGTATACAAACCAAAACCGCGGGCGTTTATTGGAAAATGGATTCCGGCTTTGACAAGGTATGGGACCTCCTGCCGATAGTGTATCTCTAGAGGCGAATACACTGGGTTCAACAAGAACGTCTTGCAACCCGGCCCTCACATGACCGACCACTCATTTTGCTTGAGTGTATCGAATGTATATCACCGACGGTTGGGATCAGCAACCGCCTCCCGAAAAGGGACAACATCGAAATATAGATTAAAAAAGCAAATGGAATTTCTCTAGATAGGTGATTATACACCCTAATGGGAGCGACCCACATAGCCATGCTTTCTGCCCGATTTTTGTTATTTCCCGGTTGATGAGGCTTGAGGCTAGAATTTTCTTTAGAATATCTGGTCACCATTCACTTTGAATGCCACATCGTCAGATCCACCAGATATCACTAATTGATGTCCACAAAAATACTCTGCGGTTAGCTAAGAGAAGGTGTACGACCTTCTCCGCCATCAACAGAAATACATTTGAAGAAACCAACGTACGTGACCCTTTTGGAAATACTCTGTCAGACACTTGTCCATACAAGTCATCTAGTAACAGGATGAACTGAAGGTACTCTCCTACTGCATCCAATATAGGAATCACCCATTGGATCAATAGCGAGAAGTCCTTGCAATCCGTAGATTCCAACCACGACAGAACCACAGTACATCTTTGGCTGCAGACCAGAGATTATTAGCAGTTCTTCCGTTTATGAAGATCTATGGTCTTCAACGCTCCATCTCGATCTTCTTCTAATATCTTCATGTATTTATTGGTCGGAATGGTTTTCGAATATAAATTCGATCCCGGTCTTTCCGTTCCAACAATCGTATTAGTCAGGTTTGATAGTCAGTGATTTAACTATCAAATAACAATTGTGTAAATGAAATGATTTCACTGATTCAGTATTTGGCATTAATTGGCCTATTAAATTTTATTTAACAAAATAGTTAATCAACCTTTAAATCTTCCAATATATTGAAAATATTATATTTATCCTTATTTATAACAAAAATATTTCAAATACTTTAGGGCATATATATATATATATATGTATATATACTCCAGCTTTCCATTTATTTGGAAATATCGATATATTTCTTCAAGACCCTTTTCCCTTTTTCTTTATATTTGAGCATCTCACGATATACAAATATGTATATACTTAATAATATAAACCAAATTACCCATTTCTGATATGATAAAACAAATGCCAATTTATATAATTTAAAATCAATTGTTCTTATTTGCCTGGTAACAAACCTTATATTCAAAAAACCTTGTATTCCTGTTCAATACTTCTCGTTTAGGATAGTTAACCAATTACAACACCTTTCCTTCATTCCAAACTAATACCATTTCTCGATAATCGCGAAGCCATTCAAGTTGGGGTATTTAATTACCTCTCAGACCTTGATCGACACCGTTCTTATCTTAGAATAATATTAGTTTAACCATTGATATTAAAATCCCACTTACCATCTTGATTTCAAATCTGGTTTTATAAACCATTTCTTACATTTGAAATCTTCGTTCGATAAATCTCTTTACTTAATTCGTTTAATTAAGTAAAAGTTCACAAACACTACTTTTAACAAAAATCAACATTTCACTTATAAACTTTGGATTTACAATAAAAAACCATATGTCAAATAATTTACTTCCATCCATTCGAGCATTTCTTATAATATTTTTTATCTTAGATTATATAATTAAAATCTGTCTATCCTACTTCTTCCCGATAAGGCCATGTTACTTTGGATTTTATTTCCAAATTCTATTTACCAATTTTGAACCAAAATCATTATATGTATTTCCCCTTGCTTTTGAAAACCTTATCCCAATTTTATTGTTTCGTTTAAACCATTCTTTAGCCTTTCAAAGTTATCGGTTTGGTTTAAAAACTCTTTTCTAAACCTCGCATGGATTTCCCTTTAAATACTTATAATAATACCTTAAACAACTTTAAACAACTTCTTATATTTATTTTTAAAACCCTTACCATTATCTTTACCATATTCCAGTCTATCACTAATATGTTTATCATCTCTCGTAATCATTTCATTCCAATTGAATTCTATTTTTTACTTAATTTAACCATTTAGAAAAAAAATCTTATTTAAATCTCTATATTTACTTTCCAAATCCATTTTCCCATCTCGTTTGAACACTTTAATTATAATTCCTTTCATAAACTCATACTTCCCTTTATATTAATTAAATAACTTAATTAACTTAAAAGCACTATTTAATTGTTTAAAAATAATTATTCTAATTTACCCACCTGTATGCAAAATTCCTTGGGTTTTTGCTTTTAACTTGCATAAACCATTTAAATATTTTCTTTTATAAATTTGATTAAAATATTTATTTATAAATTTCTAATTTAATTTCTTATATAAAATGATTGAAAACTTTAATTTAGTTATAAAAATAATTTATAACTTTAAAACTGCGTCAATTCACCGAACGGTAGTACGACGTCTAAAACAACACAATTTAGGCCATTCACCGCCAATTACCCAATCAATACTGTCGGTTGATTTTAAACACAACATGGGTGAATATTTATTCAATCATCACACTCAAACTAGTTTTTCTACCATATGGGGTTCCATCAGTTCATATATCAACAGTATACGACAAACAAACAACATATATAATATTTGAGGAATCCGGTCGGATCCCTCCAAGCTGTTCTTCCCTGCATCGCAGCTCGTTATACATTTCATAATAATATATGAAATAAATTTCAATAATCTAATATTTAAAGCGATGAAATATAAATAACAGAAATCAATCAACCAATAAACAACCAATAACAACCAATTAACCAATTTATATTTTTAACGGTAAATTATACTTTAATATGAATTTACCACATCATAGGGTTCCAGAAGGTGTGAGAATTAACTCACCAGATTTATTTTGTTGGCGGTTGACGCGTTTGTTCCTTTAAATCTTGAACGGACGTTCAAAATTAACTAAAATTTCAATGGTGTCAGATCAGTGCCTAGTCAGTGCCATCACCTACGTCTCTTCCCTGCAATCCCAACGGATCCAGTTTCGTCAAATTTCGTTAACGTACGAGTATGATACGCTTAATTAAAGTTTGTATATAATATACGATTTTAACTTAACTAATTAATATTTAAATTAAATAATCAAAAATCAATTACCTTAATTACCTGTTTCTAACGTTGGACCAATGACTAAGGAGATAATTACTGCCATGTCATCTCTTGTTATAGACCTCACGCATTTTCCACTTTTTACCTTTCTCAAACCCGATAGCTTGCCCCTCGTTCGATCTCATCACCATCAGACCGACGTTCCGCCACCACCACTCGACCTGGGATCGCCCTGACACTTCCGCCAGAACCGCCACTCGCCTCTCCCCCTATGCTAGTATTCCTGACCGCCCCCGTGCCCTAGACCGCCTGAAAATCCGAGTTGAACGGAAACCGTTCAAATTCAAAATTCTCCGGCCATGTGCAACCGGAGACCGCCGCACCTTAGCCAATCCCTTGGCCTCGCCACCCCCTTCATTTCTCCTTCAGGTGCTCTGCCCAGATCCGCCTCCTTCGACCGGAAAATCACCAAAACCGACCACCAACATGAGAAACAACCCAAAAATGTTGACTTTAGTTCATCTCCTCGATTCTCTCACCTCCGACCACCGTAAGCCTCGAGACCACCACCATCTGAAAGCCCTGTCTTCCCTCTTCATTTCCCTCAAGGTCCTGTCTTCTCAAATCAACCTAATCCCCTTAATTTCTGAAAAGAACGAAACCCATTTTCTACGGTTTAACACCGATTCTGGCCACCACAACCCTCCGATCACCCCCAATTTTTCTCAGCTAGTAGATACGGACCCGGTCTACAAGTTTACTTCAGGTTGCCCCTACTAATTCAATACAGATTTGAAGATATAATTGATTTTGCATTGAGGGGCTTTTCTGCAAAACTGAAGTGTATTGAATGGAGAGGGTTGGTTTTTCTGGTTTGGGGCTGATGAAAGTTTATATTTATAAAAGAAAAACAATATTTATTTATCACGATGTGACGAACGATATTTTATTTCATGTCTATCGTGCTTTCGAACGTCGTTTATTCGCTCCTGTACTCACATACAAACCCCGTTCGAGATGCGAATGGACGACATAGTATAATTTGACGATACGGTCCTAATGAAACTTGTTTCGTCGAATTCCGAGTCCGTTTGCTCAAACGGCGCTCGTTCACGTTCAAATGGTCGTTTTTATTTGTATTTTATTTTGCCACGCTCACAAATTAACCCCGATTGATGCGCCACTTGAAACCTAGCAAAAAATTACTGTTGCGGTCCCAATAAAAAAAATCGTCGAAAACTGAGGTCATTTGAATAAAGTCCCTTTTATAACTGCCCAATTCAAAGAAAATAAACCAATTTTAAAATACCTCAATATGATATTATTAAAATATTGAAATTGGCCATACACGACCAGAATATCGTATATTACGAAGATAAAATATCTCGGGTTGAGTTTGAAGCCAAATCGATATTATAAAAATTTAAAAACCCTTTATTTTATATAAATAACAATATACTATATAAAGAAAATTCCACATCGACCTTTTCAAAATTTGATTTGGACATAAAATAAAATCTACAACACGAAAACTCGATTTTTCTCTTTCATTAGAAAAATATTATCCAACAGATTCAGACGTTTCTTGTTTCGAGAAAATCTGACTCATATTGGGCCATGCACAGCCGTTAAAGTTCAAACCGCCAATTTACGAACTGTCGCGTCGCTGCTGCTCGTTTTATAATTAAATTATAAATTAAATGTTATAACGTCGTTTTATAAACGAAATCGATATTAAAATTTCAATACAAATGATATTAAACCATTTAAAATCGCCTGATCACGTTAAACTGCAAATTCAACATTTTTTCAAATATCCCAAACAAAAAATATTATTATATTCTTAATTTAATTTAAATATTCCCATTAAAATGGTCGAAATCGATTATTTAAACTCAAATCAATATTTTAAATAAATAAAATATTTCAAATAAATGGTCAGAATATACGGGACATCACAGCTATAAATGTTATCAACCATTGTTTACACCCATCTACTCAACCATCAACCACTAGCAGCCATTGTCCTTAGATTTTCAAACGCTTCTCATTAACATATGCAATGGTGTTACGTATATGTCCCTAAGCTAATGCATAAATCAGGCGGTATACCGATTTAGTTGACGTCCTTAATGTAATTCATGTATGTGCCATGCATCCAATATGTATGCAAAGGAACATAATGACATACATGAAACTCTATATGCGTGCAACAACCATTCATCAAAATGCAACATCCCAGTGATGGTTTAACCATTTTTCATCCATATAAAATAAATAAAATGCACACGCATCCATATGCTATTATGAAAGTGTCATAGTTCAACCAATCTCTAACTAGTTCCTAGTGTGTGTATATGCATCCACTGCATCTATTACTAGGTTTCTACCTAAGAATTATGATTCAAACGATAAGAAAAAATGATTCAAATTCAAAGCTTAGGAAATAATTAAGAGCGTACACTCAAAGAGAAATGGAAAAGAAGCGTGAATCCTATCCTCTAGTTCACAAGTCGTAAATCGTCGCTATCTTATCCCCATCGAATCTTAACAAGCTTGATCTCTTTATTCCGTAGCTTTTTCACCTCAGATCCTAGTATTCGAGTAGGAATTCTCCTCATTGGTGCCTCCCTCTCTACCTCGATATCCTCTAGAGTACTCGTCTCAACTACTACCGTGGAATCTTGTAGACACTTCTGTAAGTGTGAAACATGGAACACATCATGAACTCCATCACGTCTATCCGGTAGTCTAACTCTGTAAGCCATCTAACCAACACTCTCTACTTTAGGGAATGACCCTACAAACCTCGGCCCTAACTTTCTGATTGAACCGAACCGAACAACACTCCTTAAAGGTGGCATCTTAACAAAGACCATGTCTCCTACCTCAAACTCTAGGTATGTCCTCCATTGATCTGCGTATGACTTTTGCTTGTCCTGAGCTTCCTTCATCGACCTTCGAATCAAATCTATCTTCTTTGAGGTCTCTCTAACCTTCTCAGGTCCAAGTAGAAGTCTATCCGTGGACTCCCACCAACATGTAGGTGATCTGCAGGGTCATCCATAAAGTTCCTCGAAGGTAGCCATACCAATACTCATTTGGTAGTTGTTATTATATGTGAACTCAACCAATGAAAGATTCTCATCCCAATTCCCTCTGAAGTCTAGGATACACAACCTCAATAATTCCCAAAGAATCCTATTAACCCTCTCTGTCTGTCCATCTGTCTGAGGGTGATAGGCAGTGCTAAGTCATAGCCGTGTCTCCAATAACTCCTTCAGGCTCCTCCAAAACTTTCTCATAAAGATACAGTATCGATCACTAACAATACTAAAGCGGACTCCATGAAGTCGGACAATCTATCTAACCCTGATGCCAACCAAGTTGTCGTCTATTTACTCTTAACCGGGTTAAAGTGAGAGCTCTTAGCCAATCTATAAGCTATAATTCAAATACTGGTGTTACCCTTCCTTGACCTAGGAAACCCATCTGTAAAGTCCATAGAGACGCTCTCTCACTTCCACTGCGGTATATCTAAAGGCTAAAGAAATCCACCAGGTTTTCTTTGCTCAGCCATCACTCGCTGACAAGTCATACATTGAGCTTATACTCCGCCATATCATCCTTCATCCCTATCCAATGAAAGACACTCTTCGTATCTCTGTACATCTTATCACCGCCCGGACGGATAGTCATCCAAGAGTGATGAGCCTCCTCTAAAACCGATCTCAACAAATCAACAATCCTAGGAACACACAATCTCCGATCATGATGTAGCCACCCTCTCTCATCTACAGAATACCTAGCAAGGTGACTAGAGGTTTCTTCTCTACTGAGTCGATCCATGATACCCACTAATTGTTGATCTCGCACTAACTGGATCCTGCGCTCCAAAAGGGTAGATCGTAACTCCAATAATGCCAATAATTCGGGTGCAAAATCCGTAGATGGTCTAAAATCAAACAATGAGATAAACTCCAAACTCTGCCACTCTACGAATAACGGACTCAATGTCATTCTCTGCCTACTCAATGTCTTTACCACTACATTCCCTTTCCCCAAGGTATATGCTATCTCGAAGTAATAAGATGCAAGGAACTCCATCTAGCGCTGCTGTCGCAAATTAAGACCTTTTCGCGAGAACAAGTACTTGGTAGACTTATGATTTGTATAAAGCTCAAACCTCTTACCTAGTAAATAGTGACTCCAAGACTTGAGCGCAAACACCATCCCCATAGCTTTACATCATAGGTAGGGTAGTTCTTCTCATGTACCCTCAACTACTTACTCCCGTAGAAAACAAACCTACCATCATGCATAAGCACCGCATCAAAACCCGTGCCACAAGCATATGTATAAACAGTGAATATCTTCGTACAATTAGGAAGAGTCTGTACTGAAGCTGATGTAAGAGCCTTTTTCAATCTCAAGCATGCATCGTCACAATCTACATCCCAAGCAAATACGTGCAAAATCCTTCCGATAGTATCCCGCCGAACCCAAAAAGCTCATTACTCTGCCGCACTCTTGAGGCTTTCCAATCCTGCTCTGCAACAACCTTAGCAGGGTCCACCGTTATACCATCACTAGAGACAACATGCCCCAAGAACCTTACCACCTTCCGCCAGAAATGGCATTTCAAAAACTTCTCCTTTAGCTAGTGTGCATGGGGAGTACAGAGGACCTCTCCCAAGTGCAAGCGTGCTCCTCCTCACTCCTTGAGAAAACCAAGATAATATCAATGAATACCACCATGAAGTTATTCTGGTACTACCTAAATACCCGGCTCATTAAATCCACAAAGTATGTCGGTGCATCGGTTAACCCAAAAGGCATAACCAACCACTCAAAGGACCCGTTGGGAGTCCTAAAAGTAGTCTTGTCTATGCTGTCATCTACCACCATAAGATGATGAAAACTTATAGCTAAATCCAACTACGAGAAAACTGAAGCGCCCACTAACTGATCAAACAAGTCATCTATCTGTGGGAGTGAGTGGCTATTCTTCTTCTTGAGCTTTGTCAGTTATCTGTAACCCAAACATAGATGGAGAGTCGTCCGTCTTGGTCGCAAAGACGACCGGTGCTCTCCACTCAGAAATGCTCTGTCTAATAAACCCTTTCTCGAACAACTCACCCACTTTCTTACTAAGCTTCCTTCTCTCTCTTGGAGGCATGTGGAGAACTAGTAATGCAATAGGCTTATCATTCTCCACCAAGTATATCCGGAAATCTATCTCGCGCCTGGCAGGTAGCCCCCTTACCTCCTCGAATATGTTCGGAAAGTCTCTAACTACCTGTGAAAAATTAAGATCGTCTATGAAAGCATCTAGGAAATCCAAGAAACTAAGCATGGCTGATCCTCGCTGGTCGCAAGAAATCTCGAGAGTCCTACCATGGCATGTCAAAAGCCTAACAACTCTTCTGTCATAGTCAAGGATGTCACCATATATGGCCAGCCAATCCATCCCGAGAATTAGCCCGTAACCCATAAAACCGAGTACATATGGGTTACACTCAAACTCGATGCCAAGAATAGAAATCCTCAAACCCCTACACATCATAGACAGATGAGCCATACATCCCATGGGGCTTGAGACAACTACTAGATTAGAAACTATAGAAGTATTTTGTGCAGACTATTAACAACAAAATTGGATACGAAAAATGAAAAGCACTAGAATCGGACAAGGTCCAAATGGGAAATTCGAAACGAAAAATCTAAACTTCTATGGTGACCTTCCTATCTCTGTCCTAATTGCTACAACCAGTCTGAGTTGCCTCAAGCGCATGAACATGTGCTCAGAATGCACGGCCTCTTGTCCCTGCTTCTGTGGGCACTATCTGCTGTAATGTCCCCTCTGTCTGCACTGAAAGAAAGCACCCTTCTTAGTTGTCTTCTTACATTATCTGATGAAGTGTCCTATCATACCACAACCATGACACTTTTCTTCCTTCTTGATTTATGTTTTATCTGGCTTCTCTCCCTTTTTCAGTGCGCCTTTCTTAGGCCACCACTTTTTCTTTCCTGTACCAGTCTTGGCCACCTCAGTCTTATCCTCTTGCTTACTCTCCTTTCCATCCTCATAAATCAGAGCGATATTCACAAGTCTCTCAAACGTAGCACCCATAGGGATATGCGTCATTGCCCGCCCTTGGAGGGGTTGGTTCAGTCCCCTCGCAAATCTCAAAGCCTTCTTGTATGCAGTATTAACCAAATCTAAGCCAAACCTCGCTATCTCATTGAAGTTATTCACGTACTCCTTAACTGACATATTACCCTGCCTTAAATTCCAACTGCATACCTTCTTCATCTTGTGATAAAAACTTCTTCTCGAACTTATCCTTGAACTGATCCCATGTCTCTATGACACGCTTAGCCTCAGTTACTTACCACCAATACGACTCCTCTCCTTTCAGTTGTTAGGCGGCCAACTGAATCCTCCTCCTGTCATTTAGCTTTAATAATTCAAACACACGATCTGTCTCCCTAGCCAATTACGAGAATCCCCAAAACTCTCCGATGAAAGAAATGGTTTGTCGCCCATAGCAGAAAAATCCTTACAGAGCTTAGAGAAATAAACCACCAGATTAGGTGGAACTACTACGGCTACATATGGAGGAGTAGCAATTCCTTGCCCTTCGGCAGACACCGTATCTTCAATATATCTACGCAAGCATGCCGAAATAAGAACACTACCTTGAAAATTAGGACACCTAGACATGTTAAAAAGAAAAGAGACAAGGATTCAAAAAGGGACCAAGGAAATATTGTAGTTGACTTAAGGGGATATTTTTCAAAAATAAGTTTTACTTAAAAATTCTTTTACTTTTGATAACACCTTTTCAAAGACCTTTCCATGATCTTGTAACCTTAGGTTATGATACTAAATGCGACAGCCCACGTCCCTTAACGTTACCCATATGAGGATGCGCTAAGATTTATGAAGTGCTTAGGTATAAAGTAACAACACATAGACTAATATTCACAAGATAGGAATATAAAACATAATGGAAACTTAAAACACGTTTATTAAGTAAGCAGTCAAACCACAATACTTATTACATCTCAAAATACCAGATAGTCATCATTATAAACAATACATACTATCTCGTGGAAAATATGAGAATACGTTATAAAAACCTTAAAAAATTATACCTCTCATAAGTCAATACAATGATCAGAAAACAAGAATTGAACCAATACATTAATCCGAAAAGAGTCTGAATCCAAACTGAACCAAATAATCATGAGTCACCACTGAGACCTTCTACCGTGCGAATCTGGGGAAGAAGGAAGAGAGAAGAAGGAGACAAACAAGGTCAGACATACGTCTGGTGAGCTCTAGTAATTTCTAGCATGAGCATAAGTTAAGGAAGCATTTAGATAGATGAATAGTTCTAAGAGCAATGAACATACAAGCATATATGAAGTAGAAGGAAAGATAAACATGAAATAAGATAGGCTTCTCATTTATATCCGAAAATTGCTGCACCAACTACCCATATATCGCAACTAGGCTTTACCCAATCTCTACCCATCGATCGGCTCCTATACCAACAATGTGATAAACTATGTCAGCTATGGAATTCGAGGTTGTCAAACCCGAATCCAACAACTAAAAGGACATACCATTAATCACAGGCGTTACAACGACTTTTCTTCCCCAATTGGCATGATGCACACTCTTCGTCCCGTCGGAACACATCCGTAAGTACCACGTTTGAACCTCTTACTATCTAGTTCAATAAAGTGTTCCCTAGTCTCTACCTAGTGTGAGACTCCATAATAACAAGGGATACTAACTGATACGAGTTCCGAACCAAATGCAATTGACACAAGTCACCCGTAGACTTGGTTCCCATTCATAACTAGGATTTCCATAACCCATTTTCTTACCAATCAACCCTTCACTTCCAGAACGGACTCCCCCTACCTTAGCTTATTAATCTCAACAATTTAACTTAAAACATTTAAGTTTGTTAATAAACCCAATATAACCACATATTACATCCTAGGTTGTATTAACATTTCTAATTATTGTTAATTAACTCTTTGTAAAACCAGTTCCCATGTTAGTTAATGTTCAATTAAGTTCATTTTATTCCAAATTATAAGTTTACATGTTCTCCCATTTCATGTTAAGGTTTCATCCCCAATCTACATCCAAATCTGACCACAATACTTAATCAGTTTCAATATGCCCAAAATTCCTTTTTAATTCAATTTAGACATTATTCAAATTTAAGGAAAATACAACGATAAAGGCCTAGGCTCTTTTCAGGCCTAGGCTCGGGGCTAAAAAAAGGGAAATGGTCTAGGGCACTCGCAAGACTTAGGCTTAAAATAAGCAAAAGCAAACCAAATAGACATAAACATAACTATAAATAAACTATAACAAAGAAGGGGATAGAAAGAAGGAGAATTACTTATAAGTAGTAAACAAATGAAAAGAAATAGGCACAAACAGTAATTAAACTATAGTAACTTACAAAAAGTTAAACATATAATTACTGTAAACATAAAATTTGCAAATCAAAATGTCTAAACATTCCTATGCAAATAACTAGTCTAAGAATTACGTAAAAACACACAGATCTGATGAACAAAGCTTCCCCCATGGCCTCCTTCTAAAATCAAGCAAAACCTCTACCTCCAGAAGTGTTTATAAAAATAATTAGTAAAAAAACTTAAGAACTTCTTCACCTTTTAAAAATTTAATTGTTTGGCTATTCCTAATTTTGAGGATAAGCCTGGGGAAGAAAAAAAGAGGGCATGGATGTAAAGAAATGAGAGAGGCTCCACTAGTCTATTTATAGGGCTTACTAGATTTCTTTGTTTGATTATCATCATTGTTTTCTACATCCCAATCATACATTTCGAAAAGATAAGAAAAACTTCAAAGCAGACAGATAAGAGAATATGCAAGCGATAAAAATTTGGTCAAGCGATGAAATAAACAAAATTTTAAAGGAGTACCCGATGATACATGAAATTGGAGTATAAACTAAACTTCCTGGTAAATATGATATTCATAATTGGTGCAAGAAAAGTATATTTTAAGAGTAACCCTGTTGGAAAGATTTCCTACTTCGACATAATATCGACGTGATGCAAAATGAAAAGAAATATGTTTGATAATGTATTTAATGCAGTTTTTAATGTTAAGGGAAATACAAAAGACTATCTAAACTCAAGACATGACATATAACACTTCTGTAAATGTCTCGAACTTTGTATGAAGCCCAATAACAACAAAAAACACAAAGCGTGCTATGAATTAGAGAACAAACAAATAAAACTCATATTAAAATGTGTTGAGGGGCTAAAATGTTCAAATGAGATTTCTTCTAATCTCCGTAGATATTTTAACTTAAAATAAATAAATTAAGTGGGATGAAGAGTCATGATTGTCATATCATGATGGAATATTTATTACTAGTGGTGTTCAAAGAGATAAAGAGGATTGGTTTGCTGTAAATAAAACAAAGGCAAGGTTTACGTTTGAAGGAATTTCTATTCTAGAAGATGCAGCGTATAAAACGAATGTAGAGAAAAACAATGAAATAATAATAAATGATGATACTGATTTAGGGTCTTTGAATGTTGAATCAAATGTTTTAATATAAGCATTTGAGAGTACAGAAGATAACGATATAGAGAATGTGACTAAGACTGAATCAGAAAACGAAGAAGACTAAAAATATTTGTGTAATTTGTCGTTTACATATGATCTTAATTTTAACTATGTTGTGAGATTTATTATACAATGATATGTTTGTAAAAACGAACTGATATGATGTGTTAAATTTATGAATTGATATTGTGAATCTATATAATGTATGTTCCGAGTTTATGGATTGGTGAATTGTATGCTATTTGTTTTATTCGATAATGGATATGCTAAATGATATGTGTTATTATTATATGAAATGGTATGTTTGTGACAGATATGTCTCCTAGATGACGACCTTCCCACTCTTCATATGCAAGTGTGAGCAATTCAACACCGGATTTACGTCCGATTGTAGAGCTTATACCCAAGAGTGTAGGGTAATTATCTAATTTAGAAAAGTTTTATTCTTTAAATTTTATTAAATGTTTACATTGTATTTTCTGCAGGGGTTTTGAGAATTAGCGTGTAGATTTTATTATATCTGTTTCTAGATCAGCCTAAATAAGTAGGCTAACAGATTGTTGGCATTATTGGGATGACATTCTTTCTTACATTAGGAATGCCATCCTTGTAGAGGTTCTGGTAAGTGAAAATTTCCTTTTTATTTCAATGTATATAAAATATGTAATTCAAATAATTTTGATATGCAGGTTGTTGTTCGGGTTTGACCCGAAAATATGTAGGACTTTCTCAATCACAGGAATAAGAAAAGGAGAAAGAACTATAAAGACAACCTTTATAAAGCAAAAAAGTATATGAAGAAGCCACCATGGATGACCAATTAGGTTTAGTCGGGTTTTCTATAACTTGGGAGAGTCCCGCGATGAGGGTAAGTTATTTGAACTTATTTTTAATTTCTATTTTGTTTCATGTTTCATATATCTAATAAGTTAATTGTATAATTTAATTTACAGGTGGTTTCAAAGCGAAACCAGGCAAACATGAATAAAAATCCTGCATTGCACCTGGGTGGCTCTAACTCATTCTTGTAGCATTGAAGGGAATTGGTACGTATGATAAATTAAATTTGAGTAAGTTGTTCTAAACTTTTTTAAATCGCATTGGTAAATTTTGACTTATATTGTAAAATTTCATATGCCGACCCACCAGCGGGTGCCTATGCTTGTTGAGGTATTTATTTAGACTCACGTGGTCGAATAGACCGACGAGGAGGGTAACACCTCCTATACCAAGATGGATGCTAAGTCCTAGCGCATAATGGTAAGCATTCATAATATTTTGTATTTCACATTGTTCATTTGGAATCAAATATTAATTTGTGAATTAGTTGTTCGCTATCGCAGGAGAGATACCAGGCGTAGATTGCTCGAGTGATGCAGTCCTCAGGTCGTGAGCCGATCCTAGAGGAGTGCAATCAGATCTGTAATGCCATCATTGACCCTCCTACCCAGAATAGACGTTACGGTTTTAGAAACTTAGAGGTAAATTGTTTCATTAACTAAGTTATAACTGTTACTTAATCCTTAATAACTTATAAATCCACTACAATTACATAATTGTTCCATTAGTTGTACAGGTTAAAATCCAACACGGTCACATATCCAAAATAACTTATAAATTAAATAAATATTTATGTCTATAGTTTAATTTTACAAAGGTTGAACATATAAATTAAATATGATTAAAACGAGCTCGTCATGCAGCGACAGTTCGTAAATACAATATAAGTCTAAATTCTTTGAAACACGAAACTTTCAAATCTATTGGATTATAGTTTTCTAATGTAAGAGAAAAATTGAGAAGTCCTCTAGTGGATTTTGGATTATGTCAAAATCAAATTTCTCAAAAAATCATGGTGTGGTAGCTTTTGAGCTATAGTGATTTATTTAATAAAATGGAAGGATTTTAAGAAAATAAAATAAAACTTTCTAGAAAAAATATACATGGTAAATATATTGAATTATGGTTAATTTGGATATGAGATGGTTATGTGTTGATTTCTTATGATTATACAAAATGTTATATTAAATTTGTGTTGTTTGAGATCATTACATCAACATTAATAGAATAATATAAATCAAAACTCATAATATAAATTATTATAGGTAGTGACGACCTAGACATCTTAAAGAAGATCATAGCAGGAGAGGAAGATTGCTATGCTCTGTCAGTAGATAATTGAGATGCAGGATTAGAGGAAGGTGGACTGACTGCTATGCTCGATGAGTGGATCGCTGCAATTCTATCTGAGCACGGGAGGATGCCTGAGAATGAGGTTGGGTCGGGTGATGGTAATGATGAGGATGATGATGGAGATGAGTATATATTGGTCTTTTTTGATTTTTCTTTGTAGTGCATACGTAAATATAAACTTGATGGCCATGGATTTGGCTTGTTATTGACGATTCCTGGATATGGTGCTTGTTTGTGGACATGATGTTGTAGATATGCTTTGTTATGATGGTGGTGGATGTGATGGTTTGTTTTGGAATGTTTAATGTTGTTTATTTACGGTTTATTAGTTAGTTCATGGTATATATGTTTGTTTGTGCTATGAATTTGAGTATATATGACATGTTCGGTTATGGAATTGACCATATATGAGTTGTTGAGTTAATAAATTTTTGTACGGGTGGTTTGAGGGAAGCACTATAAAGAAACAACAAATTCAGGTAATTTCGGCTCGTGATGGCTAGCTATGGCTTATCAGTCACGATAAGCCACGGCTGGCGATGGCTACTACGGCCTGTGTGCCCAATATTGTCATAGTTAGCGACGGCTTGTTACGACCCGTATGTCTTCACTAGAAACGGTTTGTAATGGCTAGTTACGACAATTTTACCACGGCTGGCGACGACAAAGAGACGGTCCATAAAAAAGTCACGTGTCCAAATTTGTCGTTGCTAATCGTAGCTAGCGAGGCGACCAAATCCGTTGCTAGAAATGATGCAATTTTGTTAGTGTCGACTTTTATAGCCACAGTTGGTTATGAGGCCATTCTTGTAGTGATACTTGAACCGCTCCCGATATCTTCGGAATGACTATCGATAGTTTCTGGCAAACTCAGCCCCAGTTCTTCATAAAATAAACAGAAAGGATAATTACGAAATTTATCTCTTGACCGTTAGTGGATGGATTTCATTATCACGTATCCTAGGAGAATGGAATAAGGTTTATGCTCACAGTAAATCATTAATAGGAATGATTCTACCATATAACTCAAGCGTTTACCCTATGTATTTCCAGAGTAAGATTTATGATCTAGATTTGATAGTCCATTTTTTAACTATCAAATGATACACACAAACAATCAAAAGTTTATTTCCCATAGTGATCACTGAGCCTTTTTTATTTAATTTCTTATTAATCAAATTTTAAATCTCTTACCCAAAGCATTCACATGCTTAACCCTCCGATATAAGTATATATTTCAATACCAATTAAGATGGTTCTCCTCTCTACTTTACTTTTAGTGGGTTACTAGAACCTAAATCACTTCATTCTACTTCTAAATTTTTTTCCTTTTAAGTAATAATTCCTTTAAATGATTTGCACTCCAATATCGACTCTCACTCTCAAACTAATACTAACACCTAGACAAAAATAAAGTCATCCAAATGGGGTATTTTATTTACCTCTCAGGCCAAGACATGACATCATCCTTGTCTTTAGAATAATAAAAGTTTACTTACTCGAGTTTCCAAAAACCAGCTTAAATTGAAAAAATTCCATATGAAATTCATTTCAAAGTAAGTTTTATAGTTCATCCGTCTTTCTCTTACAAATTCATATCATACTTAACATGATTTGTTTCACTCGAACAAATTTGCTTATCAAAATCAACTCATTATGTAACGTCGTGCCTTTTTTCCCAGTTTTCGTCGGTAATTAAACCGACTCAAACCATTTACTAAGACAAATGGCTATGGATACTTACATATTTGAAACAAAAATGACAGAACATTTTCCATTATCATCACAGTAATATTACATCAGAGTTACAATAAATATCAGAGTACAATAGTTACACAGTGAAAGAAATACAAATAGGCCTTCAATGGAAGAAGGATAATCCAAATCATAGCTCTTGCCAAGATCCAGAATCCTGCTTTAACCATCTCCAAAGCTAAAATTGCAAACCAAACTACTAGCTGCTCGTGTGGAAAATCATTGGCTCCCAAAGTTTAGGTGTGGGAACAGTAAACTCCAGGTCAGTCATGGGACTGGTATAAGAACTCAAAAAAAGAAGTTGTTTTTAGTTTTTTTTTAAAGTTAGATGATTCATCGGACTACGTTGCTAATGCGGAATGGGTTATTTCCATATAAATACTAGTGCATAAAAATTTTCAATGACTTTTTGAAAAATGAAACTAACATAAGGTCTCGTGCACACACACAATGCAAACACACACATGGGCGAGGTTTCTCCTTATGATAGTTAAAAATGCTTTGATACATGAAAATCCTCTTTCATATTATTATTAGTGCATAGTGTGAAAACAATTTCGAAAGTAAGTTTATCAATCCTAGCCAGGATAGGTACCATATACTATACTGACATAATAGTATACAACCAAAATCGTACGAGTTCGTAGTGGAGATTGGTTTCCAAGAAATGACCCGGCAAAGGAACTTCCTTTCCGAACCGATGGGTACACCTCTAGAGGGATGCCCCGAGAACCTAACCGGCTCTCAGCTAATGCGACGTCGTTCTATCCCTTAACAAGATGAATTAGAAAACGCCTAAGTATGTCATCTCGTGGTTGTTACCAACCTTTAGCCGAGTACTCACACCAACGTAACAACAAAATTAGTTTTCCACATAGGTTAATACCTAGGCTTCATACCGTAGTACACCTTTTATCGAAAAGGGGATAACAACCCATATCCTCACCACCTTTCCCTAATTTGGCCATTTACTGGTGTGTGAGGTTACTGAAGTCTCGTTACACAATGCTACGCTTAAAAACAAGCCATGATTTTTTCATTAATAGCTCAATCACTTAAGTATGCCACATTGTCCATTCACTACATATCACTAATATCTATCAATATATAACCTCTGCGCTCGTACGTCTTAAAGAAGGGTGTTAAGTTAAGAGAATAAATTCTTGGCCATCAAACAGATATATATTAATAAAGATCAGTACCATGCAGTTAATTACAATGCCAGACACATAATCCATATAAGTCTATTCTAGGTCTAAATGAAATAACAATCCGAAAATTTCTAAATACATCCAGATCTCAATCCACTTATAACCTCTTATTGGGCGAACAACCCAATCCGAGACATCAACAATCATTCCAAATGATCCGAAGATTCATGATCTTCACTCGTCGTCTACCAAGAATTTAATTGCTTCATAACGTCGTATTATTACTTGAAATGGTTTTCGGACATAAATATGATCTTGGTCTTTCCAAGTAATAAGCGTGAGTTTTAAAAATAGTAATGAACTACATAGGATTTCAATTCAAATCTCCTTCCAAATAGTAAATCAATTAATTCTTGAATTATAACTTTATAGTTCATAAATCCAAGTTTTCTTAATTATATTTATCCCCATTAAATCTTTAACTCAAAGATTATTTATTTTATGAACCTTTAGTTGCCAAACCATAATTCTTCGTTTTCTATTAACCTTATCTTAGATCTTCAAATTACCACATCTCAACTTCATCTTTTCTTGAATTAATGATAACAATTACAGCAATCCAAAATCAATTGATATTCAAACATAAGTTTACATAGAGTTTAATCGACTTATATTTGATACCAATTCACAAAATAGGCAAATACTATAAGCAGAATTTCGATATAAATATCTTTCAAATTCCCCAAATAGTATACGTCCAACAATAGAATTCCATATCGAATATCTGAAAACTATCTCTATTCAAAATCATTTCTTTAAATTCAAAATTCCAGACTTAACTCAAAATTTTGTCAAACCCTTTATCAAAACATCGGATTTGGACATAAATCACATCAACACATTCCTCGTATTAATCCAGTATCGAACTCATAGTGCAAGCGGAATAACGGATACTACCTTCTAAATTCCTCAAATAGTAAGAGCTATCATTTATAGTATTAATATCAAACATCCGAAGATTTATATCCAACCATATCCAATTTATTTATGCTGGAATTTTTTTAAAACATTAAATAATCAAGTTAAATTCCATATAAAATAATTTTAAAATTTTTGAATCTTCAAAGATATTTAAAAAATCATTTAAAAGTGATTACTAAAAGTTCGGTAAATAGTTCGTGGGTTTTAAACTTCAAAATAGATCATTTTCAGAAGAAGTGTTACAATAACGTTTTAAAAGCGTTACAAAAAGGTGGCAAAATAGTTAGTTAAATCGAGTAGATTTAAAACTATTCAAAAATTCAATATTTCCAACTCAAATTACTTCTAAATAATAAATTATGATTTATCATTTTTTTTCCATATTTTTAATAATTTTTATAAACCCATTTTATTAGATTTCTGTTTATGGTCATCGAATTGCACGTATAACGACCTTCTCTACATTTAATTTAAACATAACTTGAAAACTATACGTTAGAATTTGAAAATTTCTTTTCCATTTGAAAACTATCGTTATTAAAAATCCAACATTTTCTATTTCACATCAACCCAATTTAAAACACACTATTTATAATCGTTTAAAACTTATGGTCGAAATTTGCGAACTGTTGCTGCGTGACACGTCCTATTCAGACCATATTACGAATTATAATAGAAAAATCGTCCGAATCTCATCGAATATGATTTTAAATTTTCATAAACATGTACAAATTCATTTGAAACCAATATTTCAATTTTCAAACTTCAAATTCAATTTAAATTGAAAATTGGATATTTTAATAATATTACTTTAATAAAATAATAATATTTTTCCAAAACTCGTCCGATTGTTCCCAAAACTTGCAGACATTCATTCTAAAAATAAATAAGACAAATGGAACCAACAATTCGTTTTTAAACCAACGTTTATATACTCAACTCAAACTCACTTTTCAAATTGAATTTCAAAAACCGATTGAAAACTTTAACGAGCCATATATATTGAAATCATTACCAAAATCATTAGTGTCTTTTATGAATATTATTCGTACTTACTTAACTTAAATTTCCAGACAATATTGGAACTCAAATTCAAAACTTGATTTTCAACCATTATTTTTATATTAAAATAATATAAATGCTATTTATATGGAAGGGAGATTCGAATCTATTACCCATATAATACCCTAACTATCGTGTGTGATTTCAACCAATCATAACAAGCCTTATTTAAACATCATCAACAAGCATGAATTCATCAATCACAACAATTAAAAAACCATTTCAGTTGTGCGTAAGCATTACGGTTCTTAACGTTGGTCGATGTTCATTGTGTTTTCTAACTATACGAACATCCGTTCAACATTACATAAAATAATAATCATACATATTTAACCAAATATGTTTAACTTTAAATAATTATAACTTAGCCAGTTCCTATTAATTTAAAAATATTTAAACTAGAGATTCTTACCCTCATAGCTACAAAATCTTCGTTGTCGGAGTTCCCAAGAAAATAGAACAAGCTAACGGACAATGCTATCGCTACGTATGCGATTTCCCCATTTGCAACCCAAGATATATATATATATATACACGCACAAAATTAAAATATTATTATTTTTATTAAGAGAGAGGGAGGGTCGAGCCTTGTGGGGTCCATGAACCGAGTGGGGAGAAGGGGACGGTGGAGCTAGGTGTCGGAGATGGGGTTGAAGGGCTGCTGACGAGGCGTGGAGGGTGGAGGAGGGAATGGATTTGGGTGTGGTTTTAAGGGTAAGTCGTGGCTTTCAAAGGAGGAGAGAGGAGAGTGAGGCCATGTAGGGAGGTGGACCAGGGTGGTGTTGGTGGCACATGCAATCGGCGGAGGCGGTTGGTAAGGTAGGTATGGCAGCAAAGGTGCTTAGAGTAGGGAAGGACGGATGCTTTTAAGAGGATATGAGGGTTTTGTTAAGGCTTTTGGAGAGGAGGAGATGCAAGATGGAGTGTAGGGTGGTGGAGGAAGCTGATCGGGCCGCTGGTGGTACTGCCTCCTTATATAGTGGAGATGAGGAGACGAGGAAGAGGGAGATGCAAAGAAATGGAGAAAGTGGTGTAGAAAAATGGAGTTTTAGCCTCCTTATGTAAGGGGTTTCCAAGGGCATTTATGTCAATTTACAAGGGACACATGTCCTCTTTCTAAAGCCTACTACATGCATACTTACACATATAAGGACACCTTATGTTCATCCTTATCCTGAGGCCTTTTTAAAAATTAATTTTCCTTAGCAACATTCTTTGTAACATTTAATGGATGTGTCTAGTTAGCAACACTTATGAATGTAACATTTATTTATTTCTAAGTTAGGTCTCGACTATGTAAATATCAACATTATAGGTTATCACTTTTAAATAATATTTACAACTTATCAATATTTCAAAAATATTTATTTCAATTTATATTTGTTTAATATAATCTTATGTTTAAACATAGCCTTAAAAATAGGTTTTAAATATTTAACAATTCCTAAAATTCATATTCTTATATCCTAGCAAAATTAAAGATCTATTCAAACATTATTAAAATTAATTTTTTATAATTAAATCAAATTCATATTTATACCTTACTAAATTCATTTTATATTCAAAAAATCAAATTATATATTTAAAAATCTAATTTAAACTAGTTAAAAATTCTGGGCCATCACACACTAGCTTTAAATCCATTTTCAAGATCAAATATTTAGTCTAATGCTTATTCTCAAGCTAATATAATTAACTTGAACTTTACAGTTAATAAATTTATTAACTATAACAACTACTTATCTTGATTACATTTAGTAAAATGATTCATTTGCGTCCAAACCTCGTAATTGAATAAATCTATTAACTTCTAATCACATTTAAAAAGTATTCAACAAAACAAATAATTAGTTTAAATCCCTTATTTTAAATTAATTAATTGATTATAAAATAACATTAAATAAATAAACTTACCTAAAGTAATCGTTTGTTAAAATGAAATCAACTTAATCACTTTTAAAATAAGATAATGATAATCTTAACCAATTTTTTGTTAAATAATAATTATCTATTGAGTAATAATTAAACAATTATTTATCCTATAATAAATAATTAAGTATAAATAAATAATTAAATAATAGTTAATCTTTAAATAAATAATTTAAAGATCCAAATAATCTTTGTTAATTAATGATTTAGAACCATTATTAATAATTTAAATAAATATTAAAAACATTTTTCAAATAAAAAATCAATCCTAAACCTTAATCAAATATTTTTTGATAATAACTTAACCTTAAATAAATCATTAAACATTAATTAAATATTTATTTATTTATAATAATTATAATTATATTCTATTTTAAAACTTAAGTATAAATTATACTTTAATCAGCATTACTAATTAATTAGTAAATCAAAATATCATTAAACAATTTCTTAAATATAAACCATCATTAATGAATAATAATTAACTTTGAAACTTAGTTAATGAGATTAATCTTAATAATTAAATCAATTTAAACCATTTTAAGTAGTACTTACTTTTCTCTTCAAATATTTTATAAGCACATTTTTAAACATTACAAGATGAAATATTGATCTGATAAACCAATTCCGTTAATAAATTTAAACAACTAAAAAACAATTTCACATTTTAAGGCTTAGTGACCAGAGTGGTACTTATATAGTTTACCCCATTCCACATCCAAGTTGGTTCACATGTTAACTTCACATACAATATGACCATGATACAAAGATTTTAGTAATCAATAGTTAATTAATTGTTCAATACGTAACAATCAATATTGATAGCAATTAATAACATAATTTAAATTGTCACTTAACAAGCACAAAATGAGATTTTATTCTACTCAATAGAAGTTCATAATAATTTATATTATTTTATTTAACTTAATTGCAACCCCCATAAAATATACCCTAAATAGACATAGATAATTAAATTAAGAATTATAAATCTCTATCAGTGGAATCGGGCGGTTATATCTTCTTAATTTGAGAAATTATTTGAAACATCTGGAGGATTATAGGCAAAATGGGTTCATGCTAATTTAATTGGTGAAAAGAACTTCTAGACAATGCCAATCCCACAAGCTTGTAGTTGAAGCTAGAGAGAAATTTTGAAGCTTAGAGGTACTTTCAAACCATTTATTCAATGCAAATATCAAAGAGTTGCAAATCTATCCTTTTGGCATGGTCCATGGGCAAGACCTGGACTGATTCTTAGTGAAATCGTTGATCAAAATGTTATGCACAACTTTGGAATACTGCAATCTACAAAAGTTAATGAGTTTTTTCAAGATTGTATGGTTAATTTTCCATATAGCAATTCAACAAATTTGAGGGAACTTTGGAATGATATTGCTCAACAATACTTATTTCCGAGTGATAATGCAATTTTATGGATGGGAAAGGTGCATTCCATTCAATCAGTTTATAAATTATTGAATCCTACCAGGCATTTTTTTCCTTGGTATTCAAGGATATGGAATTGTGGCGGCTTAGCAAAAGATAATCTGCTTCTATGGAAGATAATGGCCAATGCCATTAATACTAAAGATAAGTTGTTCTCCTATGGTATTTTGCAAGATGAGATTTGTGTTCTTTGTAACAACTCACCAGAGTCGAATGTTCACCTCTTTCTTGAGTGTTCATACATGCATAGAATATGGAGGAGATTGCTGGCATTTGGTGGCTTTCAACGACCGTCCACTTCAAGTCAAATTGAATTGCATAATATATTCAAGGCAACGAGATGGTGAAGAAAGAAGACATGTGTGTTACTTATGCTCTTGAGGAAGTTTACTGCTGGAATTTGTAATGAAATAAATAATAGGATTTTCGACATTGGGACCAAAACAGCGGATCAACTATGCATGCATATTCACAGTAGTATGATAAGGAAGTTAAATATGTAAATGAAATTTCTTTTGGTTTGTTTCATGGCAAGTCTTTGCCAAACTCATGTAATTCTTTAGTGTAAACAATAAAGTTTCCACTTACCTTCAAAAATAATAATAAGAATAAACAATAATAAATTAATAAAATACTAATGGGGTAAAAATGCAAATTTTGAATAATTATGATGTTGACCACAAAAATATTACCATTTTATTCATGATGAAATTTTTGTTTATTTCTTATTTTATTTATCGAAAACGAAGTTCATATGAAGAAGTTACGAGTAAAACCAGTTGTAAGCAAATTGTATACACGTAGTATTTGAATTCAAATTGTGAGTACATATATCCAAGAAGGGGACAAGAATAAATAGAAATGGAAAGAACTAATGAAATTAATTAACGTATTAAAAAACGGAAACCAACATGGAGTATAAATCTCCCTGCCTTCGACCCAAGAGGGGGTCGACTGCTCCCCTTAAAGGGGTCGATCATCCTGTTGACCAACCTTTTTGAAGCGACCCAAACTTCCCCGTAAAGGAAAGCCCGGATTGAGTTGAGAATATGACAAATCAGAACACAAACAGAAGAACATTTCATTGCTTATTACAACAATTTACATCAGAGTACAAGAATACAACAGAGTATGAATAAATATTATACATTTGATAAATATCAGAGATTTAAATTACATAAGCAGCGGAAAAATAATACATAACACAAATGAAAGAAATATATGGATACAGAGCTTTCCGAGTATAGTTCCAGCTGTAAACCAGGATCCTGTGAATATTATATCTACAAAAACCCAACAACTAGCTGCCCGTGTGGTAAATAGGGGCACCCATAGTTTAGGTCAAAACAATAAACTCTAGGTCAGTCATGTGACTGGTGTGAGAACTAAAACAGTTATTAATTTGATTTTTAAAGTTAGGTAAATCAAGGGACCACGCCGTATAACACGGAACGGGTTTCCTCCGAAGAATACCAGTGCACAAAACAAATAGCGCAATGCTAAATAAAGAACAATGAAGCTATTATAAGACCCAGGTCCCATCACACAATGCAACACAAGCCGAAGGATAGGGTTTTCCTTTATAATAGCCGAAGAATGCTTGATACGCGAAATTTAATCTTTTACTATTACTATATGTGAAGAAAACAACTTCAAATATAAATGTATCAATCATAGACGACATGGGTACCACATATCATATCGCCATACTAGTTCTACAAATAAAACTGCATGATTTCGTATTGGAAGTTGGATTTCCATCGTGAACCAAGGCAAGGTATCGTCCTTACCGCTTCAAGACAATCTAGCCTACCATGTCTCAGGATTAGAGCTCGAGTGACCCTTGGATCTTCAGGGCCGGTCCACACGTAGTGGATTAAAATGCCTGAACAATGCGTTTCCCCGCCCTATGGGGCGTAAATGAGCCAGATGACTCAACATCCATCGGCACCGCAGTGACCGATATATCCGAGGTGCCTCACTTTACATCATCCACATAAGTAAAATGTCAGGGCTTGCAAACGCTGACACCACTCGTAGCTAGAAAGAAACGCATGTCCTCCCTGTAGTCCTCTCCCGTTTTTGGTTCACACCAGGGTGTGAGGCTCGCGAATTAACGCTACACAAAGCTATGCTATATTAAAGCCGTGCTTTGATCATCAACCACAAGACTCTGCTTTTCAACAGAAGCCTTGATCATCTGCATCTCAGCATGCCACATAGGCAATTCACGCCATGCAACTAACGTCTATCAATCACTCAAAATGAAATCCGATGTCAAACACACAGTACATTTACAAGTTCGTTCTGGGTTGGAATGAAACCGGAGGCACCTTATTCCTCGTCCTATATGTCCAATATAGGAGAGAGGCCCTCGCATATCCGGTCGATCTCCAAGTACGTCTAGACAATCACCACTTATTACCTCGGCATGCGTGTACAACCCAACCAAGACATCAGTAATCATCCAAACGATATGAAGACCTCCGGTCCTCAACCACCGTCTTTATCGTCGACATATCATCGCATCAGTTATTCAGAATGGGTATACACCCGGCCTTTCCAAATAACTCGCGTATATAATAAACAAGTGTTACACAAACACAACATACACCTTATTCCAATCCAGAATATTCTTTTATTCAAATATTCACATTTCTAGGGAAAGGTTCCCATTAATTTTATCAAAGAAAAATTCTTTTAAATTTATTCTTTAATCTTCCTTTGAATATCAATTCAAACCATATTAAGGTTTATCCAAACTAGTCGGGATTAGCGATCCTTACCGAAGTAATCATTTATTATATCTCCCAATCCCAGCCTATTCACCCCATGGAGCAAAACTGGTAATACTCCATATCTAACACCACAGTGTTATCGATAAATATTAATTACCATTTCACATTCAAATCTAATTAAATATTTAACTATCGCTTGGAGAAAAACTGGTGATACACCATTCTCGATCATTTCTCAGATTTGATAATTTAAATTATCAATTCACATTTCAATCTAGTTAAAGATTCATTAAAACTCCACTTAGTTTTAATCTTTCCAAAAATCAATATTAATAATTATATAACTTGGGAAATCATATCCTGTCTTTAACTGCGTTAAAGAACCAACGTCATTTAAAACATGGTTCGCGATAAACCCAAAATCACATTCCATTTTATTCCAATTACTAAACATAACTGGAAATTCTAATAATCTTAATTAAAAGATTTATTCTTTTCAAACAAGGTTTAAGAATAGTGTTACTGAAGACACCATTCCATCAGTCTCTAACCGTAAATTAGTAAGTGAACAATTCCCTAAGTATTAATCCCGAAGGCCGAAACCAACATCAAATCAATACCCAGGAAACCATTTAACTTAGCTAATCTCCAGTTAGTTTCTAATTTTCTTAACTCTGTTGGGTTTAAGAACGGCATTTTTAAAGGTACCATTCATGACAAACCCAAAATTCAATCCAATTCCAATTAAATATTAATTGGTAAACTCCATTAAATCTTAATAAAAAGATTTAATCTTTTCTCAACTGGGTTTAAGAACAGTGTTAGTGAAGACACCGTTCACGACGAACCCAAAATCCCATTTGATATTAAATACAAGGTTCTGAATAGAAAATATATCGGCTTATATTCAATATCAAATTCTGAAATCAACAAATATCGTATTGGAATAACGATATATATATCTTCCAAATTCCTCTACAATGTCCGTATAATCACGGAATCCAATATCGAAATATTCCGAAGATAATTTCGGTTCAAATCCATTCCCATTCACATATTGGAAATTCTAGTTATTTTTAGAACCATTTCAAATTCAATTTATTTATTTTAAAAATATTGGATTATAATTCTAGTTCATAACTAGTTCATTTCGATAAAAATATATTTTTATCTTTTCAAATATGGAATTTTTCATCCCAATTCTTTCCAAATCATTTATTATGATTTTACAAAAATTATTAATATTTTTAATAATTTTGTCAAGGCCCGTACGGTCGATTTCCATAAACGGTCATCGAACTGCACTTACGACGACCTTTTCAAAATTTGATTTGGATATAATTCCAAATCCAACCGTTAGATTTCAAATCTCTCATATTCGTTGGAAACCACTTTTCGACACGAACCCAACGGTTCCAGTTTTAGGAGAATCTGACGGTCGGATCTCCTGTAACATCAATTCGAAGTCAATGGTTGAAATTCGCGAATTGCCGCGGCGCGACGTGTTCTATTCCGGCCATTAAATATATATAATATATAAATTATATATATTTCGTCGATTTCCTTTTAAAACGTATTTTATAAATCGTTTTAAATTCTCTTTCAAAATGATTTCAACTTCATATTTAATTTCAAATCAAAATTGAAAATTCCATATCATTAATGTATAAATGATAATATTGTCAAAACATTAGATTTTGAAATCACTTCCTTTTCGATATTCATTATAAAGATGAATAAAATCGATATAAATATCATTCACGTCAAAATGGTGTTAATCTAATCAACACGGCTTTATATATTTAAATATATTCGTGTCCATCCCAAATCGGACATCAAAATCATATTTTGATCCATTACTGAATATTATTTTAAAATATTCCTTATTTTAAAATATCCATTATTTCTGAATTGGAATCAGACACAGTCAATTACTATATAATGTTATTTATATGGATTTCATACGACACATGTATATCACAACAGTGATAAATAATCAACCATCATCCAGAGTGCATTACACAACTGCATAAGCGTTAAATATGGATAATTAACGCTTACAACAGCCTGTCAACCCGTCGATTGACATACAACTAAATATTGGGATTAGTCTATGTCCAATATCATCCCATACACGTGTGGGGTTTTCAAACAAAAAAACTTATTATTATTTATGCAGTTGGGCGATGTGTAAAATATATCGTCCCAATCAATATCAGTCAAATGTGTGTACATAAACAAATCGTTCGATTTGTAAATGAATATTTATTTTATTCATATGCACGTTAAAAATTATATTTTTAACTATAAAATATTTTTTTCAACACATGAATATTTTATACAATTCATTTATACAATAAAAATGATATTTTTATTGTTCTAATATTTTTTTAGAAAATTTCAACTATACAACGGCGCAATACTAGAATCGGAATAAGGTCTAGCCTTATCCCTCGCTTACTGATGGCTCGCGCCATGTGCATGCCAATTCCAATCAATTCATTTCATTTCCCAAACCAAATTCAACCAAATAATCTAATCAACCAAACAACCAAACAAACATGGTTTCAAACAAAGGTGTCGGGTGCTACTAAGCACCGTCTGCATCCTAGTATATATTTTTAACTAGAAATTAAATTAAAGTGAGAAGTTCTCACCTTTGGGATCCACTCTTCTGAATTTCTGAATA
This sequence comes from Allium sativum, assembly GCA_030737875.1. NCBI lineage: Eukaryota > Viridiplantae > Streptophyta > Magnoliopsida > Asparagales > Amaryllidaceae > Allium > Allium sativum. The sequence continues at coordinate 967,672,181 of CM060920.1, forward strand.
GCTGGGATATGCCCGAAATTCAACGCAATCCTTTTCACGCTGTTCATAGTAAAAATCACATTTTTATTATGATGATTATATATTTAAAATCACATTTTTACATCGCTATTATATAAATAAAAATCATATTTTTATCGCTACTTCATATATATAAAAATCAAAATTTTACATTGCTAAAAGTTATATTTTTACTTCGCTAAAAATTATATTTATACTTCGCCAAAAATCATATTTTTACTTCGTTAAAAATCATATTTATAATTCGCCAAAAATCATATTTTTACTTCGCTAAAAATTATGTTTATACTTCGCCAAAAATCAAATTTTTACTCTTTACTTATATTAAAATTATAATGTTTTATATAAGTAAAAATCTTACCTTTGTTTAATTAAAAATCAAATCTTTTTATATTTAAAAATATAATCTTTTCTAAATTAAAGATCCAATCTTTTCTATTTTAAATTTCTAAGCTTTTCCCATTTTAAAAAATCTAATCTTTTTACTTTTAAAAATCACATCTTTTTAATTTCAAAAATCAAATCTTTTTACTTTTAAAAATCACATCTTTTTAATTTCAAAAATCTAATCTTTTTACTTCTAAAAAATCACATCTTTTTAATTTCAAAAATCTAATCTTTTTACTTTTAAATATCACATCTTTTTAATTTCAAAAATCTAATCTTTTTACTTTTCCATTACATTAAAAAACAGATTTTTATTCTATAAAACCAATTACCTCAACTAAACAAAAACAAAATAAATAAAATGAAAATTAAAAACTCACTTTCACTGCTCGAAGGGGAGGAAGGTTTTCTACGTCACTGGAGGAAGGGGGTGTCTGCGCCGTCGCAGGTGGTGGGGGTGCGTCGAAGGTGGTCAGGTGGAATCGGCGGGCTAGGGCTTTTAGGGGGCGGTTTTGGGGTTTTCGAGAGAGGGATGCGGGTTTTGAGGAGGGTCGGAGAGGAGGGGGACCCGAGGGGGGAGCGGTGGGGGTCGCCGTGTGGGAGGAGACGACGGGATCGGCGGCTACGTCGGTCTCGATTGGGTTTTTTCCTTTTTTTATTCTGAAATGAACGATGACCGGCGGGGGTAAGGAAGAGGGAAAAAGGGTTGTCTTTATTATTTAATTTATTTAATATATATTTTTTCCATAAAAAGTACACTTTTCATTTGAACCCCAAACCGAACCCACCGACTATCGTCCATAGCTAATTACTCCCATTCCGAACACAATGGGATATATCCCGTAAGCCAACTTGACCGTTACGATCAGTTTCCACTAAATTTAAAATATAAATCATTATATTTTAAATTCAAACGCACATTTCAATTTACCGGGGCCACATACGGACCCCAAAAATTCCAGAAAAATAAATCTGCCTATGTTTTGACGATACGGTCCTAACAAAACTAATTTCATTGGATTTGAAGATCGTTTGAAAAACAGTCATTTTCCAGTCGATTAAATTCAACTGAAATTGGTCAAATACATTTTCTTCTGCCACGCTCATATATTGATCCCAAAAATTATAAAAATTGGAATCCAGCAATAATTTGACATTCCGGTTCCAACAAAAGTGGTTTCGTCAGAAACGGAGGTCGTTTGCAAAATGGCTATTTTTAAGGGCTTTATATATATTAAAATATATATAAATTCCACAGCGACTTTTCTAAATTTTGAACAGGACATAACTTTCAATTTATAAAGTGAAATCTCAGTTTCTTACATTCGTTAGAAAGATATAGTTAATCAGATTCAAATATTTCTTATTTGTCCAATTCTGACTTATATTGAATCCTGTATATTCAATTGAAATTAGAAATCAAATTTTCAAACTGCCGCGCCATTTCAGACTCGTTTTATAACTAAAATAAAATTATACATTCTAATTTCGTCGAAAATAAATTTTTCGTCATTATTATTTAAAATAAATCATTTTAAATATTCAAAATCCGTTAAAATCACCAAAATAAAAAATTTAAATTGGTTTTGATTTTCCGGGTTGTTTCAATCTCCCCCACTTAAAATCTTTTCGTCCTCGAAAAGGAACGAAGATGAAAGTTGTTTAACTAACCAACTCAACTTTCATTCTGGCTTTCATTCTTCAACTTTTCAGTTTCTAAGAATTTTCAAATTTCTCAAAAATTTGGCTAACACCCTAAATTTTTGAAAAATTTCGCCATAACCTCCTTTGTATGGGGAGCACCGGGAAAATCCCCAAACCGCCACACATGCCCTCTCATCTCAAAAAGAAATAGAAAAAGCCAATCGGCTCATAAAATCATCCAAACCCAATAAATTAGTAAATATGTACCTATTTGTCGGGCATACAATTTTATTCCTTTGCTTAGCTTCCCTGTTATGACCTGTTCAACATATATATATGTATGTACATGTATGCAATTCCAATCAATTTTCATTTCAGTTCAATATTTGCTCGATTTGGCTAAATTTGCCTTACCCTTTTTCCAATTTGTTTTATTAGTCCAATATTTTAATTAGTCAAACAAATAATCAAAGAACACAACCAGCAATCAATTTCTTGATTAAATTTTCAAATTCATAACATTTATATATAAAAAAAATTGTATTTTTGATGCCAATTTACAAACAATAAATCCTATCTAGTTTTGGTTCTCACACCAGTCAATTGAAAATATATAGAAATCCCACTTTCGAAACTCGAACATAAACTCTGATGATGATATATCGACCATCAGAATCATCTCCGGGCGACTAGAGTGTGATTCTATATCTATCCATTATATTTGAGACTTCGGCTATACGTTCATGACGCGTATACGCAAAATATTCATATACTCGATTGTCCAAATTCAATCTACATAAAATACTCAAATACGCATAATTGAATTTAATTTTCAAAACAAAGTTTGGTTTCATTTTTATTTTAAAAATTTCACTCTTCACACCCGTTCTAGGATACTACTGATCTCATCTTTAACGAGTCATTCTTACTGGATATTACTAATCCAATCTCTGATGAATTCTTTCGTTTAGTTCTAACGTGTCTTGTTCCCAAGCTCTGTAAAACAAAGCAATGATACCAAATGAAGCGACCCGAACTTCCTCGTAAAGGAAAGCCCGGATTGAGTTGAGAACACGACAAATCAGAACACAAACAGAAGAATATTTCATTGCTTATTACAACAATTTACATTAGAGTACAAGAATACACAGAGTATGAATAAATATTATACATTTGATAAATATCAGAGATTTAAATTACATAAGCAGCGGAAAAATAATACATAACACAACTGAAAGAAATACACGGATATAGAGCTTTCCGAGTATAGTTCCAGCTGTAAACCAGGATCCTGTGAATATAATATCTGCAAAAACCCAACTACTAGCTTCCTGTGTGGAAAATAGGTCACCCAGAGTTTAGGTTAAATCAATAAACTCCAGGTCAGTCATGTGACTGGTGTGAGAACTAAAACAGTTATTAATGTGATTTTTAACGTTAGGTAAATCAAGGGACCACGCCGTATAACACGGAATGGGTTTCCTCCCAAGAATACCAGTGCACAAAACAAACAACGCAATGCTAAATAAATAACAATGGAGCTATTATAAGACCCAAGTCCCATCACACAATGCAGTGCAAGCCGGAGGATATGGTTTTCTCTTATAATAGCCAAAGAATGCTTGATACGCGAAATTTAATCTTTTACTACTACTATAAGTGAAGAAAACAACTTCAAATATAAATGTATCAACCATAGACGGCATAGGTACCATATATCATGTCGCAATACTAGTTCTATAATAAAAACCGCATGATGTCGTATTGGAAGTTGGATTTCCATCATGAACCAAGGCAAGGGATCGTCCTTACCGCTTTGAGACAATCTAGCCTACCATGTCTCAGGATTAGAGCTCGAGTGACCCTTGGATCTTCAGGGCTGGTCCACACATAGTGGATTAAAATGCCTGAACAATGCGTTTCCCCGCCATATGGGGAGTAAATGAGCTAGATGACTCAACATCCATCGGCACCACAGTGACCGATATATCTGAGGCGCCTCTATTTCCCTCATCCACATAAGTAAAATGTCAGGGCTTGCAAACACTGACACCACTCCTAGCTAGAAAGAAACGCATATTCTCCCTGCAGTCCTCTCCCGTTTCTTGTTCACACTGGGGTGTGAGGCTCGTGAATTAACGCTACACAAATCTATGCTGTATTAAAGTCGTGCTTTGATCATCAACCACAATACTCTGCTTTTCAACAGAAGCCTTGATCATCTGCATCACAGCATGCCACACAGGCAACTCACGCTGTAACAACCCGTATTTTCAATAACCTGTTATAACATAAATGGAGGCAGAATTAAACTGTAAAATCTGAATCAAGGGAAACGGGCTATGCCATTGCGTTCGTCTCGGAAAAATACGCGAAATAGAGTCCGAGTTTTCAAAAATCGGAGTCTGTATGACCAAGATATGGCCTCGCGAAGTTTCACGAAAAATTCCCAAATTAAAGTATACTTAATTAAGTGAAATGGGTTGCACAGAGAAATATATATATATTGATATATATATATATATAATTGAAAAATAAATAAATAAATATGCAAAAATGTTCAAAACAGCGAATTGGGAGAGGGGAATAACCGAACCGGCCGATTTTTGAGGTCGACCCGAGCTTGCTGGGTCGACTAGGGGTTAATCCAGGGTGTTTGGCTGTCAACCCGTGGGCCGATTCGCTCAAATGCAGATTTTGCATTTGGATGGTTCTCATGTTCATCTTTAATCTAAAGGCCCTAGATGGTTCCTACACTTGACTTCTTCCCCAAGACATGCTTTGATGGCTTGGATTGAATCTAGGTTTAATCCTATGGCCTAAAACACTTGCCTAATCTATAAATAAGACCCTAACCTATCCTAAATCCTCATTATTCATTCATGCAACTAAACTATGGCAAAAATTTACATCTCATGGCCTCCACTCCCTTCATAAAATTTCTAAATGGTTTCTATGAGAAATTTTCCATGCATACAAGTGTTTTCAAGCTTGTATGAGTGTCATTAGCTTGCATTCAAGTCAAGTTTCTATCTTTGCATCATAAAGCAAGGGTTTTGATCATTTTGGCTCGAGGGTTTTTATGTTAGAGCTTGCATTTTGGGTCTATTTGATTCCATAAGGGCTTTGTCATATCTTTTGTGCCTTCATAGCAATGTAAGCCCTTTCCGTACTCTTAGATATTAACTATGAAGTTAAATGTTCATGTTGCAAGTTTGGGTTTGATCATTGAGTATGATACATGCTATCATGTCATGCAAGTTTATGAAGTCATTATCTTGATCTTGTGAGCTAAAAGCTACAACCTTTATGTTGAAATGTTGCATTAGGCAACATGAGAACCCTCATAACCTTTATGTCAACTTGCATATGAAGTCATAACCCTTATATGATGATATATGCGAGTTACTAGTCATCATTCCATGTCTTTTGTCACCATGATTTGCTTATGTGCCAAGTTTGGGTTTATGCATGTTTTTGAGGCTTAAGAAGGTAACATGCAAGTTAATGAACACATTATGTCTCATTTGCCACCATGTTCAACTAGTGGCTTTATACCCCCTTTTGTCATGCCTTTGACAAGTTCCTTCTTTGAATCCATTATGCGAGTTTAAAAGCGTTGGGGTCACATTATGGGAAAACATAATGACATGAACATGATTTGGGTAAATGGGTATAAACAAGACAACATGTAACGTTAAATATGACATGTGTTTATACTTGAAACCATGACTTGAAATATAACATGGAAGTTGACATGTAAGTATGCATAAAAACATAAGCTTGGGAATTTACCTATTAAGTTAGGTCTACCCATTGGGAATTTACCTATTAAGTTAGGTCTAACCAATTGCTTGAAAACTTGTAACATGTTTTGGAAACATGATGGACATGACACTTAGATAATATAAGTGTGGCCAACTCGATTTGGGTTGAGTTTGCAACGTAAAACTACCCGGGACCGACCGGCCTAACTAGTAGTTGCAAACAATAGGACCCAATGTGAGAAGTTGGTCATGTTGTGCTTAAACCCGAGGTTAGACCAAGTTGTGGTGTAAAGCTACCCGGAACCGACCGGCTTAACTAGTAACCACAACAAAGTCTAATGTGAGAGGTTGAGGTGCATTAAGTAATTAATGCCACATGATAGGGTTAAGTTAATTAGATTAATGACTCTTAACCAAATATGACATGGACAAATGGGTTAAGTAAATTGATTAGGCTAATGATACTTAACAAAACATGACAAGGTTGGGTAGGTTAAGTAATTTGATTTGCCTAATGACACTTAACCATTTTTATACGATTAGTGGACGGGGTTAAGTTAACCAACACTTAACCAATCCAACACGATAATTTGGGGAAGGTTAAGTAAGTTTTCTTAATGACACTTAACCAAAAAATACAGTTAATGGATGAGGTTAAGATTAGACTCAACTAGTCTAAGCATGGAAATCGGATGGGGTTAAGTTAGTCTAGACTTAATTAATCCCACTTGGTAGTTTAATAAAGTTAAGTTAAACACTTAACTAATCTAACATGATGATTTGAGGTGGTTAAGTGACCTATACTTAACCAATCTAACACGTGAATTTATTGAGGTTAAGTTAACCTATACTTAACCGATCTAACGTGAAAACATGATAAGGCTAAGTCACGAATCGCTTGAATACACTTGACCGATTTGACTAAGTAAATTGATAGGGTCAAGTTTATATATACTTAACCAATCTAGAATGATAATTGGACGAGGTTAAGTCGTGAATTGCTTAATACATACCTAACCAACGTGAGCATGGTTTGTAGGGTTAAGTCTTGGACTTGGATACTTAGCCAATTTTGACATGATTTGAAGACGGGTTAAGTCTTGGACTTGGATACTTAGCCAATTTTGACATGATTTGTAGACGGGATTAAGTCATGAACTTAAGTGACACTTAATCCATTATATAAACCATAATTCGGAGAGTTAGGTGGATAACCGTAATTAACAAGAATAACGGGAATGAGGCTAAGTGGTAAACCTTAGTTGAAGAATAACTAAGTCAAGAAAATTTAGACCAGTTCATAGATAGATGAGTAACCTAATACGGTAGGTCATCGTTTAAGCACACGAGAAGGAGCAAGTTATCTGATTTAGATAAAGGCTCCAGCGAACTGGGTAACGAAGCAGCGGCTTCGGGGAACGTGAGGATATTCTTGGTATCCCTCTATGAGCTGCCAGGTGATCATACTAGGCTCATGAGAGGTTAAGGTCTGCGTTAGAAGAACCAAGAGTATGCCTTGGTTGCTATGCGAGCGACCTAAAGACGGGGATGGATAGGGGATAGTCGACGATACACGGTCGTGCCCTAGATAGCATTTCGTCAGGCTACCTACCATCTTTGGTCAAGCGTGTACGTACGGAAAGGCAGAGAACACCCAATAGACCATAATTGCTATCTAATTATGGTTGCGGTAAGGCTTGGATGTGGGTTGGCCAGTGTTGTGTTCTCATACAGGATTTATCCTGTCATGTCTTTCACTAGTTGAGGGAGTGGTCTCGTGGGACCATAGCCACGTATAGGAAAAAAACAGACCTTAGCATCTGCATCGGCAGATAAATTGAAAGCTCCCGACCGAGTCCATTTCCTGGTCTGCCCTGTGACAGGACTCAGATGGCACGATGTGATACATGTGCATACAGTCATGGAAAAACGATTCACGATATATGCGTGGGAAAAAGGGCGCGGTTGGCGGTTAGCGTAATCCCTAGTGGCCCTAGGTGGTTGAACCCAAACCGAGATACGAAAACGTGCAATAGGTAAGCATAATCCCTAGTAGCCCTAGGTAGCATAAGTCCTAGTTGTACAAACGATAATTCATGTTGGAAGACCCTGGCTAGGTTTAGGGTAACAGTCCAAACCGATCTTAAGGATCATGGAACTATGTTAAAGTAATATAGAATCTCATGGGAAAGCCCGTATGGTCTATGGCAAGGGAATAAACTTATACACGGAAAGGAACATACGAGTTGAGTAACCTATATATGCGGCATATTAGGTTGACATGGACCATTACACGACTTTTGAGTGAGGGTCATTCTTGGTTAACACATGACACGGTGGGGATACTAGTACGGTAGGTGCAGAGCTAAAATACAGGATAGATATCACGGGGCGTTATACGTGACAGATATCTTGGGAATATTATACTTGATAGAAACCTGACGATGTGATACCTTGTGTTATCTTGATATCGTAATTTATCACGACACCTTAGTTTATCTGAGTTCAGTAGTTCATCCTGTTATTTTGATTTAGCTTATCTATCTTGTTATCATACTTATGTTCATCTCAGTTTCTCATGTCAGTTAACTTTACTAGTTTTTATGCTAATAGTAGATAGGGCTTACTCAGTCTTTTTGACTGACCCGTTTTGTTTCGCCTCTTTTCTTCCGTTTCCCCCCCAGGTTACAGGGAGGAAATACTGTTGTTTAGTTCGGACTTCTTCTGCTTGAAGGTCATCATGGATGGCTTGGACTTTTCTTGGCTAATGGCTACTTTACTGTTTTTACTTGGGGAATAATTTATGAAAATGTCTTTATGCTTCTTTACTATTGCAAGACAGGTTTTGATGTACTCTGATGTAAAAGGCTTTAGACCTTATTTATTCATGTTATGAAAGTTTGATTTTACTTCCGCTATTTTATATGTTCTGTCTTGTGATATTTCTGTGCATGTTTACCAATAATGCCCCTCTAAAGCTAGTGCATTCCTTTTGCGAGTGACCCTAGTGGAGGCGGGGTGATACATTTGGTATCAGACAGAAGGTTACCAGACTGGGCAAAAGTTTTTAAAGACCTTCTGAAAACTATTTGAAAACCGTTTACAAAGAAGCATTTTTTAAGAATATTTTCTTTTAAAAGAAAAAGGCTATTCCCCAAAGGCCATTAGCACTATCCTTGTTTCCTTAATTGAATCTCTTCTCCTTTCTTTCCTCCATCGGTAGTCACGGTGGTTTTAACTGCGACTAGTCTTTTCTATCTACGAAAGTGCTTTCCATGCGATGGAGGTGGTTCTCGAGAGACCAGTGGCCGCGTTATAAGAAAGGATAGTGAGAAAGAGGATAAAGGATACGAGCTTAAGGATGAGCAACTTGTTGGTATGGCTCAACCCATAACGAAAAAGTATCTTTGGTATGGTGAAACGGGACGGATAGTTAAGTATTGTGGGACAAGGACAAGATCATCGTGAAGATAATTGTATACCCTCACTAGAGTACCTGAGTAGGGGGATAACATCCTTGTTGAAGATCTAGTTATTCTTTTCTATCATCCCGCCAAGACTTTGTTTTGATCCCCGCATCATTTAAGTCCGCTTCGGTAGTTGAGTCTCTGCACCTTAAGTACTAGCGTAATAGAGGATCCCATTTTTGTCTCAAAGTCCTATTGGAGAATCAGTCCATTTATACATGACCTGTTTGGATTTGAGAATGTTTATGCCAAGTGTTGAATTTGGAAATAATGCTTATGTTTATAAGCTATGGATGGATTCTAGGGATGAAGTGGTTATCCAGTAGGGGGTGCCACTCTCGGTTTTGATAGGAGGGTAGTTAGACCTTTTGACTAGCCTTGGTAATGCCCTCGAAGTATCGTGTAACCTTTTTGAGGTTCTGTCATGACTAGTTACTTAGAATCCCTTGATGCCTTTATTGGAAATTTGAAGCCCGATCGAGTGGTGTGCGCCGATAAGACGAATGGTTTACTTCATTTATGCATGGGTTATAGAGATCACCCTAGTAAGTGCGCTTGATAACCTGGTTAACATCTGTTTACTTTCAAGAGAAAGTTCTTTTACATGGAATACCTTATAGTATATAAACGAGATCCAAGATTCACTAGTGAATTTTGGAAAGCTTGCATGAGATCATGAGTACGCAGTCATGTTTGCGCCAAGTATTCTAGGAAAAGGATAAGTGCAAGTGGAACGAGAGGCGACGAAGAAATGAGTTCCAGCTCATGTTATGGAAACAGGAAATAAGAAGCTACGAAATCGCGAAGTTAAAAGACGGTCAAGGCACAATGGAATTAAGCTCGAGGAAATACGACTTTGATGGTCAAAGACTAGATACGCGCATGATATCTTTTTTTGGGAGTATATCCTTGATCCCTGTTTTCTGTAGAACTTACTTGTAGGCTATCTTTTGTGGACATCTTCTTGGTCCTGTTTTCTGTTACAAATCCCGTAAGGAGTTTGTCTTGTTTATCTTCTCGACCCTGTTTCAGGGAATCCTAGGTAGAACCCTATGGATGTAAACATGTATTTGAAACATGTTATGATTGATATGGTTGCAAGTGGTTGCAAGTGGCTGCTCGTGGATGCGCGAATACACATTAGATACTAGCTCGACTCGTTCACATTTCATATTGCATATGCACGAGTATTTATACTTGTTTATGGATGAAATCGAATGTATTATCATGCGGTTGTTGCATATGAATGAATGATTGTGCACGCATATAGTATCTATATGACTAGGACTATTTGCATACATGTTGGATTCATGGCACTATACATATTTTGCATTAGAAAGATTATTCAGGCCTGATCATTAGCATTTGCTAAGGAACATGTACACACACGTTTTGCATATATTCATACAGCATTAGAAATCATCTAAGGACAATGGTTGCTTGTGGATGATGTTTTGAGTAGATGGATGATGGATGGTAGGATATGTTCTTCCTAACTTGGAGATTTCGGGGACGAAATCCTAAAAGGTGGGGAGAATGTAACAACCCGTATTTTCAATAACCTGTTATAACATAAATGGAGGCAGAATTAAACTGTAAAATCTGAATCAAGGGAAACGGGCTATGCCATTGCGTTCGTCTCGGAAAAATACGCGAAATAGAGTCTGAGTTTTCAAAAATCGGAGTCCGTATGACCAAGATATGGCCTCGCGAAGTTTCACGAAAAATGCCCAAATTAAAGTATACTTAATTAAGTGAAATGGATTGCGCAGAGAAATATATATATATTGATATATATATATATATATATAATTGAAAATTAAATAAATAAATATGCAAAAATGTTCAAAACAGCGAATTGGGAGAGGAGAATAACCGAACCGGCCGATTTTTGAGGTCGACCCGAGCTCGCTGGGTCGACTAGGGGTTAATCCAGGGTGTTTGGCTGTCAACCCGTGGGCCGATTCGCTCAAATGCAGATTTTGCATTTGGATGGTTCTCATGGTTCATCTTTAATCTAAAGGCCCTAGATGGTTCCTACACTTGACTTCTTCCCCAAGACATGCTTTGATGGCTTGGATTGAATCTAGGTTTAATCCTATGGCCTAAAACACTTGCCTAATATATAAATAAGACCCTAATCTATCCTAAATCCTCATTATTCATTCATGCAACTAAACTATGGCAAAATTTTACCTCTCATGGCCTCCACTCTCTTCATAAAATTTCTAAATGGTTTCTATGAGAGATTTTCCATGCATACAAGTGTTTTCAAGCTTGTATGAGTGTCATTAGCTTGCATTCAAGTCAAGTTTCTATCTTTGCATCATAAAGCAAGGGTTTTGATCATTTTGGCTCAACGGTTTTTATGTTAAAGCTTGCATTTTGGGTCTATTTGATTCCATAAGGGCTTTGTCATATCTTTTGTGCCTTCATAGCAATGTAAGCCCTTTACTTACTCTTAGATATTAACAATGAAGTTAAATGTTCATGTTGCAAGTTTGGGTTTGATCATTGAGTATGATACATGCTATCATGTCATGCAAGTTTATGAAGTCATTATCTTGATCTTGTGAGCTAAAAGCTACAACCTTTAGGTTGAAATGTTGAATTAGGCAACACGAGAACCCTCATAACCTTTATGTCAACTTGCATATGAAGTCATAACCCTTATATGATGATATATGCGAGTTACTAGTCATCATTCCATGTCTTTTGTCACCATGATTTGCTTATGTGCCAAGTTTGGGTTTATGCATGTTTTTGAGGCTTAAGAAGGTAACATGCAAGTTAATGAACACATTATGTCTCATTTGCCACCATGTTCAACTAGTGGCCTTATACCCCCTTTTGTCATGCATTTGACAAGTTCCTTCTTTGAATCCATTATGCGAGTTTAAAAGCGTTGGGGTCACATTATGGGAAAACATAATGACATGAACATGATTTGGGTAAATGGGTATAAACAAGACAACATGTAACGTTAAATATGACATGTGTTTATACTTGAAACCATGACTTGAAATATAACATGGAAGTTGACATGTAAGTATGCATAAAAACATAAGCTTGGGAATTTACCTATTAAGTTAGGTCTACCCATTGGGAATTTACCTATTAAGTTAGGTCTACCCAATTGCTTGAAAACTTGTAACATGTTTTGGAAACATGATGGACATGACACTTAGATAATATAAGTGTGGCCAACTCGAGGTTGGGTTGAGTTTGCAACGTAAAACTACCCGGGACCGACCGACCTAACTAGTAGTTGCAAACAATAGGACCCAATGTGAGAAGTTGGTCATGTTGTGCTTAAACCCGAGGTTAGACCAAGTTGTGGTGTAAAGCTACCCGGAACCGACCGACTTAACTAGTAACCACAACAAAGTCTAATGTGAGAGGTTGAGGTGCATTAAGTAATTAATGCCACATGATAGGGTTAAGTTAATTAGATTAATGACTCTTAACCAAATATGACATGGACAAATGGGTTAAGTAAATTGATTAGGCTAATGATACTTAACAAAACATGAAAAGGTTGGGTAGGTTAAGTAATTTGATTTGCCTAATGACACTTAACCATTTTTATACGATTAGGGGACGGGGTTAAGTTAACCAACACTTAACCAATCCAACACGATAATTTGGGGAAGGTTAAGTAAGTTTTCTTAATGACACTTAACCGAAAAATACAGTTAATGGATGAGGTTAAGATTAGACTCAACTAGTCTAAGCATGGAAATCGGATGGGGTTAAGTTAGCCTAGACTTAATTAATCCCACTTGGTAGTTTAATGGAGTTAAGTTAAACACTTAACTAATCTAACATGATGATTTGAGGTGGTTAAGTGACCTATACTTAACCAATCTAACACGTGAATTTATTGAGGTTAAGTTAACCTATACTTAACCGATCTAACGTGAAAACATGATAAGGCTAAGTCACGAATCGCTTGAATACACTTGACCGATTTGACTAAGTAAATTGATAGGGTCAAGTTAATATATACTTAACCAATCTAGAATGATAATTGGACGAGGTTAAGTCGTGAGTTGCTTAATACATACCTAACCAACGTGAGCATGGTTTGTAGGGTTAAGTCTTGGACTTGGATACTTAGCCAATTTTGACATGATTTGAAGACGGGTTAAGTCTTGGACTTGGATACTTAGCCAATTTTGACATGATTTGTAGACGGGATTAAGTCATGAACTTAAGTGACACTTAATCCATTATATAAACCCTAATTCGTAGAGTTAGGTGGATAACCGTAAATAACAAGAATAACGGGAATGAGGCTAAGTGGTAAACCTTAGTTGAAGAATAACTAAGTCAAGAAAATTTAGACCAGTTCATAGATAGATGAGTAACCTAATACGGTAGGTCATCGTTTAAGCACACGAGAAGGAGCAAGTTATCTGATTTAGATAAAGGCTCCAGCGAACTGGGTAACGAAGCAGCGGCTTCGGGGAACGTGAGGATATTCTTGGTATCCCTCTATGAGCTGCCAGGTGATCATACTAGGCTCATGAGAGGTTAAGGTCTGCGTTAGAAGAACCAAGAGTATGCCTTGGTTGCTATGCGAGCGACCTAAAGACGGGGATGGATAGGGGATAGTCGACGATACACGGTCGTGCCCTAGATAGCATTTCGTCAGGCTACCTACCATCTTTGGTCAAGCGTGTACGTACGGAAAGGCAGAGAACACCCAATAGACCATAATTGCTATCTAATTATGGTTGCGGTAAGGCTTGGATGTGGGTTGGCCAGTGTTGTGTTCTCATACAGGATTTATCCTGTCTTGTCTTTCACTAGTTGAGGGAGTGGTCTCGTGGGACCATAGCCACGTATAGGAAAAAACAGACCTTAGCATCTGCATCGGCAGATAAATTGAAAGCTCCCGACCGAGTCCTGTATTTCCTGGTCTGCCCTGTGATAGGACTCGGATGGCACGATGTGATACATGTGCATACAGTCATGGAAAAACGATTCACGATATATGCGTGGGAAAAAGGGCGCGGTTGGCGGTTAGCGTAATCCCTAGTGGCCCTAGGTGGTTGAACCCAAACCGAGATACGAAAATGTGCAATAGGTAAGCATAATCCCTAGTAGCCCTAGGTAGCATAAGTCCTAGTTGTACAAACGATAATTCATGTTGGAAGACCCTGGCTAGGTTTAGGGTAACAGTCCAAACCGATCTTAAGGATCATGGAACTATGTTAAAGTAATATAGAATCTCATGGGAAATCCCGTATGGTCTATGGCAAGGGACTAAACTTATACACGGAAAGGAACATACGAGTTGAGTAACCTATATATGCGGCATATTAGGTTGACATGGACCATTACACGACTTTTGAGTGAGGGTCATTCTTGGTTAACACATGACACGGTGGGGATACTAGTACGGTAGGTGCAGAGCTAAAATACAGGATAGATATCACGGGGCGTTATACGTGACAGATATCTTGGGGATATTATACATGATAGAAACCTGACGATGTGATACCTTGTGTTATCTTGATATCGTAATTTATCACGACACCTTAGTTTATCTGAGTTCAGTAGTTCATCCTGTTATTTTGATTTAGCTTATCTATCTTGTTATCATACTTATGTTCATCTCAGTTTCTCATGTCAGTTAACTTTACTAGTTTTTATGCTAATAGTAGATAGGGCTTACTCAGTCTTTTTGACTGACCCGTTTTGTTTCGCCTCTTTTCTTCCGTTTCCCCCCCAGGTTACAGGGAGGAAATACTGTTGTTTAGTTCGGACTTCTTCTGCTTGAAGGTCATCATGGATGGCTTGGACTTTTCTTGGCTAATGGCTACTTTACTGTTTTTACTTGGGGAATAATTTATGAAAATGTCTTTATGCTTCTTTACTATTGCAAGACAGGTTTTGATGTACTCTGATGTAAAAGGCTTTAGACCTTATTTATTCATGTTATGAAAGTTTGATTTTACTTCCGCTATTTTATATGTTCTATCTTGTGATATTTCTGTGCATGTTTACCAATAATGCCCCTCTAAAGCTAGTGCATTCCTTTTGCGAGTGACCCTAGCGGAGGCGGGGTGTTACACACGCCGTGCAACTGACGTCTATCAATCACACAGAATGAAATCTGATGTCAGACAGACATTCCATTTACAAGTTCGTTCTGGGTCGGAACGAAACCGGGGGCACCTTATTCCTCGTCCTATATGTCCAATAAAGGAGAGAGGCCCTCGCATATCCAGTCGATCTCTAAGTACGTCTGGACAATCACCACTTATTACCTCGTCTTGGGTGTACATACCAATCAAGACATCAGTAATCATCCAAACGATGTGAAGACCTCGGGTCTTCAACCACCGTCTTCATCCTCGACATATCGTCGAATCAGTTATTCAGACTGGGTATAAACCCGGCCTTTCTGAATAACTAGCGTATATAATAAACAAGTGTTACACAAACACAACACATGCCTCATTCCAATCCAGAATATTCTTTTATTCAAATATTCACATTTCTAGGGAAAGGTTCCCATTAATTTTATCAAAGATAAATTCTTTTAAATTTATTCTTTAATCTTCCTTTGAATATCAATTCAAGCCATATTAAGGTTTATCCAAACTAGTCGGGATTAGCGATCCTTACCGAAGTAATCATTTATTATATCTCCCAATCCCAGCCTATTCACCCCATGGAGCAAAACTGGTAATACTCCATATCTAACACCACAGTGTTATCGATAAATATTAATTACCATTTCACATTCAAATCTAATTAAATATTTAACTATCGCTTGGAGAAAAACTGGTGATACACCATTCTCGATCATTTCTCAGATTTGATAATTTAAATTATCAATTCACATTTCAATCTAATTAAAGATTCATTAAAACTCCACTTAGTTTTAATCTTCCCAAAAATCAATATTAATAATTATATAACTTGGGAAATCATATCCTGTCTTTAACTGCGTTAAAGAACCAACGTCATTTAAAACATGGTTCGCGATAAACCCAAAATCACATTCCATTTTATTCCAATTACTAAACATAACTGGAAATTCTAATAATCTTAATTAAAAGATTTATTCTTTTCAAACAAGGTTTAAGAATAGTGTTACTGAAGACACCATTCCATCAGTCTCTAACCGTAAATTAGTAAGTGAACAATTCCCTAAGTATTAATCCCGAAGGCCGAAACCAACATCAGATCAATACCCAGGAAACCATTTAACTTAGCTAATCTCCAGTTAGTTTCTAATTTTCTTAACTCTGTTGGGTTTAAGAACGGCATTTTTAAAGGTACCATTCATGACAAACCCCAAATTCAATCCAATTCCAATTAAATATTAATTGGTAAACTCCATTAAATCTTAATAAAAAGATTTAATCTTTTCTTAACTGGGTTTAAGAACAGTGTTAGTGAAGACACCGTTCACGACGAACCCAAAATCCCATTTGATATTAAATACAAGGTTCTGAATAGAAAATATATCGGCTTATATTCAATATCAAATTCTGAAATCAACAAATATCGTATTGGAATAACGATATATATATATCTTCCAAATTCCTCTACAATGTCCGTATAATCACGGAATCCAATATCGAAATATTCCGAAGATAATTTCGGTTCAAATCCATTCCCATTCACATATTGGAAATTCTAGTTATTTTTAGAACCATTTCAAATTCAATTTATTTATTTTAAAAATATTGGATTATAATTCTAGTTCATAACTAGTTCATTTCGATAAAAATATATTTTTATCTTTTCAAATATGGAATTTTTCATCCCAATTCTTTCCAAATCATTTATTATGATTTTACAAAAATTATTAATATTTTTAATAATTTTGTCAAGGCCCGTACAGTCGATTTCCATAAACGGTCATCGAACTGCACTTACAACGACCTTTTCAAAATTTGATTTGGATATAATTCCAAATCCAACCGTTAGATTTCAAATCTCTCATATTCGTTGGAAACCTCTTTTCGACACGAACCCAACGGTTCCAGTTTTAGGAGAATCTGACGGTCGGATCTCCTGTAACATCAATTCGAAGTCAATGGTTGAAATTCGTGAATTGCCGCGGCGCGACGTGTTCTATTCCAGCCATTAAATATATATAATATATAAATTATATATATTTCGTCGATTTCCTTTTAAAACGTATTTTATAAATCGTTTTAAATTCTCTTTCAAAATGATTTCAACTTCATATTTAATTTCAAATTAAAATTGAATATTCCATATCATTAATGTATAAATGATAATATTGTCAAAACATTAGATTTTGAAATCACTTCCTTTTCGATATTCATTATAAAGATGAATAAAATCGATACAAATATCATTCACGTCAAAATGGTGTTAATCTAATCAACACGGCTTTATATATTTAAATATATTCGTGTCCATCCCAAATCGGACATCAAAATCATATTTTGATCCATTACCGAATATTATTTTAAAATATTCCTTATTTTAAAATATCCATTATTTCTGAATTGGAATCAGACACAGTCAATTACTATATAATGTTATTTATATGGATTTCATACGACACATGTATATCACAACAATGATAAATAATCAACCATCATCCAGAGTGCATTACACAACTGCATAAGCGTTAAATATGGATAATTAACGCTTACAACAGCCTGTCAACCCGTCGATTGACATACAACTAAATATTGGGATTAGTCTATGTCCAATATCATCCCATACACGTGTGGGGTTTTCAAACAAAAAAACTTATTATTATTTATGCAGTTGGGCGATGTGTAAAATATATCGTCCCAATCAATATCAGTCAAATGTGTGTACATAAACAAATCGTTCGATTTGTAAATGAATATTTATTTTATTCATATACACGTTAAAAATTATATTTTTAACTATAAAATATTTTTTTCAACACATGAATATTTTATACAATTCATTTATACAATAAAAATGATATTTTTATTGTTCTAATATTTTTTTAGAAAATTTCAGCTATACAACGGCGCAATACTAGAATCGGAATAAGGTCTAGCCTTATCCCTCGCTTACTGATGGCTCGCGCCATGTGCATGCCAATTCCAATCAATTCATTTCATTTCCCAAACCAAATTCAACCAAATAATCTAATCAACCAAACAAACATGGTTTCAAACTAAGGTGTCGGGTGCTACTAAGCACCGTCATCGAACAACACTTACAACGACCTTTTCCAAATTTGATTTGGACATAATTCCAAATCCAACCGTTAGATTTCAAATCTCTCATATTCTTTGGAAACCTCTTTTCGATACGAACCCAACGGTCCCGGTTTTAGGAGAATCCGACAGTCGGATCTCCCGTAACGTCAATTCGAAGTCAATGGTCGAAATTCGCGAACTGCCGCGGCGCGGCGCGTTCTATTATGGCCATTAAATATATATAATATATATATTACATATATTTCTTCAATTTCCTTTTAAAACATATTTTATAAATCGTTTTTAATTCGTTTTCAAAACGATTTCAACTTCATATTCAATTTCAAATCAAATTTGAATATTCCATATCATTAATATATAAATCATAATATTTTCAAAACATTAGATTTTGAAATCATTTCTTTTCGATATTCATTATAAAAATGAATAAAATCGATATAAATATCGTTCACGTCCAAATGGCATTAATCTAATCAACACGGCTTTATATATTTAAATATATTCGTGTCCATCCCAAATCGGACATCAAAATCATATTTTGATCCATTACTAAATATTATTTTAAAATATTCCTTATTTTAAAATATTCGTTATTTTTGAATTGGAATCAGACATAGTCAATTACCATATAATGTTATTTATATGGATTTCATATAACACATGTATATCACAACAATGATAAATAATCAACCATCATTCAGAGTGCATTACACAACTGCATAAGCGTTCGATATGAATAATTAACGCTTACAACAGCCTGTGAACCCATCGATTGACATACAATTAAATATTGGGATTAGTGTATGTCCAATGTCATCACAATACCCTGTGGTGTTTTTAAACAACAAACACTGATTATTATTTCTGCAGTTGGGCGATGTGTAAAATATATCGTCTCAATCAATATCAGTCAAATGTGTGTACATAAACAAATCGTTCGATTCGTAAATGAAAATTTAATTTATTCATATACACGTTAAAAGTTATATTTTTAACTAAAAAATATTTATTTCAACACAGGAATATTTTATACAATTCATTTATACAATAAAAATGATATTTTTATTATTCTAATATTTTTTAGAAAATTTCGGCAGTACAACGGCGTGATATTAGAACCGGAATAAGGTCTAGCCTTATCTCTCGCCTACTAATGGCTCACGCCATTATATACCAATTCTAATCAATTCATTTTATTTCCCAAACCAAATTCAACCAAATAATCTAATCAACCAAACAAACATGGTTTCAAACTAAGGTGTCGGGTGCTACTAAGCACCGTCTGCATCCTAGTATTTATTTTTAACTAGAAATTAAATTAAAGTATGAAGTTCTCACATTTTGGATCCACTCCTCCATTTCATTTCTGAATAGTTGGGATTTTCCCGAAATTCAACGCAATCCTTTTCACGCTGTTCATAGTAAAAATCACATTTTTATTATGATGATTATATATTTAAAATCACATTTTTACATCGCTATTATATAAATAAAAATCATATTTTTATCGCTACTTCATATATACATAAAAATCGAATTTTTACATAACTAAAAATTATATTATTACTTTGCTAAAAATTATATTTATACTTCGCCAAAAATCATATTTTTACTTCGCTAAAAAAAATATTTATACTTCGCCAATAATCATATTTTTAATTCGCTAAAAATTATATTTATTCTTCACCAAAAATCATATTTTTACTCTTCACTTATATAAAAATTATAATGTTTTATATAATTAAAAATCTTACCTTTGTTTAATTAAAAATCAAATCTTTTTATATTTAAAAATATGATCTTTTCTAAATCAAAGATCTAATCTTTTCTATTTTAAATTTCTACGCTTTTCCCATTTTAAAAAATATAATCTTTTTACTTTTAAAAATCACATCTTTTTAATTTCAAAAAACTAATCTTTTTTCTTTTAAAAACCACATCTTTTTAATTTCAAAAATCTAATCTTTTTACTTTTAAAAATCATATGTTTTTAATTTCAAAAATCTAATCTTTTTACTTTTAAAAATCACATCTTGTTAATTTCAAAAATCTAATCTTTTTACTTTTCCATTACAAAAAAAAACAGATTTTTATTCTATAAAACCAATTACCTCAACTAAATAAAAACAAAAATTAAAAACTCACTTTCACTGCTCGAAGGGGAGGAAGGTTTTCTGCATCACTGGAGGAAGGGGGTGTCTGCGCCATCGTAGGTGGTGGGGGGTGCGTCCGAGGTGGTCAGGTGGAGTCGGCGGGCTAGGGCTTTCCGGGTGGCGGTTTTGGGGTTTTCGAGAGTGGGCTGCGGGTTTTGAGGAGGGTCAGAGAGGAGGGGGGACTAGAGGGAGGCGCAGAGGCCTGGGGGAGCGGCGACATCGCCGTAGGGGAGGAGGCAACGGGATCGGCTGCTCCGTCGATCTCAATTGTTTTTTTTTGTTTTTTTCTGAAATAAACGATGACAGGGGAGGGGGTAAGGAAGAGGGAAAAAGTGTTCACTTTATTATTTAGTTTATTTAATATATATTTTTCCATAAAAAGTACCCTTTTCATTTGAACCCCAAATCGAACCCACCGACTGTCGTTCATAGTTAATTACCCCCATTCCAAACACAATGAGATGTCCCGTAAGCCAATTCGACTGTTAAGATCAGTTTCCACTAAATTTATAATATAAATCATTATATTTTAAATTCAAACGCACATTTCAATTTACCGGGGCCACATTCGGACCCCAAAAATTCCAGAAAAATAAATCTGGCTATGTTTTGACGATATGGTCCTAACAAAACTAATTTCGTTGAATTTGAAGCGTTTGAAAAATGACAATTTTCTAGTCGATTAAATTCAACTGAAATTGATCAAACGCGTTTTCTTAGGACCAGAAATTGACCATTTTTCAAACGGTCTCCAAATTCGACGAAATTAGTTTTGTTAGGGCCGTATCATCAAAACATTGCCAGATTTATTTTTCTGGAATCTTTAGAGTCAGCATGTGTCCCCGATAAATTAAAATGTACGTTAAAATCAATATTGACCGTTCTGTTGAATTATATTTCGATTTTGATGAAAACCGATCGAAACAGTCGAATTGGCTTACCAGACATAGAGTTCGAATTTAAAAGTTACTTTTTAGACTTAAAATAATTAAAAATATATTAATATACTTGGTCAAAATCTATACTCTCTCTCCCCGTCATTCTTCATTCGAGAAAGAAAATAAAAAAAATGAACCGTAAATCGCGATCGCTCATCAGCCCTTCATCCCCCTTC
Source organism: Allium sativum (assembly GCA_030737875.1). Taxonomy (NCBI): domain Eukaryota; kingdom Viridiplantae; phylum Streptophyta; class Magnoliopsida; order Asparagales; family Amaryllidaceae; genus Allium; species Allium sativum. The sequence continues at coordinate 967,693,934 of CM060920.1, forward strand.
ACCGCTGCCGCGGCGAGCCTCACTATCGTCGGACCTCCTCCAACCGCCGATCCTCCTCCTCCGCCGTCCCTCCTCTTCCAGCGTCCCTTTCCAAAACCCTAGCCCCCCTTTTAAGCCTAATGTGCCACCACCAGCTAAGAAGGCCGCCGCCGCCGCCATTGATCCGACCCCGACCACCTATGCGCCTTCCCCCCCCCCCCCCTCTCCGACGAACGACGCAGTATAAGGTAATTTATTAATTTAATTACTTAGTTTATTAATTTATTTAGTGTAGTTAATAATGTTGATTTTAATTTCAGTTTTATATATAAATAAGCATTGATTTAAATTCAGATCTTTGTATATGATTTTTATTTAATAAAAATACGATTTTTATTTAATAAAAATATGATTTTTCTTAATAAAGATATGATTTTTAGCTAACAAAAACATGGTTTTTAGCTAAGTAAAAAGATTTGATTTTTATAAGTAAAAAGATATGATTTTTATATTTGAAAAAAATTAGATTTTTATATATGAAGTAGCGGTATAAAAATTGGATTTTTATATATGAAGTAGCGGCATAAAAATTGGATTTTAATATATGAAGTAGCGACACAAAAATTGGATTTTTATGTATGAAGTAGCGAATATAAAAATTTGATTTTTATAATGAAGTAGCATTGTGAAAATATGATTTTTATTATATATGAAGAGAAATAAAAATATGATATTAATATTGAAAGGGAGATTATAAAAATGTGATTTTTAATATAAAAATCGTGTGAAACAGATTGCGATGGAACCGACGGGAATCAAATCCAAATCCGAACCGTTTAGAAATAAAGAATGGAGGAGTGGATACAAAAGGTGAGAACTTCTCACTAAAAATTCTTGTACAGTTATTTATTTTATAATTGCGTATGAACTACTCCTCGTTGTCCACAGACCATGGACGACTTGTTTGATTGTATTGTATGGTGAAAATTGATATTGAATATAAGCCGATATAATTTCTATTCAGAGCCTTGTATTTGATATCGAATTGGATTTTGGGTTTGTCGTGAATGGTGTCTTAAATAACACAATTCTTAAACCTCGTTGAGAAAAAGAATAGATCTTTTAATTAAGATTTAGTGAAGTTTTCCAATTAATTAATATTTAATTGGAATTGGAACTGGATAAAAGAATTGGATTTTGGGTTTGTCGTGAATGGTGTTTCTATTAACACCATTCTTAAACCCCATGCGAAAAGAATAAATCTTTTAATTAAGATTTAAAGAAGAAGACTTACCGATCAATTAACATTTAATTGGAATTGAAAATGGAATGTGAATTGGGTTTATTGTGAACTGTGTTATTTAACGACATTCGTTCTTTAACCCGATTAACAGAGAAATATGATTTTGAATATATAAATCTTATATTAAGATTCAATGGTTTTTTCTCCAAAGTAAAGTTTTCCAATTAATTAATATTTAATTGGAATGGAATGGAATTCGATTTGGTAATAATCATAGTGATCTTCTGTGGAGAAAGACTGTTAATATATATGGAATTTAAAAGGCTTTGTCGTTATTCCATTTATATTATTAGTCGGATACAGAAATTGATATCGATTATATGTTGATCTGTTTTTTCTTGAAGATTCCATAAATAATGAAATGTGATTTTGAGTTTATCGTGAACTGTATTTTAAATGACATTGGTTCTTTAACTTAGTTAAAGACAGGATATGTTTTCCCAAAATTAAATAATCATTAACATTGATTGTTGGGAAGATTAAAACTAAGTGAAGTTTTAATGAATCTTTAATTAGATAGAAATAATCGAGAACGGAGTATCACCAGTTTTGCTCCGATCGATAGTTAAATCTTTAATTAGATTTGAACGTGAAATGGTAATTAATATTTATCGATAACATCGTGGTGTTAGATATGGAGTATTACCAGTTTTGCTCCATGGGATGAATATGTTGGGATTAGGAAAATAAAATAAAAGATTACTTCGGTGTGGTTTGCTAATCCCGACTAGTTTGGATAAACCTTAATATGGTTTGAATTGATATCCAAAGGAAAATTAAGGAATAAATTTAAAAGAATTTATCCTTGATAAAATTAATGGGAATCTTTCCCTAATGATGCGAATATTTGAATAAAAGAATATTCTGGATTGGAATGAGGCGTATGTTGTGTTTTTATAACACTTGTTTATTATATACATGAGTTATTTGGAAAGACCGGGTGTATACCCATTCTGAATAACTGATTCGACGATATGTCGACGATGAAGACGGTGGTTGAAGACCATAGTTCTTCACAACGTTTGGATGATTACTGATGTTTGATTGGGCTTTACACCTAAGACGAGGTAATAAGTGTTGATTGTCCAGACGTACTTGGAGATCTACCGGATATATGAGGACCTCTCTCCTGTATTGGACATATGGGACGAGGAATAAGGTGCATTCGGTTTCGTTCAGACCCAGAACGAACTTGTAAATGGGTTGTGTGTCTGACATTGGAATTTACTCTGTGTTGATTGATCTCTATTAAATATATTTCTGTTTGGCGGCAGAGAATTTATTCTCTTGCTTAATGCCCTTTTCTGAGACGTACGAGCTCAGAGGTTATATATCGATTGACATCAGTCGCATGGCGTGAATTGCCCGTGTGGCATGCTTGAGTGGCAAATGATCAAGCCTTATGTTGAAAAGCAGTGTCTTGTGGTTGATGATCAAAGCACAACCTTAAATGGCATAGCTTTGTTATAGCGTTAATTCGCGAGCCTCACACCTTGGTATGAGTCAAAAACGGGATAACAGAATGCAAGGGTTGCATGAGGTTTCTTTCTAGCTATGGGTGGTGTCAGGGTTTTGCAAGCCCAGGCATTTTTATATTTTTACCTATGTGGTTGTTTGAATGCGAGGCTCCTCGAATATATTAGTTACTATGGAGCCGATGGATATAGGTCCTATAGGACTGCGAAACGTGTGTTCAGGTATAACTAATCCGCTATGTGTGGAACGACCCTGCAGGATCCAAGGGATCGCTGTGTGTGACCCTGAGGCATTTGCTAGAGTGTCTCGAAGCCGGCGAGGAGTACATCCTTTGCCTTGACTCATGACGGAAATCCAATTTCCAATACGACATTTCGGTTTTGGTTGTAATCCTATATATGGCGACATAGTGGGATGAGGCGCTCATGCAATCTATGATTGATACATTTATATTTGAAGTTGATTTCTTCACTTATAGTAATAATAAAAGATGAAATTTCACGTATCAAGCATTATTTGGCTATTATAAGGTAAAACCCAATCCTCCGGCTTGCGTTGCATTGTGTGATGGGACCTGGCTCTTATAATAGCTTCATTTTCTTTAATTAGCATTGCGCTGTTTGTTTTATGCACTGGTATTCTTAGGAGGAAACCCGTTCCGTGTTATACGGCGTGGCCCCTTGATTTACCTAACTTTAAAATCAAATTAATAACTATTTTATTTCTCACACCAGTCACATGACTGACCTGGAGTTTATTGTTTTAACCTAAACTCTGGGTGCCCCTATTTTCCACATGGGCAGCTAGTAGTTTTGGCTTTGCAGATTTATTCTTACAGGATCCTGGTTTACAGCTGGAGCTATATATGGAAAGCTCTGTATCCGTGTATTTCTTACAGTTGTATTATGTATTATTTTCCGTTGCTATGTAATATATTTTAGTCTCTGATATTTTCCAATGTGTAATATTTATTCATACTCTGTTATAATTCTTGCACTCAGATGTAAATTGTTGTAATAAGCAATGAAATGTTCTTCTGTTTGTGTTCTGATTTGTCGTGTTCTCAGCTCAATCCGGACTTTCCTTTACGGGGAAGTTTGGGTCGTGTCTGCTTGGTATCAGAGCTTTGGTTTACAGAGCTCGAGAACAAGACTCATTAGAACCAAACGAAAGAATTCATCGGAGATTGGATTAGTAATATCCAATAAGACTGACTCGTTAGAGATAGGATCTGTAGCATCCTAGAACGAGTTGGAAGAGTGTTATTTTTAAAAATAAAATTGAAAACAAATTGTGTTTTGAAAATTTAAACCCTATTAAATGTATTTGAATATTTATTTTAAATTGAATTTGGACAATCGAGTATATGAAGATTTTGAATATACGCGTAATTAACGTGTATTCGAAGTCCCAAATATACTGGATAGATATAGAATCACACTCTAGTCGCCCGGGGATGATTCTGATGATGTGGCCACATCATCAGCATTTGTGCTCGAGTTTCGAAGGTGGGATTTCTATATATTTCCAATTGACTTGTGTGAGAACAAAAACTTAACTGAAATTTATTGTTGTGATTTGGCACCAAGAAGATGATTTTTGAATATATATTAAAGTTATGCATTTGAAAAGCTAATTGGCAAATTGATCGTTGGCTGTGTTGTTTGATTATTAGTTTGATTTATAAAACTATTGGATTGATTGAACTAATATGAAAACGAAAGGTAAAATTTAGCCAAATTGAATCAAATATTGAACTGATTTGAAAATTGATGGAAATTGCATACATGTACATATATATATACATACATATATATATATATATATATATATATATGTATGTATGAACAGGTCATAGCAAGGAGGCTAGAGAAGAGGAATAAAATTGTATGCCTAACAAATAGGTACATGTTTACCATTTTATTTGGGTTTAGATGATTTTATGAGCCGATTGGCTAGCCGCTTGGATTTTTCTTTTATATTGGTGAGAGCCCTGCGTGGCTAGTTGCAGTTTTAAATGTCTCCCCATATAAAGGAGGTTATGACGAAATTTTTCGAAAATTTAGGGTGTTAGCCAAATTTTTGAAAAATTTGAAAATTCATAGAAACTGAAGAGTTGAAGAATGAATGTCTGAATGAAAGTTGAGTTGATTAGTTAAGCAACTTTCAGCTCTGTTCCTTTTCGAGGACGAAAAGATTTTAAGTGGGGGAGATTGTAACAACCCGAAAAATCAGAATCAATTTAAAATTTTTATTTTGGCTATTTTAATGAATTTTAAATATTTTAAATGAATAATTTTAAATAATAACGACTAAAAATTTATTTAAATTGAAGTTAGAACGAATAAATTTATTTTAATTATAAAACGAGCCTGAAATGGCTTGACAGTTTTAAAATTCGATTTCTAATTTCAATTGATTATACAGAATTCAATATAAGTCAGAATTGGACGAAATAAGAAATATTTGAATATGATTAACAATATCTTTCTAATGGAAGTAAGAAACTAAAATTTCACTTTATAAATTGTAAGTTACGTCCAGTCTAAAATTCAGAAAAGTCGTTATCGAATGTATATATATTTTAAATATATAAATCCCATAAAAATAGCCATTTTGCGAACGACCTCCGTTTTCAATGGAACGATTTTTGTTGGATCCGGAATGTCAAATTATTGCTAGATTCCAATTTTCATAATTTTTGGAATTAATATGTGAGCGTGGCAAAAGAAAACGTGTTTTGTCAATTTCAATCAATTTGGATCGACCAGAAATTGGCCATTTTTCAAACGATCTCCAAATTCGACGAAATTAGTTTTGTTAGGACTGCATCGTAAAAACATAGCCATATTTATTTTTCTGGAATTTTAAGAGTCAGTAAGTGTCCCCGATAAAGTAAAATGTACGTTAAAATCAATATTGACCGTTCTATTGATTTATATTTTGATTTTGATGAAAACCGATCAAAACAGTCGGATTGACTTACCGGACATATCCCATTGTGTTCGGAATGGGGGGTAATTAGCTAGGAGTGATAGTCGTTGGGCTTGATTTCGAGTTTAAATTTAAAAGTTACTTTTTAGGCTTAAAATAATTAAAAATATATTAATATACTTGGTCAAACTCTATACTATCTCTCCCTATCATTCTTCACTCGAGAAAGAAAATAAAAAAAAGAACCGCAGATCGCGATCGCTCGTTAGCCCTTCCTCCCCCTTCGCCGCCACCGCGGCGAGCCTCACTATCGTCGGACCTCCTCCAACCATCGATCCTCCTCCTCCGTCGTCCACCCTCTTTCCAGCGCCCCTTTCCAAAACCTTAGCCCCCCTTTTTAACCTAATGTGCCACCACCAGCCAAGAAGGCCACCGTCGCCACCATTGATCCGACCCTGACCACCTGCGCGCCTTCTCCCCCCTCCATCGAACGACGCAATATAAGGTAATTTATTAATTTAATTACTAAGTTTATTAATTTATTTATTGTAGTTAATAATGTTGATTTCAATTTCAGTTTATTATATAAATAAGCATTGATTTAAATTCATATTTTTATATATGATTTTTATTTAATAAAAATACAATTTTTATTTAATAGAAATATGATTTTTCGTTAATAAAGATATGATATTTAGCTAACGAAAAACATGGTTTTTAGCTAAGTAAAAAGATTTGATTTTTATAAGTACAAAGATCTGATTTTTATAAGTAAAAAAATATGATTTTTATATTTGTAAAAATTAGATTTTTGTATATGAAGTAGCGGTATAAAATTTGGATTTTTATATATGAAGTAGCGGCATAAAAATTGGATTTTTATATATGAAGTTGTGGCATAAAATTTGGATTTTTATATATGAAGTTGCGACATAAAATTTGGATTTTTATATATAAAGTAGCGAATATAAAAATTTGATTTTTACAATGAAGTAGCGATGTAGAAATATGATTTTTATTATATATGAAGCGAAATAAAAATATGATTTTTATCTTGAAAGGGAGATTATAAAAATGTGATTTTTAATATAAAAATCGTGTGTAATAGATTGCGATGGAACCAACGGGAACCAAATCCAAATCCGAACCGTTCAGAAATAAGGAATAGAGGAGTGGATCCCAAAGGTGAGAACTTCTCACTAAAAATTCTTGTATAGTTATTTATTTTATAACTGCATATATGAACTGCCCCCCGTCGTCCACAGACCATGGACGACTTGTTTGATTGTATTATGTGGTGAAAATTGATATTGAATATAAGCCGATATAATTTCTATTCAGAGTGTTGTATTTGATATCGAACTGGATTTTGGGTTTGTCGTGAACGGTGTCTTAAATAACACAGTTCTTAAACCCCATTGAGAAAAAGAATAAATCTTTTAATTAAGATTTAGTGAAGTTTTCCAATTAATTAATACTTAATTGGAATTGGATAAAAGAATTGGATTTTGGGATTGTCGTGATTGGTGTTTTTATTAACACCGTTCTTAAACCCCGTGTGAAAAGAATAAATCTTTTAATTAAGATTAAAAGAAGAATTACCAATAAATTAACATTTAATTGGAATTGAAAATGGAATGTGAATTAGGCTTATTGTGAATTGTGTTTTTAACGACATTTGTTCTTTAACCCGATTAACAGAGAAATATGATTTGGAATATATAAATCTTTTAATAAGATTTTATGGATTTTTTTTCCAAAGTAAAGTTTTCCAATTAATTAATATTTAATTGGAATGGAATGGAATTAGATTTTGGTAATAATCGAAGTGAGCTTCTGTGGAGGAAGACTGTTAATATATATGGAATTTAAAAGGCTTTGTCGTTATTCCATTTATAATGTTAGTCGGATATGGAAATTGATATCGATTATATATTGATCTGTTTTTCCATGAAGATTCCATAAATAATGAAATGTGATTTTGGGTTTATCGTGAACTGTGTTTCAAATGACATTGGCTCTTTAACCTAGTTAAAGACAGGATATGTTTTCCCAAAGTTAAATAATCATTAATATTGAATATTGGGAAGATTAAAACTAAGTGAAGTTTTAATGAATCTTTAACTAGATTGAAATAATCGAGAACGGAGTATCACCAGTTTTGCTCCGAGCGATAGTTAAACCTTAAATTAGATTTGAACATGAAATGGTAATTAATACTTATCGATAACACTATGGATTTAGATATGGATTATTACCATTTTTTCTCCATGGGATGAATAGGTTGGGATTAGGAAAATAAAATAAAAGATTACTTCGGTATGGTTCGCTAATCCCGACTAGTTTGGATAAACCATAATATAGTTTGAATTGATATCCAAAGGAAGATTAAAGAATAAATTTAAAAGAATTTATCTTTGATAAAATTAATGGGAACCTTTCCCTAATGATGTGAATATTTGAATAAAAGAATATGCTGGATTGGAATGAGGCGTATGTTGTGTTTTTGTAACACTTGTTTATTATATACACGAGTTATTCGGAAAGATCGGGTGTATACCCATTCTGAATAACTGATTCGACGATATGTCGACGATGATGATGGTGGTTGAAGACCGGAGGTCTTAACATCGTTTGGATGATTACTGATGTCTTGATTGGGATGTACACCCAAGACGAGGTAATAAGTGGTGATTGTCCAGACGTACTTGGAGATCGACCGGATATGCGATGACCTCTCTCCGGTATTGGACATATGGGACGAGGAATAAGGTGTCTCCGGTTTCGTTCAGACCTAGAATGAACTTGTAAATGTACTGTGTGTCCGACATTGGATTTTACTCTGTGTTGATTGATCTCTATTAAATATATATCTGTTTGGCGGCGGAGAATTTATTCTCTTGCTTAACGCCCTTCTCTGAGACGTACGAGCTCAGAGGTTATATATCGATAGACATCAGTCGCACGGCATGAATTGCCTGTGTGGCATGCTTGAGTGGCAAATGATCAAGGCTTTTGTTGAAAAGTAGTGTCTTGTGGTTGATGATCAAACCACGAACTTAAATGGCATAGCTTTGTGTATAGCGTTAATTCACGAGCCTCACACCTCGGTATGAGTCAAAAACGGGATAAGGGAACGCAGGGAGTGCATGGCGTTTCTTTCTAGCTATGGGTGGTGTCAGGGTTTTGCAAGCCCTGACATTTTTATATTTTTACATATGTGGTTGTTGAAACGCGAGGCGCCTCGGATATATCAGTTACTACGGAGCCGATGGATATAGGTCCTATAGGACCTGGAAACGTGTGTTCAGGTATAACTAATCCGCTATGTGTGGAACGGCCACGTTGGATCCAAGGGATCGCTGTGTGTGACCCTGAGGCATTTGCTAGAATGTCTCAAAGCCGGCGAGGAGTACATCCCTTGCCTCGACTCATGACGGAAATCCAATTTCCAATACGACATTTTGGTTTTAGTTGTAATCCTATATATGGCGACATAGTGGGATGGGGCGCTCATGATGTCTATGATTGATACATTTATATTTGAAGTTGATTTCTTTACTTATAGTAATAATAAAAGATGAAATTTCACGTATTAAGCATGATTTGGCTATTATAAGGTAAAACCCTATCCTCCGGCTTGCGTTGCATTGTGTGATGGGACCTGGGTCTTATAATACTTCATTTTCTTTAGTTAGTATTGCACTGTTTGTTTTATGCACTGGTATTCTTGGGCGGAAACCCGTTCCGTGTTATACGGCGTGGTCCCTTGATTTACCTAACTTTAAAATCAAATTAATAACTGTTTTAGTTCTCACACCATTCACATGACTGACCTGGAGTTTATTGTTTTAACCTAAACTCTAGGTGCCCCTATTTTCCACACGGGCAGCTAGTAGTTTTGGTTTTGTAGATTTATTCTTACAGGATCCTGGTTTACAGCTGGAGCTATATACGGAAAGCTCTATATCCGTATATTTCTTGCAGTTGTGTTATGTATTATTTTCCGCAGCTATGTAATATATTTTAATCTCTTATATTTTCCAATGTGTAATATTTATTCATACTCTGCTATAATTCTTGTACTCTGATGTAAATTATTGTAATAAGCAATGAAATGTTCTTCTGTTTGTGTTCTGATTTGTCGTGTTCTCAACTCAATCCGGGCTTTCCTTTACGGGGAAGTTTGGGTCATGTCTAATATATTCTCTTCTGCGCCTCTATTCTTCTTCTCCATCATTATTTTAAATTCCCGAAAATTGACAGGTTAGATATCTTCTTCCTTAACCTATTTCTCTATCTTTTCTAATCTAATTTTGTTAGAATATTGAATTGAAAATTGTGTATATATATAGGACTATAATTGGATTCTTTTTTATATATATATATATATATATATATATATATATATATATTAGTTTAGGATGAAGTTTGAAACATGATATTAGTGAGGAAACAATCCAAAACCAATTTTTTCACAGCCTCCTCATCCTTCTACTAGTAATTCTATCGGTGGAAATTTTATAAGTTTACTACTTTCTATATTTTAATAGTGTTAATTTGGATTATTATTATGCCTAAAGGGGTTTGGATTTACACAAAAACAAAATATACATAAATCTCTTAAATCCCTTGTAAATTACGAAAATGGTCAATCTTGTGAATGTATTGGGTTTTGATTATGAATGTAATAAAAGTTGGAATTTTTGGGTGTTGTATAGTATTGATAATGGTCGGATTTACTTTTTGTTCACTTGTAAAGATACAGGTGCAAAAACATAAGATTTGGATGCTGTAATTTAAATAAGTTTAAAAATCTATTTATCTAAAATATATAGTTTAAGCGTATTAAATCACATGTTACCAAAGTCTTAATTTTTTGTATAAATTCATATGAAATGTTAAGCGGTAACAAAAAGAGACTATATATATTGTGCATATTACACCTTTTTCCTTTCTTTATTATTGAAATAATCTTTTAATCTTAGGTTAAAAGTTATTTTGTTTATGTCTGATATTTTCCGATTATTGAATTGAATGTGAATATACATTATATTCTATGCAGATGAAGTGAGGGAAATAGACTTCTAAACCTTAATCTAGATTATGATTGACATCTCTACATTTTAGGACGTTTCTTTATGCATGCTTCTATCACCTTATATTTATTTCTATTTGTAGCATAATCAATGTATTATAAAAATGTATTAATCGTGTAATGAATACGTTTAATTAGGAATTCAAATTTAAATGTCCCCAAATAGAAAATTTGTATGCGTGTGAGTATTAATGGATTTCATTAGTATTAGTGAAACACAGACACGAGGTTAACACCTACTTGCAGTAGAATCCTACCCGGAACCGACCAGCATATCCAACATCTACAAGAAGTTAGGCTAATGTGGGAGGTCTAAGTATCATGGGCCATTATAATAACTACACGATTATGCGATGTTAAGTCCAACTTATAGTAGAAGCCTTCCCGAAACCTCTTGGAAAATCTAGCATTTATAAGTAGTCGGTTTAATGTAGGACGTCAAGAGTGTGTGTGTGTGTGTATATATATATTTGAAAATTGGTACGCTTTTATTAAATTCTAAAGTAACATTACATAGACAGGTTAGCATACTAACCTATCTAGACTTAAAAAGAAAACAAGCATAAAGGAAATAAAACATGAAATACAAACCAAAGTATAATCAGAAATAAGGTAAGTAACAATATTAAGTAAGACCCATGATGAGATCTGCTTAAACCCAAACCTCATTTTGTGCATGTATCTTGCACTGTTCCATACAACTAATCCATATAACAAAAGACGCTCCTCGTTTTCCATAATTTCAGCACAGATCTGCTCCAAAAAACTAATAATATTCCATATTTTCCATATTTGTAGCACATAATCTTATCACAATTTTCCCCACTATCTTTGTGTTGCCGCTCCACAATATTAGCATAATTAACATCACACAATCTATCTTAGTAATTTGTCATTTCGGAGGAATTCATTTGTCCTGAATGATACGTTTATAATTCCTTAAAGAAAGAACATGTAGAATTCAAGCATAAGAACCCAATGTACCCTCTGGAAACTTCAGAAACTGCTTTACCAATCCATGAAATAGTACAGTCTGTTTAATAGCAAGCAAGATAAACAATTTGTATTTTCCATGGATCTTCTTGCTAATTGGAGTTCTTTCACGTCTTGGAGAAACACCGGTTTTCCATTATCTAACAATATTTACACATCTGCACAAATACCATTACTTGCGAACTTTCAAAAAAAACTACCTGATAATACTTTGTTAGCATCACAAACCGCATATTCTCTCTGATACAATTTCATTAATCCACTAATCAACTATGAATCTGATAATAATAAATCAACAGTTCCTAATATGCTTTCTAAACCCATTAAATGGACATGAGTTTAGAAATCTTATACAGGAATGGCCATGAATGAATTAATAGGGTTAATTCTTCAGAATCCAACCTGAAAGACCAGCACTGACTGTTAACTGCAATCTTTACCAATTTGCTTAACCATACCCTTTGTAAATCGAGTATAATGCCCAAATCCGAAATTTGGGATGAATTAGTGCAGAATTGAACCTTGTTCCTCTTATATCGATCGAATCATCATTGCAAAATCGATGCTTCAAGGAACGATTCGAATTGGTTGCAGTTTGTCCTAACGCTGCGACGTTGTAATTCAGATCTACTGAAGGCGTCGGTTGTGAGAAAGGAGAGACAGTTTTTAGACGATTCCTTGATTTCTTTAACAGCGAAACCACAATTTCACGATGGCTTGAACCTTTGTAGATTAATCATTACTTTGAACTTCTGGATCTACTACACATTATTCTAGATCTGCGGTTAAGTTGCGGTCTTGAGAGAAAGGAAGTTTTGATTGTGGCCGATTAAGAGGATTTTATCGGTGGAAGTCTTGTTTTATGGCTCGAAACCAGAGCGGTTTCTGTTGTTTTCTGGATCAAGGAGAACGGTTTTAATTTGCCATATATATATATATACATATATATACACATATATATATATATATATATATATATATACATACATATTTGTGTGAAATAAGCATACCTCGAGAAGGTATTAAGTGGTTGACCTACCTTGTTTGGGTACTAAGTGGTTAGGATTATGTACGTTCCTAAGGTTCACTCCTTGGTTCTGGACCCAAGTCATAGGACCTGGCCTTATTAGGTTCCAAATGGTCATTGGATCCACCTCTCTCTAATAATCGTAAGGAATTAAATGGTCTTAGATGATTAAGAATGAGTGTGGTAGTTCTCCGGAAATTGTCCGTTTCTTATCTAGCATATATGAGAGTTGGCCTAGGGATGAGCTACTAAGAGTTCTGACAATCATGTGAAATGCCTAGGGAACCGCTTGTCTAAGAAAAGTATTAAGTGGCTAGGAGTTCACCATTAAAGATAGCTAGATAGTAAAATGGAGGTCCAACGAGGAAGGGTCATAAATGAAGATACGTCATCTACCATCCTGAGGTAATAAGTGACTGATTACCATCTCTTGATTAAAATCGAGAGTAGAATTAATGACATTGACGATCAGAAAACGAGGTCTTAAGTGACTAGGGTCCGCTAGAGGGTATTAAGTGTTTGTAGAAGACTCCACCCATAAATTAAACATTGATGGCCTTAAATGACCAAATGTTAGTCCACCTCAAAGGGTACTAAGTGATCATAAAAGTCCTCCCTTACAAATGCGTATAGTTGTGTGTTCGCCTGGACATGACCTAACATTTTATATTGCCAAGTGTTGGAAATAAACATCCCGTAAACTTATGTGATTTTCATTCATCAGAACTTGTTTTTTTGACCCCCCCTCTTAACAAAGCCAAGTTAGTAGATGGGAATGCTTAGTTGATGACATCATGAAGACATGTGCTTGGTGGAGAAGATTCTTTATATTATTATTATTATTATCATGTTTGGCAGTTATTATATTTGTGGGATATTGGTACTTGTTATGTACTATGTCATGACATTTAATACTTGATGTAATTGACATTGATGGTGGTTTTATTTAATGGTACATATATTTTCATATATTATATTTTATCCCTTCGGCTGTGAGATTCTAATTTCGTTTTCAGATGGCTCTGTTTATTTATTCCTTATAGGAACCAACGACTCGTTTTGAATGACTTTAAGTTCCTATGGGGCTTTTTTACGTCAGGATTTAGGTCCATCCCACACGGTTTGTTATATTTGGTATCAGATCCTAGGTTACCCGATTATGGGAAAATATACGTATGAGTGACGTACTTATTATTTGAAAAGGTTTCCAAATATACAAATATATATATACACACACACATTATACCTCCAAGACAAATGCGATTATACTAGGCAATCTCTCTCTTTCTCCCTTTTTCTTTTGGCTTAAATACTATCTTAGGAAGTTCCACTGAGGGTCTTTCCTTTTTTCAGATAGAACATATGGCCGAGAACCATCCTGAGCAAGGGAACCAAGGAACTCCTAGATACATACCCGAGTGGTTCTAGTAGTACCTAAGGACTGTGGAACATGTTCATGTTGCCCCAGCAAACCCAGTAGAACCAAAAGCTCATCCCACTGAAGTGGCTTTCAGCTTCCCTCGTCTCTATAAGGATTTCGTTTGTATCGGTTGCAAGCATTTTCATGGAATCAAAGAATTTCTAAAGGCTAAGGCGTGGTTATCTAAGTGTGATCGTGTCTTCGAAGTTGCGAAATGGAGGACCTATTGAAAAATAGGATAATCGCTTGGCATCTCAAGGTTGATGCATCGGAATGGGGGTACAAGTTTTCTAAGGAGAATGCCGGCAGGATATTTACTTGAGATGAGTTTAAGACCCGATTTGAGACTAAGTTTCTATTTAATGTCAAAGTGAGTCTGCAAATAGAAAATTTCATCCAGTTGAAGCAAGGAGAGTTATCCTTAAGAGAATATGTTGCTAATTCTATAGAGCTGTCTAAATTTGGAAGAGGCCTTGTAGATACCCTAGGAATAAGGTACTAAGATTTGTTAAGAGACATAACTCATCTTTAAGGGAGGCATTTCTAGCTCAAGTGACCAATGGAGAAACTTTTTAAGCACTAGTGGAGACCATTGTCTTATACACTACAGAAGAAAAGAAGGATATTAAGAGCGAGAAAGAGGAAGTTGTTTCTAACTTTGGAAAGGATAAGAAGAAGAACCTTTGGTTGAAGAAGAGGAATGGGAAATTCAAGAAGGTAGCTAACGAGTGCAGGAGATGCCACAAGAAGGTCCATCAGGCCTAGGACTGTAGGTTCAATCTAGCAAAGATGAAGTTTAGAGGAAAGCGTGTTAACTGCAATGAAGATAGAATCTTGGTACGAACTTCGCTAAGCCTAAAGGAGTAGCGAGTGGGTAGAATTATGCTATAGAGGTAGTTTCTACAGACTCGACTACTAAAGGACCAAGGATAGGCAGCCCTAGAAGGTACCATTTCTGTTTTAGGGACTTTCATTTGTACCTTGTTTGATTTTGGAGCATCTCGTTATTTTATCTCTAGTAGCGTTATTGATTTCTTGAAACTTCCATTTTTTGTTGCTAGAAATCCAATAATGGTTTCCAACCCTATTGGAGGAGCTAAGAGGCTCTTATCGATTTGTAAAGACCTAGTTCTAGATATCGACAATGTCAATTTCTCTTGTGACGCGTGGAGGTATGGACTTATCTTAGGTATGGATTGACTATCTTATAAGGGATTCGATCGTTTGAAGAGTCATGGAGGTCATAATTTAGTAGTCCCTTGTAAGATAGGACATATAAGGGGTTCGATCTTATTGCATTCTTTATCTTATAATTTAGATTGGCCATCCGCAATGCATGTTGATTATGAATTTCTGGACGTCTTTTAGGAAGTGGTAGAGCTCCTACCCAATAGGGAGATCGTTTTCAGGATAGGTCTCGAGAAGGACACTCGGAATGTAGCTTTGTCACTAAGGCATATAGCTCTGAAGGAAAGGAGAAAGTTGAATACGAAAATTTCTAATCCTCTGTAGAAAGGATTTATTCGATGGAGTACTTCGGAATGGGAGCGCCTGTACTTTTCGCCATGAAGGCCGATGGATCTTGGAGACTATGCATTGATTATAGGGAACTTAACAAGTTAACCAAGAAAAATAGGTATCCCTCTCTCAGGATAAATGACCTATTCGATCAATAAGGCGGTGCCAAAGTCTTTTCTTAGCTAGATCTAATGCGATATTTCATCAATGAAGAATTTTCATGGAAAGCAAACCAATGACTGCATTTAGGACGTTTGATGGTTTATTTGATTGGGAAGTGATGCCCTTTGGATTGACGAATTTCCCCGCCTTCTTTGTGGACTTAATGAGTAGAGTGTTTAGGAGTATTCTATATAAGATAGTTGTGGTGTTTTTGGACGATATTCGTATATTTTCTAAGGACTATAATGAGCATGAGAGTCATCTTAAGGAGGTCCTAGGAATTTTGAGATAGAATCAACTTAAGGCTAGTTCTCCTAGTGTCACTTTTGGAAAGAGAAATTCAACTTTCTTGGATATATAGTTTCAGGGAAAGCACTGGCCATGGACCCTGTAAAAGTGAAAGTTATTCAAGGTTGGACGGTTCCTCAAATGATTCTAAAGCTAGGATTTTTCTAGGGTTTGCAGGCTATTATAGAAAATTTATTAAAGACTTTGCAAGGATAGCATCGCCTTTGACCCATTTGACTAAGAAGAATCTTGAGTTCGTTTGGAGCGATAAGTGTAGTAGCTCATTCGATAAATTAAAGGAGTCTTTTGTGAGTGCATATGTCCTTATTATTCGTGATGGTACCAAGGAGTTTACAGTTTTCATGGATGCTTGTGAGACATGATTAGAAGCGGTAATTATGTAGGAGGGTAGGGTAGTCGCCTATGCGAATGGAAAACTTAAGGATCATGAGAAGAGATACCTTGTGCATGATTTAGAGTTAGAATCCATAGTGTTTTCTCTGAAGATGTGGAGGCATTACCTTTTATGGGAAAATTTTGAGGTTTTTACGAATCATAAATCCCTTAAATATTTGTTTTCTCAGCGAGATTTGAACCTTAGACTACAAAGGTGGATGGGGTATATAGCTTCATTTGATTTCTCTATTCAGTATGCTGTGGGAAAGATAATGTTATCGCTGGCGCTTTGAGTAGGAAACATGCTACTCTTAGTGCTTTTGCTGAGTGGAAACAGTTAGAGTTTCTTTCAAGTTTTAACCTTCAGTCTCTGTTTGAACCATTCTAAGGATTTCTTGTAGTTTCGGAAGTAAGGCCAATATTTGTGGATAGGATTAGGCATGGGCAAGGCCTAGATGAGGAGTTGACAGTCTTAAGGGAAACGATTACTAGGTATAGCACTTTCCTTATTCTGGTAGGAATTCAGTCAATGGTGATGGGAGTTTGAGAAGGGATGACTGACTCTATGTCCGTAAAAGTGGTAGCTTGAGAGAAAAGGTCCTTGAGGAGTTCGTTGCTAGATGTTTGACTTGTCGAAAAGTCAAAGCGGTTCAAGGTAGGCTCCAGAGGGTTATTATTATCTTTAGAAGTTACCACTTGGAAGTGGGATCATATCTCGATGGATTTGGTGGATGGGACACCAAAAAGTTAGAAAATAAATGAATATATTTGGGTCATAGTGGATAGATTAACGAAGAGTGCTTATTTCATCCCTGTGAAGAAGAGTAGGACTGCAGCTTCGTTAACCCAACATTATGTTAGGGAGATAGTTTGATTACATGGAATTCTGACTAGTATATTGAGAGATAGAGACCACTAATCACGAGCGAATTTTGGAGGAGCTTACAAATAGCTTCGGGAACGACGTTAAATCTAAGCACTGCTATGACCCGTAGACCGACGGACAAACAAAAAGAGTCAACCGAATTCTGGAAGGACTACTTAGAACCTGCATTATCGACTCTGATGGAGCATCAGAGCAACATCTCGCATTAGTGGAGCATCAGAGCAACATCTCGCATCAAGTGATGATTGGTATGGCCCCTTATGAAACATTGTATGGGCGGTCATGCAAATCGCCAACTTGTTGGTGGGAAACCACTAATAAGGTTCTACTCGGACCTGACCTTACCCATGATTCCACGAAGAAGGTTCTTTTGATACGTCAAAGGGTGAAGGCATCCCAAGACCGAAAGAAATCTTACGTTGATTGGAGGAGAAAACTTGAATTTGGTATTCGTGAGATGATTTTCGTAAAATTTCTCCTCTTAGGAAAACCATCCGGCTTGGGAATTCTGGGAATTTGGCACCTAGATTCATTGGCTCATTTAAGATTGTTGATAGAATCTGGAAACTGGTTTAATGTATGGAACTTCCCGAACAATTATTGGGAGTCAATAACATTTTCCAGGTTTATCATCTTAGGAAGTGCCTTTACGACTCTGCCATTAGACTCATACTAGATCAATTTAGGGACTTAGGGAGCTTTGAGTTGGAGCCTAGGGTTCCCCGTGCTTGATGCAAGGATAGTGGATCCCACAATCAAAAGGCGTCACAATAAATCCATCAATATCGTCCGAGTACACTAGGGAGATAACCCTACAGAAAGACAAACGGGAAAGGGAAGAAATGAAGAGGCAAACTCATCTAGAGATTTTCATGGATAATTATTTCCTATAAAAATTCCTTGTTATGGTTGCATTACAGTTGCTAGATTAGTTAGTAGGAATTGTTTGCAACACAAATGCACCGAGCACTCATGTAGAAATTATATGCATATTAGCGTGTTTTGCAAACGTGCAGCATCACCTATTACATTCTCACTCTAGGATAAACTTCGCTTTAGCAAGTTTGCAGCACATAATCACATCGAGTAATGATTGTTTGTGGATGTTTAATAAATAACTTTGGTGTATAAGATGTTTGTTAGAATGGGTTATGTTTTTGCCCATGCAGAAAGGTTTCGGGATGAAATCTCTTTTAAGGGAGAAAGAATATAACACCCCGTAAAATATACCCTAAGTAGACATAGATAATTAAATTAAGAATAAACAATAATAAATTATAAAATACTAATAGGATGAAAATGCAAATTTCGGATAATTAAGAGTTTGGTCATGAAAATATTATCATTTTATTAGTGATGAAATTCTAGTCCATCTTCATATTTTATTTACCAAAAATGGAGTTCGTACGAAGAAGTTATAAATAAAACAAGTTATACGCAAATTATATACACGCATCATTTGAAATTCAAACTGTAAGCATATGAATCTAGAAATAAAAACATATACTGATGGAAAAATGGAATATTCTTTGATCATTTAGATTGTGTGTATATATATGTATGCAAAAAGGGGACAAGAATAAATAGAAATAGAATGAATTAATTAAATTAATTAATGTATTAATAAAAAGGAAACCAACATGGAGTATTAATCTCCCTGCGCCCGACTTATGAAGGGGGTCGACTGCTCCCCTTAAGGGGGCTGACCGGCCGGTCGACCGCCGTCCTGGTTGAGGGGTGGGCGGGAGTGTATCTTGTTAAGGAGTTGTATATATTTTTGCTAGAACTGACTATCCAAATTTTGTAAAACTAACCCAAACATTAGCGAGCATAAATAGGGCCTTAGCCTCTCCTCCGAACCCTACAATCTATTCTCTTATGCACCTTCACCTGGCTTCTCCCCCATTATTCTAAATTCTTGAAAATAGACATGTTATATTTCTTCTTCTTCCCTAACATCTTTGTCTATCTTTTTTGATCTAATTTTATTATTAGAATTGGGAAATGAAAATTGAATGAATATTAGATTCTAACTGGATTCTAATATATATATATATATATATATATATATATATATATGTATGTATGTATATAAATTTAAAGAAAACATATAAAATCCACCATCCTTATAGAACATGATATTTGCGAGGAAACAATCCAAAAACAATTTCTACAGAGCCTCCTCATCCGTCTACTTGTAATTCTGTGATTGGAAATTTTATAAGTTTACTATTTTCTATATCTATATTCTAATAGTGCAGATTTGTATTTATGCGAAAACAATATATAAGTAATCCCTTATAAATTATGGAAATTGTCAATCATGTGAATGTATTGGGTTTTGATTATGAATTGAAGTTTGAATTTTTGGGTATTGTATAGTATTAATAATGGTTAGATTTAATTTTTGTCTAATTGTAAATCTAAAGGTGCAAAAACATAAGATTTGGATGCTGTAATTTAAATAGATTTAAACATCTATTTATCTAAAATAGATAGTTAGAATGTATTAAAACACATGTTATTAAAGTCTTAAGTTTTTGTATAAATTCATATGAAATGTAAAGCAGCACCAAAAAGAGACTATATATATTTTGCATATTACACCTTTTTCACTTCTTTTATTATTGAAATAATCTTGCAGACCAAGGTTACAAGTTATTCCGTTTATGTTTGATATTTCGCTGTTTTTGAATTGAACGTGGATATACATTATATTCTATGTTGATGAAGTTAGGAAAATAGACTTGTAAACCTCAATCTAGATTAGGAGTGACATTTCTACATTTTAGGGTGTTTCTTTACGCATGCTTTTATCACGTTATATTTATTTCCATTTATAACGTAATTGACATATTATAAATGCGTATTAACCGCGTAATAAATATGTTTAATTAGGAATTCGAATTCAAATGTCCCCAATAGGAATTTTGTACGCCCGTGAGTATTAATTGCTTTTATTAGTATTAATGAAACATAAACACGAGGTTAACCTCTATTTGTAGTAGGAGCTTAACCGGAACCGTCCGACATATCCAACATCAACAAGAAGTCAGTTTAGTCTGAGAGGTCTAGGTGTTATGGGCCATTATACTAACTATAGTAAGATGCGATGTTAAGCCTAACTTAGAGTAGAAGCCTGTCTGAAACCCCTCGGAAAATCCAACATCTATTGGTAGTCGGTTTAATGTAAGACGTCAAGTGTTTGTGTGTGTTTATATACATACATACATACATGCATGCATATATATATATATATATATATATATATATATATATATATATATATATATATATTTGTGTGAAGTAGGCCTGCCTCGAGAACGTATTAAGTGGATGACCTACTTTGTTTGGGTATCAAGTGGTCAGGACTATGTATGTTCCTAAGGTTCACTCCTTGGTTTTGGACCTAAGTCATGGGACCCTCCTTTATTAGGTCCTAAAAGGTCACTAGGTCCGCCTCTCTCTAACATTCATGAGGTATTAAATGGTCTTAGACGATTACGAACGAGGGAGATAGTACTCCAAAAGTTATTCCCTTCTTATATAGGGTATGCGAGAGTTGACCTAGGGATGTGCTACTAAGAGACCCGATAATCACGTGAATGGCCTTGGGAACCATCTGGAAACACTAAATAGCTAGGAGTTCACTAGTAAAGACAACTAGACAGTAACAAGAGGGTCCGCCGGGGGAGGGTCATAAATGATGAGATGTCGTTTTCCATCTTGAGGTAATAAGTAACTGCTTGCTATATCTCGATTTACATTGAGAGTATAATTTTTGACACTAATGATTTGAAACGGGGTCTTAAGTGACTAGGGTCCACTATAAGGTATTAAGTGATTGTAGAAGGAGTCCGCCTATAAATTAAATATAAATGGTCTTAAGTGACAATATGGTAGTCTAACTCGAAGCGTATTAACTGATCATAATAGTCCGCCCTTAAAAGTGTGTATAATTGTGTGTTCGCCTAGACATTACCTAACATTTAATATTGCCAAGCATAGGAAATGAACATCACTTAAACTTACGTGATTTTCATTCACCTGAACTTGTTTTTCTGACCTCTCTCCTCTTAACAAAAACATGTTAGTAAGGGGAATGCTTAGTTGATGGCCTCATGAAGACTGGAGCTTGGCGGAGAAGATTCTGTTGATTATTGTTATTATTTTTATTATCATGTTTGGAAATTATTGTACTCGTGGGGTATTGTTTTTAGTTATGTATCTTGACATGACATTTAATACTTGATGTAATCAACATTGTTGGTGGTTTTTATTTGAAGGTACATCTATTTTTAGTTATTATATTTTATACCTTTCGCTGTGAGATTCTGATTTCATTTTTAGTTGGCTCTGTTTATTTAGTGCTTATAGGAACCAACAACTCGTTTAGAATGACTCGAAGTTCTGATGGATCTTTTCTGCATTGGGATTTAGGCCTATTTTAGAAGGGCTGTCGCATTGATAGTATTTTATTTAGCCAAACAAAATAACAAAGATTCAGGAGATGAGATTTAAACGACGTTATTATTTAAAATAATGCCATTTAAAAGCTATAAAATGCATAATTTATGTATGGATTCCAATCCATCCATCTCCACACACCATCCCACTCTTCTATATTCTCATTCTTCTCCAAAGGTTGGGACAAAGTATATGCATCCTCTGACAATGGTGTACAACTCATCTTCACACGTGCCGGCAGATTCAAGAACCTAATCAATAGCAAGTTCGTTAATTTAATCAACTATACGAGAAACAATGACAATTTGGAGCTTGAGTTCGTCAAAAGGTAATGTCAAACTATTGGAGTTGCGCAGGTTTATTCAACGCCAAAATTTGAATTTTAAAGTTTGGCTAGAGCTGAAATAGGAAAAGAAAAGAAGACAATTGTGAGGAAAGGTTCGGTAGACGAGAAGGAAAAATGGGAGTTGATAAAGAATTTCAAATTAAATTAAGTTGATGGAATTGGAAGAGGAGTGTCAGTTTGATATTGTATTTAGTAATTTGTTAAATCGCAACTTGGTAAATGTTCTTACATTTTTAAGGTTAGTTTCTTTAGATTTATTAAAAATGAGATAATTAGCAAAATGAATAATAGATAAATTAATAAGCATAAAAATGAAATTATGCATGTTAGCAAATAAATAAATCACAAACTTGAAGGGAAAAAAAGGAAATTTTGCATTTAGTTTAATATATATGTTCTAATTTCTAAGCTTCCTATGAATTGCTACTCTTATAAAGAAAGCTATGGAGACTTTTTTACACTATGAATAAAATTTTGAAGTTACAGTGCCTTTTCTAATTAGAATGCACCGGTGATTTAGAAAAAAATATCATGACATGTTATGTGATATTAGATAACTACTACACGGATGGAGCCGGAAATTTTAAACTTGACAAATTCAATATTTCTCTTTAATCAAAACAAGCTTTAAGGAAAAAAACCAGAATTTTTAATGTCTAGTTAGAAAGAAAGTAAGGTTTTACTTGTACAACAACACAATGGTGGGGAACTGGCTGTTGGATTGCATAGTTTAGAAAAAACTAGTTTTTATTTATTGATCTTAGTTGAATGTCAAAAAATAATGTGATAGAGAATATTTTAAATTCGAAAGATTTAAGCAAGCAAAAGTAAAGAAAATCAAGTGAATTAGACCAGTGAAAATTAAATAACTTAAATTGAATAAATTTAAGGAGACATGTTTCATGTTTTTTGGCTTCGGAAAAGTTGGTTTTGCTCAAATGACAGTAAGAAAACCCTCCCAGCAGTTGGTTTGATTGTAATAGAACATTTAAATTGGAATGAAAAAATGGATGAAAAGTCGAAAAGTCATTTGAGACATCTTGGATTACAGGGAGAAATAGGATACACGGTTGAAAAATTAGAGCAAGATATGACTTACATGTTTAAAATTTCAAATACAGAATATCCGATATATTTGTTGGCTTATTTATCGAATGAGCCTTGATGCACTATTATACATACCATTATACAGTTTAACAAATCCTACCAGGACCATACATAGAGGGTAATCACTGAATAGATTGCAACCATACTTCACATGAACTTAGATAAACAGAATATTACTGAATATCAACATTGGTGTATGGTTCTTGATTATTTTTCCTTTCAGTGCTATTTTCATGCATAAATTTTCGGATCAAAGCTGTGTCAACTAAATTCATGTATATGAAATCTTTTCTTACAAAATGTTTATATATGTATATGAAGACTTGAAGAAAAGTTATTTTCATATTTGATAGTGTTTATTATTATTATTATTTAAAAAAAAAGACTTAGTCACCCATTTTTAAGCTCATTATGCTAAGTTTGCTTAAATTTGCATGCTGCCCAAACAACATAGCTATGTAATAGATGGAAAACGTTTGTAGACTTGAGAAAAGACGCGAATGTATGTTCAGACTCTCTAGACTATGAGTGTAAAGCTCAGACGCATATCTTTGTTCTCTATTCCAATTGAATGATCATAGATGCTCTCATTTGTTTCTTCATGAAGCTTTTTCTTTCATCCACCTTTCAAAGACCTAATTACAAGGAGCCTCAACAGTTGAAGGCAAGGTGCACTGTCTCTCTTCATGAATATACATTTATGCACACATATATGTATGTTTATTTGTGCGTGAGAAGAAAGCATGTTCAGTTAGTTGTTAAGCTGCGACCCTTTTTTGAAACTTATCCCCTATTTAGACCAGTTTTATTTTTGTGCAAACCATATGAAGCTGAGAACGAATTTCAAGTTTAATTAAAAAGAGGCTTTGTCCCTTAATTATTTTCATCTTCTTCGCTTAACATTCAAAAAGACAGATCTTCTCACGTTCAAGTTCTTCCTTTTTTGAGGAAATTGGTACTTTATTACTATATATATAAATTTTACATCCTCGGTTGTACAATTTCAAACAAGTGACAGATTACTCGCTCTGAAAACTCACTCGTACAGTAATATACTGCACAACCTAAAGATGTAAAACCTACTGACATCTATTGACTTAAATAAGACTAATAAAGACCAAAATAAAAGACAGACTATAAGACCACAACAAAAGATGACTCCTTCTGGATTAAGATCCCCTTATAACTATCCGGAAGACGCATCCTGACCAGAACAAGACAGTGACTCCGATTTCTTGAAATTTTTCACCTTCTACTTTTTCTTCTCCTTTATTCTAATAATCAATGACTGCCATTACGGATTATCAATGACCCCAACTTCTGAATTCGCCTGAAACTCAAAAGGCTTTTAATCATAACTAACCTTTCGTACTGCCTTCGTCTGGGTATACGCGAATCTTAGGTAGAATTGTCTTGTTTTGTTACATTTTGACTTTCCATTTCTTCTTATATATCCTTCTCTTCTTTAGTAGACATAGAAGTCAAGTCATCTTTTGTATGATCATGTAAAGAATCCTGTAGATCAGTCCTTTGCATCTAGGATTCCTTATTTTCCTTTTGAGCTGAAGTACATCTGCCAACACCTTGTTGATTTGTGCACTCAGTTTCTTTATTCTGTAGAGAAAGACTGTCGTAATCCTGACATCTGGATGGATGTAAATCCAAATCAACATCCATATTCTGTCTGCTCCAACTTTGGAGACCAACCTTCTTAGGAACCCATACTCTTTGGGATCAACAATTGCTATTTATGTGACTAAAATTGTTACAGTTCGAGCACACTGAAGGTATCCACTCATATTCTACATCTTCCATAACTAACTGGTGATCCTCAGTTAAAACTGGAACCTTGCTAGGAAAAGAAGACGAGCTGGGAATTTCAACCAATACCCACGCAAATGCAATTTTCTGAGTACCTTCAGTCTCCTCATCAAGTTTAATTGGATTGCTAAGAACGAACTCTATACGGCTGATTGCTTTTTTTTTTGTCCAATACTGTAAAGGCAAACCATGAAGTCTAACCCAGATTGGACTGAACTCAACATATGTTTACTAAGCTTTGCACTCAAAAAATAGCGTTTCATCATCATTAATTGTCTGTGTTAGTAGTTGTAGTAGAGGAAACAGTTGAATAGTTGTTGTGGATAAATGATTGAAATAGTTGAATAGTTGAAAGAAAGATTGATGGAGAAATTACTCAATGGTTTTTGTAAAACAACAATTTTATTGCTTATAGTTTTTGCTACAACGTTACAATGTGCCCATGCTCATATTTATAGGCATCTCATTACAATTATGTAGAATTCTCTAGAGAGAACATTCCACATTCATCAAGTAATTTATTCAATAATAATACATAAGAATATTCTAGATACAATATTCTAGATAAAGCAAGAAATACTTATTCAATAATACAAAGCAATTTATTAATCTCTTGAGAATTCTAGAAATTTGTATTATCTTTAATACTTTGGAATTCTCTAGAAATTTGCAGCATTCTCAATACTCCTCCTTGATGCAAATTTCGGATACTCCAAGCATAGTTCGTAGTTGCTCAAATCTTGTTCTTGGCAGTGCCTTTGTGAAGATGTCTGCAACTTGATCTTCTGTTCTGCAGTACTTGAGCTGAATTTCTTTTGCCGCTTCTGCATCTCTGATGAAGTGATACTTGATAGCTATATGCTTAGTTCGATTATGATGAACCGGATTCTTTGTGATTGCTATTGCTGATTTGCTGTCACAGTAGATTGTAGTAGGTTGATCTTGATGCTCACCTATTTCTTCAAATATCCTCCGAAGCCATATAGCTTGACTTGTTGCTTCCGCTGCTGCCACATATTCTGCTTCAGCTGTTGATTGTGCAACTGTTGCTTGCTTCTTTGATGCCCATGCGAGTATTCCTGATCCAAGTGGAAAGGCATAGCCCGACGTGCTTTTCATGTCATCTACTGAACCTGCCCACTCACTATCAGTGTAGCCAATCAACTTTGAGTTGGTTATGGTCTTGTACCATATTCCATACTCCTTTGTTCCTTGCAAATATCTTAAAACTCTTTTAGCAACTCCAAGATGAATTTGACTTGGACTTTGCATGAATCTTGATAGAAGACTTGTAGCGTACATGATATCCGGTCGCGTAGCTGTAAGATATAAAAGACTTCCAATCAAACTTCTGTAGCGAGATGCATCAGCTTCTGGGGCTCCGTCATCCTTTTGCAACTTCTCATTTGTTACGAGTGGAGTAGCTACTGGTTTGCAATCATTCATTCTAAATTTCTTTAATAGTTCTTCGGTATATTTCTTTTGAGAGATAAATATACCTTCCTTATGTTGTTTCACCTCGATGCCAAGGAAGTAATTCATCAACCCAAGATCGGTCATCTCGAATGTTTTCATCATGTCTTCTTTAAATGCAGTTATCACCTTCATATTATTTCCCATGTAGATAAGATCATCTACATATAGAGAGACAATGAGAGTATCATACTGACCTTGTGTTTTGATGTATAATGTAGGCTCACTCTTGCTCCTCCTAGATCCTTGATTAATGAAGTATTGGTCGATTCTATTGTACCATGCTCGAGGTGCTTGCTTCAAGCCATATAAAGCTTTTCTTAGTCTTAGCACTTTGTCTTCATTGCCCTTACTTATGAAGCCTTGTGGTTGCTCCACATAGATCTCTTCTTCTAATACTCCATTTAAGAAGGCTGATTTGACATCTAGTTGAAAAACATTCCATCCTTTCTGAGCTGCAAGAGCAACTAAAGCTCTAATTGTGTCCAGACGTGCAACTGGAGCAAATGTCTCATTATAGTCGACTCCATATTGTTGCGAGTAGCCCTTTGCTACGAGCCTAGCCTTGTGTTTTTGTATTGAGCCATTTGGATTTAGCTTTGTCTTATAAACCCATTTCACTCCAACGATTTCTTTATCTTTAGGACAATCTACAAGCTCCCAGGTATTATTTTTTTCAATCATTTTTATCTCTTCTTCCATTGCTTTGATCCATACTTCTTGTTTAGATGCTACTTCATAGCTTTCGGGTTCAAATATAGCCATGTTGCAAGTTTCATATATATCTACCAAAGATCTAACTCTTCTTGGAGTAGACTCTGGTGAAGAAGTTTGTTGTTGAGAAGGTGAAAGGGGCGTACCTGGTTCTTCTGTTGGTTCTTCTATTTCTTTCACTTCTACATCTTCATGAGATTGATGTACTGGAATAGAAATGTTTCTTTTTTCAACTTTTTGTTCATCCCAATTCCAAGAAGCATTCTCATCAACTTCGACATCTCGACTAATCGTCAGTTTTTTTGTTTGCAAGTTATAAACTCTATATCCTTTTGATTGTGTGCTATACCCCAAAAAGATTCCTCGTATGGTCTTCTCTTCTAGTTTGTGTCTCTTTTGGTCTGGAACATGTATGTAGCAAATCGATCCAAAAATTCTTAGATGATTGGCTGTTGGCTTTCGTCCACTCCATGCCTCTATAGGAGTCTTGTCTTCAACTGCTCTAGTTGGACATCGGTTGAGTATATAGACAGCAGTATAAACTGCTTCTGCCCAAAAAGTGTTGGGTAAGCCCTTCTCCTTCAGCATTGATCTTGCCATCTCCATGACTGTGCGATTTTTTCTTTCAGATACTCCATTTTGTTGTGGAGTATATGCAACTGTAAGTTGCCTCTCAACGCCTTCATCATCACAAAATTTATCAAACTCATGGGAGTTGTACTCTTTACCACGATCACTTCGCAGCTTCCTTATACGTTTTCCACTTTGATTTTCGACAAGAGCTTTAAACTTCTTGAATATTCCAAAGACTTCTGATTTTTCTTTAATGAAGTAGACCCATGTCATTCTAGAAAAATCATCAATAAAGAGAATGAAATACTTGTTGTTATGAAGTGAAGGTGTTCTCATTGGTCCACAAACGTCGGTGTGAATTAACTCCAACAAGTCTTTTGCTCTCCAAGTGCTTCGTGATGGAAATGATGATCTGTGTTGCTTTCCAAGAAGACATCCTTCACAGGCTTCATTATTTTCTTTTATGCATGGAAAATCTCTCATCATATTCTTTTGATACAACAATTTCAAGGCTTGAATGTTGAAGTGGCCAAATCTTCGATGCCATAACCATGAATCATCAACTTGTGCTTTCATGGCTATATTAGTAGCATATTTAAAACTTATTGGAAAACTTCTATTTCTCTTCTCCATTTTTACTTGAGCTATCTCTAGTCTTTTATTGTTGTTATCATATATTTTGCAAATGTCTCCTTCGAAGTGAAGAGCGTAGCCTTTCTCCATCATCTGACCAATGCTCAACAAATTTTCTTTTAAATTTGGAACAAGTAAAACATCTTTGATAAATTTTGTACCTTTCTTTGTTTCCACCATAACAGTGCCTCTGCCTTTTGATTCCACGACGGTGCCATTCCCCAATCGTACTTTTACTTTGACAGTATCATCAATATCCTTGAAGATGCTCCCATCTTTAGCCATGTGATTGCTGCAACCGCTATCCAAGTACCAGTTTCCTCCATTTTCTTCACTAGAATCTTGGGTAGCATAAAAGATGTTGATCTCGATCATATTGATGTTGTTCTCTGTCATGCTCTTCAATGAAATTTGCTTGATGCTTATTTAGGCTGAAACAATTCTTCTCCAAATGTCCAATTTCTTACAGTGTCGACATTGCGGCTTTCCACGATTCCGACAGAACTTCTCCAAGTGATTTGTCATCTTACAAATTCCACATGGAGGATATTTGCCTTGTTTATTCTTTGAGAAATTTCTAGCATTTCCTTTGTTTCTAGAATCTTCTCCATCATTCTTATTTTCTCCATATGCTTTATTTTGGGATGATAGCTTGAGTTTCGACTGAAAAGCATTTTCAATCGAGTCTTCATCATGCCTGCTCATTCTTTGTTCAAATGCTTCAAGGGAGCCCATTAATTCAGTCACCGATAAGGTAGACAAATCTTTAGTTTGCTCGATCGTAGTCACGATTGTGTCATACTTACGGGGAATTGAAATTAAAATTTTCTCAACAATCCTCTTGTCAAGAATATTATCCCCATAAGCTCTTATTTGACTAACTATTTCTTTTATTTTGGAGTAATAATCCTTTACGGTATCCGACTCCTTCATTTTTATTAATTCAAACTCACGCCTTAATGTTTGAAGTTTAATGGCGCGTGCCTTTGCACTTCCTTGAAACTCCTCCTGTAATGTGGTCCATGCTTCTTTGGCGTTTGAAGCTCCCATTATTCTAGGAAAGATAGCGTCGGTCACCGCTTGTTGTAGAAAACTTAACGCTTTTGAATTTTTTAGTTTATTTTCCTTTATCTCCTTTTTCTGAGCTTGGCTAAGAGTTGAAGTATCTTCAGGAATAGTGAACCCTTCATCTACAATATCCCATAGATCTTGAGAGCTAAGAAATGTCTTCATTTTTATGCTCCAAAAATCATAATTTTCACCGGCAAAAATAGGGACAGAAGGTGATGGAGATTGAGCAATGTTTGCCATAGCTTATAATTGTTGCAATGTTTTTTCGCCCAATATGCGAACGAACGAAGCTCCGATACCACTCGTTAGTAGTTGTAGTAGAGGAAACAGTTGAATAGTTGTTGTGGATAAATGATTGAAATAGTTGAATAGTTAAAAGAAAGATTGATGGAGAAATTACTCAATGGTTTTTGTAAAACAACAATTTTATTGCTTATAGTTTTTGCTACAACCTTACAATGTGCCCATGCTCATATTTATAGGCATCTCATTACAATTATGTAGAATTCTCTAGAGAGAACATTCCACATTCATCAAGTAATTTATTCAATAATAATACATAAGAATATTCTAGATACAATATTCTAGATAAAGCAAGAAATACTTATTCAATAATACAAAGCAATTTATTAATCTCTTGAGAATTCTAGAAATTTGTATTATCTTTAATACTTTGGAATTCTCTAGAAATTTGCAGCATTCTCAATAGTCTGTTATAAAAATAAGGTCCTCTCTCTAGGATTCTATCACAATCTTCTTTTCTTTTAAATCTAATGATATAAAAACCATCTACTTTAGAATAAATTCTAAATCCACCTATCTGTTGCCACACTCTATGGATATATGCTTTGAAAAATAGATAATGAGGTCTAGACCCTACTACATATATAACTATAGCATTTTCTCATAGAAGTCTTTCTTTTTGAGTCAATCCAGAATACGTTTCAGTGATGTTCCATAGGTTGATGAAATTGAAGAGAATAGAAATCGAAACCTGATTTCCTGCTACAAACTCCTTCCAAGGTCGACTAGCATTTTTTGAAAAGCTCCTTCCGGTGTTAAGGCATTCTAGAGATTGGGAAGTAGATGGTGTAATAAGCATGGGTTGTTTCCTTCAAGATGACAACTGCGGGAAGTCTTTTCTGTCATTACTTTTTGGAGGATGAAAACCTTTACCTTTCCTATTACTGCCTGGGAAAGCTAAGGCAGGCCATTCCATTCTGTTGGCATTTTATAGTTTAGAGAGCTACATAATTTGTTCACAAAACCAATTGGTTGATGTGAACTGTAGCTTCTTAGTATATATCCATGATTTTTAGTTGAACATTCCCCGATGTGGGACTTATGTTTTCATCACTCCCCCTTCACGTGTGGCGTATTTGAGCCATCTACGTGATCATGCTATTTTGGATGGAGTGGCGCACGTATGGCGGTTAAGCACATACGTATTAGTTGAACTAGTTGAATTAGTTGACCTGGGCTCCGATACCACTGTTAGCATTTTATAGTTTAGAGAGCTACATAATTTGTTCACAAAACCAATTGGTTGATGTGAACTGTAGCTTCTTAGTATATATCCATGATTTTTAGTTGAACATTCCCCGATGTGGGACTTATGTTTTCATCACATTCCTTGTTTACGAAGCTCATACCTGGTGACTTGTATGTTGTTGAGTTAGAAACCCTAACTTGATTTACATATGGAAGACTTAGTTGGTTTCCTTTTGCTTTCTGTTCTTCAGAGCAATCCCAGCACTAGGAAGTTGAAGCGAAATGGGGAGATCCACATTTTTAATTGTTAATTCGCGCTGCAGCAGAGTGACATTGGGTGTGGGGGAAGAAAGCAAATGGGGGTTCTCGCCATTTGCAAATAAGAGTGGCGATAGGTAAACGGTTTTATGAAAACTATATATGCCTTAAACGGTTTTCATAACCGTTTAAGGTACAAACGGTTTTATGAAAACCATTTAAGGCATATACTGTTTTCATAAAACCCCTTTGGTATTATATGATTTTTTGAAGATCGTATAACTTGTTTCCCTAATTTTTTTTCAAAGAAAAGCTTAATTTTTTAAAGTTTATTTTTTAATACATTTAAATTAGTTTGCATAGAAAAGAACTGGATCTTTTTATGAACTTAAAAATGTCTCTTTTAAAGTTTTAAATTTTGATTTGTATATAGTTTTAAATTTGTTTTTGTATCAAACAATTACCACACATTTTTATTCACCGTTTTGAGATATAGTTTTGAAATCATTTACATATTTGAAACCGTTGTAAATTAAGTTTGAATTTCCTATACGCATCAAAATTAAATATATAAATTCCATCAAACTAGATAAATTTTTTTATAACCCATAAAACGTTACAGCCAACATAGAAAAATAACATTAGAAAACAACAAGCTTAAAATAGCAAAATAGAATTCGTCTACACCCCCGAACTACCTTCTTCATCTTGGTATCGCTGCTGTTGGGCCCTCAAGATACTAAGCTTTTTTGCTAAAGCATACTCCAGAGCATGTCCAATAAGATGAGATACATCTCTTTCTAGATACTCTTCCTCTTTTTCTTCCGTTAAACGTCTTTCACGTCTCTCTTTATAATCAGTTCTTTTGTTGAGAGCTCTAGTTTTATCAGCATCTTGCTGAAGTTTCATCTCCATGATCTTCAGCTGCATCTCTTTCATCTTGTTACGGTCTTCTTTTTTGGAGGCCGATGCAAGTGATATATCACTCAACAACGAAGTTAGTCTATCACTAGACGCTGCTAAATTGGTTGCTTCCTTATTTCTCAACATTGCTCTCTTGCTTGATTTTATTTCTTCTGGCCTTGTTTCAACTCCACCATATAGCATTCCCGAATTAGGAGTCATCGGACTGCTGTTGTTCCCATTTCCGTTTGTAGCCATAGGAGATTCAAATGAATTTCACGGGGATGAATCCATCGAAATTCTTGTAGCTACATTTCTCAAGTTATAACCTTCGGTGTCTCCAAGTTATACAACATCTGTTTCGCGTAGACTAGTCCAATGTGGTTCCAATGAAAGAATTTCCAATGCTTCATGAGCAATGAATTCACTATTACCAGTGTCATGATAGACCATATCATAATCTTCTTTTAAATCTCTGAAAGTTTGACCGCTTCTCAGCGTATCCTTCCTTAGTGCTTTTATCCCCTTGTACTTGGTACACATAGTATTAAGATTATACCATTCAGTCTTTGTGCTTTCAAATGATCTTCTTATTATGCATTTAGGATCTCCATTGTACAGCTCATTAACCCGCAAGTAGAAAAACTTATCGCCAGAATGACGAATGCATTGGCTAGCACTTTATAGTCATGTGCTCTCCATATTTTACTAGTACATGTAGTTGCTTCCACGCTTCCTTGACCGTGAGTTTCCTTTGGCTTTCGCTTGTTGTAAGACCATTTGGCATTAGTTTGTCCTTTGTTGGGTACAGGGGTCGGCAAAGCCATCTCTTGGTGTAAATTTGGATTAGGAATCACGGGTTGTGAACCGAAGTAGTTGTTGGTTTGAGGAATTTGGCTGTACATGGTACTATACTACTATGTGAGGTTTAATTGGTGGAGATATTGAATTTGTTGGGGAGTTAGACAAAGGGATGGAATCATTGATGGGGCTTCAGCTTGAGATAGTAAACGAGTAAAATTAGCAACGTTATCACTGGTATAGCTAGAGACATTAATTTTATTTGAATCGTCCATTGTTGTTTGTTTAGACTTGGATTTGTTTGCGAGTATGAAGAAAACAATAACCAATACGCCATATTTATTTAGATAAAGGACGCAACTTGGCTTGACCGTTAAAAGAAGCCATCCTTTATTCTGCACTGTATTGTCAAATCAAATGTTGAATATGCTAGTAAAACAACTTGGATTGGCCAATAAAGTTGTTCAGTCAAATCAACTTTACCGATTCCCTTGAAGGTAGTGATATGCTTTATTGATTTAAGTGCTACAAAAGTATAAATGTGCATTTATTAGAGTGCTTGTACTATTTATAGTGCTTGGTTGGTGTGCCTATATTTTCTTGACTATTAAGACAATTTCAATATATACCTTTATTGATAAACGTGCGTATAGTGACTGCCATTGTGTTTTCGACTCATCTGGTGAAGGGTTATTTGAATTAACATTTGAAAAGCTATACTTTTTTTGCCTATATAATGTAATTCAAAATGGCAAACAAAAACTGGACTACATCGGATTACGTCGTTTTGATAAAGGCTTACATTGAAGCAGATACGCTACATATGGAAGATGAAGTAGATCAAGATTTTTAGGCAACCCTCAATGAAAAACACAACAGTCTTCCGGGTTGTAGAATAATGAGAACCAATTTAGCCACCAAAAGTGCATTCTTCTTATTTACTACAGACTGTGTGAGTTACCGTAAAATAATAGATGAGGTAAAAAATGATGATGTTTTCCAATTGGCACGGTCGACGTACAACTCACTCTATCATTTCAAGTATCGGTCAAACTTCGTCGGTCACGAAGCGTATGGGTTCTGGTACAACCATATTATACAGTTTGAGTAATATATCATTAGATTATGTGTTGCATTCAGTAGGTATATTTTGTTTTATTTATTTGGAATGTTGGGATGTATCCTTCGAGTATTAATTTAAATTCATCGCTATATGAAGAGTATATTGTCCCACGCGCTCACATAACTAGTCTATGAACATTAAAAGTCGTGCTGACACGTACATTGGACTAAGCGCTAACAAGATTAGTCAGTATCATGCGGGCAATAATTAAAGTGGTCTTTCAATTGATTTCTTGGATGTTTTGAATCTTGGTCGGCCCCTATCAAAATTTGAGGGAGTTAAAAAATTCGGGTCGTCCCTTATTGAATTGTGAATATTGACTACAACAGAAAATAGAAATTGGATATACTTAAGTAAACAACACAATGCAATCGTGGAGTACTACAATGTTAAAATAGTTCAAAAAACGCGTAGACTACATCTAAGCATTCCCTTTCAGATGCCATAAATGTTCAACCAGGTCATCTTGTGGATTATTACGTATCTCTCTAGATCTAATTTTACGCAGACGGCTCAGAAATACCTCAATAGTCACTGGGTTTCTATCAACAACAACTATTGTAGTGTTATCTGGATCATATCCCAAATAAGATTGAAATTTTCCTCTTTCTTCTTCAGTGATCATATTATGCATTATAATACATGCTCGCATAATGTTGCTCAAAACTATGGCTTAAACAATTTTACTGGTTTTTAACAATGGCAAACCTTGCTTATAGAACCCCAAAAGCACATTTTACGTCTTTTCTCGCTACCTCTTGCCTTTTAGCATAGTATTTTTCTTTTTCTGTTTCAGGAGCTGAAATAGTTTTGACGAGGGTACACCAAGAAAGATAGATGCCATCTGCTAAATAGTACCCATGTCATACGTATTTCCTGCAGTATTAAAAGGGTCTGTTTGGCACATGTCCCTGGAAAGTTTCAAAATTAGGCTCACATCCGGTCCTAAACATATTGTAAACTAGGTCCCTTTTTTTCAAAAAAATCATCAAAAATATAAAAAAAATCATGTAAATTCATTATTTAATAAAACATGTACACACCAAAAAATTCAGGTGTTAAAACAATTGAAAACCACATCAAAACCCAAAAAATTCAAAAAGAAACGGCGAAACAACATGTTTTTGCATCAAAAGATGCACATATTCGTAAATAGTTGCATACATTCATGCTTATATTTCAATGTTGCATCAAACTGCAGTATAAATGCATACATGTATGCAGCTAGACAACAATATATGCATCCTTTTATGCATATATTCAATTCTGGCCCGTTTTTTCAAATTTTCGCGCTTTTCAGATATTGTTGCATTCATTCATGCACCAATACAGAATAGAAGCATGCATTCATGGGCATATTCAGAAGCCTTCATCCCTTTTAAATTTTTTGCATATATGTGTGCGTATATACAGAATAGTTGCATTCATGTATGCAACTATTCGTAAGACATGCATCTTAGTTCAACTTTGTATGCATACATATATGCAGCTATTTGTAATAGTTGCATACATGTATGCGTATATTGGTCCAGATTTTCAGTAGAAAACAATGGATGAATATACGCATACATGTATGCTACTATTGGCAATAGTTGCACAGATGTATGCAAAAAAAAAAAAATAAAAAAAAATTGACGTGCTCTTCTGGGAATATTTCCGATTTTTTGAATTATTATTTTTTAAGTGTCAACGCATAATTTTTTTTCAAAAAACACGTAACTCTCATTTTAGGGACCGGCTTTACATTTCAAACTTACCCTGGATGCAGTTCTAATTTGAAACATAAACAAGGACGTTAGCCTAATTTCCACATATTAAAATCACATGCAAGTGCTTTTCCATGTGTAAGGTTCTTAAACAGATGTGATTGGTGAAGTACGTTAATATCGTTCATGGAACAAGGACATACAAAAAATGCATGCCAAAACCATATTTCATGTGAAGCAACAACTTCAAGTATCATTGTCGCTTTGGAGTAATGTCCAATAAACTGACCGTGCCATGCTGTGGGACAATTTTTCCATTTCCAATGCATGCAATCTAGACTGCCTAACATGCCGGGAAATCCTCTTTTTGCTCCTGATGTTTTCAATTTGTTGACATTGCTTTGCGTTGGAGCACGCAGATACTCCTCACCATATAATTCAATGATGGCTACACAAAACCTTTCAAGAGTTAAGCTAATAGAACTCTCACCCATTCGAACAACCGCATCAAACGCATCTGGAGCTATCCCATATGCTATAACACGTAATGCATCTATAATTTTTTGGTATGGTGAACAACCTAAAGTTTCAGCACTATTATGTTCCTGAATAAAATACTTATCATGTCCGATAACTCCATTGAAAATGTGCATAAATATATTATTGGTCATACGAAAACGACACTGAAAGTCGTTAGGACCATACGTACTAGGGGTACTGAAATAATCTTTAAATAATCTTGCAGTACCTGCTTGATGATCCCATATCTTCCGTCTGTCTACCTGGCCGAACACACTACCACCTCGAGTACAGCTAGATGATCCTTCCGTTAGGAATTGGTGAATCTTTATTTGTTGAACGATAACAGCTATCATCATAAGTTCTAACTCATCGCTATCAGTCGTGCTATCCGAAGATATTTGAAGATAATTTGTATGTCCCAACACTTCATCGCCTTCGTAAGAATCAGAGTTGGTATCCTTAGGACCATTTTGGCTCAAGTAATTTGAATCGGCACTCTGAACATCCGATTCGTAAACTCCATCGTCGTTATAAACATTATGAGACATTTTTGTACTGTAAATCTAAGTGTGCACACTATATCAATTTTAAAGCTTCGTCAATCCGAAGTTGAAACGGCTATAAGTATATTCTACATTTTTATATTCGTCAACGGCTACAAATTTAAACTATATTTTAATATTCGGCATCGGCTATATTTATATAAATTATATTTTTATATTCTAGAACGGCTCTATGTATATAACATGTATTTTTATATTCGACAACGGACATATATTTATAACTTATATTTTTTTATTCATTAAAGTCAATTAATATATAACTTACATATTTATATTCGTCAACGATATAATAAATTAATTTTAATTTAATCTTCATTAACGTCTACATGATTTTACTAATATTTTCATGTTTTATACGTTTGAAAATATACGTAATAACAAGTGCACATAGTGAAGAAAAAAAACTATAAAATGGTTTTCAAAAAAACCTTTAGCGTTAAACGGTTTTCAGAAAACCGTTTAGGGTTTGGTAATAAATAAAAAAATACGAGTGTCCCCCCACCCACTGCTAGAACGATTGAGGGACTGGAGGCGCCATTGTCAATGCAGAATTACCATTCGCCAAAAAAAATAAGAACGTAGAGAAAGTAAACACAGTCACTGGGTATTAGAGCCACGCCAACCAAACTCCAATACCATAGTTTTACTGCTCAGCCACCACAGTCTTTTCTCACATTCAAATTCTTCAATAAACCTTTTCAAATCAAATTTTTCTTTTCTGATAGATTCTCACAAGTATCACCCTGAACTTATGTTTCCATGTATAAAGCAATAAATTTCATACTCTAGCTATTTTTTAGTTTGTTGATCTATAAAGTATTATCATTGTTGACGCTTGTTTGAGTTTGATAATCGATCTCATGAATATATAACAACAATAATAATGTTCCAGATGTAATTTATTTTAATGACAATAGCTCTATCTCTTATAAGCTGAAAATTGTTCTTATTCTATTATGAAATGTTCTAGAATTATTTAATAGAAATAAAATATTACTCTTATGCATTCCATATTTGCACATATTTCAGAAAGGTTTTAGCCCATTTCATTTTTTGCATGAGAGTGTTTAAAAATGTCTTGATAAAATCAACCAAGTATCAATAATGAACTAACTTGGTTTGATTGGCTTAATTTGATCATTTACCGCATAAGATTATATTTCTTCAGTCAAGTTTAAAAATACATCCCTAGTAATGTAAGCCTATGTGTGTTTAAATTTTGTCTGGGGATGGATCTGTTTCCAAATGTTTATGTGGTCAACTCCATTCCTGTTAAGTATTTCAACATGAATGCTACAGTAGGTTCTCAGGGCAGAAAAGAAATTAAAGAAAAATATATACTCTCCACCCTGAATTTACTTAAGTTTGATACTTCCTAGCGGACATTTGCAGATAATTTTATTTGGAAAATTGTATTCCAACCCACCAAATTAGTTTGTAGCCCCCCGTTTTCATCAAAAAATAAATAAAGACATGTTATATTTTATTTTCCAGTTTCTAGGGTACCTTGTAGATAAACTATGTGGTTCCTCAGTGTACCACCAGTAGGCCTACATGGTTTCTCAAGAAACCACGTAGGGTTACTGCATTGTACACTGAGGAACCATGTAGGGCATCTACGAGGTACCCTGAAAAACCACGTAAAAACCCTACGTGTGAGGGTATTTTGATTTTTTTTAATTCAGCAGGGGCTACTCACTTAAAATGAGGGTTTACCAATTTTTTCATAATAGAGGGGCTACTAACTAATTTCGTGGGTTGGGATACAATTTACCTTTTATTTTATAACTTGGGTCGGTGATTTCTTCCACATTTTTAATTCTATTTTTCCCTTTATGCAGAAAGGTCCTCCACTGGATACCTTTGACCAGTTGGCACGTCTTGCCTATTATTTAATCACCTAGGCACATACAAAGGCTAGAAATAACAGTTCCTCTGCATTTGACCTTGATTTACAATCAATGCATGACTAGTTATTCCCGCTCCAATCAAACTTTCTAAATAAACCATAAACACCAACTCATGATACAATATTTGTTATTATATAGATGTATACAGCAAGACTGTAGAATAGCTATGCAGTAACGACAACAACAACAATAATAATAATAATAATAAAACTACTTGCAATTCTTCATGTGTCCTTGAAAATTAGATCAAAACTTGATTTTCGAACCGTCGACGTTATTCAAAGTAAAGGACATCACTCGAATATCATTTTCTAAAAAGTTGAGAATGAGTGATTATAGGTAGGCAAATGTGAAAGAATTGAAATAAAAAAAGTACTAAATGTCTTGTAATGTGAATAATCTCACACCTTACTATTTAATAAATAATATATGGCTATATACTAAAATGATAACATTATTATAGTTCTTATAAGACAAGAATACATGAAAACAAAGTCATCTTAGTGGGTGACACCACCCTGCTCCTGGTGGTTCATTCTTTTGACCATAGACTAACATGCATGTGTCCATGCCTAGCCCAAGCCTGCATCCGTAGCGTGGACGAATGGACGTTTAACGCATATTAGAGGCACTTTGCAATTGAAAATTGGTTTGACTATACAGAAGGGAAAGTTTTTAATTTTCCATTCAAGTTCAAATGGAAACGGAAATAAAATGGTCGTACCACATGGTAAAAGCGTCGCAACCTTCACTACAAAAATAATTCCTTCTAGAGATTGCAAATTAAAAACTGCAAATTTTCGGTTTTTAAACAGTGACCGATCAGTAACCAAAGTATTCAGTTCTTAAATTCACAAATAAAATACTGAAATCCAGTCACTGATTGGTTTTTAGTATTTGAAATTGATTAGATACTGAATTTCAGTATTTAACCCAGCACTAAAATGATTTTTGGATCGGTATATATCTAACGAAAAAGATTCTTTTATTTATTTTAATCCAACGGCTGCGCTTAGTAATCCAGGTAACATATTTTAACAAACATCTAATATGCATAGTAACTTCCACGTTCTTCTTCATTCTCACCCACTAAATTGCAACCAACTAATATTTATTCTTTTCCTTCCTCGTTGCTAATCAATTCTTATTTCTATGGCATCCACTCCAAACCCACGATAACCAAGCTCCTCCCTTTATTGTCAATCCTCGCTACATCAATCCAAACCAAAATCACTCAAATCTCGTCTAAAGCAATAAACATCCATTTTTTTGGAACAATCAATTTCACCTCAACTACAATCCTATCTCCACTAGACATCGCAAAGGTCAGAAATCGTGGCTACTCAAATGATAACCACGTCATCTACTCAAATCCCTCATTAAAAACTACAATCAAACTCACAATTTCAGAAACAAAATCGCCTTTTACCTCCGCATGATGGCTACAAAACTTGGGTCAGAGCTCGATCTAATTTGGAATAGAGAGGTCTAGCGAGAAAGAAGAGAAGTGGTTGTCGGCTGTGAAGATTCATGGAAGTTAATGAATTTCAAAAAATATTTAAAAGGAGGAGAATACGTGCTACGAGAGAATGCAATTTTAGAGATTTGAAGAAGCATTACAGATGTATGCATGCAGATTAAGGCGTTCTTTACTACAACTTCATAATTTTCATTCTGATTTAATATCAGCAGTAGTATTGTGATCTTGACTTTTATTTTCTCTAAATGAAATGTATATGTAAGAAAAATATCTTCTTTTTTCGTTATTAATTCATTTTGTACCTTGTACCATCCATTGCTGTCAAAAATGTATATTGTGTTTGTGCATATTACTTATTACTTTGCTTCTGTTATTCATGTTTATTCAATGTATTAAAGAGTTTGGCTGTTAGGATGAAATTAATGAGCAATCACATTTTTGTTTAAACATGATTGAGTATTATAGTTCATCAATCTTTTATCTCGTTAGCGATTGCACTTTTTTTAGGATGTGCAAAGTATGCGACTAATCAAATACCATATTTCAGTTTTAAAGATTTATGTCTCTACAAAAATTTGAGATAGAATTTCGGTCTATATCTTTTAAGACCGAAATTTCAGTTAAAAATAAAATTTAGGACTTGCAATATAAAGACTGGAATTTTAGTCTTTGGTCCGTCTTTAAAAGTTATATAGAGACCGAACTGTTTAATTAAAGAACGGAATTTATCAATCTCAAATTTAATAATTTTTTGTAGTGCTTTCAAGCGTTACAACTGTTAAAAATGATATTCCTACACTTATATATAGAACGAGGCGGAACAGAACAAATATATTAAGGGCATTAATATTGACACTCCAAATATTGTTAAGAGGGGGTCAATTTTTTTTTTTTTTTTGTTAAAGGGAGTACTACTAATGAGGAAAGTAGCCCCTTAACAAATAAAGGTAATTTTACGTTATTACCCATCTAGGCTTAATTTCACTCTTCTGTTCGTTAATCTAATTTTTAATGGTTAATATAACGTTTTATTTCTATAAGATCTTGTGTTTTTTAATAAATGTAGCACATGACGAGGTAATGGATTCTTCTAATAGTATGGTTCCAGTAAGTACATGAATGCACTTTTAGTTGAAAATTCAGGAAAACTAAACAACAAACATATTGCATTGATGCAGCAAGCTAGTGGTTATCTCATACCAAATATTGATAATCACACATCAATAATATTTTTGCAACTATGTACTATAAATAAATGTTAAGCTCGGAGAACAATCTGTGATATAAAATAATACGTATGCTTAAACATAATTATTATAAACCTGTTATTTTCTTTGTTAATCTTCCAAACATAAGGCTGAGTTTTTTCGAAGATTTATCACCGAATAACAATGATTTATAGTTTCCCTTGTTGAATAAGTTTTTTTAAATTTGGTTTGAAGGGGCAATCCGGGAATATCGAGTAGTGTGAAATGATATGTTTGTGTAGCCCCTTAAAAAAAATTCAAAGAGTGGAGTGTTTTTAAAAAATGGTCTCCCCTTAACAATAGTTAGAGTGTCAATAACAATGCCCTATATTAATTTAATTTTGAATTATGTTCATCTTTTATCTTTTTAGACTATGTTCCTAATTACTTTTCTTGAGTTTGTTGTCCTCAGTAAATTCCAACGTAGTTTGCGGAGCTGGTTCATTTTCTTGTGAAATAATTGCCCGCCACCCTTTTGCATCATAGAGGAAACAATATTGTTTAACAAAAAAGAGATTATTCTGGACTTGGACAAACTAAAATATATTGTACTTATTCGTCTACCTATAGTTTATAACATTTTTTTGAAAATTCCAACGTATTTGTGTAATGTTTTCTGAAATATAAATCAACACAGCTTATGAAAAATCTTTACAAAAAGTCTTTCCTGCAACATATTTATGACATTTTGTATTGTATAGTTTCTAATTTTTCCTAACAATCTTTAAACAATATGTTGTAAATATTAGTCCGCCACTGATTAGAATCATTATATTACAGATAATGACTCAAGACAGTAACACATCAGCAATAAAGCCAACTGAGGCTACCACGGAGAATAGTGCAATGGTTCCAATAACCATTGTCGCTTTATCACATGATGAGAGACCAGGAAAAATCACGAGAGAGATATCATGCACTGGCAATAGAAAAAATTGTTCTACTTGACTATATTAAACACTATAAGAAAAGCAGTAAATAGTTGTAGATTTTAGCAGCGGAAAATTTGTCGCTAAATTAGCGATGAATTTTCGTGGACTTTGTAAGAGATAATATTTTGGATTTTATATGTCAACTTATTTTAAACTATTACCGTCGAATCTTATTTTCTGTCGCTAAATCATTGGAAATTGCAGCCTTTTTCCATCATAAAAAATTTAATGCTAATTTCCGTTGTAGATAGAGGCTATTTACCATCGTAAGCATTTTGAATTAATTTTGCAGTAGTTTTTCAAGAGATTTGCAAAGGACTTTTATATTTATTATTTGTAAAATGTTTTACATTTGTGTTTTTACTTAGTAATCAATAAGAAAATACAAATTTATATAATTAATGTTGATAATGAATTAATAATAAGTAATAAATAATTACTATTAAAAGTAAATAATATTAAATAGTTAGTATTGATTAATTATTAATTACTATAAAATATAAATAAGAGGTAATAATAATTAATAAAATAGATTAATATTCGTTGTTTAATTAAATTTATTTTGATAATCAATGATTAATAAGTAATTTTTAATATGACTAAAGAAATTACTATCGAGAATAAATATTTACTTTTAAGAAATTGATTATATGTATCAATTAATAAATAATTAGTATTTAAGAAAAACAAAATGTTCAAAGTTTATAATTAAGAAATTGAATAAATATTAAAGAATTTCAAAATTCAAAATATTCAAACATTACCATACAAGTAATTTAATAATTAATAATTACCATTAAATAATTAATAGTTACTATTAAATAATAAATAATAACTATTTGATAACCAATATTTTAAATTAATAATTAATAGTTGAAATATTTAATATTTAATCATTTATGGTTTATAATTGTTTTTACTAATTAGTAATATGGCATAGTTAATTGATTAATTAATAATTTATAATGATAATGTATAAATAATAAGGTGTACTTACTATATTATCTAATAATTTATTATATCCGATAATTCCTAAATTATGATTAACAATTTAAATTATTTTTATATTATATAATGATTTCTAATTAATACTTTTAATATTAATAAGTAATATTTAATAGTTTATAATTATTTTTAATAATTATGAAGTAATATTTTATATAATTTGTTGTTATTTTTAATAATTAATATAACCTTTTTTGTTTGCTAGCTACGATAGATTTCAAAATACTAATTTTCCCTTTAACATGAAATTTTGGCTCCAATCTTTTTTCTCTCCGTCCGTTTTAGTGACATCGGAAGAGTAAAAACTACAGGCGGCTCACGTGACATAAACATACTTATTTCTTCTCCTTTAAATTCAAAGTCCCCAGATCTAAAATCAATTCTTGTTCCCTACCTCTACCGTTAGAACCCTAGATTTGAAATATTTTTTATTCATTGCCTCTAAAACCATCCTAATCGAAAAATCCGATCATGTTCCCGGTTAACGATTCACTCATTTGGGAAATTTACTAGAATCTAGACTACTAAAGAGGTCGGTCTCTCTCAAGATCCAAGACACTGGGCTACCTTAAACGAAGATTGAAATCACTTGCTCGCTTACTTTCTTGCTCGTCTCCTCCGATGACATCACCTAGAAATTTTGGCCATCAGATTCGTGAAGGAGTTCACATCACCAAAACCTGCTCCTTTTACAGATTTCAAATCAGCATCAGAAACATCCACTCAGGAATGTAGTTGTTGCTAGAAACAAATGTTAAATAATCTACGAAAAAAGATTATTTTTTTTGTGCTA
This sequence comes from Allium sativum, assembly GCA_030737875.1. Lineage (NCBI taxonomy): Eukaryota > Viridiplantae > Streptophyta > Magnoliopsida > Asparagales > Amaryllidaceae > Allium > Allium sativum. The sequence goes on from CM060920.1 coordinate 967,738,353, forward strand.
CCAAGACCGTACCTTTTGCATCCAAGAAGGCTGAACGGGCGATGCATTGGATTGATGTATTCCAGGTGATATATTGACTTCAGTATTGTTATTATCAAATTTTGAACTCTTCTTGATTCTCATTGACATATTTTTGTTGAAATAGCTAAAAATAACTTGATTGAAAAGGATGAATGAAGCTGGTTGTAGTGATGATGGCGACTTTGTTGAAGTTTTGCTCGCCTTGGAGGAGGACGAAAAGCTTATTTATTCTAATATGCTTGCTATTTTTTAGGTATGTGTTAGCTTATTTTCTCTTTAATTATTATCACATTAATTTTATATCTATACACTTTGCACTTAAATTATCTAATTGCCATTATTAGGTTTGTCAAATTCATCATGGGGACAAACGGTAAATATAATTGTAAGATTTACGATGCAAAAATTTCAGTTGGGAAATTGGTAGATTATTTTTACAGTACTAGCCTGGAAATATTCGCTTAGTGAAATGGAAGAAGTGCAAAGTTGTAGCTGACCTCTACATTGAATGTGAATCCATGATCCTTTCCGATTGTTTTGGTTCTTCACAATTGCAGATGGTCATGCGTGAAGGTTTTAGTTGACGTTATATCGCGGAACATTGTGTTTGTATCTGTTGTACTGCTTGGAACAGGTATTTTTCTCAGTTCAAGTTTATTTGGTAACAGGAACGGAGATCATATATTTGGGCATTCAAATTTTAAGCCGTTTAAATTATTTCGACTAACAACTATAGTTTGGGAGTTGTTGACTATTCAACCAAAGGAAGAAAGGGAAAACGTGATTAAAAAAACATGGATGGGAAAGCAGGATCTGCCTTTGAGAACTTAAAGGTCTACAAATTTTACCCAGTGCCAACCCTTAATGCACCTAATATAAGCTCTGTAAAGGTAACTCCACTTTCAACATGTTAAATGCTTATTTGTTGTACCAATGAGGTGACACCTTGAATTGTACTAATCATTTTTATTGTGCTGCTTAATTTCTTGGTTCACAATCTTGCTTTATATTCCTTTATTCCTTTTTTCTTAGCCTCATTAAGTGCTTATTCATTTACCAAGGTGAAAAAGGTAGCTTTATACCTGCACTGGCCAACGATTTCATGATGTCCATCTTCACATGGAAGCTGGGAGATATGTAAGCAGGAATACTTGAATAACTTTTTTCACACCTATTTTATTTTTTCACATAACGAAGATAGTTTCTTCCGACAATGGCTCTACTTACCTTTGCACTTTTGCAGGTTCCAGCAATGATGCAGCCTTTTGTAGGTTTTAGCAATGATGCAGTCTTTATTGGATGCATTACCATTGAAGGAAATCCGGTAACTTTATACTTGCACTGGCCAATTTTGTACTACTATGATGTTATAAGTCATCATGGTTCTCTAACAGAAGTAAAGCTTTTAAGTGGAGCTAGTTATCGAGGGGCCAGTTCTGGTCCCTGCATTTCTGAACAGATGTAAAGCTTTTAAGTGGAGCTAGTTATCGAGGGGCCAGTTCTGGTCCCTGCATTTCTGAACAGATCAATGTTTTCTCTGCTTATTTTTAGTCCTTGAATTTTTCCAAATTAACAAAATGTTGTATAGATCAACCAACTAAACATTTAATATATCCTGAAGAGAACAACAAAACAGAGTGTTATATGAATCGGTTAAGGTACAGATATTAGAACTCAAAACATGTTTTTCTATAAGTATCTCATAGAATACTTGTCAAGTTTGAACTGTAGGTAGTTACCATGACTGATGAAGAAAAATTATTTTGTGAAATAAAGAAAGTGCAATGGGCACCCACCATTTCTATACTAAAGTCTATCTTTTCTTGATGATGTCAATAGCGACAAGACGAGATGAATATTTGGTAGAAGAACAGAAGGTTAGGTATCTCAAAAGTGCCGGAAAGAGGAAGAAGCGAATTGGCAATATGAGTTTGAGAGCTGAAGATGAAGTGAAGTATCCCATGGTTTATAATTTTACAAAAGATTAATCACAACAGTGCAATTTTATGGATAACGTTAGCACCAAATGAGTAGTTTTGTTGCTCATAATTCAGCTTGGTGTATGAATTGATGAAAGATTATGGATGTTGTGGTTTTTTTGTATGTGGTTATGAATGTTCTTTTAAGTTCTAAATTAATATTGTTGGCTAATTTATCTTTGTTTTTTTTAATATGTTATTTATTTCAGTGTTCACAGTTGAATGATGTTTGTTGTATATATATGTATGTATTTATATGAATATATGTACGTATATAAATATATATATTTATATTTATATTGACAGATCAAAAGGGTAATAACGACGGATTAACAACAAAAAAGTGAGGTTAAGTTTACCCCAATTTATTTTCCATTGCTAATCATTTGGAAATTAGTAAGGTTTACCAATGCCTTCTATAGATAATAATTTATTATAAATTACTTATCCGTCGGTAAATAGTTGGTAAATAAATTAAAATTAAATTAATAAATAAAATTATATTTTCATTATAAAATTAGCAAGATGACGGAAAACTGTTGGAAAACTCATGCTAAATTCCGTCGCAAAAATCTGACAAAATTACCGTCATGATTTTTACCGACCATAGTATTATGTAGGAATTCCATTGCTAGGGCCAATATAGCGACGGATTAAAAGCGGATACTGTCGCTGCTATATGCAGTTTTTCTTGTGGTGAAACCATGCAAAGTATCTCACTAAGATGCTTCAGAAGTAAAGAAACTGGAACCTGATGCAATGAAAGTCGAAGCACTCAACATTTGGAAAAAATTTAACTTCATATGCAAAAACTACATATTAAATTGACTGGATAACAGTTTATATAATGTGTACTGCACAGTAAATGTTAAGGATGCGAAATGTAGATCTTAAGGCAGAATTAACACTAGAGGGGGGAGAATAGTGTTTATATGGAACTTATAAATATCTTAAACTAACTTGAATTACTATATGAATCACACAATGATTATCACACCAAAAATGATCACAAACGCAGAAACAATCACAAACACAGAAATAAGTAAATATAAAATGCAGAAAAGGAAATAACACACCGGATTTTATACTGGTTCGGATTACTTCTACATCTTGTCCCACACAACGCTAAATTGCGCAAAGTTTTATTATTATCAATATCGAAGTACAACACCCTTGATTTTATGGCTACAAGGTTAACACTGATTCCACCACCCTTGATTTCACGGCAACAAGGTTAACATCGCTCCCTTTCCTTGATTTCCGGGCTTCAAGGAAGACACCCTTCCCCAAACAATTCCCAAATGATTACAGCAACCCAAGAAATCGTCAATAGCACTTTAAAAAGAGAGTAGTTGATAGAGATTGAGAAGAGAAAGAGAGTGATATAAATTTTGTTGAAATCGACAAACTATAAGTGTAGAAATCAAGAATTTTATGTATATTAATGGTGGTAAGTAAAAGGGTGAAGAAGGAGAAGAAGAAGTAATTAAAAATTCGAATTTGAATCCTATCTACAGTGTCCCAAAGGTTGCAACGTTTCAAATAATGAAAAGACATTTCCTTTGAAAATTAAAAATATGACAGTTATATGTCGACATGCTCAAACATGTATGTCAATATATACCTATTATTTTGATTCTAAAATCATTTTCAAGTGTTAAAACTAATATATATATTCTGGAAATTCTTGAATCAAAATTAATGCTTCAAAAATAGATTTTCTAAAATATAAAACATGTAAAAACATAGTAATATTTTATTTTTCAAAACCTGACATATCATTACAGGTTAAATCATTAAAGCAGAAGATTATATATTTTTTCATAGCCGTAGCACTTGGTTCTTATTAATCACGTAAAACTTGCATAATAAAAAGAGTGAAATCCAATGCGGCAGCTAATGCACTGGTTCAAGCTTCAAAGACAGAATTTGATGATTCTTTCAGTATCACCAAGCAGTGGGCTGGCCCTATGGTATCTATAGACTAGGATAGGTGCGCCAGAGGATAATTTGAGCTAGAGATCTGCAAGAAGCCATGCTCAGCCGAGACGACATCCTTGCCTTTTCCACAGCGATGTGTAGTGGATAAAGTGATCAACGTCCCAGTTCTACTGGCAATCTAGATACTGAAGAAAATTAACAGTTGATGGTAGGAGAAGAAGGAGATGCTGAATCTAAGAAAGAGGAATAAGAAGATCGGTTTTTCATTCATTTGGAAACCTGTGATTTGATGGGAGATAGACACAACAGAGTTTGTTTTATGGATTTGATGATGCAGCACCTGACTGCCATCATTGCTTAGTTTGACAGGGAGAAGAGAGCATATATTTTAGGCTCGTAGTAATATATTATATGAACATATTTATAAAGTTATATGATTTAAAACTATATATATGTATTATAAACATGTTATTATAAAACAATAAATATATATCGTAACACCCCACCTCCGTTAAGGTCACTCTCAAAGGGAATGCTTTAACTTTGGTGGAGCGTTTTAAGGTACAAGATACTAATAAATTACAAGACAGATAATTAAAGCAGCGGAAAAGAAACCAACTTCATTCCATAAATACTTGTTTAGTACAACATTTCAACAAATAGTTTCAATCTTCCAAATTATTACATCTGTCTTGAAAACATAAAGAAGCAATACTGAAAATAAAATGACATAAATCCCCAACATGTCTTTGACCATAGCCATAGCTCAAAAAGAAAGTCCAAGCCTTACATCTATGGGCTTCAAGCTTTGATTTGATCCGGTCAAGCAGAAGTGTTCCCTCCCTGCAGACCTGGGGGAGGGGGGGGGGGAAGGTGGGGAACGGAAGAAAAGTGGCGAAAGGAAAATGAGTCAGACATAAGTCTGGTAAGCCCAGTTATTTAGTAGCATGTAAACAAGTAAAAGACTGTGACATGAATAAACTGAACTTAGAATGATACCACAAGGATAGGGTAGTCCTAAAACAAGATAAGGTAAGACTTAACTAGATTTGGCTGTCGCACCCACTTTTACTTCTCTGCACCCACTAAGAACTTGTTTAACTAGCAATGTATGTTCATGATAAAGTGATCCCATCCATGTATTGATCGGCTTCTACTCGCATTCATGTATTCTCGGTGTCATGCGGCCCCACGTAATTATAAAGTACTTGTGTTGTTCCATTATAAGGTGTATCAAGTCCTATAATGGCAACCCCTGACACGATTCTAGATGCACAAGTGTATGCCTGGTGCCCAATGCCTGCTTTTTCCACTCCGGAGCCCGTGCACGCCCGTACTCCATCGGAACCTACACTGACGCACCTAACCGCCGCCCTTTTGACCGCTTATATTCAGCCCAGTAATCGTGCCCCCACCCTGCTTAGTTCAGGGTGCCTTGATACGTTCATGCTGGTTACTGCTGAAACGGGTCCCCGTTACTAGGGTTTTTCTAGTCAACATGTTAAATTGGTTAAGTGTTCTTGACTTGACTTAACCCCTATCAATCTTTCCTAGTTAACATATTGATTTGGCTAAGTGTTTTCTAAATAACTTAAGCCCACCAATCTTGTCTTGTTCACATGTTAAGTTGGTTAAGTGTTTTCTTAATTACTTAACCTCACCACTCTTGCCTTGTTATGTTGGTTAAGTGTTTCCTTAATTACTTAACCTCACCATTTCTATCTTGATTGTTCATGAGCTTTAACTAATTAATTAATTAAAGCACCAACCACTCACATTAGACAGGTATTGTTGTGGTTACTGGATTTGCCGGTCGGTTCCGGGCAGGTTTATACCACAACTCAGTCTAACCTTGGGCTTTTCTGGGTTTGATGCACTAACCTCTCACATTAGACAGGTATTGTTGTGGTTATTGGATGTGCCGGTCGGTTCCGGGCAGGTTTACACCACAACTCAGTGTAACCTCGGATTAGGCATATTCGTCTTTTCTAGATTTACATTTTTATATATGCAAATTTCTACAAGTATTTCATGTCACATGTTTTAATTCAAGACTAATGGTATATAAATTATACCATTCATGACCTTAGCCAATTACATGGTTTTGGGCCCACCTACATATTTACATGTTTTGATTTAATAATTACCCCCAACGGTTACCCCCGTTTGTTCGTTCACATTAATCACATAAAGACATTGGGCCCGCTAATTGGCCCAATCTATAAACGAGAGATAAGGATGGAACATGCATAACATAGATTCAATCAACATATATCATGTAATTTGGCATAAACATCAGTTATATACTAGCATGTGACATAATCATGACATGTCCAATTCCAAAACATGTACAATTATAACATTAACATATAGGTGTAAACTAGATCTAATAAGATGAACTTGCATAAATTCACTTCACAAATTTGCATATAAATAAAGATCTAATTTAGGATCTAACATGTAACTTGCATATGACATATATATATATATATATATTATTAGACCGTAATTTGGATCTATCATAAATTATATAACTTGCATTAATCATGTGAACCTAAATGGATCTTGACATGGATCCAATCATAAAGTTTGTAACTTGCATATGGACATATGAACATAGGCATGTGGATCTAACATAAAACTTGCAACTTACACATGAACATGTGGATCTAACATAAAACTTGCAACTTACATATGAACATATGGATCTAACATAAAACTTGCAACTTACATATGAACATGTGGATCTAACATAAAACTTGCAACTTGCATATGAACATATGGATCTAATCATGTAGCATAAGGATCTAACATAAACTTAGGAATATGCACATGTAGATCTTGACTTGGATCTAATATAAAACTTACAACTTTCATAAAAACATATACATGTAGATCATTACATGAAACACATAACTTGCATATGATATTGATAGTTTCAAATAGATCCAATACCAAATCCAATATTCCACAAACATTCCAATTCATGATAAAATCATCACAATAAATCGATATGAATTAACATGGTATATTTCTAATTTCACTTTATATCTAATCATGTCTTAGATTTATTTACGTCTATAGGATAACTGCGCTTACAACGAACGAAGGTCTTGATTTCTGGATTCTGAATTCTGGAGTTGAAATGCTCGCCTTTGATGTAGACAATCGTTGTTTTGATTTAGTTTGGTTCGTCTCTATATTAGCTTCAAGTTGCAGCTACTCTAGGTTATCTAATGGCATCATGACGGCTCTAGGTTCAATTTTTAATATGATTTAGGGGTGAGGTATTATGTTGCTTTTATAGAGATTAGATTGAATAGGAGCCGTCAGATCATCTCAGAATAAATCAAGACCATTAAGACAAGATAGAGTTATCTAGAACAGCCAACTCAGCCCCTAATGACTCAGCAGTGAGTCATAATTCGTCTTTTCTAAATTCACATATTTTCTATATATGTCTAATTATATATGTAAATTAATCTTAATTTAATCATGCCATAATTATTCTTTTCATTATGCTCACAGTAAATGGTATACCAAATATACCATTTCATGAACCAATCTATGCCAAGAAATTTTCATGTTTTCCCTTGATTCTTGCATTTATAATTAAGTATTCTTTAATTTGTTATTACAACGTTAATAGAAAATACGGGGTGTTACATTCTCCCATCGTTTAAGGATTTCGTCCTCGAAATCTTCAAGTCGAGAAGAACGTATATCTTACCATCCAATCGTCCATCTACTCAGCCATCAAACACAGGCGTCCATTGTCCTTAAAAGACTTCTTATACTTCATGATCATATGCATAGTGTGTGTACATGTCATTACCTAATGCAAAATCAAGTGGTCTGCTGATTCAGTCGACCTCGTTAATGCAAATTATGTCAGTGCCATGAGTTCATTATGTATGCAATTTTCCTATCCAAAATTTCTACATGAGTGCACAATCATTCATACAAATGCAACGTCCATATGGTAACACCTCAAGTTTCAATCCATATACAAATACATGTATGCATATGCAATATGAAAGTGACTTAGCCGATCTAATTCCTAACGTGTGTGTATATGCATCCACGAGCAACCACTAGCAACCACTTGCAACCATCAACGATAACATGTTTCAATTACATGTTTTCATCCAAACGGGTTTCTACCTAAGGATAAAGGATAGGATCGAAAAGATATACTCAAAAGGATAGGTACAAGCATAAACTTAAGGAAAAAGAGATCAAGGATGTACCCTCAAAAAGAAAAGGGTAGGCTGTGCGTATTCTGTCCTCGGTTTCCCAAGTTGCGTCTTCCTCGGTGTCGCTCCATTGAATCTTGACAGGCTTGACTTCACGGTTGCATCGCTTTTTGACTTCTGTACCCAAGATACGAGTTGGAACTCTCCTTACAATTGCTTCTCGTTCAACTTCTACTTCCTCTAACATGCTTGGTTCCACCACTTCCGCAGACTCATGTAAGCACTTCCACAGGTGAGAGACATGAAAGACATTATGAACTCCAGCCAATCTTTCGGGCAGCTGTACTCTGTAGGCCATCATAACAATTCTTTCAATGATAGGAAATGGTCATATGAATCTAGGTGCCAATTTCCTTTTGGATCCAAAGCGAACAACATTCCTCAAAGGAGATACTTTAAGGAATACTCGGTCTCCAACCTCAAACTCAAGGTCGGTCCTTCTTTTATCTGCATAGGACTTCTGTCTATCTTGAGCAGCCTTCATTCGTCTTCTTATTAGGTCCACCTTTCCTGAGGTTTCCCTAATCATGTCTGGCCTAAGTATAAGCTTATCTGTGGATTCCCACCAATAGGTTAGTGATCGACTCGGCCTCCCGTATAAGGCTTCGAATGGTGCCATGCCTATTGTAGGTTGGTAACTATTGTTGTAAACGAACTCCACCAAAGGAAAATGATTCTCCCATCTACCTCCAAAGTCAAGAATGCACAGTCTCAAGAGTCTTCTAGTACTCTGTTCACCCTTTCTGTCTGACCATCGGTTTGTGGGTAATAGGTCGTGCTTAAGCATAGCTATGTGCCCACAGCCTCTTGCAAACTCCTCCAGAACTCGCTTGTAAAGATAGGGTCTCGATCACTCACTATGCTGGAGGGTATCCCATGGAGTCGAACTACCTCCTTAAGATATATGGATGCTAGAGATGAGGCAGTCCTTCTACTTTTGACAGGTATAAAGTGAGCGCTTTTAGTAAGCCTGTCCACTATTACCCAAATGCTGGTATTGCCCCTTCTTGACCTAGGCAACCCATCTATAAAGTCCATCGAGATGCTATCCCATTTCCACTATGGGACCTCTAGAGGATGGAGCAGACCACCAGGCATCTTCTGCTCCGCCTTGACTTGTTGGCATATTAAACACTTAGAAACAAATTCAGCTACGTCTTTCTTCATGCCATTCCAAAAGAAAACTCTTTTGATGTCTTTATATATTTTGTCTCCGCCTGGGTGTATGGTCAGCTTGGAATGGTGTGCCTCTTCTAGAACCGTCTTTACCAAACCCCTTGCTTGTGGGACACATAGTCTTCCATCTCGTCTCAACCTGCCCTTGGCATCAATGGAGTATCTATTGAGTTGACTAGAAGTCTCACCCCTAATTAACTTGTCCATCACATCGGCTAGCTGAGGGTCTTCTCTTTGCGCGGCTCCGATTGAGTCTAATAGAGTTGGTCGCACTTCTAACGTTGCTAGCAAGCCAAATACAAAGTCAAAGGAGGGTCTAAAGTTAAAGCTTGCTATGAACTCCAAGCTTTGCCTTTCCACAAAGAGAGGACTTAAAGTCAGCTTCTTTCTACTCAAGGTGTCTGCCACAACATTGCCCTTACCAGGGGTATAGGCAATCTCAAAATCATATGAGGCGAGAAATTCCATCCATCTTTGCTACCTCAATTAAGATCTTTCTGAGAGAAAAGGTATTTTAATGATTTATGATCAGTAAATAATTCGAACCTTTCTCCTAGCAGATAATGATGCCATCATTTAAGGGTGAAAACGATGTCAGCTAGTTCTAAATCATGGGTTGGGTAATTCTTCTCATGAGCCTTCAACTGGCTTCCTCCATAGAAAACTACTTTGCCTTCTTGCATTAGGACAACGCCCAATCCTGTTCTGCACGCGTCTGTATATACTGCAAACATCTTGCTTCCATCAGGCAATGCCAGAACTGGGGCTGTTGTCAGAGCCCTTTTTAAACATTGGAAAGCAATGTTGCAATCCAAATCCCAAGCAAAAACCAAGTTCTTCTTGGTCAATCTTGTCAGCGGAGCTGAGATCTTCGCGAACTCCTTAATGAACTTTCGATAATAGCCGGCCAGCCCGAGAAAGCTTCGGACTTCGGTTGCATTTCGCGGAATCTTCCAATCTTGCACCGCGACTACTTTTGCGGGATCCATGGCTATCCCCTCTTTGGACACCACATGTCCAAGAAACCTTACTTCTTCTCTCCAAAAGTGGCATTTGGCGAATTTTGCTTTCAGCTGATGTGCTCGAAGAGTATCTAACACTTCCTTTAAATGCGCAACATGTTCTTCCTCGCTTTTTGAGAAGATTAAAATGTCGTCTACGAAGACCACTACAAATTTATTGAGGAATTCCCGGAACACCCTGCTCATCAAGTCTACAAAATAGGCAGGTGCGTTTGTCAAGCCGAAAGGCATGACAAGCCACTCGAAGAAACCATCCAGGGTCCTAAATGAGGTCTTGTCAATGCTATCCTCAGCCACTCTTAGCTGATGAAACCCAGTAGCCAGATCTAGTTGGGAGAAAACAGATGCACCTACGAGTTGATCAAACAGATCGTCAATTCTTGGGGGGGGGGGTGCCTATTCTTCTTAGTCAGCTTGTTCAACTCCCTATAATCTACGCATAGGCGGAGTGAACCATCAGCTTTGGTCGCGAATACTACTGCATCACCCCATTCAGAAATACTCTGTGTTATGAACCCCTTTTCAAGCAGCACTTTAATTTGCTTGCTGAGATCCTTTCTCTCCCTTGGGGCCATGTGCCTAACGGGTAAAGCAACGGGCTTTGCATTATCAACAAGGTATATGCGGAAGTCTATCTCCCACTTCGTAGGTAAGCCCTTCACCTTTTCAAACACATCTGAGTATTCACGGACTACTCTAACGGACTGTAAATTCTCAACAGACGCATCAAGTGATTCAAGATAACGAAGCATGATAGAGTTCATGGGATTACAAGAGATTTCGAGAGTGTTACCAAGGCGAGTCATGAGTCTAACCACTCTCTTTTCACAATCAAGGATGGCACCATTACTGGATAGCCAGTCCATGCGTAGAATCAGCCTATAGCCCGTGAAGCCCAAAACAAAAGCATTACATTTAAACCCAACACTTAGAATAGAGATTTCCAAATCCAAACAAACCATTGACAAATAAACTGAGCCCTTAATTGGATTTGAAACAACCAAGGGATCATCTACTATATGGGTGTCTAGGTGCAGAGATTCAACTAAAGCAGTAGATATAAAAGAGTGCGATGCGCCAGAATCAAAGAGAGTACGAACAGGATTATCAAACAGATAAACTAAACTCTCAACAGAAATATGACTACCTCGTTCCTGCAGAGGTGCTACGAGAGCATGAACCTGACCTTGCCTTTTGGGGCAGTCCTTAGCCAAGTGTCATGTTTCCCCGTAATGGAAACAAGCGCCCAACTTCCTCTTTTTCGTTCTGAAGTCCCTAGCCAAATGTCCAAGCATGCCACAGTAATTGCACTTCATCTTCTTACGGGATTTATTATCCTTCCCTCCTTTCTTGGGGTCCGTTTTCTTGTTTTGAGATCCCTCTCCTTTCTTATTTTGAGACTCTTCCTTCTTCACCTCCTTCTTGCCATCTTTGTTCTCTTCTTGCAACAGAGCCATGTCCACCAGCCTTTCATAAGTTGCTCCCATGGGTATATGGGACATTGCCAGGCCTTGCAGTGGCTCATTCAGTCCTTTGGCAAAACGGAGAGCCTTCTTGTGTGGAGTGTTGACTAACTCCAGTCCAAATCTGGCAAGCTGATTGAATTTATTGACATATTCTTTGACTGATAGGTTGCCCTGCTTAAGTGATAGGAACTTCTCCATTTGCAGACTTTGCTCAGCTTGTGAGAGGAACTTCATTTCAAATCTCGCCTTGAAGTCCTCCCAAGTCTCTATCGGTCTTTCAGCATTAGTGACCACCCACCAGAAGGAGGCCTCATCTTTGAGCAACCACACCACCAACTATAGTATCTGCCTCTCATCTACTTCAAAGATAACGAATAAGTCTTCAGTTTCTTTGAGCCAGTTTCTGGCTTCTACGAAAGATTCACTACCCTTGAAGTCTTTTCCACCCATGGATCTAAAATCTCTACAAATCTTTGAGAAAGCATTTCGTCTCGGAGGAGGAGGAGCAGCAGATGGGGGAGGCGGAGGAACGCCTGTTGGGTTTGCTTCATTGGCCCTAGCTTCAAGGTACCTTCTAAACCAACCAGGCACCGACACACCCTCAGGTAGGTTAAAGTCCCCAGACATGCTAAAACAAAAGGAAAGATTCAAAATGAAGGATAGAAAGATAGTGCATATGGCTTTGGGGATTATACCTTTTTAAATTTAAAACAACACTTTTCTTTGAAAATGCTTCTTTATGACTTCTTTTTGAAATATAGTTTCAAAAATTTTATCCAATCTGGTAACATTTAGCTCTGATACCAAGTGTAACACCCCAGCTCCGTTAAGGTCACTCTCAAAGGGAATGCCTTAACTTTGGTGGAGCCTTTTAAGGTACAAGATACTAATAAATTACATGACAGATAATTAAAGCAGCGGAAAAGAAACCAACTTCATTCCATAAATACTTGTTCAATACAACATTTCAACAAACAGTTTCAATCTTCCAAATTATTACATCTGTCTTGAAAACATAAAGAAGCAATACTGGAAAAAAAATGACATAAATCCCCAACATGTCTTTGACCATAGAAATAGCTCAAAAAGGAAAGTCCAAGCCTTACAACTACGGTCTTCATGCTTTGATTTGATCCGGTCAAGCAGAAGTGTTCCTTCCCTACGGACCGGGGGGGGGGGGGGACGGAAGAAAAGTGGTGAAAGAAAAATGAGTTAGACATAAGTCTGGTAAGCCCAGTTATTTAATAGCATGTAAACAAGTAAAAGACTGTGACATGAGTAAACTGAACTTAGAATGATACCACAAGGATAAGGTAGTCCTAAAACAAGATAAGTTAAGACTTAACTAGATTTGGCTGTCGCACCCACTTTTACTTCTCTGCACCCACTAAGAACTTGTTTAACTAGCAATGTATGTTCATGATAAAGTGATCCCATCCATGTATTGATCGGCTCCTACTCGCATTCATGTATTCTCGGTGTCATGCGGCCCCACGTGATTATAAAGTACTTGTGCTGGTTCCATTATAGGGTGTATCAAGCCTATAATGGCAACCCCTGACACGATTCTAGATGCACAAGTGTACGCCTGGTGCCCAGTGCCTGCTTTTTCCACTCCGGAGCCCGTGCACGCCCGCACTCCGTCGGAACCTACACCGATCCACCAAACCGCCGCCCTTTTGACCGCTTATATTCAGCCCAGTAATCGTGCCCCACCCTACCTAGTTCAGGGTACCTTGATACGTTCATGCGGGTTACTGCTGAAACGGGTCCCCGTTACTAGGGTTTTTCTAGTCAACATGTTAAATTGGTTAAGTGTTCTTGACTTGACTTAACCCCTTTCAATTTGCCTAGTTAACATGTTGATTTGGCTAAGTGTTTTATAAATTACTTCAACCCACCAATCTTGTCTTGTTCACATATTAAGTTGGTTAAGTGTTTTCTTAATTACTTAACCTCAACACTCTTGCCTTGTTAAGTTGGTTAAGTGCTTCCTCAATTACTTAACCTCACCATTTCAAGCTTGATTGTTCATGAGCTTTAACTAATTAATTAATTAAAGCACCAACCACTCACATTAGACAGGTATTGTTGTGTTTACTGGATGTGCCGGTCGGTTCCGGGCAGGTTTATACCACAACTCAGTCTAACCTCGGGCTTTTTTGGGCTTGATGCACTAACCTCTCACATTAGACAGGTATTGTTGTGGTTACTGGATGTGCCGGTCGGCTCCGGGCAGGTTTACACCATAACTCAGTCTAACCTCGGGTTAGGCATATGCGTCTTTTCTAGATTTACATTTTTATATATGCGAATTTCTACAAGTTTTTCATGTCACATGTTTTAATTCCAGACTAATGGTATATAAATTATACCATTCATGGACTTAACCAATTACATGGTTTTGGGCCCACCTACATATTTACATGTTTTGATTTAATAATTACCCCCCCCCCCAACGTTACCCCCATTTGTTCGCTCACATTAATCACATAAAGACATTGGGCCCGCTAATTGGCCCAATCTATAAACGAGAGATAAGGGAGGGAACATGCATAACATAGGTTCAATCAACATATATCATGTAATTTGGCATAAACATCAGTTATAGACTAGCATGTGACATAATCATGACATGTCCAATTCCAAAACATGTATAATTATAACATTAACATATAGGTGTAAACTAGATCTAATAAGATGAACTTGCATAAATTCACTTCACAAACTTGCATATAAATATGGATCTAATTTAGGATCTAACATGTAACTTGCATATGACATATATATAATTAGATCGTAACTTGGATCTATCATAAATTATATAACTTGCATTAATCATGTGAACCTAAATGGATCTTGACATGGATCCAATCACAAAGTTTGTAACTTGCATATGGACATATGAACATAGGCATGTGGATCTAACATAAAACTTGCAACTTACATATGAACATGTGGGTCTAACATAAAACTTGCAATTTACATATGAACATATGGATCTAACATAAAACTTGCAACTTACATATGAACATGTGGATCTAACATAAAACTTGCAATTTACATACGAACATATGGATCTAACATAAAACTTGCAACTTGCATATGAACATATGGATCTAATCATGTAGCATAAGGATCTAACATAAAACTTAGGAATATGCACATGTAGATCTTGACTTGGATCTAATATAAAACTGACAACTTGCATAAAAACATATACATGTAGATCTTTACATGAAACACATAACTTGCATATGATATTGATAGTTTCAAATAGATCCAATACCAAATCCAATAATCCACAATCATTCCAATTCATGATAAAATCATCACAATAAATCGATATGAATTAACATGGTTTAATTTTAATTTCACTTTATATCAAATCACGTCTTAGATTTATTTACGTCTAAAAGATAACTGCGCTTACAACGAACGAATGTCTTGATTTCTGGATTCTGAATTCTGGAGTTGAAATGCTCGCCTTTGATATAGACAATCGTTGTTTTGATTTAGTTTGGTTTGTCTCTATGTTAGCTTCAGGTGGCGGCTACTCTAGGTTGTCTAATGGCAGCATGACAGCTCTAGGTTCAATTTTTAATATGATTTAGGGGTGAGGTATTATGTTGCTTTTATAGAGATTAGATTGAATAGGAGCCGTCAGATCATCTCAGAATAAATCAAGACCATTATGACAAGATAGAATTATCTAGAACAGCCAACTCAGCCCCTAATGACTCAGCAGTGAGTCATAATTCGTCTTTTCTAAATTCACATACTTTCTATATATGTCTAATTATATATGTAAATTAATCTTACTTTAATCATGCCATAATTATTCTTTTCATTATGCTCACAATAAATAGTATACCAAATATACCATTTCATGAACCAATCTATGCCAAGAAATTTTCATGTTTTCCCTTGATTCTCGCATTTATAATTAAGTATTCTTTAATTTGTTATTACAATGTTAATAGAAAATACGGGGTGTTACATATATATTTGAAATCATTTAGAAAAGTGGTTTGAAATAATATGAAATCAGAATTTGAATTTTGAAAACAGAGTTTGAAATTTGAAAAACAGAATTTGAAAATGGAGTGCTATTTAGAGTCTTACATATAAACTAGACTTAATTACTATATTTTCTTGAGGTCTTTGAAATCTTGATATCTTGATACTCATGAATCTTGAATCTCTTTTGAATCCTAAATCTTTTGGAACTCTTAAACTGTACAGACTTCAGTATTAAAATTCGGTATATAAACCCTGCATATATATATATATATGTATATATATATATATATATATGTGTGTGTGTGTGTGTGTATTCTAGATAGAGATGTTACTATATATTTTATAATCAAATGATAATTGAAATAAGGTTGTTGTCATCAGTACTCCATTCTCCAACAGTAAAGACTTCAAAGCAACTTTGAGCTTCTTTGGATAATAAGCATAAAACAGAGGATGTTGGAATGAAAAGATTCTATGTTAGAAAGTTCCTCGATTTCAAAATGATAGATTCCAAAGTTGTTATCAACCAAATTCAGGAGTTGCAGGTAATAATTCATGAAATCCTGGTGAAGGGTGTTATTAAGCAAATTATATAAAGTGGGTGCTACCAACGAAAAGATACCTCCATCATGGAAATATTTCAAGAATTATCTACAGCATAAACGCAAGGAAATGACAATGAAATGACTTGTTATTTGACTTGGGATCGAAGAGGACAACAGGAAATCATAAATGGGATCGACCAATGCAATAGTGGGAAAGGCAAATATTGTTGAGGTTGAGAATAACGACAAGTCTAAACAGGAAAACAACCCTAAATACAAAGAAACAAAGAAATTCAAAGGGTTCTGTCACAACTGCGTGAAGAAAGAGCATAAGGTAAGCGAATGTTGAGGCCTTAAGAAGAAGATTGAACAAGAAAATATCACTAAATGCGAGAAACTTTCTGATTGCAGTTCAAAAATGAGCTTGTTTGCGGTAATTTATTAATGTAACTGGATTGGCAATACCAAATAATGGTTTGTGGTACTGGTGCCATAAAACATATCTACTCCAACACGTGGTTTTTTCCAATTATAAAACTGTAATACATAAAGAACAACTATTGATGAGAAACTCCTCCATATCAAAGGTTGAAGGAAAAGGCAAAAGTGTTCTGAAAATGACCTTTGGAAAAGAACTTACTTTGAGTGATGTCCAACACATCCCATACATTCGAAAGAATTTTATATCTTGCTCATTTCTCAGCAAAAATGGCTTCAAGTTAGTTTTGTTTTCGCTAACTTTTTTTGTCAAAGAATGGATTTTATGTTGGAAAAAATTATGAAGCAATGACTTGTTTAAAATGAATGCAACGACCATTATATAAAAAGGATTGTGGTAATAAAATTGATTCTTCTATTTACTACTGAATCCTTCAGTATATGACATGACAAGTTAGGCGACATTAATTTTGATACATTAAAAAAATATAACTTATATTTTATACCTAAATTTTCAATAAATTCAAATTATAAATGTGAAATATGTGCTGAGGAAAAAATGACCACAACTTCCTTTTCTCATATCAAAAGGAATATTGAGCCCTTAGACTTAGTACATATATATGTATGTGACTTGAAAATGTGTCAGTCTCGTAGAGGGAAAAGAAATTTCATTACCTTCATAGATGATATGTACTAGCCACTGCTATGTGTACCTATTGAGAAGTAAAGATGAGGCATCTGAAATGTTTAAACAATACAAGGCAAAAATTCAAAATCAACTAAATAAGAAAATCAAATGCTTAAGAAGTGATAGGGGAGGTGAACATGAATTTTCATTCAGGGAATTATGTGCATAATATGGCGTAATCCGTCAAAAAAGGACACCATATTCCTCTTAATCAAATGGTGCGACAAAACAGAAAAATTGTACTCTTAAATAAATGATGAACGTTTTTGTTTGCCAAATTTATTCCTTGATGTTGATGCATAACTTGCTGAGAATTCACTCTGTAGTGCTTTTCTTTGATCCATTCTACCATCATGGGCAAGAAGTGCAGAGTGTACAAATTGTAAATCTGGTAGGGTTTGTTGGGTTGTAAGAAATATCACCAATGATTCATATTCTTCATCTAATCGATCCATTTGTTATGACCAATATTTGCTCACTGACTGAAATATTACACCCTACGGCCTTTAGTTTGTCACATAGTCCCTTAATCTTGGTTAGGTAATCTCTCATAGACATCTTTTTCTTTCTTGAATTTTGTATTTCTCTTCTATAATGCATGATCCATGCGGAAGATTGAGAATTAAAAATTTGCTTTATGGATGATCAAATTTCATATGAAGTATCATACGCAACAATTTGTGATAACAAATTTGCACTTATTAAAGATAGTAACCAAGATGAAAGTAAATTATCTTGCTTTTGAAATTTCGTAAAATCTGGGTTAACAGTAGTGTTACCATTGTTGTCTTGAATCATCATAGTTGGGGTGTTGATTGCACCTTTAATGAAGTCAAGCAATCCATATCCTTTTAATGCAATCTCTACTTGATATTTTCACAATATATAATTGTCTTCATCCAATGGTATAGTAATTACTTGACTTTTTGGCTTTATCAGGTCGAAGCTGATCGGGGTTGAGATACTGGGTTGTACAACAGAAGTTTCAGAGGTGGTCCCATCATCATTTCGAACCATGATGGTTCAAGAAACCCTTGAATTGTCGATTGTTAATGATAATATGGACATAAAACGCTTGGCGAGGCTGTAAATAACTACAGCTAGTGACAGATCGAAAGTTGCATCGAGTATACATGTGTATTACTATTGCAGTAATGCATACGATCAGGAAACAGACGATGCACGAACAATATCAGTGCAAGATAGAGCAAAAGATCATGAAAGAACTTGCAGCCAGTGGAAGATGATGATGTATAATCGGATTCCACCAAACGAGGCAAGAAAGCAAGGAGAAACTGATAAACATGGCATTTGACCGGAGAGAAAGGTATACCCTCCGGTGATGAGACTGTTCTGAGGTGGAAACGATACACAAACCAACCTTGTCTCCAGTTTCAATGAGTTACAGTGAATCTTGATCAGGCCGCTAGGCGCTTATTGCTCTGATACCATAATAGAATGGACAAACTTTATTGCTTTTATTGAAATGAAAATTTTACAACTAGAATTGAACGAGTTAACTCAGTGTAACCCCGTGTATTTATAATGTTATACAAATGCACTAAGAGTTTAGAATATGTACAAACTAGATATTGGGCTGTTAAGGCCCAAGCGGCTATGTAACATAATAGAAAGGCTTTGAACCGCTGTGAACAT
Organism: Allium sativum; assembly: GCA_030737875.1. Lineage (NCBI taxonomy): Eukaryota > Viridiplantae > Streptophyta > Magnoliopsida > Asparagales > Amaryllidaceae > Allium > Allium sativum. Next base: position 967,757,567 of record CM060920.1, read on the forward strand.
GCGTTCATTCTAATACGACGACCCCTGGGCAATGCGAGACTGAGAAGGAAACGAAATGAAATATTTGATCGTTGGATTTGTGGATCATACCAGGTTTGTCAATGGTTGACAACGACTTGTGTCGGTCGATAATATTGACCGGCACTAACCGTGTTAGGATCAGTCGCGATTTTGATAATTTTTAGTAGTGTATATCTGGAAAAAATTTAGAATTTGACAAGTTTTTGTCGAATTTGTAAATTTATCATGAATCTATGATTTACATTGCAAACCTCTAGGCCAAAATGTAACTCAAGTATCCCCGTTGACGTAACATTCTTTATCTTGTGGTATAAAATAATATAATATGCATTTTTGTCAGCTAACTCTTTTTTCTTTTGTTTCCCATACTTTTATTTCATTTGGTATTTTTTGTCTATTAGAAAGACATATTTTAACATATTATTATGCTATTAATAGATGCTAGCAAAAAAAATTTCTTTGTTTTTTTCCAGAAATAAGCCACAACAACTTGTCTTGTATCATCCACACGCATATCACATTTCCTGGAACATCAACTTTTGCAAAAACAGACATTCAACTTTTGCATGTTCCAAAATAATGAATAGCTAGCAACAGTTAGCTGCTCAATTAATTAGCATCATGCGATTATTATAACACAGAAAGCCCGCGTGGACTTTACCTTCTAATTGAATCTCTGTTCAAATCTCATCCTCCTATATATAATAAAGCTCATATGTATTCCTCTTACAGAAAGCAGAAACAATCAATACATTAAACACAAACATAAACCAATTTCTCTAAACATGTCTATGGAAGGAATAGAAGTACCATCATTCTTTTTATGCCCAATCTCCCTGCAAATAATGAAAGACCCAGTGACCCTCCCTACAGGCATCACCTACGACCGCCACAACATTGAAACTTGGGTCTTCGCAGACAGGCACAACACCTGCCCTCTTACGAACCAGCCCTTATCCTTCAATTTCGACCTACTCACCCCGAACCACACCCTGCGCCGTATGATCCAAGCCTGGTGCGTTATCAACTCCAGCCACGGCATCCAGCGCTTTCCCACTCCTCGAACCCCCATCAGTAAATCAGAAATCATCGATCTCCTCCATGGCACGAACTCTGACTCTCGTTCGACCACCATCAAAAGGTTGAAGTCAATAATTGCAGAGAGTGAACACAACAGACGGTGCGTCCAGTCATCCGGAGCCATCGAATTCTTAGCCTCCGTTGTGCGAAAACACTTCAAAGAGGAACTCGTCGTCGGCGAAGCGCTCGGTGTGCTTCACTCCCTTCAAATGTCCGACAAGTCACTCGATGAGCTGTCACAAAAGAATCCAGACTTGATCGATACATTGACCTCCATTTTAGGGTGTTCAGGCTTACAAACACGAGCGTATGCTACCATGCTGCTTAGGTCGATCATCGATAGAGTTCAGCAGTCAAGCGACGAAGGCGGCTCTACAAGTGTTAAACACGGTGATATTGTTGGAAAATGAATGAGCAACGAAAGAGAAAAGTGGGAAGAAGAAGAGATAGGGGTAGCAACATTTAAAGTCCCACATCATAGAAATATTAGCACAATCTCTCCTTATATATTAGAAGCCAAATAGGCTTATGTAAAATAAAAAAGAGAGGGATGATAAAAGGATGTGGGCTTGGCCATATTAAATATATTAAAAAGTCAAAGATAAGGGCCTTGGGCCTTGGGGCTCTTGGGGTCTCCTGATTGGATATGGCCGACGTTGCTGATTGGGCTAGTGCACTGACATGAGAATATTTTTTCTCAGAATTTTAAAAGGTGGGTCTGTTCAGTTCAGAATTCGAAAGGAATGTCTGTTAACTGAACGAATACAACCATTTGAATTCTCAGCGTATGCGTATTAATAACAGAGCGGTTAAAGGGTCGCAACCTTTCCTACTCTGACGGTTACTGATGCATGCGAACAGGCACTCCTCCTTGCCTATATATACACTGCCCAAAACAAAGACAGAATTTACTTTTTCCTGCTGCATTATTCCTTCTTCTTCAACGTAATTCTCTGATCTTGTTTCTATAACCAACTTCAGTTCGTCGGAGCTCCGTTTGCTGGCACTAAGCTACGGAGTTGGTCCGTTTTATCCTGGGAAACAAATTGCAACTACGTCGATTGGTGTATACGACGGCAATATTGTTTCAAGGAAACAGAAAAGTTCTGGACTCGGACATTATTTAAACAGAATACTTTCTGTTTATCTTTGATTTTATGCACAAATCGGTTACGCTTTCTATGATTATTGTAAACATAGTTTGACGTGACAATTGTGACATAATTGATTAACAGTGATTGTTGTTGCTGTCTGTTTGTAATACAATTGTGTAATTACAAAAGTTCTAACATTCTTGAAACAATATTTTGTTGCAGATGACGAAAAACAGCAGCACTGATTCTGCACCGATTCAGACGGTGAAAACTGCTCAGCCAGCGCCTGTGCTTCCGACAATGGCTCTGTCTCATGGCGAAAGGCCAGAGAAGTTCAATGGAATCAATTTCAAGCGCTGGCAACAGAAAATGTTGTTTTATTTAACAACACTAAGCCTTGCAAAGTTTCTGACTGAAGAGGCTCCTGTGGTAGACGAACTCGAACCTGACGCTACTAAAGTAGAGGCACTTAATATCTGGACAAATTCAGATTTCATGTGCAAAAACTATATTCTGAATGGTCTGGATGATAGCCTCTACAATGTCTATTGTACTTTTGCAACGTCCAAACAACTCTGGTTGGCTCTGGAAAAGAAGTACAAAACTGAAGATGCAGGCATGAAGAAATTCATTGCTGGAAAATTTCTAGACTTCAAAATGGTTGACTCAAAGACAGTGATAAGTCAAGCTCAAGAACTGCAACTTATCATCCGTCAATTAGAAGATGAAAAGATGACTCTTAGCGAGACTTTTCAAGTTGCTGCAACTATTGAGAAATTGCCTCCTTCTTGGAAGGACTTTAAAAATTACCTTAAGCACAAGCGTAAGGAAATGACAATGGAAGATCTCATAGTTCGGCTTCGCATTGAGGAAGATAACAGAAATTCTGAGAAAAAGATTTCTCAGAATATTGCTGCCAAAGCAAATGTTGTTGAGTCAGACAAAACTAACAAAAGAAAAAGGGAGAATGCTCCTAAGAAGTCAAAGAAATTTCTGGGTTCTTGCCACAACTGTGGAAAGAAGGGGCACAAAGCAGCCGAATGTCGTGCGCCTAAAAAGAAGAAGTTGGAAGCGAATACGGCTGATGTTTCGAAAGGCATTTCTGATATTGATTTATGTGCAGTAATATCAGAATGCAACCTTATTGGCAACTCAAAGGAATGGTTTGTAGACACTGGAGCCACTCGACACATATGTGCTAACAAGTGGATGTTTACAACCTATAAAACTGCAACTGATGCTGAACAACTTTTTATGGGCAATTCTTCCACTTCCAAGGTCGAAGGCAAAGGAAAAGTTGTGCTGAAACTGACTTCTGGAAAGGAACTGACTTTAAATGATGTTCTCCATGTTCCAGAAATTCGCAAGAACCTGATTTCAGGATCGTTGCTGAGCAAGCATGGCTTCAAATTGATCTTTGAAGCTGACAAATTTGTTCTTTCCAAGAATGGGGTGTATGTTGGAAGAGGTTATGTGTGTGATGGTTTATTTAAAGCAAATGTAACCACTATTGTACCACGCACTGAAATGAATGAAAGTGAATCTTCTGCTTATATTGTTGAATCTTCTAACATATGGCATTCTAGATTAGGGCATGTAAACTTTGATACATTGCGAAAATTGATTAATCTAGAATTTATACCAAAATGCAATATAGATTCCAACTATAAATGTCAAGTTTGTGCAGAAGCAAAATTGACAAGAACCTCGTTTCATCATGTTGAACGAGTAACAGAACCTCTAGACTTAATACATACTGATGTATGCGATTTGAAAATGTGTCAAACTAGAGGTGGAAAAAGGTACTTTATTACATTCATTGATGATTGTACCAGATACTGTCATGTGTATCTCCTTAGAAGTAAGGACGAAGCATTCGAAATGTTTAAACAGTATAAGGCAGAAGTTGAGAATCAACTCAACAAGAAAATAAAATCTTTAAGAAGTGATAGAGGAGGAGAATACGAGTCTCCATTTGAGGAATTCTGTGCTGAACATGGAATTATACATCAAACTACAGCCCCATATTCACCTCAATCCAACGGTATAGCTGAACGGAAAAATAGAACTCTTAAAGAAATGATGAATGCCTTACTAATTAGCTCTGGCTTGCCAGATAACTATTGGGGAGAAGCTATTCTTTCGGCAAATCATATTTTAAATAAAATACCCCGAAAGAAAATATCTAAATCTCCTCATGAACTTTGGAAAAACAGACCACCATCCTACAAATACCTAAAAGTGTGGGGGTGTCTTGCCAAAGTAGAGGTACCAAAACCAAAGAAGGTCAAAATTGGACCAAAAACAATTGATTGTGTATTCATTGGATATGCACAAAACAGTGCTGCATATCGATTTTTGGTACACAAATCTGAAATTGATGATATTCATGAAAATACCATCATTGAGTCGAGAAATGCTAGATTTTTCGAATATGTATTTCCCTTGAAACATGGTACTGAAAATCATGCACCTAAGAGACCAAGGGAAATTGAAGTTCCTTACTCTATTGAGGACGCTGAACAAAATAACACTCAACAAAGTAGTGTTGAGCAGCAAGTGGAGGAACCAAGAAAAAGTAAAAGGTCAAGGACTTTAAAAACCTTTGGACCGGACTTCTATACATTTATGTTAGAAGATGATCCATTGACATACAAATAAGCTATGTCTTCCAACGATGCCCCTTATTGGAAGGAGGCAATTAACAATGAAATTGAATCCATTATGTCAAATCATACATGGGAATTGGTTGATTTACCTCAAGGATGTAAGGCCTTAGGTAATAAATGGATATTTAAAAAGAAATTGAAACCTGATGGTTCAATAGACAAGTACAAAGCTCGACTGGTAGTCCAAGGATTTAGACAAAAGGAAGACCTGGACTATTTTGATACATATTCACCTGTAACGAGGATAACGTCAATTAGAATGCTCATTGCAATTGCATCCGTACATGACTTGGAAATACATCAAATGGATGTTAAAACTGCATTCTTGAATGGTGAACTAGAGGAGGAAATCTATATGAAACAACCTGAAGGATTTCTAAGCTCAGAAAATGAGCATAAAGTTTGCAAATTGGTAAAATCACTTTATGGCCTTAAGCAAGCTCCAAAACAGTGGCATGAGAAGTTTGACAATACTATGTTATCAAATGGATTCACGATAAATGAATCAGATAAATGTGTGTACATAAAACATACACACATTGGATATGTCATTGTTTGTCTTTATGTTGATGACCTATTGATCCTAGGCAACAACAAGGCCATAATAACATCTACAAAGGATATGTTATCCTCTAGATTCGATATGAAAGACCTAGGACTGGCTGATGTAATATTGGGTGTAAAAATTCTTAGAACACCACAGGGATATGCATTATCCCAATCGCATTACATCACCAAAATACTTGAGAAATTCAAGCAATATAATGTAACTATTGCAAAATCACCAGTAGATATGAACCAAAATTGGGTAAAGAACACTGGTGACGGTATTTACCAATTGGAATACTCTCGTATACTAGGAAGTATCATGTATGTTATGAACTGTACTAGGCCTGATATCGCATATGCTGTAAGCAAACTAAGTAGATTCACCAGCAATCCTGGTAAACATCATTGGAAAGCGATAATCAGAGTTCTAGGATATCTAAAGTATACACAGAGTTATGGTCTATACTATACAAACTATCCTTCAATAGTGGAAGGATACAGTGATGCAAATTGGATCACTGGATCAAATGATACAAAGTCTACAAGTGGATACGTGTTCACATTAGGAAATGGAGCAATTTCATGGAAATCATCCAAACAGACTTGTATCGCTAGATCTACGATGGAATCAGAGTTTATTGCACTAGATAAGACTGCAGAAGAAGCAGAATGGATTCGAAGCTTCTTGGAAGACATTCCTAATTGGAGCAAACCTATGCCTCCAATATGTATACATTGTGATAGTCAATCAGCTATTGGAAGAACTAATAGTACACTATACAATGGTAAATCTAGGCATATTCGTCGTAGACATAAAACGATAAGACAACTTCTCTCTAAAGGGGTTATCACAATAGATTACATTCGATCTAAAGATAACTTAGCGGATCCACTTACAAAAGGCTTGCCAAGAGAGAAAGTTCAAACCTTATCGAAGGGAATGGGGCTAAGGCCTATAGACTAAAGGTTTTTCTGAAATGGAAACCCCACCTAGTTGACTGGAGATCCCAAGATCTAGGTTCAAAGGGACAACGAAGTTTTAGAGAAACTTGATGGCACTGTTATACACAAACCATTCCTATGATAAGTCAGTGCATTATATGTTGAATAAGGATAAGTATTAGTACTTTTAATGATGTCTGTACTTGAGGAATTAAAGAATACCCTTTACAGAATCACCTACGTAAGTGCGAAGGCGCCGCTTCAAAGAGAATTACGAGGCCAAATTCTCTAAGCACTTATGAGACCAGGCAGGTGTTCAAGGCAAAAACGAACACACACAGAGAACGAAGGGTTATAAGAAACATTTATCGTGTGTTATCTACTTTGGAATTACACAAAAGGCTTACAGCTCAAGGACAGTCTATGTCTACTGATTCGCCTGTGATTCAAATAGGTAATCACTAGGAAAGTTCAAAGCCCTTGTGCTACTTTAACCGATGCGATAAATGGTTCGTGAAACTAAGATCGATTGCTCATTCATGTGGGGGATTGTTGGAAAATGAATGAGCAACGAAAGAGAAAAGTGGGAAGAAGAAGAGATAGGGGTAGCAACATTTAAAGTCCCACATCATAGAAATATTAGCACAATCTCTCCTTATATATTAGAAGCCAAATAGGCTTATGTAAAATAAAAAAGAGAGGGATGATAAAAGGATGTGGGCTTGGCCATATTAAATATATTAAAAAGTCAAAGATAAGGGCCTTGGGCCTTGGGGCTCTTGGGGTCTCCTGATTGGATATGGCCGACGTTGCTGATTGGGCTAGTGCACTGACATGAGAATATTTTTTCTCAGAATTTTAAAAGGTGGGTCTGTTCAGTTCAGAATTCGAAAGGAATGTCTGTTAACTGAACGAATACAACCATTTGAATTCTCAGCGTATGCGTATTAATAACAGAGCGGTTAAAGGGTCGCAACCTTTCCTACTCTGACGGTTACTGATGCATGCGAACAGGCACTCCTCCTTGCCTATATATACACTGCCCAAAACAAAGACAGAATTTACTTTTTCCTGCTGCATTATTCCTTCTTCTTCAACGTAATTCTCTGATCTTGTTTCTATAACCAACTTCAGTTCGTCGGAGCTCCGTTTGCTGGCACTAAGCTACGGAGTTGGTCCGTTTTATCCTGGGAAACAAATTGCAACTACGTCGATTGGTGTATACGACGGCAATATTGTTTCAAGGAAACAGAAAAGTTCTGGACTCGGACATTATTTAAACAGAATACTTTCTGTTTATCTTTGATTTTATGCACAAATCGGTTACGCTTTCTATGATTATTGTAAACATAGTTTGACGTGACAATTGTGACATAATTGATTAACAGTGATTGTTGTTGCTGTCTGTTTGTAATACAATTGTGTAATTACAAAAGTTCTAACAGATATCACATGGGAGGAATAGAGTGAAGGCGGTGGAGGAAGGGGCAGTGGAAGTGGTGATAGAACTGATGATGGAGGAGAAGGAGAGGAGGATGACGGAGATGGCGCTGGTGGTATTGGCAAGGCTGAGCGAGTGCGCGGAAGGGAGGGAGAGGATAGTGGGGCATGGGGCAGGGATAGCCGTAGTGTCAAAGAAGATGGTGATGGTTTCGACGGTGGCGAGCGAGAGGGCAATAGCAGTGATGTATAATTTGGGGAAGTGTTGGGGGACGAGGCAGGTGTTGAAAGAGATGGTTGAGTTTGGGGTGGTGAGCAAGCTTTGTTTGTTGGTGCAGGTGGAATGTGGGGTGAAGAGCAAGGAGAGAGTGAAGGAGCTGCTTGCTTTGCATCCTAGGGTTTGGAAGGATTCTCCTTGCCTTGCCCCTGCCTTGAATGCCTCTTTTCTCCATGATCTTTGACTTCTTCTTTAGTTTGGAACTGACGGCTTGCTGTAGATTGATTTTGATCGCCATTCTTTTGTTCATTTGTTAACACAAAATTGAATACTATTTTATGATACATACATACTTCTAGCTTTGTTGTTAATAACATTTGGTTGGTGAAATCAAATTCGACAATATGATGGGTGATGTATGTGCAATATGTGAATAACTCACGTGTTAGTTCCGCGGTGGAATATCCGCCAATACTGAGTGGATGCATTTGGGTTGAATAGTCAATTTGCATGTACGTTATTAATGTCAAAATGAAAAACGCATGCATAAACTCATCTGGTTCTGGTATGCAGCAGCAGTTTACTGGTCAGAGTTGACATTTCACCAACTAAATTCTTTCTTTATCATTTAAATTTTAAAATCTGGCACCTTCCAAATAACGATATCGGAAAAGGTATAGTCTTATGCTGCAAAATTAGCGGCTGTCGTCAGTCAAAATAGGCTGTCATGTTCTAACAATTTTTTTTTTTTTTTTCTCTCCCATTTAGCGTCACTTTGGCGGGTAAATTAAAGCCACCAAATCCATGTAAGAGGGTGAGATTTAGTTTTGAAGGGTGGATCCCCAAAAACCCTCTTTCTTTGCGCACCATTTAATATTATAAATAAATTTATTAATATATGAGATCCTCTAAACCCCGCTTGATCATTATTTTGTATCATGGAAGCGTTCGCGCCGGACACGTCGTAACTTGACAAACCAGATCCACGTCCGATGCCAACGGTTCATTTTTCACTATCTCTCTCCAACGGCTCTTTTAACTCTCTTTTATATCACTTCTCCACTTCTCATTTCTCATTATCATTATCATCGTCATCTTTTTCTTCTTCGAAATAATGTCTGCCTTCGATTACGACGATTTGATTGATCTCTACAGGATATCATTGTATCAAAATGGTTGAGAAATCATATGACCCGGATTGATATTTCAGAGTATACCGATTTAGCTTGGATCAACGACATTTTGAATGGGCATCAACAACGTTGTCAAAATAATTTCGGATGAAAAGACTTTGCGTCTACTCGTTATGTGAAAAACTATATCACCATGGTATCTCTTCAACGGCAGAAATTTTTGTCATCAAAATGGTTGGTATTTTCGTTTACATAATGGCTACTGGCTCACTAATAGACAACTTAGCGAAAGATTTCAGCGAACAAGTAGCACAATTTCTATTTGTTTTCATGCTGTTCTAAATGCTTTTCAATTACTCACTGCTAATATAATAAAGCCAGACGTTCCACAATTTAATACTGTTCCACATCACATCAGCAGTTCAACCTGGTATTATCCATATTTCAAAAACTATATTGGTGCTATAGATGTTACACACGTATATGCACACTTACCTGCTGATCGAGTTATCTTATATATCGGAAGAAAAAGTTTTACAACGCAAAATATATTAACGGTATGCTCTTTTGATTTACAGTTTACTTATGTTATGGCTAGTCGGGAAGAGACTACACCAGATAATAGAATTTTTAATTCAGTTACAAATGATAGAAACTCCAACATTCCTAAACCTTCAGATGGACAGTATTATTTGGTCGGTTTGGGCTATCCATTTCAGAATGGACATTTACCACCTTATCGAAATATGAGATATCATATTCTACATTTTTGTGAAGCCGTGAATCAACCAAAATCGGCCAATGAAGTGTTTTATATTTACCATTCGAGTTTACGGATGGCTGTTGAAAGAACTTTTGGCATTTGAAAACAAAAATTTTCCATTTGAATGGTATGCCTATATATGCATTTGAAACTCAAGTCAAAGTGGTGATCCATATTTTATTGATTTTGACGATGATTCTGAACTTATCCCCGATCAGTACTTGGAGAAATATTATGCTCTGAGAAATGCGACGAACAGAGGCACTGAACAAGTACATCGAAATGGATACCAAGAAATGTTAACATTTCGAGATACCATAAGAGATCAGTTGGTTGCTGCAAGGCTGCCTAAATTGTATTTGTATTCTAAAAATACACCGCTCAGATACCTCGCTTAAATACCACGCTCAAATACCCCGTTCGCAGCAAAAAACACATTCCCCGTTCACAACGATGTTACACTCAAATGCCCCGTTACCGTTCGTCAAAAACGCACCATAAAATACGTGGATGATGGATGATTTATTGATTACTTGCTGAGGTCAATTTAACACATGAGAAATGTAGGTTGAAAGTAAAGAAACTCATTGTATGATATGCTTCGAATCTGTCATTGTTGACATCAAATTTTGACACAACGCCCAAAAAGGTCAATAAACGTTAACCTAAAATAAAGGGAAAAATGAGTAAGAAGTAGTGGAAATGCAGCAAAAAGTAGAAGATAAAAATTTATAGTGGTTCAACGTAAGTCGACCTAGTTCACTTTGCAAGTTCATGTTAGGATTGCCTCGCATGTTGTTAAGGAGGAATGACGGGTTGGAATTAATAGTCCCACATCATGGAATAATTTGAAGGAGTTGAGTACAAATATGAGTTGGTAATCACGTAACAATAGGGATTCCTTTTGTTATATGGGAGTTGTGTGTCAGCTCATATGCGTGCAAGGAATGGGGCTTTATTCCGACCGTCGTTACATAATAGTGGTATCAGAGCCGAAGATTACGGACTGGGCCATGCAGGTAAGGCAGTGCTCTCAAAAGATACCCGTAGGATGCGAGTCAAGGGGGAGACTGTTAGGATTATCTCGCATGTTGTTAAGGAATGACGGGTTGGAATTAATAGTCCCACATCATGGAATAAATTGAAGGAGTTGAGTACAAATATGAGTTGGTATACACGTAACAACAGGGATTCCTTTTGTTATATGGGAGTTGTATGCCAGCTCATATGCGTGCAAGGAAGGGGGCTTTGTTCCGACCGTCGTTACATAACAGTTCAATTACTCTATTGCTGAAACTCACTAAGTACAATGCACAGATCGGTAACACTCCCGAGTTAGATAATATGATGTAGTTAGAATGCCCAAAGATCCATATTCTATCAAAAACATGGCTATTTATAGTTGAGGCTCACGTTGGAAATCTAGGATCCGAAATAATAGGGAGTATACGTGGCCAAAAACCAAAAATTCAAAGCAGGCGAATCGATATTGATCCGATTAAGGGTCTGTACCTATCCCCACTCTTAGTCTTTTCAGGATCGGGGCTAGTGGGTTACATCTTCATGACTTCCCTAGCCATTAGATTGGATTTGGTATGAATCTGGTTGGTTTGTGTGGGAGTACGAGCCTTCGAAGTTGTGGAATAGTGAAGTTGTGAGTTCGCACGAAGTTATATCGATCCCTGGTGGGGAGTTGTACTGGTCCGCATGTCAATGACTAGATTGAGTTGATTTGACCTGTGGGAGGCAACGAGATTCCTACCGACCTCTGAGTGAGTGGATATCCAAGAGTTGTTTTGATGAGCTGAGACGATTGTAGTGACATAATGACATCTGGAATCAATCATCAGGCTTTCGAATGAAACTATGAGACATTCACTACAACAAAAAACACTTTTTGCAACAGGCAAAATCTGTTGCAGTATGCATATTGCAATAGGCAAGCGCCCGTCTGTATAGCCGAAGTTGCAATAGGTCAATCCCGTTTTGCAACGGTTATTTTCTGTTGCGGTAGACTTTTTTGCAATAGGTTTTCGCTGTTGCGAAAGACCCTTTTGCAACAGTATACGCCCGTTGCAATAAATACATAATTCTGTAAAAAAAAATATTACAACTTGTAGATATTACATATTAAATGTATTCGTTTTAGTACGAAATAAACAAATAAAATTTTTATTTTAACAAAGTTTTAATAGTACAAACAATTACAACAAAAATTTCTACAATTTTCATACACCATTTATGTATAACAATTTCTTCTCTCACACAACACGTTTTTTTCAAATAGAGTATTTTCTAATCATATTTCTACTCTATCACACATATACTATAACAAGAGAATAAATATCATCAGTTCACTAGAACAAATCTGCAGTTCATGCTCCAAGTTTAATGTTGATCATGAACTTCACATGCCTTTGCAGGAATATGTATGTCATTCAATAGTTTAACTATCCTTTAATTTACAGCTTCTTTCTTTACATCACCAACAGTCTTCCAAGAACTAAACTTCCTATATCGCCAACTTACAATATTATTTTCACAACATATCCTCTTTAGAACACTACTACAAAACCAGGATATTACGTGTTGCGAGTGAGATTTGGTTCTCTACTTTTGTTGTAATTTGTAAAGTCCCTTTTGATTTCAGATCAGATCAGTACACATACACTACAACAATTTTTACCTTTAGCGACGCAAATTAATGTCGGTAAGGATCATTTATGCGTCGCGGATAATTTTTGACGACGGAAAAATTTCCGTCGCACAAACGTCGATAATGGTGCAGATGCAACAAATTCTTCACGTCGGAAATTTATGTCGGAAAAATGTATACTACTTGCCACGTATTATACGTCGTAAATGATTCTTAAAGCGTTGTAATTAAATTGCGTCGCAAATGAATAAAATCTCCTCAGTATTATTTACGACTTAACTGTTGTGTTGCTAAATAATGTCATCTGCGGTGCATGTATTTGTCACAAATTATTCGTTAACTACACACAAATTTTACGTCCTAAATAATTATATTACTTACCACTTCTTTTGCGTCTTTAATACGGATAGTATTGGCAACAGTACTATTTGCGACATAAAATTTATGTCTATACAGACCATTATTTGCGACACATATTGTTATAAATTATGAGTTTACTTTGCACAGATTTTGCGTCGTAAATAATTATATTACTAACAACTTCTTCCCCATCTCTAACATATACAGTATTAACAACACAATGTAGTAGCTAAACATAGGTCGACGCTTGAACAGAACATCATTATTTCTATGTTTATTCTGTCACAATTATTGTCAAATAGTTGCTATATTAATAGAGCACGACGGACTGTAGAATAAACAAAAAAAATGCCAAAGTTAACATACCTGCTATGCAATTAACACGTTATTCAGTTATTGTCCAATGCATTAGACAATGTCTGTTGCACAAAAACACCAACTGAATTTTGTTTAGCTTGCACGCAGTTGCAACTTGCAAGCACAATGACACATCAAGGTATCTCACTAAAGATCATGGTCTCTTGGATATATGGAAACGGGTTCTAATTATGGATTAATGGCCACAATGTTTGAATATACAGATTTCGGTTGAGTGCTATAAAGAACAAGTACAATCCACTAGAACACATATGCATATTGATCATTTCATATAAATGTTGGTGTTCAATGAAATACACTGTTCGTCTCACTAAGCTCAGTATCTAAAAAACGAATCTACTGTGAATACAAAATTTTACATATCATTCAATAATCTTTCCATCAGTTAGTATCCTATTCAGATATAATCAAAATAGTCCCCAAAAAAAATGCTGTCCAGTTTCAAGCCAACGTAATCATGAAAGAATGCTGTCCGAGGAAGAAAAATCTGCAAAAACACATTATTTTTAGCCAACATAATCATAAAATAAACAATCCATATAAATAAGGTGAATTAGGTGCATATGTGGAAGAGAATTCAATTCTTAGAAGCAAGATTTTTTGCTTAAATGAACAAACAGAAGTGGTATTGGAGAATTCTTTGTCGATGCTAATAGCGACTTGAATGAATTAAAAGAGAAGGCGATGAAATGGAGGTTGCTTGTGAGATTTTACTCAATGAAGTCACCACTAATGTAATCAACAAGGGTGTTTTTATAAATCAAATGGAGACAATTTCTCAGTATATGGAGAGACTGTCTAAAAAAATGAAAATTTGGAGAAATGTATATATGATGCCAATTCGAAGATCAAAGGTTTGAGGTCGATATTCAGGTTTCTGAGTGAACAAAAATATACTCTTCTCGCTCTCGCTGACAAGAGCAGTCTTGTTACTCAAGTTGAAAATCTCAAGACTAAACATTTGGAGCTACAAAATAGATATTCCAATCTCGAAAAGGCAAACAAATCATCACTTAACCAAATTACTGATCTAGAAAGTCTTGTAAGTTTACAAACACAGGAGCATGAAAATCTTACCTTGTCATTTTCAAGTCGAGTAGGTTCTTTGAACGGTCAAATCCATCATCTACAAAAGGAAAACCATGCAAATGTGTAAGATATAAAAATAGAATGGTATAAATCCATGAACTCTTCTTTTGAGATTTTGATTTTACAGCAGCCTTTACATGAAATGGAAGGGAGACATATAAATCTTTGTACAGAATATCAGCATCTTCTAGGAAGTATTTTATCTTCTTTTTTCATAGACTTTAAATTTTACGGTGAATCCCATGGTCCATCATGCAATACATGTTGACAGACTTGAGAACGGAATTATCATAAATTAGCACATGAGCGTGGAACCCAGCAGGTCATAGTCCAATGAAAGGAGGAATAGCTTTACAGATTGCATTAAAGAAAAAAGAATAAAGTATCTATACGGAAGGAAATAAACTTAAAAGATAACATAATTAATCAATTCCCTAACCGGTTGACTGCTAAATGCATAAGACATGCTATCAGCCGCATACATATTGAAGGAAACTGAAGACTAATAGAAAAATGTTTCCATTACTTAACGAATCAATGTGTCATCAATTTATTGACATAAATCAATTTCTTCAACCCAATTATCATTCTTTGGATAAAGGGAGCCATTCATTGTATAGCCTTCAACTTCTCAAGTTTTAGTTCTTCTCTACTCTTTTATTCGACCTTTATTGAAATTCAAACATCAATCTCTTATATTTTCTCCGAAATAGTTAATAAAATTTTCTTAAGTTGCTGTACACTATCAAGTCACTAATGAAACTAATGAAAATCAGGGTCATGTTTACTTTCTCTTATTTCAACTTTGTCTATGTTGAATGTGGATTGCTGAATTAAATTTGATTATTCTACTTTTCTGTTTTACTTCACATATAGCTGACCCTACATAAACTTATGCGGAGACTTGGGTAATTCTTAGTAGATTCGGATAAATCTTGTTGGCTGCCCCGAAAACGACGCTTGTCTCGTCTTAGTCGTCGATGGCTAGACATCGCATGCCTTGGATTGGCTACCATGAATATCCCGTATCCTATTCTTTATCCTTACCTTTTCTTTCCTAACTCGTCAGATTCTTTTTTTAGTTTGTTTTTATTTTGTCATTAGCCATTAAAATATAACATGAGGTTGAAAATGAAATGATGGAGCCTTTTGACCTTTGTAGTACTTGCTTCGACTTCCTTCATGATGAACTACAAAAAAAAAATCACGATGTTCACAAATGTGAAGCTGAAACTCGCACTGTTAAATAAAATCCAGTTCTCAACATTTAGTGCTGCCATGTTTTTGAAGAGAAGGTAGTCGAGTTGATATCAGTATGCGAGAGCCTTGAGAACTTTTCTATGTCAAGAAGGGAGATATTGAACAAGGACACTGCATTGAAAAATGCTTATATTGAAGATCTGAAGAAGAACCTAGATGATCTCAAAGCGGAGAACGGTACATTGAAATCTGACTTGAATGCTTTATTCGTCCCTTTTGATGTCATTATCGGATGGTGTTTGGTCAGCAAATGCTTTCACTAGCAAGGATGAATGAAGGAAAGAATGGTGATAATTTGGATGTACTTGACAACAAAAAAGTCGATAACCAATTAGTAGAAAGTACAACCATAGTAATAAAAGACGGGTTTTCAAACCTTCGAAAACTAATAGCAAAAAATGAAGATCTTCAAACCATGATCATAGACACAAAAGAGGCTTAGAGCAAGAGAGACGAGCATATGATGATGCTAATACAAAATCTGCTAGGAAGAAAACTGGGCAAAAGAAACTCGACAAAATACTCTTGAAAGGAATAACAAAGGAGAAGCTCAAAGAAATTGCGAAAGACGTTCAACTCGACCAAACACCAATCTCCCACCCAAACTACTACATCGAGCCAGAAGATCAAATGCTTGAACTATGGGAAATTTCTGACAGAGATGACATTCAATTATTAAGTGTAGACAAGCTCGAAATATCGCCTAGCATTACCAACAGACAGACACCAAGAAAGTGGTACAGAAGCATAATCGAGAAGCTCAATGCAAACGGTTTAAGGCTTTCAGCTATGCAGAAAAGCGTACACGATCTCAAGGAAATGATAAGAGTATGGGACTTTTTAGGTGCAGCTGAGGGAAGTAGAGTACGATATATATATATATATATATATATATATATATATATATATATAAGAGATCACTTTGGGTTTGAAGAACAAGGTCGAGGGTAGCTTTTTGTCTGAGAGTGAAAGGAAGAAGATATCAGAGGAGGAATGCAAGTTTTCTAAGGTTATAGGGAAGTTGAACTATAGTGATATATGTAAATAATACCTTATAAAACTTTGTTGAAAAACAGAGTAGCCATAATCTAGAATATAAAAGTATGTTAAATTTCCATGCAAGCTAAAACTGGATTTAAATTGGCTAGGAAATAATAAACTGAATGTCGTTAGTACCATTACCATGTAGAAGGTCCTCCTCCATTGAAATTTCTCATAAAATCGTCCCATCGAGCTGCCATGGTGTTACGCCAGCTTTCTAACTCTTCAATTTTATGATTTTGTTCTTGCATTTGCAGTTTTTGTTCTTGCAGCTCTGTGGTGAGCTCTTCGTTGCGCCTTTCTGCAGTCTCTGCCCTTAAGATAACATCACCCAAATCAATTTGACAGCAACTTGAAGCCGGAGATGGTAGCACGCCATGCCCAAGGCCTTTTATGTATCCAGGTCTTGTACCCAATACTTGATCACAAATATCGTCTTCGGTCATTGAAGCAGATTCTTTTTGGAGATCCACCATATGGCTCTACAAGTATAAATTTGATATGTTATCAATAAACAGTCAGAAAAGTGTAACATATGAGTATAAAACACTTTTGTTACATAATTTGTTTCAGCTTCCGGGCAAGTCCACTTATTTTCTTTAGAGTGAGTTAAGCGATATAGCTCAATTCTGCCCAGTTCTTGCAATGTCTCTTTGTTACACTGTTATGAAAATAAAATGAAACTGTCTCAATATGATAAAGCATGTAAGCATATATGAATACAAACTTTTTTGTTACCATTTCTTCTCTATAACGTGCAAACGGTTTAGATCCTGCGCAGTGGTTCACTTTGAGCTTTTGCCTACTAACTTTGTTCTTTATGCTAAGTTCCAACATACAAGAGAATTAAATTTTAATAACAACATAAATTATATTCATACAGATAACATAATCATTTAAGCACAACTTTCACCTTATATTCTTTTGTTTCAAACATTCCACATACAATTTCCCACTTGTCGCGCGCCACACCTTTATATGGGTTTTGACGGCTTTGATCTTCGTTTTCAAATAACAAATAGTGTTTGTGAAGTTTGCACCTAAAATCTTTAAATCGTTGCCCTAAATAACAATTCACAGCTCGCACCACATGAGGAATCTGAAGATCTATGTCAAACTTCTCCTACATGTGATAACAATTAATCTTCAAAATGAAATATATTGAACTTACAATGGGTCTACATTTGAAACCAAAAAGAAGACCACTTACTGAAATATGACAATGCATTCTATGCCTAGAAGGTTCTTTGACAAGCCTCCAATCACGACAAGTCAAAGGCGCATATGTCCGAAAAATTATTCCAACTTCGGTCGCAAACTCCTTGGCCCATGGCCCTAATGGTCTTGCCATCCCTTTCTTGATCTCTATTCTAGGCTTTTGTCCGGTTGCTTTTATATATTTGGTAAGGGAGTTGTTTTGTGCTAAACCTCTTGGTTTTCTCTTCAATGGTGGAGGAGCTATTTAAAAAAAATGCATTATATTACCTTTGCAACATTTTGTTCATATATTATTTTTAAAAGGATGCCTTAACAAAAAATTAATAATATTACCTTCACAACATTGTGATTATTTTAAAAGGCTGCCTTAACAAAAAATTAATAATATTAGCTTCGCAACATTGTGTTCCTGCTGTGGCCCCGGTTTCCCTTGATGACGGTAAGTCAGGAGCAGCAATAGATTGTGTCCCTAACAATGGGTTGGGAATAGTTGTTGACATTGCCTCTAATGTATTACAAATAGCAGCAGACTGTGAATGAGACGCTGAACGAGGTCCCGGTGCCATAACTGTCAAAAAGCATATAGGTAACACGCATCCAAATTTTGAATATAATGTATAATAAATTCAACAGTAATTTCCAATTGAAGGCAACTAAAACCAAGTTAAACCGCTGAGACTCCTTACCATGAAATTTTTAGTTGCTATACATTTTTAGTACGGTTATGGAGAAGAGTGTTAAATATTTCAATATGCAAATGCTGCAGATGATGGATAAGAGTTTCTTATCGGTACATGGTTCGGGAAATGTAGCATAAAGGTGAGTCTTCTCCTTCAGAGAAATATGATTCTGCATAGTGTATTATTTTAAACTATTAGAACAAATTCTGAATAAAAACTCCAAGTATAATTATTATTATTTATCGTGCTTGGGTAAACTTTTGAGCACACTGGATATTACTTTGTTGCATGCACTAATGCATGAGGAAATGACTTAAGACAAAATAGACTTAGAAGAGCAAGAGGCGCGGTGTTGAAATATGAGCTTTGGATATTCTGTTTGTTCAAAAAACTAGAAAAACAATGGCGTTAGAAGAAATGAGAGCATAGGTGGAGTTAATTTTCATGTAGGAAATGATAATGTTGATCTGAAAGAGGAATCTAATAGTCCGCTAGAGCTGAAACGTTGTACTACAACAGAGAAAGCTAGAAACAATGAATGTGAGGAGATCAAAGTTTCTAACTTGAAAGATGATGTAAATTTTGCAACCAATCTTATTCTCATAACTGAAATTAATGAATTAGAATCTATAGAATCTGATCTTGGGGATATCGAGTCGAATCTGATCTTGATTTACAAAGTTGTCAAGATGATTATGTAGAATCACCAAGGGAACAACTACTAAAACAAATTGAAACAGAATTTTTTTTCCTATGTCTTTCGATTTTCCTTCAATGGTGAATGAGGCAGAGATAGAGCATCATAAGTCAAAAGCGAAAAAGGTTGAAGGCGAAGAATCGGAAGCTTTGATACGTGAATGCGGCTTGAATGAGAAAGTTTTTGAGAGCTCCATGGCAAAAAGTAGTGATGGGTTTGGCAGTCCTATGTCCTATAGAGGAACCGAAAGAGTTGCCGTAATTTGATGAAAATTTGGATTTTTTTCATTCAAACTAAGGATGGTGGGTTCTTGCGCTCTATAAGTCCTTCGCTTTTCAAAGGCTTAAAGAACAGTGGTGGTTTAGTTATGCAAGCTTCAAGTCCTATTGTATTGGCTGCACAAATGGGTTCTGATATTATGGAAATATTGAAGGGTCTGTCCTTCACTGGAATTGAGAAGCTATCAATCTATGCAAGTAAATTTACACCATTGGAAGATGTCATCAGCAAAACAATGCAGCATGTTGCTTGGGAAGCTTCATGGTCTCAAGAATTATGTGACGGGTTTCGCAACTCTTACTGTTTATAGTTCTGCAGGCCACTAGCACTTACCATGCATCATACGTTGAAGTAATTATATGCTAAAATTGCTACATTGACAAGTTACTTAAGTCGTCAAAGTTATTCAATAAACTAAACATGGAAAGACATGATATATGAGCATGACATTTCTGAGATGCTATTCTATGGTCTGCCATATTTCAAGTGTATTACCAAGAAAATTATTTCCAATAATCATAACTCCACCATACAAGCTCTACTTACATGCTTACTAATACCATACATTATTTTATTTTGTCAAACAGACAGCCAAATAGTTCAGTTGTTTATCATTGTACGACATTGAACAACCATCAAAAATAAGACACATGATTGTTTATCACTGTTCTACTATGAACAACCATTGGAAATCAAATACACATGGTTGTTTAAAGCTCAATGAGAAAATTGAATAAGTGTTAATTAACATATAAAAAAATGTATAGAAACTAAAAAAAATACCTTCGCAAGGTTCTGTTCCTGATGTGGCTGCTGTTGCCCTTGATGACGGTAAGTTAAGGGCAGCAAAAGACTGTGTCTTTGACAATGGGTTGGGAATAGTCATCGATATTGCCTTTGATTTATTAGCAACAGACCGTGAATAAGATTGTGAACGAGTGCCTGGTGCCATAACTGTCAAACAACACACACATCCAAATTTTGAATATAATCTATAATAAATTCATTAGTAATTTTCAATTGAAAGCAACTTAAACTAAGTTAAACCACTTAAAATGAAGTACTAAAAGGTTACTGCTTAACGAATTCTCTTTTATGATTCAGACTACAAAATGAAAATGAACGAAAACATAAACAAATATGCAAATATGTTAAACATGCTCGTATCTTGAGTGGTTACAATCTCATCCAACAAGTAGCAATATTTATCATCATCTAATTTAAAACATAAGAAATTTAATATATGTAATTATAACATAAAAATTTCTTTGGTTAATTATTTGTAGTCGGATCTTTAATTAAAATGAGATTTCTTTTTTCTTGCTCAGACAAATCTGATCAAAGGCAGAATTTCTTTAAACATGTGATTTGCAAAATCACCGAGCACAACAGACTGCCAAGCACACATAGTGTTAAAAAGTAACATGTTAAACAAAGAAATATTCAGAGTATGGACTGACTATGCAATCAATGTCATACACCTTCAAATAAGCAATGAATGGACAAAACTAACTGCAAACTCATATGCATAGATTGCTTAGTTAGTTCATACTATTGATCAGTTAAAGCATAAGCAATCAATGGCAAAAACTCCAACAAACTCGGTATCGCTCTACTTACTAACTAAAACTCCTCATAT
Organism: Allium sativum; assembly: GCA_030737875.1. Lineage (NCBI taxonomy): Eukaryota > Viridiplantae > Streptophyta > Magnoliopsida > Asparagales > Amaryllidaceae > Allium > Allium sativum. Next base: position 967,778,772 of record CM060920.1, read on the forward strand.
CAGTAATGTGCATAAGCAAAAATTGATGTATTAAAAAACAAGAAGTAATTAAAAAAAAGTTTGCTGATATAATATCATTAAACATAGAAAGAATATCATAATTTTGACAATACCATAATTCCTAACATGTATTTTTTCTATAATAGGAACTAATGACACATTACATGTGTGAATTCTGTAATTATTTGATTTATTAATCAGGAACCGTTATCATTATCGCTGTCAACAATTTTTGTGAATGCTTTTGGCTGAGTAATCAATAATACAAGGCATCATGAGGTGTATAGTGACAAGATGCAAAACTGAGTTAATTATATACTTACCAACATCAACTTTAGTTTTATTCGAATCTCAATAACCTAAATAAATAAATATTACTGTATCAAACTAGATGCAAAAAGAACATGTAATATTAGTGAAAATGCATTAGTGCAAGCTAAGCAATATAATATACCATACATAGCTGCTAATATTCTTTCACTAGTTATAATAAAATCAATCAAAACTCCAACAATGCAAGAAAAATACTAGGAAAAGACATGAACAAGTAAAACTAATTTTTGTTAATAGATTGTACTACATTCTCATTCATATTAGTTAAAAGTTACTTGGTATACAATCATTCGTCATCACTGTCATCACTTGATAACATTTCCTCCTCTTCACTAAAGTAGTCCATTAATGTATCATCTTCTCCACTAGATTTGTTTTCGTTAACGTGAATATCATCCATTTGACTCATTCCCACATTAGCTTTGATTACATTAGCATCAACTACCTCTGGATCTACATCGTCCCGATTCAATCGAATGTCAAGTGCTTCATCATTTCCACATGAAGTAACTACTTGCTCATTTTCAATAATATCAATAAATGCAAGCTGCTCTTCTTGTTGATATGCCTCACCACGATCTTTAGGATCATGTTCTATTTCAGATACATCATATGTACTTCGCGGTCTTGCCTTCAACACGACATGCCAGTCACCATGCAATTTAGTGTCTTTCACATAAAAGACATGCTCCGCTTGGACAGCAAGCACAAATGGATCATCATTATACCATGTTCGAGAAGTATTAACAACCGTGAAATGGTTATCTATTTGGATGCCTAAATTTTTTGTTCCTTGATCCCACCAGTCACATTTAAAAAGATAAACATGTTTTCCAAATAGATAATCAAATTCTAAAATATCAGTCAAGACACCATAAAAATCAATTTCTTTTGACTTATGCTCTCCTTTTACTACCACACCGCTATTCTGGGTCCGCAAATGTGCCTCATGATCCTTTGTGTGAAACCGAATGCCATTCACGGTGCAAACTCTATATCGTTTCACATGTATATCAGGTCCACATGCTAATGAATATAATTCATCGTTAGCTTTCGAGGATCTTTCATCTCGTAACTTTTCCATCTGCCAACCAGTTATACAAAATAAAGATTAAACAAAATTTCTTCTAAGATATATCATTATTAAACATTATACAAGCACTTACAAGTAGTTCAAACCATACAATAAAATCTTTTTCCTTTTCATTGTGTAAACTATTCGAATTTCGATTGTCATGCTCTAGATTGTATTGTCTGTACAGAAGTAAAAGCTAAGAACATTAGATCGCTTTAAGTGAAACAGTAGGAAAATACAAATCTTACTCAAAGTACGCTGATGTTTCTTCTGAATTGTTCAACACGTAATATCGAGCTTTATCAAAATCCTTGCTTTGAAGCTTGATAATTTTGTATGCTCCAAATGGTCGAACACTTTGTGTGAATTCCTTCAACCCAGTGCATTGTGTTGTCGTACTACCGTCATAATTTCGTTCTTCACGATTAAATCGTGTTTCGATATCTTGAAGATACATAGAGCAAAATGTTAGACATTCTGTGTCTATATACGCTTCTGCTATTGATCCCTTTGGTCGTGCCATGTTACAAACATATCCTTTTAAAGTGTGCAAAAATCTGCTCATATTTTCAGATTTTATAAATAAAAGTAAAATATTATTGAAATTATTAGGTATAATAGCAAAATGAATTACCTTTCAATTGGATACATCCATCGATAATGCACGGGTCCACCAAGTATAGCCTCATTAGGTAAATGAACTGCTAGGTGGACCATTACATCAAAGAATGAGGGTGGAAATATCTGCTCAAGCTTACAAAGTAATATAACAATCTCACTCTCCATTCTTTCCAATACTTCCAGTTTCAATGTCTTCGAGCACAGCTCCTTAAAGAAATTACCCAACTCCATCAATGTTTTTGACACATGATCAGGCAAGAAACCACGCATTATAATTGGGAGAAGACATTGTAAGAATACATGACAATCGTGGCTTTTCATTCCTGATATCTTATAATCTTTTGAGTTCACACACCGAGCAATATTTGATGCATAACCATCGGGAAACTTCACCGATTTCAACCATTCACCCAATGATTGTCTCTCTTTAGATGACAACGTATATGATGCAGGTGGTATGTAAAGTTTGTCACCTTTTGTAGTTGTATGTAACTCATGTCTCAAGTTCATTGCTTCCAGATCAAGTCGAGCTTTCACTGTGTCTTTTGTTTTACCATCTATGTTCCATAATGTTCCAACAACATTTTCACAAATGTTCTTCTCAATATGCATAACATCAAGATTGCGTGTTAGTTTGTTTGTTTTCCAATAAGGTAATTCAAATAATATGCTTACTTTTGTCTAATTGAGCTCATCCTCGGTACGCTTTCTTTTTTTGTTGCTTGGAGCCTTCCCAAATTTTTTTGGTCCGATGTGCTCTAACTGAAACAACACTTGATCCCCAGATAATCTTCTTGGATGCATTCTATTTTCGTTCTTTCCATCAAATAATCTTCTTCCACGGGTTCGCCAAGCATGTTTTTGTGGTAAAAAACGACGATGACCCATATAACATATCTTTCTGCCATTTCTCAAGTACATAGAACACGTATCCTTGTTGCAAATAGGACAAGCCATGAAGCCTTTCGTACTCCATCCAGACAGGTTTCCATATGCAAGAAAGTCATTTATAGTCCATAGTAAAGCTGCATGCAACTTAAAATTTTCTTTTGTTATTGAATCGTAAGTATCCACACCATATTCCCACAGTTCTTTCAGCTCGTCTATTAATGGTCGTAAGTATACGAAATATCATTTCCGGGCTCTTTAGGTCCAGGTATGAGTGGAGACATGAAAATAAATGGCTCTTTCATGCACTTCCAAGGAGGCAAATTATATGGTACGACCATTACAGGCCACATGCTATATGAGCTGCCCATGTCACGGAAAGGGTTAAATCCATCAGTTGCTAAACCAAGGCGAACATTACGTGGATCATTAGAGAACCACTCATGCTCATTATCAAACTCTTCCCAAGCTTTAGAGTCTGCAGGGTGTGTAAATATATTCTCCTTCGAATTACGTTTATCCTTATGCCATCGCATATCTTCTGCAATCATTTTTGATGCAAATAATCGTTGAAGCCTTGGCTTTAGCGGAAAGTATCGAAGAACCTTTCTGGGTATTTTTCTACCTTTTCCTTCGATAACTCTATACCTTGGCTCACTACATATAGGACAATTGACGAGATTCTCGTACTCCTTCCAAAATATGACACAGTCATAAATACATGCATGAATTGGCACATACCCAAGCCCCAAATTTCTCGTTAAGGTCTTCGCTTCATAATATGATTTTGGAAGTGTCTCACCTGTAGGTAGTGCTGCTTTAAACAAATCAAGAGCCATATTAAAAGATTTATTGGTCCAATTGTTGATTATCTTTAGATGAAGCAACTTTACAATGAAGTCCAACTTTGTAAATTTCCTACAACCTGGATAAAGTGGTTGAATGACATCATTCAAAAGATTGTCAAAAGTATTTCTATTTACTTCGCATGCATTAGAACAATTGTCAAATTCTTCCCTTTGCATTACGTTTTCAACATTTGTAAAAGTTGCAGCACGCAATTCTTCGAGCATGTTATGCAATCCAAGAGATTGTTCTTGTTCATCACCAAAATTTTCTTCATCGGAATCATCATCGTCACCATCTTCGGATAGAGTTTCATAATCTTCACCATGATGCACCCATCGATTATAAGTTCTATCTATACCATTGCTCCATAAATGCTCTTCAACTACATCAATATGAAAATAACCTGCTCTATTTTTGCATCTACCACATGGGCACATCACTCTATTCATGCTATCTTTATTATTGTGCGCTATCTCTAAGAATGCTTTAATACCATTTATGTAATTAGGCTAATGTCTATTATGCAAACGGACCCAACTTCTATCCATTTCTGCACAATACAACGAAGTAATGATATTCACATAAAATGGTTATCAAGTAATATTACAAATATAAACATAATTTGAAATTGCAAGATATATTTGATTTCATAATATTACTTGTTTATTTTTATGCATAAGGAAGACAAATTTCAATTCCTATTCGAAAAGAGAAGTATTATTGAGATCAAGTCATGAAAAAAAATTAGATAGTTTACTTGGGAATGAATACGTTGCAAGTTCAAGATATGCAATGTTACCATGTAAATGAGACTAAACAAACACATTTTTATTGCGTTAAATTACTGTTATAGTATGCAAAACAACATAATATAAGGGGAAAAAAAAGTGAACTCAAAAGGTTATTTTTCTTTTTTATTGCTTCAATCATTTTATTTATTCTTGGATTTCAATACATAAGACCCGAACAAAATATGAACAATAATTGAAGATAAAGTGGTTGAAAGGAGATATAACTTATTAGGTCATTTAAATCCCAAATCAATTGTCTTCCTTGATATTTGTCACATACTCATTGTTTAAGTCATGGAAAACATCAGTCTGTGTAGACTGTTTTATAATTCTTATTCTCTTTTAATCTTCTATGTCAACTAACGTTTTTTTTACCGTGTAGTACAGTCATATTAAAATTCGTTGCCAAAATATTTTTTACTTTTTTAAAAAAAAAATTTGAATTTTAAATCGTAGCATTTGAATTTGCATACTTCCATCGCCCGGGCAATACAAAATAATCCTGCTTCGACATCAGCTTAATTCTGTAATTTCTACATAAGAATTCAGGACATATACGAAGCTTCTGAGCTTAAATTGTTAAATTGGTAAACCATCAATGATTAGCTTGCACCTCCAACCTCCTAGCAATCCGTTAAAAACCTCATCACTGTCGCTTAAATGTTGTGTTATATGTATTGTCAGATATTAAATTTTAACTTCATATAGTTCTTAGTCCATACAAAATGCAACTAACATCTTAGACCATAATTTTTTATGTTCTGGTTTGATTTAGATGTCGTGCTATATAATTAGTCTTTTAGTTTCTTCCAAACTGTTTGTGACTAAATATTCTGCTCATTATCAATGCTTATATTTGAAAAATGAACATAAATAATGGATAACATGCACATATACGAGCATTACCCATCCAATTTCAGATGAATTTTTGTGTTCGACCTCAAGATCAACTATATCTTACACCGAAAATGTTGGGTAGAATTAACACACTACTTCAAAATTGTTATATTTCAATCATGGTTCAACATGTAACTTCTATCGCTATTTATACTAATACTCCCTACTATTCTCTTCCTACATCGTGATAAGAAAAGATTTACAACATCCAGTCAATTAAATTATATTGGCAGTGTCTACTTCATGCAACTCAAAAACTTCCTTCAAACCTACTTTTGTACCTTTTTTATATTAAGGTCAGTAAAAACTTCAAATTCATATCTATGTTTTTCCCTTTACTGCTTGCATTGTTCCGTTACCCTTGGTATTCAAATCCAATTGAACTTTCCATTTTGTTTGTTATTAACATCAAATTTAGGTTTTAAAATTTATAACTATCAAGAAAATTATAACTAGTTGTGTTGCGTTTAAAGCATATATAGCCAAACTTTGTAGCTTATCCTTAAAGGAAAATACATATCAACTCGACAGTTAAAATAAAAATACAAATTAACAATGAGAACATATTAATTCCCAAGTTAACTAGAGGTGATGGATCTACTCCTTTCAATTGACTCGCCATTACTGCTATATCCCCTAATGACTCCCCCCATCACTGGTTTCCAATTATATTTGGAAAGATACAAAACTATTGCACCAGTTCTGTTTGACGGGCTCCAAAATTATCTCAAATGATTTCCACTCAGATCAAATGTAACAAAGCCATTTAAATCTCCAATCACTGGTGATATCTCACCATCAAGATGTAACCCAGATATATGGAATGAAATTACAACGGAAGTAACATTATCACAAGTCAGCCCTCTCCAAGAACAGTAGTATAAAGATGAACTTTCCAATTGTTAACCACGTTTCAGAATGATCTTTTAATCTCAACAAAGAGTTCATAGAAAAGCTTTTAAATAAAACATTTCTTGTGAGGTTTTCTAAATTCGGATTTCATATCTAACTAAAACGAAATAGAAGATGAGGGGAATCAAAAATAGCTAAACTCAGAAAAAGAAGAAGCAACGTTCTTACCCAATACTGCTAGGAGACAGCGAAACTCAATCATTTGAGATAGTTGAACCCAATAGCCGTTCCCGATCTAAGAAAATATTTAAAGAAACCTCACGAGCCCTAGAAGAGGAAGAAATCCGAACTGGAGGAAGAAGACGATAAACCCTAATTTCAATATCGTGCGAATGAACGTAATGTAGAGTGAAAGAGGTGGAAGAAATAAAAACTCGGTTGACCGTTTTGTATTTTCGTACAGAAATTTTGATGGCCGAATGCAATTTTATTATCGTGAAAGAATTTGTCCAAAAGTCCTTGCAACAAATGTTTCAAACTTTGCATTTGAGATGTAAATTTTATTATGATTAATATTATAATTAAAAAAAATCAATTTCAATGTTCAAAAATTACAGTTGTTGTATTACTAACTGTAATATGTAAATTATTATCCTATGTCCTTAAAGACCCATATCAAAGTAGTTAAATTAACCTAAACGACCTATTGAATTCTTCTCATTTATTATGTTTTAAAGATAAAATGAGTATTTTGAATACGCAAATTTGTCATTTATCTCATAAATGACATTCTTCACATGTGCCCCTAAGGGCACATGGTAACAAAAACCTTGTAAATTTTATATCATATGTTTTCTTATCAACGCATAATAAGAAGCAATTTTTTATCTCAATAGCATCTAAAATGTCTCATTGATAAACTTATTATTGTTGATTCAAATGACCCATGATACACGTTTTAGCATAATTCTATAATTAACAAATCGTGATATTATATTAATTAAAGTTAAATTAAACTTCGAAAGATGTTGTTAAAAGTTAAACTAATTTAGTATTTCATTAAGTATGATTTTTAATTGTTCATTAGAATAAACTATTTGTATAAAATTTAATTAAGTACATGTGCGATATGAAAAATGCTTGCATTGAGTTTCTCTAAATAAATAATCATATTTAAGGCATTAGTATATAGTGGACAAGTAGTTTGATACTTGATCATAGGAGAGACCATAACACTTGATCATAATACAGACTATTAAAACGGTACAAACCATACATGTATCTAGAATATTTTTCATAATTGAATCATCTAAGTTTCCTGATAATTAAGAGTACAAAAAATGTTTGGTTAGGTGTGAACTTTATGAACGACACATAGATTGATAGAAAATATAAAAAATGAACTATATCATTTCAACTTGCCGCACCTTTTCCACCGCATCTTTTTAACTTTCCGTTAATACATATAAACATAGTTTGCAAGACTGTAATACAAAAATTCAGAATTGACTTTTCCACTACATCTTTTTTTTGTATATTTACTTCATAGTATATTTACAAAAGGTCAAGTTTGTAAATTACAAAGCCTAAATTTTTAAAATTTCACCTAGTATATTTACTGCATTTTCTGCATTAAACTAGACGTACCTCTGGTGCCATCCAATACACACTTCCTTTGCAAGACTTCAGTTCATTGATTTTGGACATCTATAGTTGTTAACATTTTATAATCAACATAAGAAAGAACACAAAAGAATGATGAACTCGCAACATATTATGGAAAAAAAAAATCACACCTATTTAGCCTACCCAAAGTCAGCTACTTTCACAGTTCCATCTACATTAATCAATACGTTGGCACACTTGATATCTCTGGAAATGGAAATATATATGTTATTTATATCATCATCAATAAATAAATGAAAACTTTCAACTTCAACAGTAACAGAGAATTTTGGTAGAAAGTTTTATCAGTTGTCACCTGTGAACTACATCTTGCTCATGTAGATAATTTAGACCCTTTAATATCTGTTTTGTGTATGTAGAAACCTGACTATCGTGAAGATGGTATTTCTGGTACAACGATACTAGAGAATCTTGAGTGACGTACTCAATGAAAAAGAATAATTTTGCATCTTTCTGCACAAATACATCGATGCAAAGATAAGACGTTAATTCAAGGGTGTCTAAATAAACACATGCAAATATCTTTGGCGTTCTTGACATAAAATAATCCACACCGAAGTGCAGATGAATCTAGTAATATTCTTGACATCGGGCGGTGAAATATTGGGGAAGATAAAGAGAAAACTGCCATGTAATGGAGAAGTAGAAAACTTGGGAAGAATTGCCGTACAAGCCAAGTAATGGGAGTAAGCAAAGGAAGGATTGGGGAAGATGAAGAGAAAATTGTTAAGAATAATAGAAAATGGAGATGAAAGCTAAAAGGATTCCAGTTCTTTAGTATTGGGCTGAAATATTCGCTTTCCTTGTTTGCTAATTCACAAGCATCATTGACAAGAATTGCCGGGAGTGGAGTAGTACTGTGATCTTTTGAACGCCTAATTATGTCTGCCTGTTCCATTATCTCAGCAAATGCAGTACAAACAGATGAACGGGTGTATCTACCTTACTTTTATCAACATCAGTCTCTTCTCTCCTGGGACGACGATGCTTATTTGAAACATCTTCCGTTAATACCCTCTCTTTTTTTAATAGAGAGCCACCACTCCTAGCTGCTACTTGTCACCTCTGCGCCAAACCAAACATTTCCACAGTATCTCCATGAAGCTGGTTGCATTGTTGGATCTAGATTAACCCTAGAGGGGATAAATAGGGTTTATCACAGTTTTTAGCTGAATTAAAAATCTAACGGGATATATATAATAAACAGATCATAGAATATAGCAGAAACAGAAATACAGAAAGTAAATGACACAAGATATACCCAGCTTTGGCAAAATCATGTCTATTGCTGCATTCCTAAGGTTTCTACTAGGTGATAGAACAGATCCCGCTTACAAGACAATGTAAACTCGCAGTCCCTGCTCCTGTACTAACCCTACGCTCAAAACCATAGACTGATCGATATCCCCTCGATCAGATTTCCCCTGATTACGACCCCGTAACCAGTAACCTAGATTTTACAGACTCTAGCAATTGTCAGTCAACACCCTGACTGATTCTCCTAGATTTTACAGAATTCTAGAAACTGTTTGAGACAGTTTAAAAACAAAATAGAAAATGCAAAACAAATTAAAAAGAAAAACCCTAGGACATAAATAAATAAAGGGTCATCCCCTTTTCCATTTAGAATCTTGGTCGTCCCTATTTTCTTTATTTGTTAAACCCGATCCTTTGTTTTCTCTCATGAAAAAATGGCGGCTTGCACTAGGGTTTCTATGAATCCCCAAATCGATTTATGTTGTGGTAAATTGCTTATGGAAATGGTTCTCCTCGTCTTCGATGATTACACCGTTGCTTCCTCTGTCTTGCTCGATCGATTTTGGGCGCAGATCAAATCCCTAAAAATTGTGAGCTCTCTAACTTTTTTCTAGGCTTGAATTTGTTGTTATTTTTTGTGGATTCGATCACCTATGTTAGTGATGAATTGGTTGTGTATGTATAGGGTCTTGAAACCCTAAATTAAAAAACTATGATTTCTGTATTTGACTTGCTCTGATTGATTGCGTGTTTCCCCTTTTTGGTTCTCGACTTTGATTAAGTTTTGCTGCGTGTATTTCTTCTTTTGCGCAGATCGATTCTTCAGTTGATTTAATGCCGTGATTGATTTGTGAACCTGGACATGAAATAGGAATCCAATGAATCTGGAATTTTCCCTTGCGTGATTCCTTGATTGATATAGAAATGTTGCAGTGATTCCTCAAATTATTTGTGTCCATTTGTTGCCTTAAACAAGTCGAATTGCCCCATTGAATTCATGCATGATTTCTGGAAAGTATTCAATACGAATTTTCCTTTCTGATATGACCCGATTTATATGAAATTTGTTGTCTTGATGAACTGATAAATTAGTGTATGATACCATGCCATATACGTTCATATACACATCTGGAAATATTTGAAATTTGCCATACATCTCACTCCTGATTTCATGTGATTTGCTTTCCATAATTCTTGCATGATTAACGTTCTCAAACACATGCCGAATATAATAAACGCCATACATTGATTTTTTGATAATCAACATGAATTTGTTTTGCACTCTTCTGGAATCATTAAAACATGATTGCTGAAATGAGCTGATTCATGTATTGACACTACTCTCATGTTTGTAACTTCTTATTTGTATATGCTCTTCACTGTTGGTGCTTGCACTTGTTCTCTCCTCATTGCCGTACACAGTCTTGCTTCATGTTCATTGCTCCTATATGAAACTGTGCATACATATGTGCTGAAATTTATCACCACACATATGTTTTGAATTCTTGGAGACATGCTTTAATTATATCCAGAGTTAATTGTTTTACTGATTTGCATGGACTTGCAATCCCTTGAATATAAACTCTGGCATTTTTAAAAAAATGTGCAGACATGATCCATGAATCTGAACCACTGGCATATGAACTTGGCTTGATCATTTCACTATTTGGCACATGTTTCATTCATGTATTTGAGCTTGAATAGTTTTGTTTGTAAACTCTTTCTGCGTGCGTTGATGCTTGTCTCGACCATGCCTTGTATGCATGTTGCACTGTCTTATATGTTAACCTTGTTTACTGTCTTGATTAAACTGCCATTTGTGTATGCTAAACTCTTAACTTATAGCGCTTATGTATAGAAGCACTATACCACCTTGTACTGCTAGCATGTATATGAAGTTGAGCTGCACCATGCTTGTGTATGACCTGGAAACATGAACTATGCTGCATTGCTTCATTTAAATGAGCTCGACCAACCATTCATTTGCCTGCTGTAGTAAACTGTTGCACTTTTGAGCTCGACCACTTGACCTGAAACTTGGTCTGTTTTGACCACTTCTGCACTTGAACTGCCTGTTCCTGCCATATCACTGCACACCTATTTGTGCACCACTCTTTGTTGTAATATACATGAATATGACCTTCCTTCAACTTGACTGTGAAAACTGGTTTCTTCGAGTGCTGGCTTTGTATTGAGGTCGGCCTTGTGCTCGACCACTTGCATAAAATAAATGTAAAATCAGTGAATGTATATGGATATGAAAATGTAAAATCAGTGATTATATATATATATATATGAGATGTATAGACAGAGTGTTATAGTGAGGAGCTGTGTAACAACAGAATTGTACTGATGTTTGTGTTAAACAAATTTGTTTGAAATAAAATATTATTTTATTGTTGTCAAACAAACTTGTCTATCGTATTCAGTTTATTTACAAGCACAATCTTCTGTGAAAGTATATGAGATGTGAAATATTAGTGAAGTTGTAATGACCCGCATTTTTCGACGATATAATATTTAATTAATTAATTTATTTAAATAGTGGTTTAGAATTCAAATGGTCGTTGAATTAAATAATAGTGAATATTAAATAAAATAATAATTAAATAATATATTTATCTCTGAAATTATCAGAACGGGCTGAAATGGCGATATGGTGTGAACTGGATCATCTGTGATATTTAATTCAGTTTAAAATTGAATTAGAATAACGAATATATTATTTGAACGAAGTCTGAACGTATAATTATATTATAATTATAATCGAGCTCGAAATGGCGCTGTAGTTCGCGATTTGGCAATTTGAACTTCAACTGGATATACAGAAGTCGTTTTAAATTGGATTTCTGTGAAACAAGAAACATTAGGAGCTGGTGAAGTATATTTTTCTAGTGGAAGAGAAAAATCGGGATTTCGTCGTGTAGATTTTGATTTATGTCCAAATCAAATTTTAGAAAAGTCGCTGTGGAATTCCTTTACAATTTATAAATATTTATTTATAGTTTTGAATGGAATTTCATTATAAATCGAATATCGATTTAATCGGGGTTTGAAATATCAAGCTAGAAATCCATATAGGAATATTCTAGAGCTGTATGATATTCTGTTGTGGTTATATACGATAATATTTATTTTTTAATATTAATTTTAATTGTTTTTAAATATATTTATATATTTAAAAGGGTTATTTAGGGCTTTAAAAATAGCCAGTTTTGCAAACGACCTCATAATTCGACGAAACTAATTATGTTGGATCCGAAATGTTAATTTATTTTTAGATTTCAATTTCCGTGATTTTTGAAGTTAGTATGTGGCCGTACGAATTTTTAAAGTGAAAAACAGGCAATATTTTGATGGTTAAAAATACTCTGTGTGAGCATACGAAGTCGGAATTTGACGAAACCAGTTTCGTTGGGTCCGTAATGTTAGACTGTTGCTACATGTCCAGTTTCGTGATTTTTGGGTATCGTATGTGATCACAGGAATTTTAGAGGATGAATACAAATAGTAATTTCTTAAATTTAAATTAAATAATCAATAAAATAGTATTTAAATTTTCCTATAAGTACTCCTTAAAATGTTCTAACCTAATTCTTTCTACTTCTCTGGTCAACGAAGAAGCAGGCCGCCACTTATCCCTTCCAAAACCAATTCCAGATCTTAGAAAAAATCAAAGAAATACAAAACAATTTCTATAAATCATTTACCTTATATATTCGATCTTCCCTAAGTTTTCTCTTCGATCTAAAGTAGTTTTTGAGTGGTTCGAAGTCCATGAAGTTCGCTGGTCTGTAAACCGCGAATATTAGGGTTGAAACCTTCTTGAAATTGGGTTGTTAATTAGGGAATTGGAGAGTGTTCTTGTGTTTATAGGATTGGGAGGGTTTGATTTTTGTTAATTTGGAGAGTTTTCATGTGCAGAGGGTTCAGTGGTTTTCACCAGGATCGCCGGTTTGTGTGCGAGGTCGCGGGGTGCCAGAACAGTGTGAGTTGGAGTTCTTTGGGTGGAAGTGATGGAGATTATGTTTAGAAGCAAAATGGTGTAGTCTGTTTGGTTTTCGGTTGAGAGATGGTGGAGCTATGGAGGAAGGAAGGTGGCGTCCATGGTGTGTTATCAGGAGGCCACGGCAGTGTTTTGGGGAAGAAAGGATTTGCGTCTGGGCTTAGTAGGAGGATAATGGGCCGGAGTAATAAGTTAAGGCCCATCTCTTTATTTAAATTCAAATTTTTTTTATTTAATTAAAATGTATTAACTTATATAAGTCGTAACTTGATCGTACGTGAACGAAATTCTGTGAAACAAGATCCGTTGGGATCGTATGGACGGAAACTACACAATGGAACTGACGGGGAGTCGATTGGAGTCCGTTACAATTTATAACAAAATAAATTGTCCGTCTGAATCAAATCGAGCGATGGTTATCGTTATCAACGATGATCGTCCAATGTGAGTAAAACTCGCCAACTCTGAACAGTTCTATTTTTACAACGTATTCTTAGAACTGATAAGTATCTGTTGATTGCTATGTGTTAACTATTTTGTTGAATTGCTTGTGTATTGGTTGATATTTTAGACAACGATATATTTATATAAATCGTTAATCGAATATTGATTCTGTTCAGCAGAATATTTCATATCGAAATGAAATCGATGTTAATTATGTTATTTAACATCTGTGATGCAGGGAAACAGATCGGAGGAATCCAGCTGGATTCCTCAATATTTTTTTCTTTCTGTTTTTCATATATTGTGTATATGATGTGATATATAATATGTTGTTGATTATATGTGTTTGAATGATATCGATCACCATTGTTTGGTATTTTAGATACCGTAAGAAATACTGGGATGTAGAAAAGGGATATTCAAAGTATATTTTGAAAATAATTTATTTATATAAAATCAATGGATTTTATATATATAAAAGAAAAGGGAATTTGTAAAAGGAAATATATTTGTAAATCAAATATAAAGGAAATATATTTGTAAATCAAATATAGAGGAAATATATTTGTAAATCAAATATAAAGGAAATATATTTGCAAATCAAATATAAAGGAAAATATATTTGTAAAACAAATATAAAGGAAAATATTTGTCAAACAAATAGGAAGAGAAATATATGTAAACAATTTACAAATAGAATAGAGATAAAAAGGAAACATTTGTAGAACATTTACAAATAGATTAAATGGGATTATTTATTTATTTAGGGAACAAATAAAAGTAAAAGGATTTATTTATTTAGGGAAAAAATAAAAGTAAAATGATTTTATTATTTAGGAAATAAATAAAAGAAAAAAATATTTATTTATTTAGGGAACAAATAAAGGAAAAAGGGTTATTTATTTAGGAAATAAATAGAATTAAAAGGAGATATTTATTTGTTAAATAAATAGAATTAAAAGGAGATATTTATTTGTTAAATAAATAGAATAAAAAGGGATATATATTTGATAAATAAATAGAACTAAACCAAAGGAATATTTAGAAAATGAATAGAAAATGGAAATCTGTTTTTAACATATAAATGGAAAAGATTAATTTATAAATAACATTTCATAAATTAAATTAAATATTTATCATTCGATAAATGGAATATATAAGTCTGAACTTATATAGAGGTGAGATATTGGTTTTAACACCGATAGTTTTAAATAGAATGGGTACACAACACTTGTACAAGTGTAGTAACGTTACTAAAGAGAACATTTATAAAGTGAAGAACTGTTACTAAAAGTAAATCTTTATAAATGAATAAACGTTATAAAATAGGAGTTATTCGAATAAGAGAAGTCGATTAGAGTTAGAATTTACCAGTTAGAGTTAAATCCAAGCGAGTTAATCCAATAAAATTAATCCAATAGAGTTAATTGATAAGAGAATTGATAAGAGCTAATTGAATAGAGTAATCGAATATAGTTTATTCGAAGAAAGGTTTTCGAATCTAGATATTCGTTAGATATTCATAAGAGAGATTATCAAATTTAGTTATTCGAAGGGAGGAGTTATCGAATAGAGATTATTCGAAAGAGAATTACGTAAGGAAGTTTGTTAAAAGTTTAAAAGATAAACTTTGACCATTTCGAAGTTAAAATGTTGTTCAATTAAGGTCTGAGAGGTAATTATACCCCAACTTGATTGACTTCCTTCTTAACTAAGGAATGGTAAGGTTTGATCATAAAGGAGTTTTGGAAATGTTTTCCAAATAAGAATCAGAATTATTTTCTGATAATAGAAAAATAAGAATTTAGAATATATGGAAACCGGAGATAAGTAAATTAATGAAATAAATAGATAAATGTTGAATGATTATTGATCGATATAATTTCCTCCTGGAAATAATATCGTTGTTTGCACACCTATTTTTCTTTGATGGTTAAATCACAGACTATCGAAATTTTGACCATTTTAACGTTGTTAATATGGAGAGACCGTTGGATTTTTATCCAAAGAACCACTCTGTATTGGCATAAGCGTTGCGAATCATATATGCCAAAGATAATTGAAGATGGAGTAAAGTGCAAGGGCTGTTGTATAAATCTTAGATAACAGTGCCTAAGATGGATATACTGAATGGTGACTTCGGTTTGTCCAGTCCCAGGACAACTTGTATGGACGAAGGTCTGACAGAGTATATCAAGTAGATCACGTAAGTTGATCATTTCAAACTTATTTACGTAAGTCAATTTGTGATTTGGCGGGTATGACGATATGACATTCTAAGTGAATGGAGATGTGACATGTAAAAGATAAGTGTAGCTTCTAGGCCCACATCCGGTAAATGACAGAAATCGGGCAGGTTGCATGGCTATGTAAGTCGCACCTATTAGGGTGTATAATCACTTGATCTAGAGTTTCATTTACTTCTAAAAATCTATTGTTGATGTTGTCCCATTCGAGAAACGGTTGCTGATCCCAACCGTTGGTGATATACATTCGATACACTTAAGTGAAATGAGTGGTCGATCATGTGTGGCCGGGTTGCAAGATGTTCTTGTTGAACCCAGTGTATTCCTCTCTAGAGGTACACTAGCGAAAGGTGGTTCCATACCTTGTCATAATTGGAAATCCATTACCCAATACGTGCTTGCGGTTTTGATTGTATACTATATATGTAGAACGTGAGATGAAAACGTTTCTGCTAGATGATTATTATATTGTGGTTGATAGACATTATTATAATATCAAAAGGTTTTTGATATAAAGATATTTCGGCTTCTCATAAGGGAAAAACCCGTTCCGTTATACGGCGTGGTCTTATAAGATATCGTTTACTTGTTCAACTGTTTAAAACTGTTTTACTCACACCAGTCCCATGACTGACCCAGAGTTTATTTTGTTTTGTTTTCCCTAAACTCTTGGGTGCCTAAATTTGTACGGGCAGTCAAGCAGTCGGGATTTTACAGATGCACTTGGAGAGCTTGGAGCAGGAGGCTTCAGGATTATATAGCTATTATTTATTTCCGCTATTGTTGTAAGTATTGTACTCTGAAATGTTATTGTATACATACACTGTTTGTATTTCAAAAGATATGTTATATTTTATTCGTTCCGCTGTGAGATTCGTGTTTACTCTGATGATGATGTTCTTCTTCTTCTTCTTCTATTTTATAAGTTCTATCTTATCTATTCCCACCCTCTAACCTCTTTCATTAACTACCGGGTTTTTCGATGTTTGGTTAGTCGTCATTGAGTTTATGTCGATAACCAAAGTCGCTAAAAACCGGTTCGTTACAGTTGGTATCAGAGCAAAGGTTAAGTATTTCCTTGGCTCTGTGGCGTGACTCAGTAGAGATAGGGTTAGTAATGCCCTAGATTGAGTTGAGTGTATATATACGAGAGAGCGTATTTGTTATTTGATATAAAAATGGTTTTATATTGGGGAGATTCATTGGTTGAGTTGTTTATGGGTTCTGGTCGATCAGTTTGATCCACTGTATCGGTAGGAGTTTCTAAACACTCGAATACAATGAGCCGTCATGGTATGTTTTGAAAAGAGGGTAAACAAAATAATTTTACCCAAATTATATTTTGATATAAAGGATTTATATAGGTTGTTGTTATAATCGAGTAAGATTATAAAAAGTGAAATGGTTACGTATATAACCAAATAACATTCGTATAAGTGTTACGAAATGAATTAAATCTGAATTTGAATCAGAATTGAAATTAAAACCCTGGAAATTTGGAACAGAGTTTGTAAATAGACTTGGATTAAATATATGTAAATTTTAAGATCCTGGGAGATTTTAAATTGTATTCCAAGCATTTGTGAATGATAGTTTCAACTGATTTCAAAATAAAAGTGTTTAAGAATGATTTTGAAAGTGATATAGTATTGAACTCACTTCGATAACTGGAAAATAATTCTGATAATGACTACAGCATAATCAGTGTTCATTTTCGAGTTGTAAGTGACGGATTACTACCGAAAAGGTTTTGTTTTTGAATTTGTTTGAGAGAAACAAGTTGTTTGAGATTCAAAAAGGATTGTTTGATTTTGGGAAAATCCAAGGTGTTTAAAACTCCCAGGAAAAAAGTGTTTGGATTAAAACCAAATTGAATTAGAATTTGTAATAGAAAATTGGAATTAAAGTAAAGCCAGTTAAGTGGTAACTGAAAGTGAATTCGAATGATATCGAGACAAATTGTATTTGGGAAATTCGAATTTAAAGTGTAATTTGATAACCAAGTTAAGAGTTGGGAATCGAGAATGAAACTCGAGTTTGAAATGATATTTGACTTGGATATAAACGAATGGTTGTGCTGGAGATAAAAGTGATTTTAGAATTTGATTGGGATAACTTTAGTATATGCTGAGTTGATAGCATATGAAAGTGATATAGTTGATATGCCCGACAAAAAGGTACGAGTTTATATTTGATATAAGCATGAGATTTATGAGCCGAATTGGCAAGCCACTTGGCTGTTTGATTTTATTTTGGGTTGGAGATGGCCCAGGGAGGCGAATTGGAGTTTGAGTTATTGACCAGTACAAAGGAGGTGCTGGCGAAATTTTTCAAAAAGTTAAGGTGTTAGAAAATTTTCAGGATTTTTGAAAATTTTCGTTGATAAGAATAAATTAATATTTTAATTAAAGTTAAATCATTTCAGTGAAACTGAAGTTGATAAGTGAACAAATAAGTCTGGCCAGTAGATAGGGTTTGTTTTCTACCTTAGCAATTTCGAGGATGAAATTATTTTAAGTGGGGAAGAATGTAATGACCCGCATTTTTTGACGATATAATATTTAATTTATTTAATTATTTAAATAGTGGTTTAGAATTCAAATGGTCGTTGAATTAAATAATAGTGAATATTTAATTAAAATAATAATTAAATAATATATTTAACTATGAAATAATCAGAACGGGCTGAAATGGCGATATGGTGTGAACTGGATCATCTATGATATTTAATTCAGTTTAAAATTGAATTAGAATAACGAATATATTATTTGACCGAAGTTTGGACATATAATTATATTATAATTATAATCCAGCTCGAAATGGCACTGCAGTTCACGATTTGGCGATTTGAACTTCAACTGGATATACAGAAGCCATTTTAAATCAGATTTCTGTGAAACAAGAAACGTTAGGAGCTGGTGAAGTATATTTTTCTAGTGGAAGAGAAAAATCGGGATTTCGTCATGTAGATTTTGATTTATGTCCAAATCAAATTTTAGAAAAGTCGCTGTGGAATTCCTTTATAATTTATAAATATTTATTTATACTTTTAATAGGAATTTCATTATAAATCGAATATCAATTTAATCGATATTTGAAATATCAAGCTAGAAATCCATATAGGAATATTCTAGAGCTGTATGATATTCTGTTGTGGATATATACGATAATATTCAATTTTAAATATTAAATTTAATCGTTTTTAAATATATTTATATATTTAAAAGGGTTATTTAGGGCTTTAAAAATAGCCAGTTTTGCAAACGACCTCAAAATTCGACAAAACTAATTTTGTTGGATCTGAAATGTTAAATTATAATTCGATTTCAATTTCCGTGATTTTTGAAGTCAATATGTGGTCGTACGAATTTTTAGAGTGAAAAACAGTCAGTATTTTGATGGTTAAAAATACGCTGTGTGAGCATACGAAGTCGGAATTCAACGAAACCAGTTTCGTTGGGTCTGTAATGTCAGACTGTAGCTGTATGTCCAGTTTTGTGATTTTTGGGTATCGTATGTGATCATAGGAATTTTAGAGGATGAATACAAATAGTAATTTCTTAAATTTAAATTAAATAATCAATAAAATAGTATTTAAATTGTGAATATTAGGCTCACATCCCTATTTTGAAACTTAATTAGGCTCACATCCGGTCATAAACTTATTGTAAATTAGGTCCCTATTTTCTGAAAAGTCATCAAAAAATATTAAAAAAATATAAAAAAATCACATAAATTCGTATTTAAATAAAACATGTAAACACTAAAAAATTCAGAACAAAAAACCATCAACGAAGGCGTCAAAAATCAAAAAAACCAAAAAAAAAAACGAAATTTCCAGTTAAATGCATAATAATATGCACATATATCACTTTCCTGCATACATCCGTGCATATTTTTCACTACATACATCTTCGTTGATTTTTATTCATGCAAATAAATGCATACATGTGCGCAAAAATTTCAAATACTTGCATAAATTTGTGCAGGTTTATTTTCAGATTTTAATCTGAAAACAGCTTACAGAAAAGTTGCATACATATATGCAATTATCAGTAATAATTGCATAAATCTATGCAACTATTTTTTTTCGATTTCCGTAGATTCCTGACATTATTTCCATATTTTAGAATTTTTTTTTATGAACGTACGCACATTTTTTTAAAAAAAATACAAAAAGGCGGAAAAAATAAAATAGCGGGCGGGTTTAAAAATTTTCAGAACTTTGTTTTTTTTATAAATTAGGTCCCTACTTTTTATCCTATAAAAATGTTTCACACATGTGTGCATTTTTTTGAGAAATTTGCACATTTGGATGCAAATAAAAATGAACTGAAAAATTATGTTAAATCTATCCGCTGGAAGAACTGCAATAATTGCATATATGCATGCAATAAAATCAAAAAGGTGCATAATATTATGCATTTAACTGCTGTTTTTTCTGTTTTTTTGCTGTTTTCTTCTTTCTGACATTATTTTTGTTGTTTTTTGAACTGATTTTTTTATAATGCATAATATATTTTATTACTAATTTACGAATTTTTTTTATTTTTTTTAATTATTATTTTATAAGTTTTGAAAACAGGGACCTAATTTACAATAAGTTTATGACCGGGTTTTTTTTTTATATTTTGAAACTTAATAGGGACCTCTAAAAAACGCACCCATTTAAATTTTCCTATAAGTATTCCTTAAAATGTTCTAACCTAATTCTTTCTACTTCTCTGGTCAACGAAGAAGTAGGCCGCCACTTATCCCTTCCAAAACCAATTCGAGATCTTAGAAAAAATCAAGAAATACAAAACAATTTCTATAAATCGTTCCCTTATATATTCGATCTTCCCTGAGTTTTATCTTCAATCTAAACTAATTTTTGAGTGGTTCGAAGTCCATGAAGTTCGCTGGTCTGTAAACCGCGAATATTAGGGTTGAAACATTCTTGAAATTGGGTTGTTAATTTGGAAATTGGAGAGCATAGTTGTGTTTATAGGATTGAGATGGTTTGATTTTTGTTAATTTGGAGAGTTTTCATGTGCAAAGGGTTCGGTGGTTTTCACCAGGATCGCCGGTTTGTGTGCGAGGTCGCAGGGTGCCAGAACAGTGCGAGTTGGAGTTCTTTGGGTGGAAGTGATGGAGATTTTGTTTAGAAGCAAAATGGTGTAGTCTGTTTGATTTTCGGTTGAGAGATGGTGGAGCTATGGAGGAAGGAAGGTGGCGTCCATGGTGTGTTATCAGGAGGAGGCCACGGTAGTGTTTTGGGGAAGAAAGGATTTGTGTCTGGGCTTGGTAGGAGGATATTGGGCCGGAGTAATAAGTTAAGGCCCATCTCTTTATTTAAATTCAAGCTTTTTTTATTTAATTAAAATGTATTAACTTATATAAGTCGTAACTTGATCGTACGTAAACGAAATTCTGCGAAACAAGATCCGTTGGGATCGTATGGACGGACACTACACAATGGAACTAACAGCGAGTCGATTGGAGTCCGTTACAATTTATAGCAAAATAAATTGTCTGTTCGAATCAAATCGAGTGATGATTATCGTTATCAACGATGATCGTCCAATGTGAGTAAAACTCGCCAACTCTGAACAGTTCTATTTTTACAACGTATTCTTAGAAATGGTAAGTATCTGTTGATTGCTATGTGTTAACTATTTGGTTGAATTGATTGTGTATTGGTTGATATTTTAAATAATGATACATTTATACAAATCATTAATCGAATATTGATTCTGTTAAGCAGAATATTTCATATCGAAATGAAATCGATGTTAATTATGTTGTTTAACATCTGTGATGCAGGGAAACAGATCGGAGGAATCCAACTGGATTCCTCAATATTTTTTTTTTGTTTTTCATATATTGTGTATATGATGTGATATATAATCTGTTGTTGATTATATGTGTTTGAATGATATCGATCACCATTGTTGGGTATTTTAAATACCATAAGAAATACTGGGATGTAGAAAAGGGATTTTCAAAGTATATTTTGAAAATAATTTATTTATATAAAATCAATGGATTTTATATATATATAAGAAAAGGGAATTTATAAAAGGAAATATATTTGTAAATCAAATATAAAGGAAATATATTTGTAAATCAAATATAGAGGAAATATATTTGTAAATCAAATATAGAGGAAACATATTTGTAAATCAAATATAAAGGAAAATGTATTTGTAAAACAAATATAAAGGAAAATATTTTTCAAACAAATAGAAAGAGAAATATTTGTAAACCATTTACAAATAGAATAGAGATAAAAAGGAAATATTTGTAGAACATTTACAAATAGATTAAATGGGATTATTTATTTATTTAGGGAATAAATAAAAGTAAAAGGATTTATTTATTTTGGGAATAAATAAAAGTAAAAGGATTTTATTTATTTAGGGAATAAATAAAAGAAAAAAAGATTTATTTATTTAGGGAATAAATAAAGGAAAAAGGGTTATTTATTTAGGAAATAAATAGAATTAAAAGGAGATATTTGTTTGTTAAATAAATGGAATTAAAAGGAGATATTTATTTGTTAAATAAATAGAATAAAAAGGGATATATTTTGATAAATAAATAGAACTAAATCAAAGGAATATTTAGAAATTGGAAATCTGTTTTTAACAGATAAATGGAAAAGATTAATTTATAAATAACAGTTTATAAATTAAATATTTATCATTCGATAAATGGAATATATAAGTATGAACTTATATAGAGGTGAGATATTGGTTTTAACACCAATAGTTTTAAACAGAATGGGTATACAACACTTGTATAAGTGAAGTAACGTTACTAAAGAGAACATTTATAAAGTGAAGAACCGTTACTAAAAGTAAATCTTTATAAATGAATAAACGTTATCAAATAGGTGTTATTCGAATAAGAGAAGTCGATTAGAGTTAGAATTTACTAGTTAGAGTTAAATCCAAGCGAGTTAATCCAATAGAATTAATCCAATATAGTTAATTGATAAGAGAATTGATAAGAGCTAATTGAATAGAGTAATCGAATATAGTTTATTCGAAGAAAGGTTTTCGAATCTAGATATTCGTTAGATATTCGTAAGAGAGATTATCGAATTTAGTTATTCGAAGGGAGGAGTTATCGAATAGAGATTATTCGAAAGAGAATTACGTAAGGAAGTTTGTTAAAAGTTTAAAAGATAAACATTGACCATTTCGAAGTTAAAACGTTGTTCAGTTAAGGTCTGAGAGGTAATTATAACCCAACTTGATTGACTTCCTTCTTAACTAAGGAATGCTAAGGTTTGATCATAAAGGAGTTTTGGAAATGTTTTCCAAATAAGAATCAGAATTATTTTCTGATAATAGAAAAATAAGAATTTAGAATATATGGAAACACGAGATAAGTAAATTAATGAAATAAAGAGATAAATGTTAAATGATGATTGATCGATATAATTTCCTCCTGGAAATAATATCGTTGTTTGCACACCTGTTTTTCTTTGATGGTTAAATCACAGACTATCGAAGTTTTGACCATTTTAACGTTGTTAATATGGAGAGACCGGTTGGATTTTTATCCAAAGAACCACTTTGTATTGGCATAAGCGTTGCGAATCATATATGCCAAAGATAATTGAAGACGGAGTAAAGTGCAAGGGCTGTTGTATAAATCTTAGATAACAGTGCCTAAGATGGAGATACTGAATAGTGCCTTCGGTTTGTCCAGTCCGAGGACAACTTGTATGGGCGAAGGTCTGATAGAGTATATCTAGTAGATCACGCAAGTTGATCGTTTCAAACGTATTTACGTTGGTGGCGGACGAATTCGTTTCTCTTAGCTTTATACCTGTGGTATTTTTGGATAAGTCAATTTGTGATTTGGCGAGTATGACGATGTGACATTCTAAGTGAATGGATATGTGACATGTAAAAGATAAGCGTAGCTTCGAGCCTCACATCCGGTAAATGACAGAAATCAGGTAGGTAGCATGGCTATGTAGGTCGCACCTATTAGGGTGTATAATCACCTGATCTAGAGTTTCATTTACTTATAAAAATCTATTGTTGATGCTGTCCCATTCGGGAAATGGTTGCTGATCCCAACCGTTGGTCATATACATTCGATACACTCAAGCGAAATGAGTGGTCGGTCATGTGTGGCCGGGTTGCAAGATGTTCTTGTTGAACCCAGTGTATTCCTCTCTAGAGGTACACTAGCAAAAGGTGGTTCCATACCTTGTCATAGTTGGAAATCCATTACCCAATACGTGCTTGCGGTTTTGATTGTATACTATATATGTAGAACGTGAGATGAAAACGTTTCTGCTAGATGATTATTATATTGTGGTTGATGTAACACCCCACCTCCGCCAGGGTCACTCTTGCAAGTACACTAGCTTTGAAGGGGTGTTGGACAAGGTAATCATGCATGAAGAAATCACAAGACAGAAAACAGAGTAAATAAAGCAGCGGATAAAACTACCATTTCAAAACCATATTCAAGTTACACCAAAGTACTTAGTCATTATTTTCCAAATAAAGCAAGTCTAGAAACATAAACTGAAAACTGAAAATAACATAAAGCAAACTATCCCCAAAGTAGACGTGGTAAAGCCATAGCGAGCTCAAGTCCAAACCGTACATGAGCTATCAAGAAAGCAAGCTAAAGATCCAAGCTAAGTGCTAGTGTTCCCACCCTGAGAACCTGGGGGGAGGGGGGGACGGAAGAAAAGAAGCGAAAGAAAACGGGTCAGTCAAAAAGACCGGTAAGTCCTACCTACTATTAGTATAAAAACTAATAAAGTTAACTAGACATGAGAAACTGAAATGAAACACAAAGATGGTAACTAACTGGCATGATGAATAGTTAACAAGATGGATCAAGTGTGGCATCGCATATACAAGGTTAAGTTGTTGCACCAAGTGTACTAGTATTCTAACCCATGTCAAGTATAAACAAGAAATGATCCCTTGGCACAATCTTGGCCCAATATCATGAAATGACCCAAGTCAAGGTCGAACTACACGGTCTAGTCGATCGGCTCCCTATAAGCCTAACTCGTCAAGTGTCAGTGTCATACGGCCCAATCACGAAATGTAGCCAACTGTGTTAGGTCCACCCTAGGGTGTATCAAGCCCTAGGGTGCCAACCACGGACACAAATCGAGCACGCACAGTTTAAACCTACTGGTGCCCGTGTCTGCTTTTTAATCTCCGGACTATGTGCACGACCATAGTCCGCCTGAACCTACACCGGCGCACCTACTCAGCCGTCATTTTGGTCGCTTACATGTCAGCCCAGTAATCGTGCCGCACCCTAGCCTAGTCCCTAGGGTATCATGATACAACCAAGAGGGTTACTGGTGAAAAGGACCACGTAACTAGGCTTTCTAACGGGTTAAGCGTGGTTAACCCTATCCAATCAAGTATCAAGTTGGTTAAGTGTACCCAAGGTTCATGACTTAACCCTATCAACCCATCGTGTTTAATTGGTTAAGTATTCAAGTGGTCCATGACTTAACCCTATCATGTGGCATTAATTAATTTAATGCACCCAACCTCTCACATTAGACCTTGTTGTGGTTACTAGTTAAGCCGGGCGGGTCCGGATAGCTTTACACCACAACTTAGTCTAACCTCGGGTTTTAAGCGCGACATGACCAACTACTCACATTGGGTCCTATTGTTTGTAGCTACTAGTTAGGCCGGTCGGTTCCGGGTAGATTTATGCTACAAACTCAACCCAACCTTGAGTTGGCCACTTTCATGTTTTCTACATGTCATGTCCATGTTCATGTTTTTCAAGCATAATCACATGTCATATTTCAAAACCATGTTTTTATGTCATTAAAGTTACCTAACTACCCATACGCATTCCCATCGCATGTACGTTTCATCACAACACAAAATGGATTAAAAGAGGGAACTTAGAAGCATGACAAAAATGGGCATAAGGTGATAGGATTTGGCCACAAGTTAAACATGGTGGCACATGAGGCAAAATGTGTTCATTAATCTTGCATATTACATTACAAACCTCAAAACATGCATGACATCAAACTTAGCAAATAGGTGATACATGGTCGTAGATGGCATAGGATGATAACTAGTGATTCGCATATAACATCATATGCAAGTTAATATAAAGGTTATGAGAGTTTCTATGTTGCATTATGCAACATTTCCAAACAAAGCTCATAGCTTTCAATCCACAAAGTCAAGGTGATAGCTTTACAAACATACATAGAACAAATCTATGCATAACATGATAGATTCAAAGCACAAATCATACTTAGGCCCAAACTCAAACTTGCAACATGTCATATTTAACTTCATAGTTTAAATCTAAGAGTGGAATAGGGCTTACAATGCTATGAAGACTATAAAATAAAACAAGATTGAGACGAAGCCACACAAGCAACACTAAAAACCCCAAAATGACAAGCTCCTCATAAAACCCTTGATAAATAAGAAGAAGATCCTTGCTTTGGTGAAGAAAGATTGAACTTTAGCCTTGAATCAAACTTAGAAACTCTCAAACAAGCTTAGAAACTCTCATATGAATGAAGATGGAGATTATGACAAGAGGGTGGAGGCCATGATCAAGAGGGATTTTGGCATAACCTAGTTGTAGGATCAATTTGTGAGGGTTTAGGCTAGGTTTAGGGGTGTTTTTATAGAGGATTAGGTTAGTTTAGGCCATAGGATTAACCCTAATTCAGATCTGAGCCATCCAATCACGTCACTAGCCAACAAAACGAGACCAAGAGCCAAAGCAGGTGCACCAGGCCAAACTGGCCTAACCCGCCAAGTCGACAGGGTTGTAGACTGCCCAGTCGACACCAACTTGGGGGTGTCGACTCCCAAGTCGACTTGGGGCTGGGCGGGAAATTTTTCCGCCCTGCCTTGTTGGCTCCAGATTTGATTTTCGAACTGAATTTCGAACTTGGATTTTCTGAAAACTTCTATGGGCCATAACTGGGTCATATGGACTCCGATTTTTGAAAACTCGGACTCTATTTCACGTATTTTTCTGAGACGAACGCAATGGCACAGCCCGTTTCCCTTGATTCAGATTTTAACATTTAATTCTGCCTTGATTTACGTTATAACATGTTATTCAAAATACGGGTTGTTACATTCTCCCCTCCTTAAAGGATTTCGTCCCCGAAATATCTAAGTTAGGAAGAACGTATCCTACCATCCATCATCCATCTACTCAAAACATTATCCACGTGCAGTCATTGTCCTTAAAAGATTCTAAATGTTGTATGAACATATGCAAAAGGTGTGTGTACATGTACTTATCTAGTGCGAAAATCAGACGGTTACTGATTCAGTAAACCTCCTTAATGCAAAGTATGTTAGTGAAATGAGTCCATATGTATGCAAATTCCTAACATAATTCATAATATCTACATGAGTGCACATAACATTCATCCATATGCAACATCCACATGATAGCATAACAAGTTTCATCCATGAATAAGTATAAGCACTCATGCGTATGCAATATGAAAGTGTGTGAGCCGATCTTAGTGCCTAATGTGTATCATGCATCCACGAGTATCCACTTGCAAACACTTACAACCACTTGCAACCATCAAGCATAACATGTTTCAAATACATGTTTCATCCAAAGGGTTTCTACCTAAGGTTCTCATGACAAGATTAACGAAATAACAAAATAAACAAGATAAACATGGATAGCGAAAGAAAGATATGATAACTAGGAAAAGAGATCGAGAATGTACCCTCAAAAATAAATGGATAAAGCCCACGCATCCTCTCCTCGGTTTCCCAAGTTGCGTCTTCTTCGGCTTCACTCCACTGAACCTTTACTAACTTGACTTCTCGATTCCTTAGCTTCTTGATCTCCGTTCCCAAGGTACGAATCGGAGCTCTCCTCAAGGTTGCTTCTTTCTCTACCTCCATGTCTTCAAGAATGCTAGGCTCAACCACCTCGGCTGACTCATGTAGGAACTTTCGGAGATGCGAGACATGAAAGACATTGTGAACTCCGGCCAGCTTCTCGGGCAATTCCACCTTATAAGCCATCTTCCCAATCCTCTCTATGATAGGGAAAGGTCCTACGAACCTTGGTGCCATCTTCCCAACTGCTCCAAAACGAACCACATTTCGTAAAGGAGAAACCTTCACGAAAACCATGTCTCTAACTTCGAATTCTAAATCTGTCCTTCGCTTGTCTGCATAAGATTTCTGTCTGTCTTGGGCCGCCTTCATCCGTCTTCGAATCAACTCTACCCTCTCGGATGTGTCCCTTATCATGTCGGGCCCAAGTATAAGCTCATCTATCGTCTCCCACCAACATGTTGGTGACTTGCACGGCCTCCCATACAAAGCTTCGAATGGTGCCATCCCTATGCTTGCCTGATAGCTATTATTATAAGCAAACTCCACAAGAGGAAGATGATCTTCCCAAGTACCACCAAAGTCAAGAATGCATAGCCTCAACAAATCTTCTAGTACCCTATTCACCCTTTCTGTCTGACCATCTGTCTGTGGGTGATAGGCTGTACTTAGATTCAATCGCGTACCCATCACTTCTTGCAAACTATTTCAGAACTGGCTAGTGAAGATTGGGTCACGATCGCTAACTATGCTAGAAGGAACTCCATGCAATCGCACTATCTCTCGAAGATAAACAGATGCTAGCCATGATGCGGTCCTCTTGCTCTTCACCGGAATAAAGTGAGCACTCTTCGTAAGTCTATCAACTATGACCCATATGCTCGTATTTCCCTTCCTTGACCTAGGCAATCCATCCACAAAATCATAGAAATACTTTCACACTTCCATTGCGGGACCTCCAATGGATGTAATAGCCCACCGGGTTTCTTCGACTCGGCTTTCACTTGTTGGCACACCATGCACTTTGAAACATACTCGGCCACATCCTTCTTCATACGAGCCCAAAAGAAAATGTGCTTCATATCCCTATACATCTTATCCCCTCCAGGATGAGTGATGCGCTTCTTCGAGAACTTTATTCACTAAGTCTCCCACTTGTGGAACACATAGTCTTCCATCATGCCTTAGCCACCCCTTGTCATCAATAGCATATCTAGCGAGGTGACTTGACGTCTCACCACGAATCAACTTGTCCATGATCTCGACTATCTGTGGGTCTTCCTTCTGCGAAGTCCCAACTTGATCAAGAAGTGTAGGTCTAAGCTCAAGAGATGCTAACGTGCCAGTCATCGACTCAACAGCAAGCGTAAAATCAAAGGTTGCTAAGAACTCTAAATTCTTCATCTCAACAAACAAAGGGCTCAAAGTCAACCTTTTCCTACTTAGCGCATCCACCACAACATCACCCTTGCCAGGGGTATAAGCTATATCAAAGTCGTAAGATGCCAAGAATTCCATCCACCTTTGCTGCCTTAGATTCAAATCCTTTTGCGAAAAGAGGTACTTCAGAGACTTATGATCAGTATATAACTCGAACCTTTCGCCTAGAAGATAATGGCGCCACGATTTAAGTGCAAAGACGATCGCAGCCAACTCTAAATCATGCGTGGGATAGTTCTTCTCATGAACTTTAAGTTGCCTACCCCCATAACATATCACTCTTCCTTCTTGCATCAAGACAACGCCTAATCCCGTGCCACATGCATCGGTGTACACGGTAAACATCTTACCCCCATCGAGTAATGCTAGAACTGGAGCTGTGGTGAGGGCTCTCTTAAGTCTTTGAAAAGCAAGCTCACACTCTAAGTCCCATGTAAAGACTAAGTTCTTCTTCGTTAACTTGGTAAGAGGAGCTGAAATCTTAGCGAAGTCCTTAATGAACTTCCTATAGTAGCCTGCCAGACCGAGAAAGCTTCTTACTTCGGTTGCATTCTTAGGAGTCTTCCATTCTTGAACCGCAATCACTTTCGCAGTATCCACAGCTATGCCTTGCTTAGAAACTATATGTCCAAGAAACCGAACTTCCCTTCTTCAAAAATGGCATTTGGAGAACTTGGCTTTCAACTGATGAGCTCTAAGCGTATCCATCACTTCCTTGAGATGTCTAGCATGTTCTTCCTCGTCCTTTGAGAAGATCATAATATCATCCACGAAAACAACCACAAACTTGTTAAGGAACTCCCTGAACACCCTACTCATCAAATCAAAAAAGTAGGCGGGTGCATTAGTCAAACCGAATGGCATGACGAGCCATTCAAAGAATCCATCTGGAGTCCTAAACGCAGTCTTGTCAATACTATCCTCGGCCACTCTAAGCTGATGGAATCCGGTGGCTAGATCGAGTTGAGAGAAAACAGAAGCACCAACAAGCTGGTCAAAAAGATCATCAATTCTCGGTAGCGGGTGCCTATTCTTCTTTGTCATCTTGTTCAACTCACGATAATCAACACATAGACGAAGCGAACCATCCTCCTTAGTAGCGAATACCACAGGAGCACCCCATTCAAAAATGCTTCGCCTAATGAGATTCTTCTCAAGCAACTCCTTGATTTGCTTACTAAGCTCTTTTCTTTCTCGCGGGGCCATGTGCCTAATGGGCAATGAAACTGGCTTGGCATTATCAACAAGATAAATGCGGAAATCTATCTCTCGTTTAGGGGTTAACCCCTTCACCTCATCAAAAACATCAGGATATTCTCGGACCACCATTACAGAATGCAAATCATCGATGGACGAGTCAAGAGATTCAAGATAACATAACATGACAGGATCCATAGGGTTACAAGAAATTTCTAGGGTATTACCGAGGCGAGTCATGAGCCTCACCACCCTATGCTCACAATCAAGAATGGCTCCATAACGGGACAACCAATCCATGCCTAAAATCAACCCATATCCCAAAAACCCGAGAACATAAGCATTACACATGAATTCTAAGGTCAAGATAGAAATCTTCAAATCCACACAAATCATAGATAAATGGGCGGAACCCCCAATTGGATTTGAAACACTGACGGGATCCTCAACTAGACTAGTACTTAGGTGCAACTTTTCAACAAGATCAGAAGAAATAAACTATGCGATGCGCCAGAATCAAATAAGGTGCGAACAGGAAAATCAGAAATGTAAACAAGGCTTTCTACAGAAATATTACCTCGATCAAGAACTGGAGCGGTGTTGAGAGCATACACTTGCCCTCCAGAAGGTCCTGCTCGCTGAGTCTGTCCTTGCCCCTGTCCTTGCTTCTTAGGGCAATCCTTGCTGTAGTGTGCAGTCTCTCCACAAAGAAAGCACTCGCCCTACTTCCTCTTCTTCTTCTTCCTACAGTCTTTGGCCAAGTGCCCAGTGATCCCATAGTAGTTGCATTTCCTTGTCTCCTTTGCCTTGTTGTTGTTGTTGTTGCCCTTGTTACCCTTCTTGTTGTTCTTGTTGTTCTGGTTGCTCTGATTGCTCTGATTGCCTCCCCACTTGGAGTCTCCCTTCTTGGTTTGAGTCTCATTACCCTTGACTTCTTTCTTGCCACTCTTATCATCCCCTTGAAGCAATGCCATATCCACTAAGCTTTCAAAAGTGGCCCCCATGGGTATATGAGACATGGCCAAACCTTGCAATGGCTCATTCAATCCTCGAGCAAAGCGTAGAGCCTTCTTCTGAGCCGTATTAACCATGTCTAAACCAAATCGAGCAAGATGATTTATATTATTCACATACTCCTTAACAGTCATGTCCCCTTGCTTCAAAGATATAAACCTCTCCATTTGCAGATTTTCTTCAACAGATGATAGAAACTTAAGCCCAAACCTCGTCCTAAAGTCGGCCCAAGTCTCTATAGGCCTAGTTGCGGTGGTGACTTCCCACCAATAAGCGGCTTCCTCTTTCAATAGCCATACCGCCAACAGAACTTTCCTTTGGTCATCTATACCAAAGATAGCAAAAAGGTCTTCAGTTTCCTTCAACCAGTTTCTGGCCTCAACAAAAGTCTCCGTCCCGATAAAATTCTTTCCACCCATCGCCTTAAAGTCCTTGCAAATCTTCGCAAAATCCGCTTGTGGAGGCTGTGGAGGAGGAGGAACCTCTGCTACGGGAGGAGGATGAGGAGGAAAGTCTGCAGGGCCCGCGCCATTGGCCCTAGCCTCCAAGAACCTACGGAACCATCCGGGTATGGGTACTCCCTCGGGAAGGTTAAGATCGGCCATGCTGAAAAAGGAAAAGGAAAAGATAGATTCAGAACGAGGAAACAAAGGATAGTGCTAATGGCTCTTGGGGAATAGCCTTTTAAAACTAGACTTTTTCTTTGGAAAAATACTTCTTTATAATCGGTTTTGAAAATAGTTTTTCAAAAGGTAAATTTTAAAAATCTTTTGCCCAAATCTCGTAAACCTTATGCTCTGATACCAAATGTAACACCCCACCTCCGCCAGGGTCACTCTTGCAAGTACACTAGCTTTGGAGGGGTGTTGGACAAGGTAATCATGCATGAAGATATCATAAGACAGAACATATAAGTAAAACAGAGTAAATAAAGCAGCGGATAAAACTACCATTTCAAAACCATAGTCAAGTTACATCAAAGTACTTAGTCATTATTTTCCAAATAAAGCAAGTCTAGAAACATAAACTGAAAACTGAAAATAACATAAAGCAAACTATCCCCAAAGTAGATGTGGTAAAGCCATAGCGAGCTCAAGTCCAAACCGTACATGAGCTATCGAGAAAGCAAGCTAAAGATCCAAGATAAGTGCTAGTGTTCCCACCCTGAGAACCTGGGGGGGGGGGGGGGGGACGGAAGAAAAGAAGCGAAAGAAAACGGGTCAGTCAAAAAGACTGGTAAGTCCTACCCACTTTTAGTATAAAAACTAATAAAGTTAACTGGACATGAGAAACTGAAATGAAACATAAAGATGGTAACTAACTGGCATGATGAATAGTTAACAAGATGGATCAAGTGTGGCATCACATATACAAGGTTAAGTTGTTGCACCAAGTGTACTAGTATTCTAACCCATGTCAAGTATAAACAAGAAATGATCCCTTAGCACAATCTTGGCCCAATATCATGAGATGACCCAAGTCAAGGTCGAACTACACGGTCTAGTCGATCGGCTCCCTATAAGCCTAACTCGTCAAGTGTCAGTGTCATACGGCCCAATCACGAAATGTAGTCAACTGTGCTAGGTCCACCCTAGGTTGCATCAAGCCCTAGGGTGCTAACCACGGACACAAATCAAGCACGGACAGTTCAAACCTACTGGTGCCCGTGTCTGCTTTTTTAACTCCGGACTATGTGTACGACCATAGTCCGCCTGAATCTACACCGGCGCACCTACTCAGCCGTCGTTTTGGTCGCTTACATGTCAGCCCAGTAATCGTGCCCCACCCTAGCCTAGTCCCTAGGGTATAATGATACAACAAAGAGGGTTACTGGTGAAAAGGACCACGTAACTAGGGTTTCTAACGGGTTAAGCGTGGTTAACCCTATCCAATCAAGTATCAAGTTGGTTAAGTGTACCCAAGGTTCATGACTTAACCCTATCAACCCATCGTGTTTAATTGGTTAAATATTCAAGTGGTCCATGACTTAACCCTATCATGTGGCATTAATTAATTTAATGCACCCAACCTCTCACATTAGACCTTGTTGTGGTTACTAGTTAAGCCGGGCGGGTCCGGGTAGCTTTACACCACAACTTAGTCTAACCTCGGGTTTTAAGCGCGACATGACCAACTACTCACATTGGGTCCTATTGTTTGTAGCTACTAGTTAGGCCGGTCGGTTCCGGGTAGATTTATGCTACAAACTCAACCCAACCTTGAGTTGGCCACTTTCATGTTTTCTACATGTCATGTCCATGTTCATGTTTTTCAAGCATAATCACATGTCATATTTCAAAACCATGTTTTTATGTCATTAAAGTTACCTAACTACCCATACGCATTCCCATCGCATGTACGTTTCGTCACAACACAAAATGGATTAAAAGAGGGAACTTAGAAGCATGACAAAAATGGGCATAAGGTGATAGGATTTGGCCACAAGTTAAACATGGTGGCACATGAGGCAAAATGTGTTCATTAATCTTGCATATTACATTACAAACCTCAAAACATGCATGACATCAAACTTAGCAAATAGGTGATACATGGTCGTAGATGGCATAGGATGATAACTAGTGATTCGCATATAACATCATATGCAAGTTAATATAAAGGTTATGAGAGTTTCTATGTTGCATTATGCAACATTTCCAAACAAAGCTCATAGCTTTCAATCCACAAAGTCAAGGTGATAGCTTTACAAACATACATAGAACAAATCTATGCATAACATGATAGATTCAAAGCACAAATCATACTTAGGCCCAAACTCAAACTTGCAACATGTCATATTTAAATTCATAGTTTAAATCTAAGAGTGGAATAGGGCTTACAATGTTATGAAGACTATAAAATAAAACAAGATTGAGACGAAGCCACACAAGCAACACTAAAAACCCCAAAATGACAAGCTCCTCATAAAACCCTTGACAAATAAGAAGAAGATCCTTGCTTTGGTGAAGAAAGATTGAACTTTAGCCTTGAATCAAACTTAGAAACTCTCAAACAAGCTTAGAAACTCTCATATGAATGAAGATGGAGATTATGACAAGAGGGTGGAGGCCATGATCAAGAGGGATTTTGGCGTAACCTAGTTGTAGGATCAATTTGTGAGGGTTTAGGCTAGGTTTAGGGGTGTTTTTATAGAGGATTAGGTTAGTTTAGGCCATAGGATTAACCCTAATTCAGATCTGAGCCATCCAATCACGTCACTAGCCAACAAAACGAGACCAAGAGCCAAAGCAGGTGCACCAGGCCAAACTGGCCTAACCCGCCAAGTCGACAGGGTTGTAGACTGCCCAGTCGACACCAACTTGGGGGTGTCGACTCCCAAGTCGACTCCCCAGTCGACTTGGGGCTGGGCGGGAAATTTTCCCGCCCTGCCTTGTTGGCTCCAGATTTGATTTTCGAACTGAATTTCGAACTTGGATTTTCTGAAAACTTCTATGGGCCATAACTGGGTCATATGGACTCCGATTTTTGAAAACTCGGACTCTATTTCGCGTATTTTTCTGAGACGAACGCAATGGCACAGCCCGTTTCCCTTGATTCAGATTTTAACATTTAATTCTACCTTGATTTACGTTATAACATGTTATTCAAAATACGGGTTGTTACATTCTCCCCTCCTTAAAGGATTTCGTCCCCGAAATATCTAAGTTAGGAAGAACGTATCCTACCATCCATCATCCATCTACTCAAAACATTATCCACGTGCAGTCATTGTCCTTAAAAGATTCTAAATGTTGTATGAACATATGCAAAAGGTGTGTGTACATGTACTTATCTAGTGCGAAAATCAAACGGTTACTGATTCAGTAAACCTCCTTAATGCAAAGTATGTTAGTGAAATGAGTCCATATGTATGCAAATTCCTAACATAATTCATAATATCAACATGAGTGCACATAACATTCATCCATATGCAACATCCACGTGATAGCATAACAAGTTTCATCCATGAATAAGTATAAGCACTCATGCGTATGCAATATGAAAGTGTGTGAGCCGATCTTAGTGCCTAATGTGTATCATGCATCCACGAGTATCCACTTGCAAACACTTACAACCACTTGCAACCATCAAGCATAACATGTTTCAAATACATGTTTCATCCAAAGGGTTTCTACCTAAGGTTCTCATGACAAGATTAACGAAATAACAAAATAAACAAGATAAACATGGATAGCGAAAGAAATATATGATAACTAGGAAAAGAGATCGAGAATGTACCCTCAAAAATAAATGGATAAAGCCCACGCATCCTCTCCTCGGTTTCCCAAGTTGCGTCTTCTTCGGCTTCACTCCACTGAACCTTTACTAACTTGACTTCTCGATTCCTTAGCTTCTTGATCTCCGTTCCCAAGGTACGAATCGGAGCTCTCCTCAAGGTTGCTTCTTTCTCTACCTCCATGTCTTCAAGAATGCTAGGCTCAACCACCTCGGCTGACTCATGTAGGAACTTTCAGAGATGCGAGACATGAAAGACATTGTGAACTCCGGCCAGCTTCTCGGGCAATTCCACCTTATAAGCCCTCTTCCCAATCCTCTCTATGATAGGGAAAGGTCCTACGAACCTTGGTGCCATCTTCCCAACTGCTCCAAAACGAACCACATTTCGTAAAGGAGAAACCTTCACGAAAACCATGTCTCTAACTTCGAATTCTAAATCTGTCCTTCGCTTGTCTGCATAAGATTTCTGTCTGTCTTGGGCCGCCTTCATCCGTCTTCGAATCAACTCTACCCTCTCGGATGTGTCCCTTATCATGTCGGGCCCAAGTATAAGCTCATCTATCGTCTCCCACCAACATGTTGGTGACTTGCACGGCCTCCCATACAAAGCTTCGAATGGTGCCATCCCTATGCTTGCCTGATAGCTATTATTATAAGCAAACTCCACAAGAGGAAGATGATCTTCCCAAGTACCACCAAAGTCAAGAATGCATAGCCTCAACAGATCTTCTAGTACCCTATTCACCCTTTCTGTCTGACCATCTGTCTGTGGGTGATAGGCTGTACTTAGATTCAATCGCGTACCCATCACTTCTTGCAAACTATTTCAGAACTGGCTAGTGAAGATTGGGTCACGATCGCTAACTATGCTAGAAGGAACTCCATGCAATCGCACTATCTCTCGAAGATAAACAGATGCTAGCCATGATGCGGTCCTCTTGCTCTTCACCAGAATAAAGTGAGCACTCTTCGTAAGTCTATCAACTATGACCCATATGCTCGTATTTCCCTTCCTTGACCTAGGCAATCCATCCACAAAATCCATAGAAATACTTTCCCACTTCCATTGCGGGACCTCCAATGGATGTAATAGCCCACCGGGTTTCTTCGACTCGGCTTTCACTTGTTGGCACACCATGCACTTTGAAACATACTCGGCCACATCCTTCTTCATACGAGCCCAAAAGAAAATGTGCTTCATATCCCTATACATCTTATCCCCTCCAGGATGAGTGATGCGCTTCTTCGAGAACTTTATTCACTAAGTCTCCCACTTGTGGAACACATAGTCTTCCATCATGCCTTAGCCACCCCTTGTCATCAATAGCATATCTAGCGAGGTGACTTGACGTCTCACCACGAATCAACTTGTCCATGATCTCGACTATCTGTGGGTCTTCCTTCTGCGAAGTCCCAACTTGATCAAGAAGTGTAGGTCTAAGCTCAAGAGATGCTAACGTGCCAGTCATCGACTCAACAGCAAGCGTAAAATCAAAGGTTGCTAAGAACTCTAAATTCTTCATCTCAACAAACAAAGGGCTCAAAGTCAACCTTTTCCTACTTAGCGCATCCACCACAACATTACCCTTGCCAGGGGTATAAGCTATATCAAAGTCGTAAGATGCCAAGAATTCCATCCACCTTTGCTGCCTTAGATTCAAATCCTTTTGCGAAAAGAGGTACTTCAGAGACTTATGATCAGTATATAACTCGAACCTTTCGCCTAGAAGATAATGGCGCCACGATTTAAGTGCAAAGACGATCGCAGCCAACTCTAAATCATGCGTGGGATAGTTCTTCTCATGAACTTTAAGTTGCCTACCCCCATAACATATCACTCTTCCTTCTTGCATCAAGACAACGCCTAATCCCGTGCCACATGCATCGGTGTACACGGTAAACATCTTACCCTCATCGAGTAATGCTAGAACTGGAGCTGTGGTGAGGGCTCTCTTAAGTCTTTGAAAAGCAAGCTCACACTCTAAGTCCCATGTAAAGACTAAGTTCTTCTTCGTTAACTTGGTAAGAGGAGCTGAAATCTTAGCGAAGTCCTTAATGAACTTCCTATAGTAGCCCGCCAGACCGAGAAAGCTTCTTACTTCGGTTGCATTCTTAGGAGTCTTCCATTCTTGAACCGCAATCACTTTCGCAGTATCCACAGCTATGCCTTGCTTAGAAACTATATGTCCAAGAAACCGAACTTCCCTTCTTCAAAAATGGCATTTGGAGAACTTGGCTTTCAACTGATGAGCTCTAAGCGTATCCATCACTTCCTTGAGATGTCTAGCATGTTCTTCCTCGTCCTTTGAGAAGATCATAATATCATCCACGAAAACAACCACAAACTTGTTAAGGAACTCCCTGAACACCCTACTCATCAAATCAAAAAAGTAGGCGGGTGCATTAGTCAAACCGAATGGCATGACGAGCCATTCAAAGAATCCATCTGGAGTCCTAAACGCAGTCTTGTCAATACTATCCTCGGCCACTCTAAGCTGATGGAATCCGGTGGCTAGATCGAGTTGAGAGAAAACAGAAGCACCAACAAGCTGGTCAAAAAGATCATCAATTCTCGGTAGCGGGTGCCTATTCTTCTTTGTCATCTTGTTCAACTCACGATAATCAACAAAGGATAGTGCTAATGGCTCTTGGGGAATAGCCTTTTAAAACTAGACTTTTTCTTTGGAAAAATACTTCTTTATAATCGGTTTTGAAAATAGTTTTTCAAAAGGTAAATTTTAAAAATCTTTTGCCCAAATCTCGTAAACCTTATGCTCTGATACCAAATGTAACACCCCACCTCCGCCAGGGTCACTCTTGCAAGTACACTAGCTTTGGAGGGGTGTTGGACAAGGTAATCATGCATGAAGATATCATAAGACAGAACATATAAGTAAAACAGAGTAAATAAAGCAGCGGATAAAACTACCATTTCAAAACCATAGTCAAGTTACATCAAAGTACTTAGTCATTATTTTCCAAATAAAGCAAGTCTAGAAACATAAACTGAAAACTGAAAATAACATAAAGCAAACTATCCCCAAAGTAGATGTGGTAAAGCCATAGCGAGCTCAAGTCCAAACCGTACATGAGCTATCGAGAAAGCAAGCTAAAGATCCAAGATAAGTGCTAGTGTTCCCACCCTGAGAACCTGGGGGGGGGGGGGGACAAAAGAAAAGAAGCGAAAGAAAACGGGTCAGTCAAAAAGACTGGTAAGTCCTACCCACTTTTAGTATAAAAACTAATAAAGTTAACTGGACATGAGAAACTGAAATGAAACATAAAGATGGTAACTAACTGGCATGATGAATAGTTAACAAGATGGATCAAGTGTGGCATCACATATACAAGGTTAAGTTGTTGCACCAAGTGTACTAGTATTCTAACCCATGTCAAGTATAAACAAGAAATGATCCCTTAGCACAATCTTGGCCCAATATCATGAGATGACCCAAGTCAAGGTCGAACTACACGGTCTAGTCGATCGGCTCCCTATAAGCCTAACTCGTCAAGTGTCAGTGTCATACGGCCCAATCACGAAATGTAGTCAACTGTGCTAGGTCCACCCTAGGTTGTATCAAGCCCTAGGGTGCTAACCACGGACACAAATCAAGCACGGACAGTTCAAACCTACTGGTGCCCGTGTCTGCTTTTTTAACTTCGGACTATGTGTACGACCATAGTCCGCCTGAATCTACACCGGCGCACCTACTCAGCCGTCGTTTTGGTCGCTTACATGTCAGCCCAGTAATCGTGCCCCACCCTAGCCTAGTCCCTAGGGTATAATGATACAACAAAGAGGGTTACTGGTGAAAAGGACCACGTAACTAGGGTTTCTAACGGGTTAAGCGTGGTTAACCCTATCCAATCAAGTATCAAGTTGGTTAAGTGTACCCAAGGTTCATGACTTAACCCTATCAACCCATCGTGTTTAATTGGTTAAATATTCAAGTGGTCCATGACTTAACCCTATCATGTGGCATTAATTAATTTAATGCACCCAACCTCTCACATTAGACCTTGTTGTGGTTACTAGTTAAGCCGGGCGGGTCCGGGTAGCTTTACACCACAACTTAGTCTAACCTCGGGTTTTAAGCGCGACATGACCAACTACTCACATTGGGTCCTATTGTTTGTAGCTACTAGTTAGGCCGGTCGGTTCCGGGTAGATTTATGCTACAAACTCAACCCAACCTTGAGTTG
Organism: Allium sativum; assembly: GCA_030737875.1. Classification (NCBI taxonomy): domain Eukaryota; kingdom Viridiplantae; phylum Streptophyta; class Magnoliopsida; order Asparagales; family Amaryllidaceae; genus Allium; species Allium sativum. Next base: position 967,818,653 of record CM060920.1, read on the forward strand.
GCCACTTTCATGTTTTCTACATGTCATGTCCATGTTCATGTTTTTCAAGCATAATCACATGTCATATTTCAAAACCATATTTTTATGTCATTAAAGTTACCTAACTACCCATACGCATTCCCATCGCATGTACGTTTCGTCACAACACAAAATGGATTAAAAGAGGGAACTTAGAAGCATGACAAAAATGGGCATAAGGTGATAGGATTTGGCCACAAGTTAAACATGGTGGCACATGAGGCAAAATGTGTTCATTAAACTTGCATATTACATTACAAACCTCAAAACATGCATGACATCAAACTTAGCAAATAGGTGATACATGGTCATAGATGGCATAGGATGATAACTAGTGATTCGCATATAACATCATATGCAAGTTAACATAAAGGTTATGAGAGTTTCTATGTTGCATTATGCAACATTTCCAAACAAAGCTCACAGCTTTCAATCCACAAAGTCAAGGTGATAGCTTTACAAACATACATAGAACAAATCTATGCATAACATGATAGATTCAAAGCACAAATCATACTTAGGCCCAAACTCAAACTTGCAACATGTCATATTTAACTTCATAGTTTAAATCTAAGAGTGGAATAGGGCTTACAATGCTATGAAGACTATAAAATAAAACAAGATTGTGATGAAGCCACACAAGCAACACTAAAAACCCCAAAATGACAAGCTCCTCATAAAACCCTTGATAAATAAGAAGAAGATCCTTGCTTTGGTGAAGAAAGATTGAACTTTAGCCTTGAATCAAACTTAGAAACTCTCAAACAAGCTTAGAAACTCTCATATGAATGAAGATGGAGATTATGACAAGAGGGTGGAGGCCATGATCAAGAGGGATTTTGGCATAACCTAGTTGTAGGATCAATTTGTGAGGGTTTAGGCTAGGTTTAGGGGTGTTTTTATAGAGGATTAGGTTCGTTTAGGCCATAGGATTAACCCTAATTCAGATCTGAGCCATCCAATCACGTCACTAGCCAACAAAACGAGACCAGGAGCCAAAGCAGGTGCACCGGGCCAAACTGGCCTAACCCGCCAAGTCGACAGGGTTGTCGACTGCCCAGTCGACACCAACTTGGGGGTGTCGACTCCCAAGTCGACTCCCCAGTCGACTTGGGGCTGGGCGGGAAATTTTCCCGCCCTGCCTTGTTGGCTCCAGATTTGATTTTCGAACTGAATTTTGAACTTGGATTTTCTGAAAACTTCTATGGGCCATAACTGGGTCATACGGACTCCGATTTTCGAAAACTCGGACTCTATTTCACGTATTTTTCCGAGACGAACGCAATGGCACAGCCCGTTTCCCTTGATTTAGATTTTAACATTTAATTCTTCCTTGATTTACATTATAACATGTTATTCAAAATACGGGTTGTTACAGTTGATAGACATTATTATAATATCAAAAGGTTTTTGATATAAAGATATTTTGGCTTCTCATAAGGGAAAAACCCGTTCCGTCATACAGCGTGGTCTTATGAGATATCGTTTACTTGTTCAACTGTTTAAAACTGTTTTACTCACACCAGTCCCATGACTGACCCAGAGTTTATTTTGTTTTGTTTTCCCTAAACTCCTGGGTGCCTAAATTTGTACGGGCAGTCAAGTAGTCGGGATTTTACAGATGCACTTGGAGAGATTGGAGTAGAAGGCTTCAGGATTATATAGCTATTATTTATTTCCGCTGTTGTTGTAAGTTTTATACTCTGAAATGTTTTTGTGACGACCCTAAACCCCCGTACGATGGTGGCAAGGGTAATCTTTGGAATATAACACATAAACAATAACAACATAACAGAAATATAAAATTACACCAGATAATGAACAACAAAATACACTGGATAAATATAATCATCAGAGTTACACAGTATACAGGATCATACTTAGCACAAAATACAGTTTCAGTTCAATATAAAAAGTTTGCAGCGGAACAAACAAAATATACATAATGATGACTGAAAACAGTAAAAGAAATGATAAAGTCCATCTCCAGCTGCACAGCTATCCAGAATGAGCATGCTAAAACCTGAATACAAGGTTGCCCGTGTAGAAATAAGGGCACCCGAGTTTGCAAAGTGAAACAAACTTCGAGTCAGTCATGGGATTGGTATGAGAAATCTACTTAACTGGTCAAACAACAATAATATGGCAAATCATAGGACCACGCCACTTTCGCGGAACGGGTTTACTCCAGTGATTTCCAGTGCATGGAATTAAACAAATCATTGAACAACGCAATGCTTTTTAGAAAGAATGAAGCCGACACAATGAAGCCGACATAAGACTCAAGTCCCATCAAGCCGACATAAATTTATACCTTATATTGGCCAAAATATGTTTGATACGTATAAAACAAAGTCATTTGATATTATTACTAGTGTATAAATGTTTCAAAGACAATTTCAATCATAAGTATCAATCATAGATGGCATGGGTACCATATATCATGTCGCCAAATATATATTTACAATCAAAACCGCACATGTCGTATTTAGAAATTGGATTTCCGTCATGAACCAAGGAAAAAGATAGTCTTTATCGAATTCGAGACTGTCTAGCCCGAGTCTCAGGCTACAGCCGCAACTGCACCTAGGATCTTCAGGGCCGGTCCACACAGAGTGAATTAAAATGCCTGAACAATGCGTCTCCCCGCCATATGGGGCGTAAATGAGCTCTATGACTCCATATCCGAGGCGCCTCGCATTCCAACAACCACACAGGTGAAAATAATATAAATGTCACCCAGTTTAAGCACTAACACCACCTCTAGCTAGAAAGAGACGCATGTCCTCCCTGAGTCCTTCTCCCGTTACTGGTTCATACTAGGGTGTGAGGCTTGCGAATCCACGCTATACACAAAGCGATGCCACGTAGGCCGTGCTTTGATCATCAACCACAAGACTTTGCTTTTCAATAGAAGCCTTGATCATCTGCCACTTAGGCGTGTCACACAGGCAATTCACTCCATGCGACTAATTTCTATCGATATATAACCTCTGAGCTCGTACGTCTTAGAGAAGGGCGTTAAGCAAGAGAATAAATTCTCTGCCGCCAAACAGATATATATTTAATAGAGATCAATCAGCACAGAACAAAATCCAATGTCAGACACACAGTCCATTTACAAGTCCGTTCTGGGTCTGAACGAAACCGGAGGCACCTTTCCTCGCATATCCGTACAATCAACAAGTTCGTCCAGACGGGTACTACTTCAGTTCCTTCAAGGTAGCTACTCCAATCATGAACCTCAGTAGCGCCCATCCATCCGATGTGAAGATCGTCGGTCTTGAACCGTCTTCATATCTTCGACTTCGAATCGTCGATCAATTATTTGAAATGAGAATTAACTCGGCCTTTTCAAAGAATTCACGTATATTAGAACTCAAATAATTCTTTCCATGGTTAAATTATTCGACCTTCACATTTAAGTTCTTTAGTATAGTTTTCATGTCAAACACATTCAACCATCAAAAGCAAACCAAGTAAAATTGGTTTATTTTCATTTCATATCGCTTATAATATTTTATAACGATTTTTCGCCATTTTTATTTATTTAAATATGGCCTTATTTAATTAAACGACGTTTCAGGTCGTGTCGTGGCACTGGCGCTGTTTTTCTCCAAATTTGTTTTACACATATCTGGAAATCTAACCGTTGGATCTTAACAAAGTTTATATCGTTGGAAAGATCTCTCAAAAGCGAACCCAACGGTTCCAGTTTCGTCAAAATCAGATGGTCGGATCTTTCGGTATAATCGTTTAAAATTACGATTTCAAAACGTGAACTGCACGGCCTCGATTCGTTTTAATTTAATTTATATATATATATATAAATATAATTCATTCGATGATTTCCTATTCGTTTTCACTTCAAATATTTCACTAAGGCCTTTAATTTTTGGTAAATTTCGCCATAACCTCCTTTGTACGGGAAGGGCCGGGAAAATCCCCAAACAGCTACACGGGCGTCTCATCTCAAACAGAAAAAGAAAAAGCCAAGTGGCTAGCAAATCGGCTCATAAAATCATCACCCAAGCAGAACGGTAAATGTGTACCTATTTGTCGGGCATACAATTTTATTCCTCTTCTCTAGCCTCTTTGCTATAACCTGTTCAATAAATATGCATGTACATGTGTGCAATTCCAATCACTTATCAATTTTCAATTCAGTTCAACACTTGATTCAATTGTGTTAAATATCACCATTCATTCTAATGTTGCATACATAAGCTGAAAATCACATTGTTAGCTAACTAATGAATATTTCCAACTCATGAATATTTATTTGAACAAGTGGTTATTTTAACACTTCATATTTCATTCAAAAATGATATTTTTAGCAAACTAAAATATATTTCAACACATGACTATTTTATTTAGTTCATATACATGTTAAAAATAATATTCATAGCAAACAGATATTTATTTCAATACTTGTGTATTTTTAGCAAGTCATATACATGATAAAAATGGTATTTTTATCATCAGAAATATTTATTCAACACATGAATGTTTTAACACTTCATATTCTCAATAAAAATGTAATTTTTATTGTCCAATCTTTTTATTCAACACATGAGCCTTTTTCAATACATGAACAACTCAACACATGAATATTATCACACATGGATATTTTATATGGTTCGTACATATAAGAAAGATGTGATTTTTATTGTTAAGACAATTTATTTAAAACACGAATATTTTACATACTTCATATATATAATAAAAATGTGATTTTTATTGTTAAAACAATTTATTTATTGAACACATGAATTTATTTTCCAACACATGAACTTCTCAATACATGAGCATTATTTACTTCATACTTATGTTAAAGGTGTTATTTTTATCGTTTAAAGAATTTATTCCATACATGAATATACTTTTCAACACATGAATATGGTTTCAACACATGACTTTAGTTTCAACACATGAATATGGTTTCAACACTTGAGTAAGGTTTCAACACATGAAAATAATTTCAACATATGAAAATAATTCTAACATATGAATATTATTGAAAATTTCGGCAGTATAACGGTAGGGTAGTTAAACCGGCACCATCCCGAAGATGGCTCCTCGCTCTACCTTAAAACCTTGCGGTTTTTGACAATGGGGATTTCATGCATATAGTTCGCACGCAGGCGGCATGTTTTATTTTCATTTCCACAAACTAATCCTATGTGGTTTCAACCAAAATAATTCTCGACCACAAATGGGTAATTTTTCAACCACGATCAAATAATCACAACCACAAACAATCCTAGTCAACCATTCGCTATCAACCAAATTTTCACGTCAATCACAATTATTTATATATATATAAGTATATTTCACTTCCATTTCAACACAATTCAATGCATATATGTTTCATACAACGCTTGTATAATTTATACATCACTCATATAACTTATACAACGCATGTACATGTGGTATACAACGCGTATATAATTTATACTTCGCTTATATAGCTTATACAACGCGTTTTCATTTTCGTTTTGAATTTAGAGTTCTCACATTGATTTGTTGCTTTTCTAAAAATAGTAGCGAGCTCAGAAAAATCCGCAGTCTCTTCTAGAATGTAGAGAGCGTCCTTGCGGTCACGATGTCTCCTGTTTCATCGAATTTTGTCAACACAGCAAAAAGATACGATTTTTATTTGAAAATCAAAATTTATAGAGCTTCAAAGTGTTACAAACAGTTAAAACTATTCAGGCCGTTACCTCCTTTAGTTGATTCTAAACTAGGTTTTCAATTTACTCCCGATCCGTGAAGCGGTTGGACGATCAGGTGCTGTAGCGTCGAAGAGGGTTGGAGGAGCTTCCCGGCGCCACCATCCTTGCTCAGATCGACGGCGTGGATAAGGAGGGGCGGCGGCTTCAACGTCAGATCTTTGGAGACCACGTGCTCGACGATGGAGCAACGATGGACGACGAGGTTGGTCCGGGTTATTACAATCTCCCCCACTTAAAACTTTTCGTCCCCGAAAAGGAAACAACAGTAAAGTAGGAAACAAGACGGAAATGTAAAGTATTGTAAATGTACCTTGCACCAAAGTTAGTCAGAGATGTCTACTCTGCATTTGGGATAAGCTTGCTTAATGCTCTCTTCAATCTCCCAAGTACAGTCTCTAGGATCACTACTCCACTGAACCTTAACTAAGTGAACCTTCTTGTTCCTCAGCTCTTTAGTTTCTTTGCCAATGATCTTCATCGGTTCTCTTCTGACAACTAATTCTGGAGTAATATCGAAATCCCATTGTGCTACTTCTTCCACAATAGAGTCCGGATCATGTACATGCTTTATGAGTTGAGAGACGTGGAACACATCATGTACTCCAGGCAACCAATCAGGTAATTGAACTCTATAAGCAAGAGTTCCAATTCTCTAGAATAGGAAATGGTCCAATCAATCTCGGTGCCAACTTCCCAGTTTTACCGAATCTGATTACTCCCCTCATCGGAGAAACTCTTAAATAAACATAATCGCCAACAGCAAATGATTAATCTCTTCTTCTAGAATCCGCATAACTTTTCTGTCGGCTTTGAGCGGTTTGTAATCGTTTCTTGATGAGATCGACTTTGTCCGAAGCATCATGAACCATATCTGGACCCAATACAAGTCTATTCTAGATTCAACCCAACATGTGGGAGATCGGCAAGGCCTATCGTACAAGGCATCGAATGATAACATTTTCTAGCTTGCTTGATAACTGTTGTTGTACGAGAATTCAGCTAAATGCAAGTGGTCTTCCCATGATCCGCCACAATCAATAATACAAGCCCGCAGTAAATCTTCTAGTATGCGGTTTACCCTCTTAGTCTGGCCATCAGTCTGAGGGTGGTAAGAGGTGCTTAGATTCAATTTTGTTCCCAATTCTGTCTGGAATGCTTCCCAGAATTTGCTAGTAAATATTGGATATCTATCACTGACTATGCTGAGCGACACTCCATGTAGCTTAACAATTTCTTTGAAATAAATCTGTGCTAGACTCTGAGCCGTTCTACTCGATTTGACAGGTATGAAATGGGCGGTCTTCGTGAGACGATCTACGATCACCCAAATACTGTCGTTTCCTTTCCTGGTTCTAGGCAAGCCATCGATGAAATCCATAGAAATGTGTTCCCACTTCCATCCTGGAATGTCTAAGAGTTGTAATAATCGGGCCAGTTTCTGTTGATCGCTTTTGACCAGTTGACAAGTGGAACAGCTGCTAACGTACAAGGAAACTCTCTTTTCAACGACTTCCACCAGAATGTGCGCTTAAGATCGTTGTACATTTTGCTCACACCTGGATGGATACTCAGCTTGGACTTGTGGCATTCATCCAGTACTTCCTTCCGGAGCTCAGAATGTTAGGAACACAAATTCGACCTTTTAGCCTTAGAACCCCTTGGTCATCAATCTGGAAACTCGAGGGTTCGCCTTTCTGAATCCCCTCTCTGATCCTCTGAATGAAGTGATCATCCTTCTAAAGAGCAGATATTTTATGCATCAACGAAGTCGTAAGAATAAGATTGGCGATGATTACATTCTGTCTACTAAGCGCGTCCGCCACTACATTGGCTTTCCCTGGAGTGTACAAAATCTCAAAATCATACGCTGCAAGAAACTCTAGCCAACACTGCTATCTCAAATTTAGATCTTTCTGGCTGAATAGATACTTCAATGACTGATGATCTGTATATAGTTCGAATTTCTCACCCAAGAGATAATGTCTCCAGATTTTCAAAGCAAATACGTTAGCCAACAACTCAAGGACATGAGTAATGTAATTCTTTTCATGTGGCTTTAATTGACGACTAGCATAAGCGACAACTTTCCATCTTTGCATTAATACTGCACCAAGACCCTCTCAAGATGCATCTGTCCGGACTTTCAAGTCTTGATTGCCATCGATAATTGTTAACACCAGAGCGGTTGTCAATCTTAATTTCAGTTCCTAGAAAACTGTTTCACATTCAGGAGTCCACTTAAATTTGGCGTGCTTCTTAGTAAGCTTTGTTAATGAACTGGATATCTTTGCAAAGTCTTCGATGGATTTCCGATAATAACTGGCCAATCCAAAAAAACTTCAGACTTTAGTAGGTGTACTCGGCTGTTTCCAGTCTTGAATTGCTGTTATTTTGCTTGGGTCAACAACGATCCCTTATTTTGATATAACGTGACCAAGGAACTTGACTTCGTCTTGCCAGAAGATACACTTAGAGAATTTAGCTTTCAAGACATTCCTTCTCAGAATCTCTAGAACTTGTTCTAAATGTTTTTCATGCTCAGCTTTTGACTTGGAGTAGATTAAAATATCGTCGATGAATGCCAGAACAAATTTGTTCAAGACTCCTCTGAACACTCTATTCATTAAATCGACGAAGTATGCAGGAGCGTTACACAAGCCGAACGACATTACTAACCATTCGTAGAATAAGTCGGGACCTCTGAATGCTATCAAAGGTACACACTCTTCAGCAATACGTAATTGATGGAAACCTGTATCTAGGTTCATCCTTGAGAATACTTGGGCTCCATTCAGACGATCCAACAAATCATCAATTCGCGGTAATGGATATTTGTTCTTTATTGTCTGCTTACTCAAATCACGATAATCCACACATAGTCGGAGAGTACCGTCTGACTTCGAGACAAACACCACTACTGCTCCCCAATCATAGAAACTAGGTCTGATCAGACCCTTCCACACAAGTTGTCGAGTTTGATTGTCTAATTCTTCTTTCTCCTTTATAGGCATCCTCCGAATAGCGTGCACTACTGGTCTCGCATTCGGAATTAAAGCGATTTTGAAATCAATTTCTCTTTGTGGAGGTAAGCTGACAACTTCTTTGAACACATCCACATAATTCTTGACAACAAGAATATTTTCTATTTCGGCCGAGATATCTTCTGTGACAACAGGAATAGGTTCTATTTGAGCAAGAGTAACATCAAGAGCTGACCAAAAGTCTTTTCTATCCGAATTCGGACCTTCACGTGGTATGGTTATATAATTTCCTGATTTAGTCCTTGCCTTAATGACCCTCTCGGCACATTTAACCTCAGCTTTGTACTTGGTTAACCAATCCAATCCCAAAATAAGATCAAATTCTGTAAAATTCATGACGATCGAGATGGTAGGGAACCAATAAAGAGAAAAAGAAACAGGCACCCCACAAACCCAACTAAGATTGAGGGAACCCCCAACCGGATTATGGACAGTGATGGGTTCTTTGAGCTTTTTCAATGTCAAATTCAATTTCTTAACCGCATTACTTGCAATAAAGCTTCATGACGCGCCTGTATCAAACAAACTTTAATTAGAATGTTGTTGACAGTAAGCATGCCTTACAAAACATCTGACCTTCCCTGACTAGCTGAGGGTTCTGCAGTTTCTGCTACTTCATTGACTTGAGCCTCTTTGGCCACTTCATTTACAAGTGCCACTTTAGACTTTTTCTTTAATAGCTGGCAATCTTGCTTTACATGACCAAACTAATGGCAAATTTTGCATTCTCTGATCTCTTGAACCTTCTTGCCGGATTTAGATCCATTCTTTCCTTATTTCTTTAAGGGTTTACAATTCTTGGTCAAATGCCCTTGCTTATTGCAGTAAGAGCATGTGCCCATCGTTATTGGTTCTTTCTCAGATCTGGCCCTTTTTCGATTGACTTTAGGGTTCTTACTGATCCCAGGCATCGTACTGGCCTTAGGGCTATCAGTTTCAGACTCCCCTCTGTTACTAGAACTGACTTCCTCTTCGTCGCGCAACATACCTTTCTTGTCGAGATCCTCATACTGGTAGGCCATGTATATCATTTCAGAAAAAGGAAGCTTCACATGTCCCATTACACTATTTTGATACTTTCTTCGAAGCCTGTGAATAAACCTCAGATTCTTCCTCTTCGGATTTTCAATTAGATGCGGGAAAAATGAGAAAGTTCATTGAATTTCTTATGATATTTTGGAATGGTCATATCTCCTTGTATCAGATAGTAGAATTCATCACATAATCGCTCAGTTGCTTCTGGAGGAGTAAATCTCTCTAGGAAAATCTCTTTAAATCTATCCCAGGTAATATTACCTTCTGGATTATCCTTAATAATTGAATCCCACCAGAACAAAGCTTCGTCTTTGAGTGCCCAAGATGCCAGTAATCTTTTCTGATCATCTCTCAGCTTTAAACCTTCAAAGATTTTCTCAGTAGAACGAACCCAAGCTTGTGTTTTCATAATAGATTCTTCGCCCAAGAATGGTACTCCACCCAGATTTCTATATTTCATAAATAGAGCTTCTATATCTGGGTCTGCATTACTTCTTCTGTTTCTGCCACTCATTTTCTAGTGCGTCTGCAAATAGCAGACAAATTGTCAGGTCAACAGAAAAGGTATTATAATGCATAGAGACATATACTTGAATGTAAATGTGTCTGTTGGGGTGTATTTCATTCTGCTATACTCATACTAGGACCTTACTAATCCTATCTGTAATGAGTTATTCGTCTTAGAATACTTCTGATTCTATTTCTAACGAGTTCGTTAATATGTTATATTCCTGAGCTAAGATTAAACTAAGCTATGATACCACGTGTGAAGACCCCAAACCTACGTACGACGGTGGCAAGGGTAATCTTTGGAATATAACACATAAACAATAACAGCAGAACAGAAATATAAAATTACACCAGATAATGAACAGCAAAATACACTGGATAAATATAATCATCAGAGTTACACAGTATACAGGATCATACTTAGCACAAAATATAGTTTCAGTTCAATATAAAATGCCTGCAGCGGAACAAACAAAATATACATAATGATGACTGAAAACAGTAACAGAAATGATAAAGTCCAGCTCCAGCTCCACAGCTGTCCAGAGTGAGCCTGCTAAAACCTGAATACAAGGCTGCCCGTGTAGAAATAAGGGCACCCGAGTTTGCAAAGTGAAACAAACTTCGAGTCAGTCATGGGACTGGTATGAGAAATTTACTTAACAGGTCAAACAACAATAATATGGAAAATCATAGGACCACGCCACTTTCGCGGAACGGGTTCACTCCAGTGATTGCCAGTGCATGGAATAAAACAAATCATTAAATAACGCAATGCTTTTTAGAAAGAATGAAGCCGATATAAGACTCAAGTCCCATCACACAATGCAACGCAAACCGGAGGATAGAATTTTACCTTATAATGGCCAAAATATATTTGATACGTATAAAACAAAGTCATTTGATATTATTACTAGTGTATAAATGTTTCAAAGACAATTTCAATCATAAGTATCAATCATATATGGCATGGGTACCATATATCATATCGCCAAGTATATATTTACAATCAAAACCGCACATGTCGTATTCGGAAATTGGATTTCCGTCATGAACCAAGGCAAAAGATAGTCCTTACCGAATTCGAGACTGTCTAGCCCGAGTCTCGGGCTACAACCGCAACTGCACCTAGGACCATCAGGGCCGGTCCACACGGAGTGAATTAACATGCTTGAACAATGCGTCTCCCCGCCCTATGGGGCGTAAATGAGCTCTATGACTCCATATCCGAGGCGCCTCGCATTCCAACAACCACACAGGTGAAAATAATATAAATATCAGCCAGTTTAAGCACTGACACCACTTCTAGCTAGAAAGAGACGCATGTCCTCCCTGAGTCCTTCTCCTGTTTCTGGTTCATACCGGGGTGTGAGGCTCGCGAATCCACGCTATACACAAAGTGATGCCACGTAGGCCGTGCTTTGATCATCAACCACAAGACTTTGCTTTTCAACAGAAGCCTTGATCATTTTCCACTTAGGCGTGCCACATAGGCAGTTCACTCCATGCGACTAATTTCTATCGATATATAACCTCTGAACTCGTACGTCTTAGAGAAGGGCGTTAAGCAAGAGAATAAATTCTCCGTCGCCAAACAGATATATATTTAATAGAGATCAATCAGCACAGAACAAAATCCAATGTCAGACACACAGTCCATTTACAAGTCCGCTCTGGATCTGAACGAAACCGGAGGCACCTTTCCTCGCATATCCGTACAATCAACAAGTTCGTCCAGACGGGTACTACTTCAGTTCCTTCAAGGTAGCTACTCCAAACATGAACCTCAGTAGCGCCCATCCATCCGATGTGAAGATCGTCGGTCTTGAACTGTCTTTATATCTTCGACTTCGAATCGTCGACCAATTATTTGAAATGAGAATTAACTCGGCCTTTTCAAAGAATTCACGTATATTAGAACTCAAATCAATTCTTTCCATGGTTAAATTATTCGACACTCACATTTCAGTTCTTTAGTATAATTTTCATGTCAAACACATTCAACCATCAAATATCAAGCAAACCAAGTAAAATTGGTTTATTTTCATTTCATATCGCTTATAATATTTTATAACGATTTTTCGCTATTTTTATTTATTTAAATATGGCCTTATTTAATTAAACGACGTTTCAGGTCGTGTCGTGGCGCTGGCGCTGTTTTTCTCCAAATTTGTTTTACACATATCTGAAAATCTAACCATTGGATCTTAACAAAGTTTATATCGTTGGAAAGATCTCTCAAAAGCAAACCCAACGGTTCCAGTTTCGTCAAAATCCGATGGTCGGATCTTTCGGTATAATCGTTTAAAATTACGATTTCAAAACGCGAACTGCACGGCCTCGATTCGTTTTAATTTAATTTATATATATATAATTCATTCGATGATTTCCAATTCGTTTTCACTTTAAATATTTCACTAACGCCTTTAATTTTTGGAAGATTTCGCCATAACCTCCTTTGTACGGGAAGGGTCGGGAAAATCACCAAACAGCCACACGGGCGTCTCATCTCAAAAAGAAAAAGAAAAGCCAAGCGGCTAGCCAATCGGCTCATAAAATCATCACCCAAGCAAAACGGTACATGTGTACCTATTTGTCGGGCATACAATTTTATTCCTCTTCTCTAGCCTCTTTGCTATAACCTGTTCAATAAATATGCATGTACATGTGTGCAATTCTAATCACTTATCAATTTTCAATTCAGTTCAACACTTGATTCAATTGTGTTAAATATCACCATTCATTCTAATGTTGCATACATAAGCTGAAAATCACATTATTAGCTAACTAATGAATATTTCCAACTCATGAATATTTATTTGAACAAGTGGTTATTTTAACACTTCATATTTCATTCAAAAATGATATTTTTAGCGAACTAAAATATATTTCAACACATGACTATTTTATTCAGTTCCTATACATGTTAAAAATAATATTCATAGCAAACAAATATTTATTTCAACACTTGTGTATTTATAGCAAGTCATATACATGATAAAAATGGTATTTTTATCATCAAAAATATTTATTCAACACATGAATGTTTTAACACTTAATATTCTCAATAAAAATGTAATTTTTATTGTCCAATCGGTTTATTCAACACATGAGCCTTTTTCAACACATGAATATTATTACACATGGATATTTTATATAGTTCGTACATATAAGAAAGATGTGATTTTTATTGTTAAGACAATTTATTTAAAACACGAATATTTTACATACTTCATATATATAATAAAAATGTGATTTTTATTGTTAATACAATTTATTTATTCAACACATGAATTTATTTTCCAACGCATGAACTTCTCAACACATGAGCATTATTTACTTCGTACTTATGTTAATGGTGTTATTTTTATCGTTTAAAGAATTTATTCCATACATGAATATATTTTTCAACACATGAATATGGTTTCAACACATGACTTTAGTTTTAACACATGAATATGGTTTCAACACATGAGTAAGGTGTCAACACATGAAAATAATTTCAACATATGAAAATAATTTCAACATATGAAAATAATACTAACACATGAATATTATTGAAAATTTCGGCAGCATAACTGCAGGGTAGTTAAACCGGCACCATCCCGAAGACGGCTCCTCGCTCTACCTTAAAACCTTGCGGTTTTTGACAATGGGGATTTCTTGCATCTACTTCGCACGCAGGCGGCAAGTTTTATTTTCATTTCCATAAACTAATCCTATGTGGTTTCAACCAAAATAATTCTCAACCACAAATGGGTATTTTTCAACCACGATCAAATAATCACAACCACAAACAATCCTAGTCAACCATTCGCTATCAACCAAATTTTCACATCAATCACAACCAATAAATATCGTCCATGGTTTGTGGACGAGGGGCGTATTTATATATATATATAAGTATATATATAAGTATATTTCACTTCCATTTCAACACAATACAATGCATTTATGTTTCATACAACGCTAGTATAATTTATACATCGCTCATATAACTTATACAACACAATTACATGAGGTATACAACGCGTATATAATTTATACTTCGCTTATATAACTTATACAACGCGTTTTCAGTTTCGTTTTGAATTTAGAGTTCTCACATTGGTTTGTTGCTTTTCTAAAAATAGTAGCGAGCTCAGAAAAATCCGCGGTCTCTTCTAGAATGTAGAGAGCGTCCTTGCGGTCACGATGTCTCCTGTTTCATCGAATTTCGTCAACACAGCAAAAAGATACGATTTTTATTTGAAAATCAAAATTTATAGCACTTTAAAGCGTTACAAATAGTTAAAACTATTCAGGCCGTTACCTCCTTTAGTTGATTCCAAACTAGGTTTTCAATTTACTCCCGATCCGTGAAGCGGTTGGACGATCAGGTGCTGCATCGTCGAAGAGGGTTGGAGGAGCTTCCCGGCGCCACCATCCTTGCTCAGATCGACGGCATGGATAAGGAGGGGCGGCGGCTTCAACATCGGATCTTTGGAGACCTCGTGCTCGACGATGGAGCAACGATGGACGATGAGGTTGGTCTGGATTTGAAGCGGGAGGAAGGATCTATGAAAGTTGAACGGCGGCGAGGGTTCTGGCGAAGGAATCGGTCAAAAATCAGGAGAGAAGTGGAGGAAGGGTAGCGGCCATTGACTGCGAGGTTACGGGGGTGGTTTTTCTTGATTTTGGGGAAATTAAAATAATGAACCAATTAATTTGATTGGCCCATGATATATTTAATTCAAAAATAGGGTTTTCTCCTCATGGACTCCAATCCAAACCCAACGACTGTCGCCTTAGCTAAATACCCACATTTTGAACACAATGGGATATGTTTCGTAAGCCAATTCGACTGTTACAGTTAGTTATTCTTCAAATTAACGTATAAAACATTCAAATTCTGTTTTGAACGTACATTTTAATTTGCCGGGGCCACATACTGATTCTAAAAATTCCTGAAAAATTATATCTGGCTATGTTGGGACGATACAGTCCCAACAAAATTGATTACGTCGAATTCTGAGACTGTTTGAAAAATGACCCTTTTCTGGTCGACCCGATTTGACTGAAATCAACCAAATGCATTTTCCTTTGCCACGCTCACATATCGATTTCAAAAATTATGGAAAAATAAACTTAGCAATAAATTGACATCCCGGATCCAACAAAAGTGGTTTCGTCGAATTCTGAGGTCGTTTGCAAAATAGCTGTTTTCAAGGGCTTTAATATTATTTAAAAATGGAATTTTTAAATTCTGATCAAATTTCTGACAAAATTAACCAAAATAAAAATTTTAAACTGGCTCAGATTTTCCGGGTTGTTACTGTTATTGTATACATATATTGTTTGTATTTCAAAAGTTATGTTATATTTTAGGGTGCGTTTTTTACAGGTCCCTATTAACTTTCAAAATAGAAAAAAAACCGCTGATAAAAAGAATGTGAAATACATCCCAATTTTTGAATGTCCGCTAAAAAAATTACAGAAGTACCCATACGAACGCACTAAATCTCCAAAAAATATCTCATTCAACGAAGCAGTCAAATCGCTCCTTTAATCTTTCCCAAATCAGTAGATCGACCTGTTTTGCAAGATGGCTCCTTTAATCCCTCCCAAAGCAGTCAAATCGCTCCTTTAATCCCGACGTTCATCAGTTTTTGCAAGAACGACCTGTTTTGCACCAAACGATTCGTGGAAACCCTAAAGCAGTAGATCGAATATCATAATCTGAAGCCTTCGTTCATCAGTTTTTGCAAAAACGTCCTTTTTTGCTCCTAATTTGTTGTCGTGGACATCAAGTTACAGGAAATGGCGAAAAAAGGTATGAATCCGAATGTTTTTTTCCATATTCGATTGTAGATGATATCTTCTTCTATGATACTGTAATTAAAATAAAACAAACATAACAATTGAGTGTATGATGTTCGTAATAATTGTTGAATTATTTAGTAGATGTTTTTTAGAAATATTACATTTTTTATATTAGTTGAACATTTTAAGCATTTTTTTATAATAGTTGCAAACTTGTGGGCATTTATTCAGAAATACTTTCACAGTAATGTACATGTATTTAGAATATTTGCACAATTTTGTGCAAGTATTAATAATGTTTGCTCACTAGTGTGCAAGAATTCAGAAATACTTTCAAATTAGTGCGCATCTATTCATAATACTTTCACACTTGTGAGCATCTATTCAAAATAATTACACATTTATATGCATTTATTTGGAAATTTAAGAATATTTACTAGAATTCTTGTATGCAGAATTCCGAAAATTAGCATACTTATATGCAGATATTCAAAAAAGTTGCATATGTATATTGTATGCAGATTTTGAGGACAAAGAAATCGATAAAGGTGATGAAATATACAATGGTGATGCTGTTAATGCTCAACGACCGGTGCGAGCACACAAAATTCTCAGTTGTAGACGTTATAGTTGGAATATTGATGGTCAACGTACACAGAAGTACCTGCTATTAGATGCAAACGTCCTAGTGATTAAAATTATGAAATTTTTCTGTCTTTATTTCTTGTAAAAATATAGACTGATATTCTGTTTTCGAAGAATGCAAAGATATTTATGTATTTTGTAGACTGAATTTCTGGGGAATTTTATGTACATAAATAATTTCTTATGATTTTAAGTGGTATTACAAAATTTTGCATACTTGTGTACAGTTATTCGTAATAATTGCATACTTATTTGCAAATACTGTGAAATGTTCCGCAATTTTATTTTTTTTGCAACCCAAAATGTTCCGCAAATTTGAATTGCCAAAATATTCAGGATACTTTCATGTATATACTGTGAAATGTTCCGCAATTTTATTTTTTTTGTCTTTATTTCTTGTAAAAATATAGACTGATACAAGGATACTTATCCAACTCCACAAATCCTCCATTCAATCGTCTGCATCATCAATACACCAATATTTGCAGGACCACTGGATGAAAAAAAACAGGTTAAAATGCATTAATCAAACAAAAGTACAGAAAGAAATTCAGTTACTTATAACTACATGCATTCATATATGCAAATAATAGAAATATACGCATACGTATATGAAAATTTTAAGAATATTTGCACAAACTATATTAAAAAAAATTCAGAAAACCTGTAATATGAAATCAATACAACTATATGCATAATGATGTACACAACTGATCGTCAGGCACTCAAACAAACAGAAAATAAAAATATATGAAAAATAGAAGGTATATAAACAAAAAATATGCATACATCGCCGTCCATGGCTCACGCCGCCGCATTTGACACCTCCTCCCTCTGATCTCGCTCCTCCACTTCTCTTTTGCCTCTCCCCTTCGAATCTAAGTCACCCACGCCCGAATCAACCCAAGCCCCACTAGAAAACCCACCGCCTCCAGCACCCTAGGCCCCACCGCCTTCTTCCTCTCCGCCTTCTCCCTGGCCAGCAAGCCCGGTCTTCTATGTAAAAGTTGGTTGATCAAAATTCCTAAAAAAAAAGAAGCAGCCGCCATTAGGAAGAAAAAAAGGCACCCTAAAAACTAATTCAGTATGTGAAAAATGAAAACGAAAGGATCCAAAGAAAAAAAAAATACCTATGAAGCCGCCGCCGCCATGGATCGTAAAAATTATTTTTCTGGAATAAATCGGACCTGTAATACGTAAATCCTAATATGTGTTACGTATTAGATTAATAAGGCGTTAATTAAGGAAGAAGGGCAGTTCTGGAAATAAGAGAGGCGCAATTCAAAATTAGGGATGAAATTTATACGTTTCAAAAGGGAAGGATGTGAGCCTAATTAAGTTTAGTTTTAAGGATGTGACCCTAATTTTCACTATATTTTATTCGTTCCGTTGTGAGATTCGTGTTTACTCTGATGATGATGTTCTTCTTCTTCTATTCTATAAGTTCTATCTTATCTATTCCCACCCTCTAACCTCTTTCATTAACTACCGGGTTTTTCGATGTTTGGTTAGTCGTCATTGAGTTTATGTCGATAACCAAAGTCGCTAAAAACCGGGTCGTTACAGAAGTGTACAAATAGTGGAGTTGTAAAACTGTACTGTTTGAAAATTGAAATAAAATATTATATTTAAACAAAATACTATGTAAATATTTGAATGTCTGTACAGTCGTATTCTATTTAAATATAAATATTATATTCCTGCCTGTGATGTATATATAGAATAATACAGTAACAAACACATTTAAAATAATAATTATTTGGTTGTTATCATCAAACAAAAATCATATAAATGCGTATACAACTACGTTATATACAACATATAGTACATAACCAACAAACAAATCTTTACAACCAACTTCACCTACAATTTCACCAACCACCTTCTCTTGTTTCATTCATCATCGCACAAACCAAACACCAGCTGTGATTTTACATCCAACCAACATACCCAATCAGATCCCACTCAGCTCCAAAATTTTCAAACCTGGAATCCCTCTACGCTTCCTCATTGCTACCTCCATTTTCCAGCAACTCCTGCACTAAGAGGTTATGGAATGATAGCAATTTATAGCCAAACTATGTCATTTGTCCCCAAACATGATCAGTATCTCCTCATGTTTCAGATGCAGCCTAAACTACTACAAGTGACTGTTCATGCTCTCCTTACTCAAACCATTACATTAATTGCCACCATTATTGCTCTTGGAGTCGCGTTTTCCAATCCCAGATGGACCACTGCTTCAAGGAATTTTCTATGTAGCCGCAGTATCCAAGTCAACCTCTTCTTCTTTGTTAGTAAGCACAAAAACATCTACACTCACACTCACTCTTCCAAAGCAGCACTTTATTTGCAACTCCTATGTACACTGCTTTCATACATACATACATACATACATATATATATATATATATATATATATATATATTTCTCACTCTTCCAAAAACTGACCACCAAGCATCAAACACTTCTCACCAAAACCATACACAAAACCACCTTGCACTTAACCAGCTAAAGATCTCTTATCCGCTTCTTATAATCACCTCCTAATGCATAGATTTTCCATTAATACCCTCTCTTTTTAATAGAGAGCCAGCACTCCTAACTACTGCTTGCCACCTCTACGCCAAGCCAAACAAAAACAAGAGACCGTAAAAAAAACTGACGTATGGGTTAAAAGATCCAAAAAGTTAACAATCAACAAACAGATCTATTTTTCAATCTATGTATTAATCAAATCATTCTGTGTTGCTTTTATGGGGCTGCAAAAGTATGGCATGCTTGTAACCCAAACAGACCACAAAATATGATCTTATTTTACATTGCAAACAGAAGAAATAAAAAACCATCAGGTTCTACTTGAAAACAAAAATTTTCTAAACATATACCCAAAGAATTCAACAAAATAATACATAGATACAAACTTAAATTACACAAGTATTAACAGGTCAACTGAAGGTTTCATCTTTGCAACATATTCGTACAAAATCTGATATAAACTGGTGATAAAGAGAAAATTTGACTAAATCGAATGTGAATTGATCTACATTAGCAGATTAGCAGAATTCGATAATCATCTATCGGCTTCCTCATCTTATTAAGAAAAAATAGCAGAAGTCGATAATCATCAAAATCTGTAAAATTTGGCAAAATACAGAAAATCCATCTCAAATTGAAGTGAAATAAACAAAACCTATGACCCAAAATTTTACCATTCCATGTTTCAAGGTCATTAAAAGGGAGGAATTCAAGAGAAAACTCACTTGACGGAACCCAGGATGCATTAAGAAGCTAAGCAGGAGAAAAGTAGACGCAAACTCCGCAAGCATCAGAGAAGAAGAATCGATCGACGAATTCAAAGCAACCATTTTTATTTTCAATTGATTTAGCTGAGAAGCGATGGGTTCTTCATTGAAACCCTAATTTCATTTTTACAGAAAGGAAAGAGATCGGATATTAAACTGAAAGTGATCGGGCCGAATACTACAAGGGGAAAATAGTAAAAAGGTCGGCTTGCTTGTAAATTTATATATATATATATATATATAAAGTGTCTTTAACAAAGCATCTAGATTAGGATTTTATGAATATTTTGCGGTTTTATTTTAGTTATTAGTTTAAAATTATTTAGCTTATTGAATATTTAATATAATTATCAATTATAATTATTAAATACTAAGTAAACAAATTACATATTAATATTAAACAAATTATAAATTATAATTATTAAATACTAAGCATACTTTAGTTACTTCTTCTGCAAGGCAATTAAACTTTAGCGTTGATTAATTATTAGTTATTTCATATTAATTTTGAATTATTTAAATTGCTAAACTTCAAATTTAAGTTTTGGAGCAAAAAACTATCGATTATTATTTTTAAATGTATATAAAAGGATCATTTTTTAGAAAATTTTATATCCGTTTAAACATTAATTTAATACAAATTTAAAAATAGTTAAAAAATTAAAAATGACAATATCAACAATTACTAATAACAAATAAATAATTAATTCATTAAAATACCTCTTTCAAACACGAATTATAATTAATTAATTCAATTTTTTATTAATTATTAACTACTTTTTAATAATAATATTAATCAATAACCATTTATTTGTTGGTTATGAATTTATGAATTTATTTATTATTTATACATATTCATATTTCAAATTAGTTATAAATTTTTATCCATTAGTTTATTATTATTTAATAATTATTTATTTATTTTATTAATTTTTAATTATTCATTATTATATGTTTATTATTATTATTTAATTATTAATTATAAATATTAATTTATAATAATTAAATTTTATCATTAATTAATAATCTTTTACATAATTACTAATAGTTAATTATTTAATAGTAACTATTTAAAATTAATTATAAAAAGTTAATAGTTTGTTTTTCACAACTGGCTTTACCAGTTGTAAAAAAAATACAGTTATCGCAAGCGGCGAGAACTGTTGCTAAAAATATTTATTCGCAACTGGCTTGGAAGCACAGTTACAAATAATATTTTTGTTGCATATGTTATGAAAGAAAAGTTGCAAAAAGTTTTGCAATAGGAAGGGAAGTGCAATTGCTAAAAACATGTTTTTCGCAACATAAAGAAAAGGCTTATTGCTAAGTCTCATCTATTGCAACTGCTATCATAGGTTTGTTGCTAAATACCGTTTACTGCAACCGTCATGTGTCGCCTGTTGCAAATAGCTAGTTGCAATAGGGTATTTTTCTTGTAGTGATTTAGCCTTGCGATCATCAAGTCGTGTCAATTCAGATTGTTTCTTATAATCAAGCCAAAAGACCGTGTAACACTTGCCCTGAAGTTTGTCTGATGTGAATATGACGTGCTTTGAATCAAGCAAGTCTTCATGTCAGTAATGGCCTCCATGTTGCATTTAGCGAATGGTCCTGGTCTTTCCTTTGAGTTGCGCACACCAAGAAGTATGTCGCTCTCGGAGAGTTGAATATTGTTTTGCTGAACTTCAATGGTATAAATGTATGATTCCAGTGTTATTGAATGGTTTCAATGTGAATGGAATCGAGAATCTAAACTGGAATTGTCCGAATCTACCAGGTGATCACCTAATTTTGTTTGACTCAAGAAATTAAATGTTAGTCTCCAACTCTTCCCTACAACTGAGTGTAAGCAAGTCGTTGTCGATTAAGAGGCGTGTACGCACTCGCATGCTCGTACATGATTTTGTGCAACAAGCCCGAAGATTGTAACAAAAGTACAATAATGTAAACGTACACATATGGTCGTCTACATAAATTTTCAAAATTTATTTGAACTCGAGCATCGAATGTGTAATCCAGAGTTGTTCAACTCTATTTCATATCGATGAATACGCGCTTGATGTTCGGTTCAAAATCGCGTTAATGATTGGAGTCTTGAATGTTAACTTACACAGGAGTATGCATGTATGAGTTTGTGAATACTAGTCCCTCGCTTTCCTCTCTTTTTTCCCTTTTTATAATAAATATGATTGGGAATCGGTACCGATCCCTATAGGGATCGGTATCGATACCAATAATTTGGCAATTTTCGCAACTTTTGAAGCTAGCATGATGGATCCTACCCCTTGTAACAACCGAAGTTTATGAATACCTAGGGTAAACAGATTATAATGGGTTTTGTAAATTTTAAAAACTAGGAAAGATAAAATACGAGTTCAAGTGTCTAAACTGATAGCTCAAATTGAGAATATAAAGGATTGTGATTAAGAAACTATGTGTACTGCAATAAATTGAATTCAGATTATTCAATAAGGAAATTTATTCCAACTTTTGTCTGTTAAACAAATTTAAGATGATAATAGTAAAGTTGGTGAAATTGTATAAATTGTGTTTAACAGATTTATTTAATAAGTTCAATGATTAGTAATTATTACATGAAAAAATTTTTTGGTTATTAAAATGAATAATAAAAATATAAAATATTGATTTGGAATTAATATTTAATGTTGTATATTTTAATATGAGCTTCAAATCTATTCAAAATATTTAATTAATTACTTTGAATGAAATAAGGCATTTGGGAAAAAACGGGGTAACATGTGGTCAAATAAGCATACATAAATATAAGTGAGGAAAATAAAATTTGGAAAACTTAATAAAGTGGAAATTAAGGTGAAATACGAGTTGATGAGTTTTATTGTGTTATATTGCAATAAATTGCAATATATGTGTATAATGAATTTTGGTGAAAAGATATGTTGTATAAGTAAAATTCAGTTTCACGTATGATGTAAAAAACATAAATATTGATGAAATCAATATTTATGTGCTAAAAAAATAATTTTAGTAGAATTGTACAAGTTGTTTGTGATAAATAATGAATTTTGTACATGTTTTCTTCTCTTTTCAAAACAGTGTTTTGTACGAAGGTTGTGTAAGTTGAACATTTAATTTTGAAGTGTTAATATGTGTATTAACATAATCCTAATGGGTTTAACTAAGCCAAGCCCAAGGAAATTAGTGAGGAGAATGGGCGGAAACTCAAGTTTGTACGTTCATTTTTGGCTCCCTCCTCGAAAATTGTTCTTCCTGGAAAAGGAAGCTTGAGAAGTAGTTTCTCAAATTTCCTAGATCTAAGCTAATTAAATTAAAACAAAAAGAGAGAAATAGCTTTCCAATTTTATTCTTAACATGTAAATCAACTCCAACTAAAAGTCCAATTCCTTACTTCTTAAATTTTCGAAAGGAAAATTTACCGTAAGATCTTCTTTTGGTTTGCATGTCAATTCCTTGGAATTTACAGAGTACACTACACCATATATGCTAATTACGCTGTGTTTTAGCCATATCTAAAGTAGTTAGGCACGGCAATAAGCCGTATCAAAAAATGGCGCATTAAATTATTATATATGGCTGTAAACCGTATCCCACTAGTAATAACATACGACTATTGGTTGCATCTGAACGATTAGTAGATACGGCTATAAACCGTATCTTATGTGTGTGTGTGTGTGTATTTGTGTGTGTGTATATATATATATAAGCAGAAACCGCAACATATATTATTTGTAACACAAAGCATATATAACACAATTTATACACAGGATACACTAATTCACAATTGTAACAGTAAACGAAACAATTGTATGAAATATTCATTACATTACATATATAATGATACATGCTATTTGATTACATTACAACAAATAAGATACATGCTGTTTCATTACAATAAAGTAGACACATAATGTTTCATTACATTACTATAAAGAAGATGCGTACCGTTTCATAATTACATTACAATAAAGAAGGTAAACTTCAGCGATCAACCACTCTCCGCTTTTCAACTTCGTCGATTGACCACTTCGATCCGCACCTAATCCATTCACCAAACTGAAGGTGTAACTTTCTGGTTAAGAATTTATTGGATGATTCACCGGGTGGATGCACTTTAGCTCACGCAGCTGGTTCACGTATTTATTCTAACTTATGCATTTTACTAAGCACCAAGACTAGCAAAGGGGATAATATATCAAGTATCATATGCTGCTTCACTAAACCCTAGGTAAAAGCATTCGACACTTGATATTATCTCCTTTCCCAGTCCTGGCGCTTAGTTAAATGCATAAACTAGGATAAATACCTGAACCGACGTCGTGAGCTAAAGTGCATCTACCTAGTGAATCACCCAGTAACTCTTAACTAGAGATTAAAGCCTTCAGCTTGGTGAGGCTTCACTGGTGAATCACCCAATAAATTCTTAACCAGAATGCATCATCTTCATCTATACTTGCAACCTAATTTGCATTAGAACCATAATGATCCAGAATATACATATACAACATACACATATTTACACATAAAAGAACATATTTACACAAGACTAAGTAATGACTTGAATGCACAAGATAACAGAAGAATATACATATACAACACACACACCTACTCTGCACAACAGTATCATGAACATACAAGCAAGAAGAATACAGTCAAGTCATGGATGAATACAACAAATCAGTGTACAAGCACATGCACGTACTTGATACACATAATGTCATATACATGAGCACAAAGCAACTTGGTTCAAGGCAGCAAGTCAAATGGAAAAGCAGTTCAGGTGGAGCAGCAACAAGATAACAGATACACACATATTTACACATAAAAGAACATATTTCCACAAGACTATGTACAGACTTGAATGCCCAAGATAACAGAAGTATATATTGAATATATAAAAATGAATGTGTGTGTGTATGGATAAGCAATACAACCATCAGGGGAACTAACAAGCAAGAATGAAGTATCTGTTCTTATCAATTTTTAAAGTGTCCAAAACACACAGAAGAAAACATCAAATACATGCAGCTCAGTGAATAAAGAATGAATGAAGTTTCATGTGTACTTACAGCTCAGTCAACAAAACTAGTATGCTTTAGTTCTCAAATCATACCACATGATTTTTTTTGGCACAAGCTAGAAATTACACATGCACTTAAGATCAGTAAGGATCAGTGTACATGGTGCAATAATACACACAAATGAGCAGGGCAGCACAAGTAAAAATATCTGAATTCAAGGTAGACAAATAAAGCATAAGGTAAATGATATTATAAAACTGTTTGAAAATACTCAATTTAAACACAATAGCAACATGAATTCTAGGTAGACAAGCACATGCAAATACGTATCATTCATGTTTTTGAACTAAGGCATGGAAATTCAAATTATACCCAATTTAAACACAATTTAAACCCAATTCGAATTCAAATTAAACTCAATTTAAGACCAATTCATATTCAAATTTAACTGTGATCTAATACTAACCTCCAGCGGCAATGAGAAGGATGGACAGTGGTGGACTAAAGCTTCGCCGGTCAGCTGAAGGTAGCGCGAGCTGATGATAACCCACGGACTGCGGTGGGTGGCTTATTGACAAAGGAAGTCGGTCAAGTACTAAAACCCTAATTTAGGTATTCGGTCGTCATTGCAAAATAAAAGGAGGGATAATTCGGCCGAAAGTTTTGATGTGTCAAAACTCGATTGTGCCAGAATGGAAGTAGGAAGGGAAAATTTTGATATGTATTTCATATGGTCCAAAGCCGTATCAAATGAACTGATCTGGAACATTGTTGATGAACGATTAGATCCTACGTGTTTGGGGAGGTGCGGATCGCCAAGAGGATAATTGATACGGTTATGAGCTGTACCACATTTGATATGGCTAAAAGCTTTATAAAATCTCCACATGACTGTGCGCCAAATTAGCATATATGGTGTGGTACAGAAGTCTTTCTCAAGCCATTTCACAGTTAAAAATTCCTCTTTTTGTGCTAATCGCTGAAGATAATAAGGTGAGTTGTTTAGCTTACACTTTCTAGCTTAATTTTGTGTGAGTTACTATTTGTTATCCGTCCATGGATTGTGCAAATGCTAGACAACACCACTTCTTAGGCTCTTACCATGGTTCGATTCCTCGCCCTCGCTCTTATGTTGTGCGCGCTCCTTCTGCTTTTGTAGAGCTATGACCTTATCCGTGCCAAATTGGTTGTGCTAAATATTGTTTTAAATAATGTAAGATTTTAGTTATCTTTTATTCTATATAATCTCTCTCTGGATTCCACCTTCCACATAAAGGAAAAGAAATCTTACGGCTCAGAGTTTGTGTCTCTAATTTAACTCTATGTCCTTGTATTAACGCTTGGTAGTTTTTTCTGTTAGTTCTTAACACAATTGGCAGCTAAATCCAATAAAAATAAGTCATGAAAGTTAAAAAAAATTAGACAAAACATAATGTTTATTTTCCTAATTTTCGTTTTTTACAACCCTATCTCGAATATTTGCTAAAATAATGCATAATTTGCATATCTGCTAAGTAGAAGAAAAACGAACCACACAACACATTGCAAATACCTGCGTAATGTTTCTAATAATCTAAGAGAATGATTATGGAAGCCTAAGATAAGTTTTCGAATATTTGGAAATTGTGCATATATATATGTACATATACATATATATATATATATATATATATATATGATATTTCCAAATAACAGACACTTGCAACATGAGTAATTATGAATAATTATATTATGCAGATATTTTCTAAATAGTTCGACACATTTTAGCTGAGTATTCTCAAAATAATAAAGATGTTTATGCAAATATATACTACTTGTTGTATCTGCTTATTTTGAATTATTCCCTCGGTCTAATTTATAGTTCTGCAGAATTCTCAGTAAATGCGAGATGCGTGTGAATTTCAATAGACAGATTCAAGTGGATCACTATTTCTAATACTTATATTTTGAAGTTCTGAACCCAACCCATCCAGTATTTAAGTCAGGTGGTAATTTTAATTTGTTTTATTTGACTTGTTGTAGTTGAGGATCATTTTGTGTCATGGCAAAAGTTCTGTTTGAATATATCAATTCTACTATTTAGATCCATCGATAACTGCAATAGCAAAACAATTTATGAGCTTGAAAGAAAACCAAAAGGGTTAGCGACGTGGAATGCATATGAGGAACGGTTGCACTGAATTGGAATGAATATAAGGTCATTTGCAGGAAAAGAAACTGAAATAATATTGCTAATGGTGCAACCAACAAAGGATTATTAAGCTAAAAAACTAGTCACTGTAAAATCAACTAGCTATATCTAGTTTAGTTTGTTGTGCCTAATTCGACTTGATTTGATGGCCAATAGACTAAACATGTGATTGGTTTTTCAAGCAGCGTAGAGTTTTTCGTTTTAAATCGATAAAGTCTATTCGTATTGATTCCCAATGGTAAAAACCCAGTGTTGGCCCTGGCAATCCAGTGGCCCTAGGCCAAATATTTTTGGGGCCCCCAAATTTTGATGTCAAAAAAATGAAAACAAGAGGGAATAGATGGTAGGAGAAGGAGCAGCAAAAACATACAACAAGGCACCTGCAAGGATTCGATCCCAGGTCACACAACACAAGAACAACAACAACTACGGCTTAACCAAAGCCTCTTCACTATTCAGAACGAATACATAATGCATATATAATGCAAAATTAATAAACATAAATGTAATTGCAAATAATAGTAATTGTAGTAAAATAAAAGTAGAAAACCAAAGAGATCACATGAGAGACTTTTATATCAATTCAGTGTTACCCCACATTTAATCTTGCACAATTGATCATAAAAATTTCTTTTTCAATTGTAAAGCTTCAATTCAACATTGATTTCAAGGTCATGAGACACACCCTTTTAATCATCCAAGCTCTGCGTACACCACTTGATTTGGTAGGCTACAAGTTCACCCACTTGATTTTCGAGCTACAAGCACATATGTTTAGATTTCATGGATGCAAAACACACCTTAGGGTATCCAAATTTGGTTTGATTCTTTTATAAAATCAATTTCTTGATATTGAGAATAAATGGTCCTATACCCTGTTGAGTAGCAAGTTCGATCTTGATTTATGTGAGAGAGATGATAGAAATTAAATAGTAGATAGTAATAATACATAGCTTTATTTTGAGATAACTTAGTAAAATATTTCAACATATATAAAGGATAAAAAAATAAATTTCTTTGAAAATAATATATGAAGTACCAATAAACATATATTCAAAATCAAAGTATATATTTGGACACTATAAACATTTCAAAAACCCTAAACTCAAACTAACTTAAAATATACTTGATTGAATGTAAAAGAATTGAAAGCATATTTAAAAATATCAAAGACTAAAATTAAGACTATAATGATTTTAGAAATAAAAAGGGACGAAAACATTTTAGAAACAATCTGAAAAAGATATTTGAAAATCATTTTGAAAACAAGGAAGGACCAATTTTTAAAATCAGAAAATTAGAGAATATTTTTGAGAATGGAGAAGAAAGGGAACGAAAAGTGAGTTTTACAAGAGTGAGTGGGCTTATATAGGGATGCAAAATTGTTAGGAGATTTGAATAGGCGGTAGTCATTTTATTTTGATATTTCAAAATTTTGATTTTTAGATGTCGTATGTCGACATAGACGGTATATGTATGTCAATATATATATGCTTGAAATTGCAAAGGTTTGGTATTAGCAAAATATTTTGTAATTGCTCTATGCTATTATACTTTTATGTTTTTCCAAAGGTCATTAGATAATATATGGCAATAAGAAAACATAATTTCATTAGTAACATGACGGTCTTGGATTGAAAAGGGAAACACACGTAATTCACTATTTTAAACTATAAATACAGGGCAAAAGTTAAATAACAATCAAATGGCATAGTAAAATGTAGATAAGAATGAGGAACTTCCACCAAGATTCTAGTTGTTCTTTCAAAAATATTATCTACTTTTCAAAAAAAGAAGTGAAGAGATTTAGAAATTTGAAATGAAAGTGTGTGAAATAATAAGACGTAGGTATGGAAGTAAATAGATAATCAATAGGCATGCTCTTTGGTAAAAATACACCATTTCAAAGCATAACGGTTGATGAAAAATATAGGAAAAAAAATAAAAATCTGAATTTCAAATGGAAATTTAGAATTTGCTTTTCTTTCATATATGTTGTCATACAGGGAAAGGAACGTCGACATATGGCCCGATAATTTTATAACCGAATTTTGGACAAAACGTCCCTATTGTATATATTTATGTATATTTATATAAGTAAATTGAATATTAATTATTACTTTTTAAATTCAACCATAAAGTTAAAAATCGTCTTTTGAGTAAAGTATTATGTATTATTATCAAATATCAGTATATCCCTATTAATCAAAATTTTATATACTATATTCAACCATTATATTATTATTGATTTTAATTTTGTTCCTAACAGCTAAAACAACAGCAAAATTCAAATGATAAAATAAAATTTAAACAATTTTTCTTGATTTATTTTCATGATCTTATCTAAATTAATTGATAATTATTGTAAAGCATATATTTGTATCCATAATGTTTGTCTAATGTTGAGGAGTATGCTCTTTCCCCTTTTTTATTTCTTCAAATGTGAACAGTCTCTATGAATATGACTATATTCATTGAAATTTTAACATTTAATGGTATTTCTACAACCTGGTTTTTTGTTACTATTTCTCCTGAAATTATTCCTTTTTCTGTATTTTAAAAACGTTATGGAATTTCCAGTCATGAAAGCGATCTTCTCATTATGATCAGAATCTGGATCATCATTTGTTGCATTGAAATCAACAGATTTCTTTTCTATTGCCTTTCTTTCTCTTCTTTCCTATATCAACAGTTATACTCATTGGAAATCACATGTTTTGGTGTAGTGACTTCGCTTTAGTTCCCTGAATAGTACACAATTGCGTGTGGTGTACACAGGAAACATAAAGGAAGCGCTTTTGAAATTTTGAGAATCATTTAAAATGAAATGCTTTACGATATTTAATTTCATTATTTTGTTCGTAACTTATCCAATACAAGGACTGATTCAACAAATATTATATACGATGGCTACAGATGATTGTTCTATTAACAAAACGAATATCTACATAACGATCATATACAATACATATTAGATAGAGCCAAAAAACACTTTAAGGGTTTATGAATATAATATATTACGATTGGTGCTCTTATTATCAATCGTCTACATGAAGCATCAAATTTGAAACTAAATAAGCCTTTAATGGCTTAATTCCAATCTCTAACTGTATGTATATGGAGTTTATCACATATACGCACATATTCAAAACTTAATCAAACTAGTCGTACGTTATAAAATTAAATATCATTTTCGATAGATTTCTAGTAAACATAAACTTAATTATGTCCGCTAACGTCTCTTAACAAGCCTAAAATCATTTATATATTCTACCTATATGCACATAATTTTGTTGTGATACAAAGTACATAAACTTGCAGTCAGGCCCGGCCCCTGGCCCAGGCAAACTAGGCGATGGCCTAGGGCTTTGGGCTGGGGGAGGGCCTCTAATTTTTTATATATGCATGTGTTGTGTCAGAATACTAATTTTAAAGGTTATTCTAATTTCAAGTGTGTGTTGGTTGAGTGGTTGAGTGGTTAAGTTGCATGGCTTTCTCCCAAAGGGAGGGCGGCCATGGCCGGCCTAGATTTAAGTATATAGATTAATAAAAAGAATTAGACCTCAATAAACTACACTATACATACAATAAGGCAATACAAATATGTAATCTAACAAACTAACCCTACATTATGAAATGTAATTAAAAAGTAATTAGGATTTATACCTTAATTGGAGGAGATGAGTCTAGAGAGGAGAAGGGGCCTTACAGGTGTAGGGGACACTAGGGGCGGACGGTGGGAGGCGAAATCTGAGAAGGAAGGAGGGTTTGGGGGAAATTTGGAGGAAAAAATGTTATGGGGAAGAAGAAGTTGTTCTACCAATATTTTTGTGGCTTAGCAACGGGTTCGAACGGCCGCCAATGGCTTTGAGACCAACGGTTTCCAACAGCTGCCAACGTATATTATTTTATTTTATAAAAAATTTATAAAATATTTACCATTGGAAGCTGTTGCCCCCGTGTCGTTGGCGGTCGTTGCCCCTCTCCGTTGGTATATACTGTATTTTTAGTAGTGAATTAATGTGATGTTTAAATAAGTGTAAGCATTAAATTTGAAATTTTGAAGCAAATCATCAAAAATTGCAAGAGAGCCTACAATATTTTGATATAATTACTACGATGTCTGCATTTTTTTTTAAAATTGCAGAATTTCGTTGAAATGTGAATTATTTTTATTTTGTTTCAAAGCATTTTTTTCTTTTCTTACGTGAATACGAAGATGATTACGTATTATATTAAGTTTGAAGTTTGATAATTTTTTACGTTGAATTTAATGTAATTTTGATGATTTTCGAAAAATAATGATCTAATTTACAAAATTTTAAAACATGAAGTTTTTGTGTATTTTGAAATGTGATAAAGACCTTAGCGAAACTATCCATTTATTATTACCAGTTTTAGCTAACTACAATATGGTGATTCTACCTAACAAATAACAACATCAAATCTTAAATATTAGATATTATAAAAAATGGGACTAAAACTTAAATTCATTTAAATGAATTATCACACATGATTTCTACCAGCCTCTCTTTATGCACCCTGCTGTGTCACAACAGTTTTTCTACAGATCTGATCTTTTCTATTGATTCAACTTCAAATTTGATCCTTCCTATTGATTCAACTTCAAATATACGCTAACCCAAATAAAACATAAACACATATGCATCAATTTCAAACATAAATACGTAAAAACAATGTTAATATTCGATTACAACATAAACACAAGTCTAAATAAAATTCGATTACAAACATAAACACAAACCGAAATAGAATTCGATCACAAATACAAAGTGGACATGGTTCGCTTACAAACATACACTAATATGGTGAAGTTCAATCTTGAGTAGGAGGAGGTTGAGAAGGTCCTGCCGCCTGCGATTGAGCTGGGTCATGTTGAAAAGAAGCTTGAGAAGTATCATGCCTTCTTTTAGTTCTTCGCTCTCCTGGGCGTTCTAATCTACGTCTAAAGAGTAATGCGTCAATGATTTTCTTTAAGCTAACACATCGTGGCTGGATGTCGGGCTCCGGTACTCGACCACGTCCAATTTCCCCCAGTTCTTTACTAACCATCTCTAGCACGTCGACATGCGAATTTTGTTATTTATAATCACACATTTAAAGAATTAAATCGGTAAAGTAAAACAGTAAAGCAAAGTAAAAGACGTACGACATCTCGCTCAAGCGGTGCACGAGCTCTGTATGCTCGTTCATGTTGAGTCCGATCCACGAGAATGAATCTTCGAGTGATCGTCCAATACCAACTCATGTATTCTGAAATTTGAGTGCTAGGAATGTGTTGACGAACGATACGGTTATGTCTATCGTTCCATTGAATGATAGCAAAATCTAGATTTGGCTTAGGTTCGCAAGGCTCAGGGATGTGTTGTTGAAGACCAAATTGTCGCATCACTCGATCGGGATAATACATCTGAATAGTTCGCATGCATATGATCAGTGTCTTGCATAGCCAACTAGGCATGCCACTTAGACATATATAAGGCAGATGAACTAGCACGTCCTGTGTGTAGGGATTCCATACAACAACCTCGTATGTAAGCATGTCAAGCTGGTCACGATAGTAAGTGGCAACCTGCTTTGGAGATTCAATCCAACTCCTATTTCCAAACCACCTGCGATTTAAAGTAATGTACATGAAGTATGTAAATGTAAATAATATAGCATAAGCGTAAGCACTATTGTTGAACATCATGTAAATGTACATAAACTACCTTGCACTATAAGGTAATGACCTGTCGATCTGTGCAGATAAAGTTACGTTTGGACGACCGATAGGAAGATGTGTCCATGACTAAAGCTGTAAAATATATAAAAGATAAATACGATAGGATTGCATATTACAAGTGGCCATTAAAAAATATACATTCTAATATTTACCTGTAGAAGAGAAAGACAACCGGCTATCAATTTGGATTTACCGAGCGCAGTATTTGTCAATTCAGCGTATAATGTTGTCAATACGGCACTACCCCAAGATTATCGTGCACAGTCGTCCAAATTTCTCACAAATAATAGCCAAAAAAGATTTAATCGTCCTTTAGAATGATCGGGACATAGACGAAATGATATCAAGTGTAGAATAACGGCTCTCGCATGACGTTCAACTTCTTCGTCTGACGCATCTTCTAATGGCTCATTTTGAAATGTACGTCAAAGCCAAGTCAATTTAACTGTTGCACCTCTTATCTCATTTTGATTTGGGACCGCCCCCAAACACTCATAACATATATCTTCATAATTACTGAGATGTGTAGCAGTTACAGGATTTCATTCCACTACAACGCTCAAAGGACAGCTAACATCTTGCAACATGATAGTAATTTCACCAGTGGGAAGATGGAAGGTGGAAGTCTCCGGTCTCCCCCTGTCTACCAATGAAGTAACAAGTGCATGATCTATCTTAAAAAAACTCAATCTGGATATTTCTCTAAATCCAGCTCTTTGTAGCGCAAGTTGAACTCTAGGTGTATTTGCTGTCATCAACCCCAACTTGCTAGAATGATCTTGACAGTCAATTGGCTCGTCGCTCTACAAATTCAATACGAGATGAAAATAATTAGCTACTCCATGAGAAATGAAAAACTAGTGAGTTCATTCATTAGAAATTTTGAAATACCTTCATCAAGTCCAGATTGTTGCTTCTATGTTCATTTTGAAGATACAAGACACTTGCATTCTCAGGACCCGGTGCCAACTCTACAAAAACAAAATGTGAACAAGTTCTGACAAATAATAAACAAGTAGTGAAACTGATGCATGTAGTGAACAAGTAGTGGACAAGTAGTGAACCGGATGCAAGACACTTGTGAGAAAATAGTGAACCGGATGCAAGACACTTGTGAACAAGTAGCGAACAAAATGTGGACAAGTAGTGAATAAAATGTGAACCGGATGCAAGAAACTTGTGTTTAATGAACAAGTTTTAACAAATAGTAAACTGGATGCAACGCGCTTGTGTCTAATGAACTAGTTTTAACAATTTATAGAAAAAAATGTGTTTTTACTATATCATATGAATTAGGAATTAGCTAGGATTTAACTCACCATATAGTTGAACTACGAGTTAGCCAGGTTTTCATGTACAAATAAGAAGTAAAATTATGAAAATCCTTCCATTGTTGAACAAGTAATGATCAAATCAAATCTATTGTATGCAACACAAACAAAAAATAAGCAAGTATTGTTTAAAAATTTACCTCTAACTTCATGAGATGATGAAGATCCTTCCATTGTTGAGGTAATTTGTTGTATTTTTGTATGAGAATCTGATTATTTGAAATCTTAGAAATTTAGGTTTTTGGATTTTTAAGTTTTTGGGGATTTTGGAGTAAAAGGGAGGCTGGAAAAAGTGAGGGTGAAAGGGTATACGGGTTGCAGTTTAGAGCAGCAATTTCTCGGGTTGGGCGCACCTGGTAGGTGCGCCCTTCTGAAAGAACGAGGGCGCGCTTGACAAGCGCGCCCTTACAAAATTTCAAGGGCGCGCTTATCAAGCGCGCCCTTGAAAAATGCCAAGGGCGCACCTTGCAGGTGCGCCCTTCCCGAGAGTTGGTAACATAAATCTGCTACCCTGCCTGAACCATTCTATTTGCAAACTTGAATCAAAGACAGTCGAATACAATTCATAAGCTTGTAAAATGCAAACATTCACTATTGAAATGCAAATTATTCATTCTTTCACCGAATTGAAAGTACAAATCATTCATTACATTACAAATCATTCAAACAAAATATCAAGACATATCTCAAAATATTCTCTTACAAAATATCATTTGGACGGACATGTCGATCTTTTGTGTCCTTTTTGACCACATTTGCTGCAAGTATTTTGTTTACTTCCTCCCATTTTATCCATCATACCTTTAATTCTTGTCGAACGCGGATGTCCCGTCTTTCTTTTTGTTTGCGGAGGCAATATGGTCGGACCATGATACGCATCCCAATATCTACTATCGGGAATTGGATGGAAGCTTGGAGTGTAACTTGCTTTATATCTTTCCACGTAAAACCACAATGAACAAAATTCATAGTGCGATATATTCGCTTCTCCAACGGTTTGAGCACAAGCGGCCATCACATGCAAGCATGGCAATTTTTGTAATAGCGGAATGTTGCAAGTGCAAGTACACACATTATCATGTAAATTCACGGTAAATGCTTTTCCAAATTGATCATTCACTTGCCATTCGTTTTGATTGAATCTAACAATTATGCAATGTCATGCTTGTTTTGCTCTTTTAGATAAAAGAGTTTCAACTTTTGGAGTCATTTGCATTTCAAATCCTTCGGCGTCGGAATGACGTTTCAAGAAATAGTCGTTTAAATGGTAAAATGTTCGTGATACTAAAGACTTGACGGGCAAAGCACAAGCACATCGTAGAACTCCATTAAAACTTTCCAGATACATTTGTTGTCATCATCGTAAATCGTCCGCCGTTATCCTTGCATAGAGCCCAATTTACCTCTGCACCCCGTAAGCTCTTTTCAACCCAAGCATGCGCATCCGGCGAAATGGTTCTCAAGTGACCTCTTAACTCTTTGTATTGCAACTCATCGGTAGCACTAGCACATGAATAGAATAAGTCTACTAAGTTTTTTTGAGTAAATCCGGCAACTTGAAAGTTTGCTTTGAGATGCCTAACACAAAAGCGGTGATGGTGCTCTTGAGGCCAATTTTCTAATGCTCCCGGAATGCCTTTCATTCGATTGGATATAAAAGTCAAACGTTTATTGCGAACACTATGTATGAGATAGTACATGCATCTAAGAAACCATTCCCAATTGTCTTTTGATTCGGAGTCTACAATTGCATATGCTAATGGAAATATACCATCATTTGCATCAACTCTGGTCGCGACTAGCAACATACCTTGGTATTTTCCGTATAGGTGTGTGCCATCAATGCAAATTAACGGTCGACAATGCGCAAAACCATCAATAGAAACACCAAATGCCCAAAATGTACTTTTGAAACGAACTTTGTCATTCGTGAGTCTTTCGTTTTCAATCTTAAAAACGGTTCCCGGATTATGTTTTTTAATAGTAGCCAAATATTGTGGCAGCTCAGCATATGATGTTTCCCAATCTCCAAAAGTTGTCTTAAGTGCTTTCCGCAATGCTCTATACGCCTTGAAGTAGCTTATTTTGATGAAAAAAGTTTCGGACATTAAAACTTGAATCGCAGAGGGAGTGATATTCAAATCCGACTTCACAAAAGGAAGTATTTTGTTAGCAACAAATCTACTTGTCGCTTGCTTGTGGTTAGAATTGATGATCGGATTAACACAAGAGTGATTGCCTTCATATTTTCTAATTTCCCACCTTCCCGTCAATGATTTTTTTGGAACAATAGCATGTATTCTCCGCTTGCAATTGTTATCGACATTACAAATTGCAGTGTATTCTTTTTTGCGGGATTTTACAGGTTTAATAAAGACCGAATTCTTTATAGACCACTCGCTAAGCTGTTGAATAAGCACTTCCTTGGTTTGAAACTGCATTCCCACATGAAAGCCCGAATCAACACAATCTACAGTAAATGCGTCTCTAATAGGAGCTACATTTTGAATCAACGATGCTGCCATAATTTGTGCACTACATAAATCGTCTGTCAAAGGCATCTCAAATTCCATTTCTCCGTTGTTACCATCTTCATCTTCTTGCATCAACGATGCTTCATTATTTTCGTGTTCATTCGCATTACCAGTTCCAAACTCAAGCGGATCATTGTTAGCTTCCATATTTTCTATCCATGCCATATCATTATCCGTTGATGCAATTTGCATACTACCAATACGTGGTGAGCTACAACCCACGCCATCATTTGCCGGTCTAGAGCTTAAACCACCCGCATGCACCGTATAACGGTTAAAAAAAGTATGAGATCAGAAAACTATGAATTTTAATTACTCAAATGCAAAATTTACAAACTTACTTTGTATTCATGAATGGAGGAAATATTGGACTTGGATTGCTTTGATGAGCACAACTCGGAATAGTTCGAATAATTTGAGTAGAATGTTGGTTTAAATTAGTATCAATTGCCTCTTCATAATGTCTTAGCTCCTCTTTTATTACAAATAACTCAATAACTTTCATACTAACCGAAAACATTGCATCGACATCATCATCATCATTTACATCAATAGCAGAAGATCCAGAATCCGTTACCCACTTGCTTACCAATCGTACATCGTACTTTTGTGAATCAATTTTTGTAACCCTATACACCGTTCCTTTAATTCATGACAGGAGAATTTTTTTTGACCTTTGAACCTTTTTGTTTGCTGCCAACATACGCCGGCGTATTATTTTCTTTTAAGTTCAATTTTCCATCAAAATAGCAAATAATAGGAATGAAATCCGACATAGTCTACAATGAAAAATTTGCAAGGCATAAGGATACTTAATTGTTAAACAAATATTAGTAACATAAGAAAGCATAAAAAAATAAACCTAGGGTTTGAATGAAATTGAGAAACATAAAAATTTGAGATAGGGTTTGAGTTTAAACTAAATCAATACCTTCAAATTGATGTGCAATAGCTGATAGAAGTAACCCAATCAATAATCCTTGTTTGTTTTGATAATTTTTGTAGATTTTAGGGTTTTTTTGGAGGTAGTGGAAGAATAGTACGTTGGTACTTTTTTCCCGAAATAGTAAAAGCCAGAATGACTGAGAGCAGCAGAGAACAACATGACGTAGGGTTTGTGAATAAATTATAACGGGCGCACTTGTCAAGTGCGCCCATTATAATTCTAAGGGGCGCACTTGTCAAGTGCGCCCCCGATTAATTTTTTTAAAATTTTTGCCACCTCATTGCTGAGGTGGCAAAAACTAGCCTACTTCTGCTAATACTTTTTAAACTGGCCTATTTGTGCTATATGTTTTAAAAATTAGCTTATTTTGAAAATTTGTCCTTATATTAGTTTATGAAATTGGTTGCATCTACAAAAAAATTACAGTATATTATAAGTATAAAAATAATATGCTTATTGGTGAGGATCCGTTTATAATCTTCAGATTTGGATTCACAATAAAACATCAATTCACATGAATATCATACATTGGAAAATAAAATAGTAGCAGCCAACACATCATGTTCCATGCTTCGTACTTCAAAACTCAATCTCACATGGATTTGATGGCAAATACAGTATTGATTAGTTTATGTTAGTTGGACAGAATTAAAGTTTGTTCACTCCTTTTTAACGGATGTGAACAAAACACCACTAACACCGTTAGTGGTGTGCAGCTATGATTGACCCCTGAATTCCTCCCGGTTAATCTCAGTCGCACACCACTAACGATGTAGTGGTGTTATGTTCACACCCGTTAAAAGATGTGAACAAACTAGCTCTCAGTTGAACATATCCAGTATTAGATGGGCGAATATTAATAACATGGTAGATCATAAACACGTGTTTTGACTATTTGGAAGGTGTCCAAATTTTATGAATTAAATGATAAAGAAAGATTTTAGTTCTCGAACTATCAACTTTGACTTTCAATTTGCTGCTGCATGCCCGATCAATTTATGCATGCATCATTTATTTTGACATTAGCGTAATATCTACATGACCCCAATGCATCTACTCGCTATTGAGTATTGACGATTCGACGGCTGAACTAACACGGAAGTTATTCACGTACTACCTAATGGATGCATTAACCAGGATCAGCCCTGAAATCCTTGAAATAATCAGAGACATAGATCGGGAATTCAAAGGTCTGACCGTCGAAACATGTTCAAATATGCATAATATGAGATCAGAAGTTCTAGACAGTCGCCTTGGTGGTCTTAACACAGGGTCCAAATTCAACTACCAACCAATTCAATATGTGAATAAATTATCACTGCTATTGCCCTCTCGCTCGCCATCTTCGAAACCATCACCATCTTCTTTGACACTACGGTTATCCCTTTCCCATGCCCCACTATCCTCTGCCTCCCTTCCGCGCACTCGCACAGCTTTGCGAGCACTGCCAGTGCCATCTCCGTCATCCTCCGCTCCTTCTCCTCCATCATCAGTTCTATCAACACTTCCACTGCCCCTTCCTCCACCGCCTTCACTCTATTCCTCCCATGTGATATCACCGTGTTCAACACTTATAGAGCCGCCTTCATCGCTTTGTTGCTTACTCTATGCTCCACCACCTTCACCAACTCCAATATCAACCCTTCTTTTACTTCCTTCACCTGCTGAACTCTATCGATGATCGACCTAAGCAGCATGATCGTGTAATGTCCCGGATTTTCTGGCCGATTTTATAATCTAAATCTTAGATTTATGCTAATGATAATATTCAATTAAATAATATTTAAAATTGAATATTGTAGATAAATTTTGAATCATCATTTGTTTAAATTCCTTTGCGTATGTTATTAACTCGAAATTTTTATATACACTGGTAAATGTCGTTTAACATTTTATTTTACATTTAAAACTTATTTTATTTTATTTTAAAAAATATAATTGTTTAAGTAAAGTGACTTTTAGTATTTGAAAGGATTTAAATAAAAATCTTGGATGTATACATGAATAAGCATATTCTTATGAGCCTTAGTGTATATGTATACATAGTGTAGTATACATATATAAATCGAGGCAATAGTTTTTGTTTTAAATTTAAGTAAATATTTTGCTACTTCACGTGTTTACGTATAAGATGATGTGAGAAATTTTAATGGACAAGAACATGTCAAATAATAAAACTAAGGGAAGAAAATCAAATTTCAATTAATACGAACATATTGCTTGAACATTGAGTTGCCATGATATGTTCACATAAGCGTGATTACTTAAAGGTTAAGTATGGCCATAAAGCTAGGAAGTATAGCCTAGAATACTATAACCAAAAACATTAAATGAAAACATGTGCTGCTACAGTGAATATATGAGCAATTTAAATAGTTTAAAATTTCTTAGTAGCCAAGTATACACTAAGATGTAACTACACATGCTGTACCCCAAGATTTGATTTAGCCGCGCCATTCTTTTGTGTGAAGCCTTGTCAACATGTCCCTTATATCAATCTTCAAAACCAAATCCACACAGCAGCTAGTCTATAATCCCCTACCTTTTGCACATGGACTGTGCAAAGAATTTGCACATCAACCTCCTAGCCATACCCTGTTTTGTGGTAGCATATAGGACCAGCCTAAGTACCTATCTCATTTCCATCAATCGACCATACAAAAACTTGCATATATTTAGATGCAACAGCTAAAGCATCAGCTATAAAACATAGCTATTTTCTCATCAACTTGGCAGCCCCGTGTTATTTTGAATCAATCATAACAACAGCAAAAAAATGTCCCTTCCATGAGGCAAGACAAGCCTACAACCACCCTATCAAGGTAGACATCCATCCACCTATAAATACACTTCAATATTGGATGAATCCATACCTTAGAACCAGCTTAAAACATTGTAAAATGGAAGAGAGGTTAAGGGCCAAGACAAAACTAAAATAGAGATGAAGAAAAAAAACCTGGAAATGGCCGAGACAGCAAGTACACAGAGAAGCAAAACTTGGAAATAATAGTGGACAGTTTTTGGTGAGTAAACATCCCTTTTCGTTTCCTGTTCCTAAACATTTATTTCCAGACTGCATATAGATCATTAGACACCTGAATTATTATTTACTAAACATGAATAGTTGTGGGAAAGTAACAACTAAAAGTTGTTGAGTTATGTTTAAATGATGTTTATTGCTAGATAACTAGAAGACAATGGATAAGTGTTAATAGTAGACTGCTCTTAGATTTCAGAATTTTTGAACTATAACCTGTTATATATACACTAGGAGATATACTTATGGTCCTATAACTGGCTCCATGATTTTTAATCATCACTAATTGATACAGGCATTTAGATAACACCTAGCAACATTTAAATGTATATTAGTGAATGGAGTGATTCCCATTTGTGTCAAATTCAAGTAGTAGATGATAGTGTATATATACTTATGTGCCTTGAATGTATGAATGCCAATTTCTTTACATCTACATTTGAAGTTTAATGGCAGAAACTAGGAATTTTTGGATTTATGTATATTGCTTGAAAACTGGTAAGAAATAGTTTTTGAAAATGAACCCCACTTAAATTTGCAGATTCTGGAACTAAGATCTGATCTCGTAATAATCGGTATAGATACACTTTTTTATATGACTTGTATGATTTAGCGGCCACTGGATGATAGAATACTTTAAGTAAACATCTGGAAACAATGTTAGTAAATTAACAAGTAAAACCAGTTCCCTTTGAATCTATTTCAGATGGGTATATGTATGATGCTTATATAGGTAGACTGGTATGTTTTTTTTAGAATTAAGTTGGTGTACCTCTGTCTTTAACCTTAATGGATGGAACTAGAATATATGCTGAGAAACCTTATACTCTGTTAAACCTGTAATTTGTATTTAGGAAATCATTTTCATAAATTCTAATGACTGTTAAGAAAGGGGTTAAATATTGGAATTTCTTATGTGTATCTATAAATTGTTTTATAGATGCTCTACTCTCAAGTAAAATATATACAGTCAGACATCAAAATAAACAGAAAAAAAGATTTGATAAATCGGAGTATTCAATTAGTATAAAATATGGATTCTAGGCACACCATTGAACGCCAATAAACAAATCATAATTTTCAATACTGATTTCATGATTTTTAATTAACTATAATTCGTGCTTGAACTAAATGTTGATTTGGGGTATAAAAATTTAATTCGTGAGATAGGGTGGAGGAAATTGGAAAATATTTTTAATGAAGCTGCGAGGACGTTGGGGCAACGTTCAGCAACTCCGATGGTCTGAGGGGACATGGCGAGGTGGTATTTGGATTTTGGAATCGTTTTAGGTTAATTGACTTCGAATCATTCGTATGGCAGTAATAGGTGACCGGAAATTCAAATGTTGGTTTTGGATGGAGCATTGGTGGGTGCTATCAGCGACGCGACGATGGCAGGATGTCTGATGATCAGAGTTGATAGCAGTTTGGTATTTCTGGGATCGACATGTGTTAAAGGCTTAAAGCTGCTAGGTTGTTTATTTTGGGTTGAACACCTATATTCTGATTCAGTTGATCGGGGAAGGAATGGGAAGCGTGGACGGGTTCAGGAAGTGGCGGCGCATGTGTGGAGGGGATATCGACTGATGGACTATGGCTCGAGAGTATGTGCATGTGCACATATACACTTGCGTGCATTTCAGAGTACTGGAGCCAAAAAAAAGGAAAAGAAGCAAGCAGGCAAACAGGAAGAAACGCGAGAGTGTAGAAAAGAAATGAGGAGTTTGGGCTGATGTTGGGCTTTGTTCGGGCCATGAAGATTAGGTAAATGGAGAATTTAAAGTAAAAGGAAGGGGGGCAAAAGGCTTGGGCCTGGGATTATTAGGCTGAAAAACAAAAAAAAAGGGAAAAAGAGAAACTAAAGGAAAAGTAAAGAAAAAAATTAAAGAAATGGTAAGAAAAGAAATAAGTATATAAAAAGTAAGGGAAGCAAATAGAATTTTGGGTAAATAAATAATAAAGGGCTTTCTTTGATAAATTTAATATTTATATAAAAAATATTTATCTAAAAGAAATAAACAAATATTTGTAGGAAACAAAAGAACGAAGTATTTCTAAAAGAAATACAAAGGAAAATCAGGTAGTATGGTGGATAGGAGTAGTTAACAGATAAGCAGACAAGAGTCGGGGTAAGTAGAAATGTACTTGTCAGATTTAACAAAGTTATTTTAATTTATTTATTTCAAATTAATTAAAATAAATAAAATACAATTTCACTTAGATTTAAAAATCTAGATAACTAGTACGAGTTAGATTAGTTAAACCGTAATCGATAGTTAAGGGAAATTGGTTGATCGTCAATAATACCGAGCTATGATAAACTGAATTATTCTGAGATAAACATCTAAAAATGCTATTTTAGATTGTAACCAACTTAAGTCGATGAATATATTTTTATCGAGAAATGATTTAAAAATTAAATAAACAACGATTAATTTAAAGGTTAATGTCTATGTAAATAAGAATTTGTATAGCAACTAGATAATCTATACTGACCTTGTACTAATATTTATTAGTAAATTATGTTAAACAAGGACTAAAGGAATGATGTTCACATTTCAGAGTAAATAACAGTGGAAGCAAATGCTTTGCAAGAAAAGAATGGTTTTGGGAGTTGTTGGAAATTGGTTTGGCTTATAACGATAATGTTATTCCAAAGTTCGGAGAATAAATGGAATGGAGGTGATCTGAAAGAGATGTAATCTTACAATTTAGTAAGTTGAATTCAAGGAAACTATCATTCACTTTTCCATTTGAAACACTTTAAATTAATTATATATATATTGAATTATTTATCCAAGGAAATAAAATATTAATTATATTTATAAGTCGTAAATATTGAAGTATGGATTATAATAATAGTGTTATAATCAATAAAAATAAGATTCTTAAATGAATTTGAATCTTAGATAGATATGAATTGGAAACAATTATTTTCCAATATCAAATAAATTGTTGAATGACGTTTATTTGAATTATTGAATTGTGATAGACCGATTTGTTGTGATAATTGGTGATGGTAACGCTGTGACATGACCCAAATAGCTTATTTAATCACATCTCGTTAATATTGACATGTACAAACTGTTGTTAAAATATGGAACCTTATATGTTAAATATTTTCAGTAGATAAGTTCTGAAAATCAATTAAGGTTATAGAAACACATATAAAATATATTTATCTGGTTACTTTAAATGTCACTTGACCCTAAAAGATATTAACGTTCATCGATTCAAAGAGTCCGGAATTGGTTTTCTAAACGATCTCCAAATACCACTTTGATTCGACTTAGGCGTTGATTAATTTGAAGTCAAG
The DNA here is from genome assembly GCA_030737875.1 of Allium sativum. Taxonomy (NCBI): domain Eukaryota; kingdom Viridiplantae; phylum Streptophyta; class Magnoliopsida; order Asparagales; family Amaryllidaceae; genus Allium; species Allium sativum. The sequence continues at coordinate 967,862,863 of CM060920.1, forward strand.
ATGGAGACCATTGAAGACGGTGTTTATGCAAGTACTGTTCTGTTTACAGGGTAGTGCCTTCGGTTTGTCCAGAACTAGGACAACTTGTATGGACGAATGTCTGATAAAGTATTTCCAACGGTCACGCCCGTTGATTGTTACGAATATACCAAGTTGGTGGGGAGAAGGTAACTTCTCTTTAATTTACACCCAGTGTGTATTTGTATAATCAATATGTTATTACGGATTTGACGATGTGGCATTCAAAGTGAATGAAGATGTACTATTCAAAAAGGTAAGTTATGACCCCAAGCCTCACAACCGGGAAATGAAAAAAATCGGGCAGGCAACATGGCTATGTGGGTCGCTCCCATTAGGGTGTATTGTCACCATGTAGAGAATATTCATTTTGTTACTTTTTTCGCTTCTGTATCTCCGGGGAACGTTTATGTTGCTAGCAACCGTAAGGTGACAATATATTCGATACACTCAAGAGAAATGAGTGGTCGGTCATGTGTGGGCCGGGTTGCAAGACTTTCTTGTTGAACCCAGTGTATTCCTCTCTAGAGATACACTATCGGAAGGTGGTTCCATACCTTGTCACAGTTGGAAATCCATTGTCCGTAAGCGCCAAACGGTTTTGTTTGTATACTATATATGTGGAGCGTGAGATGCAAGCGTTCCGCTAGATTCTAATTTATTTGTGAAACAACCTAGACTTTATTATAATATCAGTATAGTTATGATTTCAAAATGTTTTGGGTTATCGTAAGGTAAAAACCATCTGTGTTTATGTGTGGATCAGTCTTAAGATTATCCTTTCTAAAGGAATTTTCCAAGTTAAGCAAGCTGTTTAAAATCGTTTACTCACACCAGTCCCATGACTGACCCAGAGTTTATTTTTCTGTGTTCTCCCTAAACTATTGGGTGTCCAAATTTATATGGGCAGTCAAGTAGTTCAGGATTTTACAGATGATCTTGAAGGAGCTTGGAGCAGGAGGCTTCGGCGTTAGATGTATATAGACTTTATTTCCGCTGTGATGTATATATGTTGTACTCTGATGTTATATGTAAGTTCAGATACAGTTTTGTATTTTCCAAAGTATATACATTATATTTTGTTCCGCTGCGGTTGTGAGATTCAATGTTATTCAGTTCTTTCTTCAACCTTACTTCTTCTATTCTAATTTTCTATATTTCTATTTCTCATCCTCTAACTTCTTTCTATTAATGATTCGTATTTTCGCGCGATTCGGGTTCGACTTGTATGGTATTTAGTCGACTCAAAGAGTTCGAATTTGTGGGTCGTTTCAGTTGGTATCAGAGCTGAAGGTTGAGAATAACCTTGGCTCTGTGGCGTGACTCGATTGGGATGGGGATAGTAAATACTATAGATTGAGTTTGAGTGTATGTATATGAGCGCGTATTTGTTAATTGATATAAAAATTGTTTTATCATGTGTTGATTGGTTTATCGAGTAGTTTAAGAATTTTGGTCGATACACGAGTCGAAATTGTATCGAAAAGTGTGTTTAAACTCTTGAATAGAGTAATTCAACACAGTATTATTTTAAAAGCTCAGTAAATGAAATAATTTTACTCAAAATTATATTTTGACATAAAGAGAACAATTTTCTAAAATTATTATAAATAGATGTGTTGATTGCTATTATGATCTGGTAATCAGATTATAACATTGAGGTGATTATATAAAACCAATTTAAATTTGTATAAAACTGGAATATATAGATAAGACAAACCAGAAATGGAATTTGAAATTCTGGGAAATTTGAATGAATTTTGAATAAATAAAGAAATTGGAATTTCACCAAATAAATTCAGACTTGAATAATTAACTGGATACAAACCCATATGAATTAACCAGATCGATTTTTTTTTGTGATTGAATTTAGAACTTAACTAAAGATTGGTAAAGTTATATGATTTTCTAAGTGTTAATATGATGTTGATTTCGGTCTTCGGGGTTGATACTTAAAGGATTATTTTCTCACCAATTTACGGTTAGGGACTAATGAATGTTGAAGAAAGATAATGAGTAAATAAGAATGGAAATGTTTCCCAATTTTAATAACAGATAATTCTGGTTATACAAATAAAGATGTTTGAGTTGATGGATGTTATGAATGAAAATGCAAGAGGATATAAGTTGAACACTAACAGAGGATACAAATTGGTATTTTAAACTGAATTTGGGGGGTATATGGGGAAACCAATTGGTCTTGTGGATGCTTGGATGATTAGAGAAGGTATAAGGAGATAAATTTTGGGAATAATACGATGGAGCCATACGAGAGAGAAACTATCGAATTTCTCGAAAATTTAAGAATTTAATTCTTAAGAGAAATTTTGGTAATTAAAAATTGATTTACTGAGAACCAGATAAATTGAAGAGGTTAATAAATAGATTTAAAATCAATTTAAATAAATACGGATTTCGCAACGATTTCAAGAACGAGGAAAAGGAACAAAGAAGTTTGGAGATGAGAAATAACTTTGGATTGAGCTAATGAAGCTGCCTAAGGGGAAATGGAATGAAATCCTAATGACTGTTCATAGGAGCCTGAAGATAGGGTGATGAGTCTACCAGAGTTTTATTTTATAACTGATTTCTGATGTGTGTTGAATGTTTTGACTATTGTGAAATGTTTGATAATTAATCAGTGTGTTTTGGATGCCTTGCTTGTTGTGAATGCTGGGAGATGATCCATGTTTGTGTTTGAGATAGGTCTATGATTTTAATTATAACTGGAATTTTCCCATTACTCTTTAATTTCGGGGTCGAATTTTTTTTAAGGGGGGTAGATTGTAATGTCCCGGATTTTCTGGCCGATTTTATAATCTAAATCTTAGATTTTTGCTAATGATAATATTCAATTAAATAATATTTAAAATTGAATATTGTAGATAAATTTTGAATCATCATTTGTTTAAATTCCTTTGCGTATGTTATTAACTCGAAATTTTTATATACACTGGTAAATGTCGTTTAACATTTTATTTTACATTTAAAACTTATTTTATTTTATTTTAAAAAATATAATTGTTTAAGTAATGTGACTTTTAGTATTTGAAAGGATTTAAATAAAAATCTTGGATGTATACATGAACATGCATATTCTTATGAGCCTTAGTGTATATGTGTACATAGTGTAATATACATATATAAATCGAGGCAATTGTTTTTGTTTTAAATTTAAGTAAATATTTTGTTACTTCACGTGTGTATGTATAAGATGATGTGAGAAATTTTAATGGACAAGAACATGTCATATAATAAAACTAAGAGAAGAAAATCAAATTTCAATTAATACGAACATATTGCTTGAACATTGAGTTGCCATGATATGTTCACATCAGCGTGACTACTTAAAGGTGAAGTATGGTCATAAAGCTAGGAAGTATAGCCTAGAATACTAGAACCAAAAACATTAAATGAAAACATGTGCTGCTACGGTGAATAAATGAGCAATTTAAATAGTTTAAAATTTCTTAGTAGCCAAGTATACACTAAGATGTAACTACACATGCTGTACCCCAAGATTTGATTTAGCTGCACCATTCTTTTGTGTGAAGCCTTGTCAACATGTCCCTTATATCAATCTTCAAAACCAAATCCACACAGCAGCTAGTCTATAATCCCCTACCTTTTGCACATGGACTGTGCAAAGAATTTGCACATCAACCTCCTAGCCATACCCTGTTTAGTGGTAGCATATAGGACCAGCCTAAGTACCTATCTCATTTCCATCAATCGACCATACAAAAACTTGCATATATTTAGATGCAACAGCTAAAGCATCAGCTATAAAACATAGCTGTTTTCTCATCAACTTGGCAGCCCCGTGTTATTTTGAATCAATCATAACAACAGCAAAAAAATGTCCCTTCCATGAGGCAAGACAAGCCTACAACCACCCTATCAAGGTAGACATCCATCCACCTATAAATACACTTCAATATTGGATGAATCCATACCTTAGAACCAGCTTAAAACATTGTAAAATGGAAGAGAGGTTAAGGGCCAAGACGAAACTAAAATAGAGATGAAGAAAAAAAACCTGGAAATGGCCGAGACAGCAAGTACACAGAGAAGCAAAACTTGGAAATAATAGTGGACAGTTTTTGGTGAGTAAACATCCCTTTTCGTTTCCTGTTCCCAAACATTTGTTTCCAGATTGCATATAGATCATTAGACACCTGAATTATTATTTACTTAACAGGAATGGTTATGAGAAAGTAATAACTAAAAGTTGTTGAGTTATGTTTAAATGATGTTTATTGCTAGACAATTAGAAGACAATGGATAAGTGTTAATAGTAGACTGCTCTTAGATTTCAGAATTTTTGAACTATAACCTGTTATATATACACATCAGGTGATATAACTATGATCCTATAATTGGATCCATGATTTTTAATCATCACTAATTGATACAGGCATTTAGATAACACTTGGCAACATTTAAAAGTATATCAGTGAATGGTGTGATTCCCATTTGTGTCAAATTCAAGTAGTAGATGATAGCGTATATATATATATACTTGTGTGCCTTGAATGTATGAATGCCAATTTATTTACATCTACATTTGAAGTTTAATGGCTGAAACTAGGAATTTTTGGATTTATGTATATTGCTTGAAAACTGGTAAGAAATAGTTTTTGAAAATGAACCCCACTTAAATCTGCAGATTCTGGAACTAAGATCTGATCTCGTAATAATCAGTATAGATACACTTGTTTATATGACTTGTATGATTTAGCGGCCACTGGATGATAGAAGACTTTAAGTAAAAATCGGGAAACAATGTCAGTAAATTAACAAGTAAAACCAGTTCCCTTTGAATCTATTTCAAATGGGTATATGTATGATGCTTATATAGGTAGACTGGTATGTTTTTTTTTTAGAATAAAGTTGGTGTACCTCTGTGTTTAACCTTAATGGATGGAACTAGAATATATTCTGAGAAACCTTATACTCTGTTAAACATGTAAGTTGTATTTAGGAAATCATTTCATAAATTCTAATGACTGTTAAGAAAGGGGTTAAATATTGGAATTTCTTATGTGTATCTGTAAATTGTTTTATAGATGCTCCTCTCTCAAGTAAAATATATACAGTCAGACATCAAAATAAACAGAAAAAAAGATTTGATAAATCGGAGAATTCAATCAGTATAAAATATGGATTCCAGGAACACCATTGAATGCTAACCAACAAATCATGATTTTCAAAACTAATTTCATGATTTTTAATTAATTATAATTCGTGCTTGAACTAAATGTTGATTTGGGGTATAAAAATTTAATTCATGAGATAGGGTGGAGGAAATTGGAAACTGTTTTTAATGAAGCTGCGAGAACGTTGGGGCGACGTTTGGACGGAGTTTCAGCAACTCCGATGGTCTGAGGGGACATGGCGAGGTGGTCTTTGGGTTTTTGGATCATTTTAGGTTAATTGACTTTGAATCATTCGTACGGCAGCTATAGGTGACCGGAAATTCAAATGTTGGTTTTGGATGGAGCATTGGTGGATGCTGTCAACGACACGACGATGGCAGGATGTCTGATGATCGGAGTTGATAGCAGTTTGATATTTCTCCGATCGACATGTGTTAAAGGCTTAAAGATGTTGGGTTGTTTCTTTTGGGTTGAACACCTATATTCTGATTCAGTTGATCGGGGAAGGAATGGGAAGCGTGGACGGGTTCAGGAAGTGGCGGCGCATGTGTGGAGGGGATCTCGACTGATGGACTATAGCTCAAGAGTATGTGCATGTGCACATATACACTTGCGTGCATTTCAGAGTACTGGAGCAAAAAAAAGAAGGAAAAGAAGCAAGTAGGCAAACAGGAAGAAACGCGAGAGTGTAGAAAAGAAATGAGGAGTTTAGGCTGATGTTGGGCTTTGTTCGGGCCATGAAGAATAGGTAAATAGAGAATTTAAAGTAAATGGAAGGTGGGGCAAAAGGCTTGGGCTAGGAATTATTGGGCTGAAAAACAAAAAAAAGGGAAAAGGAGAAACTAAAGGAAAAGTAAAGAAAAAAATTAAAGAAACGACAAGAAAAGAAAAGAAATAAGTATATAAAAAGCAAGGGAAGCAAATAGAATTTTAGGTAAATAAATAATAAAGGGCTTTCTTTGATAAATTTAATATTTATATAAAAATATTTATCTAAAAGAAATAAACAAATATTTGTAGGAAACAAAAGAAAGAAGTATTTCTAAAAGAAATAAAAAGGAAAATCAGGTAGTACGGTGGATAGGAGTAGTTGACAGATAAGAAGACAAGAGTCGGGGTGAGCAGAAATGTACTTGTCAGATTTAACAAAGTTATTTTAATTTATTTATTTCAAATTAATTAAAATAAATAAAATACAATTTCACTTAGATTTAAAAAATCTAGATAACTAGTATGTGTTAGATTAGTTAAACCGTAATTGATAGTTAAGGGAAACTGGTTGATCGTCAATAATACCGAGCAATGATAACTGAATTGTTCTGAGATAAACATCTAAAAATGTTATTTTAGATCGTAACCGACTTAGTTCGATGAATATATTTTAATTGAGAAATGATTTAAAAATTAAATAAACAACGATTAATTTAAAGGTTAATGTCTATGTAAATAAGAATTTGTATAGCAACTAGATAATCTATACTGACCTTGTACTAATATTTATTAGTAAATTATGTTAAACAAGGACTAAAGGAATGATGTTCACATTTCAGAGTAAATAACAGTGGAAGCAAATGCTTTGCAAGAAAAGAATGGTTGTGGGAGTTTTTGGAAGTTTGTTTGATTTATAACGATAATGTTATTCCAAAGTTCGGAGAATAAATGGAATGGAGGTGATCTGAAAGAGATGTAATCTTAGAATTGAGAAAGTTGAATTCAAGGAAACTATCTTTCACTTTTCCATTTGAAATACTTTAAATTAATTATATATATATATTGAATTATTTATCCAAGGAAATAAAATAGTAATTATATTTATAAGTCATAAATATTGAAGTATGGATTATAACAATAGTGTTATAATCAATAAAAATAATATTCTTAAATGAATTTGAATCTTAAATAGATATGAATTGGAAACTATTATTTTCCAATATCAAATAAATTATTGAATGACGTTTATTTGAATTATTGAATTGTGATAGACCGATTTGTTGTGATAATTGGTGATGGTAATGCTGTGACATGACCCAAATAGCTTGTTTAATCACATCTCGTTAATATTGACATATACAAACTGTTGTTAAAATATGGAACCTTATATGTTAAATATTTTCAGTAGATAAGTTCTGAAAATCAATTAAGGATATAGAAACACATATAAAATATATTGATCTGGTTACTTTAAGTGTCACTTGACCCTAAAAGATATTAATGTTCATCGATTCAAAAAGACCGGAATTGGTTTTCTAAACGATCTCCAAATACCACTTTGATTCGACTTAGGCGTTGATTAATTTGAAGTCAAGATGGAGAACATTGAAGACGGTGTTTATGCAAGGACTGTTCTATTTACAGGGTAGTGCCTTCAGTTTGTCCAGACCTAGGACAACTTGTATGGACGAATGTCTGACAAAGTATTTCCAACGGTCACACCCGTTGATTGTTACGAATATACCAAGTTGGTGGGGAGAAGGTAACTTCTCTTTAATTTACACCCAGTGTGTATTTGTATAATCAATATGTGATTACGGATTTGACGATGTGGCATTCAAAGTGAATGAAGATGTACTATTGAAAAAGGTAAGTTATGACCTCAAGCCTCACAACCGGGAAATGACAAAAATCGGGCAGGCAGCATAGCTATGTGGGTCGCTCCCATTAGGGTGTATTGTCACCCTCTAGAGAATATTCATTTTGTTACTTCTTTCGCTTCTGTATCTCCCGGGAACGGTTATGTTGCTAGCAATCGTAAGGTGACAATATATTCGATACACTCAACAGAAATGAGTGGCCGGCCATGTGTAGGCCAGGTTGCAAGACGTTCTTGTTGAACCCAGTGTATTCCTCTCTAGAGATACACTATCGGAAGGTGGTTCCATACCTTGTCATAGTTGGAAATCCATTATCCCTAAGCGCCAAGAGGTTTTGTTTGTATACTATATATGTGGAGCGTGAGATGCAAGCGTTCCGCTAGATTCTAATTTATTTGTGAAAAACCCTAGACATTATTATAATATCAGTATAGTTATGATTACAAAATGTTTTGGGTTTTCGTAAGGTAAAAACTATCCGTGTTTATGTGTGGATCGGTCTTACGATTATCCTTTCCTTCTAAAGGAATTTTCCAAGTTAAGAAAGCTGTTTAAAATCGTTTACTCACACCAGTCCCATGACTGACCCAGAGTTTATTTTTCTGTGTTCTACCTAAACTCTTGGGTGCCCAAATTTATACGGGCAGTCAAGCAGTTCAGGATTTTATAGATGATCTGGAAGGAGCTTGGAGCAGGAGGCTTCGGCGTTAGATGTATATAGAGTTTATTTCCGCTGTGATGTATATATGATGTACTCTGATGTTATATGTAAGTTCAGATACAATTTTGTATTTTCCAAAGTATATATATTATATTTTGTTCCGCTGCGGTTGTGAGATTCGATATTATTCAGTTCTTTTTTCTACTTTACTTCTTCTATTCTAATTTTCTATCTTTCTATTTCTCGTCCTCTGACTTCTTTCTATTAATGATACGTATTTTTGTGCGATTCAGGTTCGACTTGTATGGTATTTGGTCGACTCAAAGAGTTCGGATTTGCGGGTCGTTACAGATCGCATACACTCGTGTTTGTAAGCCTGATCCCCCCAAAATGGAGGTCAATGTATCAACCAAGTCTGGATTCTTTTGTGATAACTCATCGAGTGACTTGTCGGACATTTGAAGGGAGTGAAGCACACCGATCGCTTCACCGATGACGAGTTCATTTTTGAAGTGTTTTCGCACGACGGAGGCTAAAAATTCGATGGCTCCAGACAACTGGACGCACCATCTGTTGTGCTCACTCTCTGCAATTATTGATTTCAACCTTTTGATGGTGGTCGAAAGAGGGTCAGAGTTGGTGCCATGGAGGACATCGATGATTTGAGATTTATTTATGGGGGTACGAGGAGTGGGAAAGCGCTGGATGCCGTGGCTGGCGTTGATGACGCACCAGGCCTGGATCACACGGCGCAAGGTGTGGTTTGGGGTGAGTAGGTCGAAATCAGATGATAAGGGCTTGTTTGTAAGAGGGCAGGTGTTGTGCTTGTCTGCGAAGATCCAAGTTTCAATGTTCTGGCGGTCGTAGGTGATGCCTATAGGGAGGGTCACTGGATCTTTCATTATTTGCAGGGAGATTGGGCAAAGAAAGAATGATGGTACTTATATTCCTTTCATTGTCATATTTAGAGAAATTTGTTTTACGTTTGTGTGTTTAATGTATTGAATTTGAATGTTTCTGCTTTCTGTAAAGGGAATATATTTGAGCTTTTATATATATATATATATATATATATATATATATATATATATATGATATATATATATATATGAGATGATGAGTTTTGAAGAGATTCAAAGAGAAGTAAAGTCCACGCAGACTACCTGTATTATAATAATCGCATGAAGCTAATTGAGCAGCTAACTGTTGCTAGCTATGTATTATTTTAGAACATGCAAAAGTTGAATGTCTGCTTTTGCTATCTTTGCTGTGATATAATTTTCAACCAAGATTTTATGCATTGATGGTCCAGGAAATGTGATATGCGTGTGGATGATAGGAGACAGGTTGTTGTGGCTTATTTCTGGAATAAAAACAAAATTTTGTTAGCATCTACTAATAGCATAATAATATGTTAAAATATGTATTTCTAATAGACAGAAAATACCAAATAAAATAGAAGCATGGGAACAAAAAAAAGAGTTGGCTAGCAGAAATGCATATTTTATACCACAAGATAAAAAATGTTATGTCAATGAGGATACTTGAGTTATCATCTAGCCTAGACGTTTGCTAATGTAAATCATGGATTAATGATAAATTTACAAATTCCACAAAACTTGCCAAATTCTAAACTTTTTCCAGACATACACTACTAAAAGTTATAAAAACACGACTGACCCTAACACAGTTACTGTCGGTCAATATTGAACCGACGACACAAACCTCCGTTAACCATTGACAAACCTAGTATGAACCACGAATCCAACGATCAAATAATTCATTTTGTTTCCTTCTTAGTCTCGCACTGCCCAGCAGCCGTCGTATTAGAATGAACGAATGTTCACAACGGTTCAAAGTCCTTCTATGTTACATAGTCGCTTGGGTCTTAACAACATAATATCTAGCCGCTTGGGCTTTAATACCCCAATATATATTTTGTACATATTCTCAGCCCGTATTACATCTGTATAACATTATAAATACATCGGGTTACACTGAGATAACTCATTCGATTCTAGTTGTAAAATTTTCATTTCAATAAAAGCAGTAAAGTTTGTTTCTTTTATTATGGTATCAGAGCAATAAGTGCCTAGCAGCCCAATCAAGATTCGCTGCAAACTTATTGAAACTGAAGACAAGGCTGGTTTGTGTATTGTTTCCTCCTTAGAACAGTCTCATCATCAGAGGGTGTACATTTTTCTCTGGCCAAACGCCCTGTTCACCAGTTTCTCCTTGCTTTCTTACCTTGCCTGGTCGAATTCGATCATATATCATCATCTTCCACCGGCTGCAAGTTCTTCATGATCTTTTGCTCCATCTTGCACTAATATTCTTCGTGCATCCGCTATTTCCAGATCGTGTGCATTACTGCAATAGTAACACACACATATCATCGATGCAACTTTCATCCAACACTGATTGTAGTTATTTACTGTCTCGCCAAGTGTTTTCTGTCCATATTATCATCAAGAACCAACAATTCAAGTGTTTCTTGAATCACATAGCTTGAAATGATGATGGGACCACCTCTGAATCCTCTGTTGTACAACCCAGTATCTCAACCTCGAACAGTTTCTACCTGATAAAGCCAAAAAGTCAAGTAATTACTATACATTGGATGAAGACAAATATATATTGTGGAAATATCAAGTAGAGACTACATTAAAAGGATATGGATTGCTTAACTTCATTAAATGTACAATCAACAGCCCAGCTATGGTGATTCAGGACAAAAATGGTAACACTGCTGTTAACCCAGATTTTACAAAATTTTAGAAGCAAGATAATTTACTTTCATCTTGGTTACCATCTTTAATAAGTGCTAATTTGTTATCATAAATTGCTGGGTGTAATACTTCACATGAAATTTAATCATCCATAGAGCAAACTTTTAATTCTCAATCTTCTACAAGAATCATGCATTATAGAAGAGAATTACAAAATTCAAGAAAGGAAGAGATGTCTATGAGAAATTACCTCACCAAGATTAAGGGTCTTTGTGACAAATAAAAGGCTGTAGGTTATAATATTTCAGACAGTGAGCAAATATTAGTCATAACCAATAGATTAGATGAAGAATATGAATCTTCGGTGACATTTCTTGCTATTCAACAAACCCTACGCTTTGCACTTCTTGTCCATGAAGGTAAAGTGGTCAAAGAAAAGCACTACAAGATGAATTCTCAACAAATTATGCCCCAACATTCCCATAAAGGTAAAGTGGATCAAAGAAAAGCACTACAAGGTGAATTCTCAACAAATTATGCATCAACGTAAAATAAACAAGCTGACAATCAAACCAAACCCGAGAATACTGACTAGAGGACCAATCAACCGTAAAGGGGTCGTAGCATAGGCAGGTGGAGCTATTACAACAGAATGAAATGCCAGATTTGTGAAAAACCTGAACACACTGCTAATAAGTGTTATTTTTGATTTAATTTCGAGTTTAATGTTCAATAATAGAATCAGGGTGTTCAAACAGGAGCTAATGCAAAAATAGCCCAAGTTAACAGTCAAACCAGAAATAGCAATGACAATAATAAAGGGCAGAACAGTAGTAATGAATATAGCATAAAGACTGAAGATATTAACAGTGATGATTGGTTTCCAGATTCAGATGCAACTAACCACATTACCAACAACTTGCAAAATCTAAATTTTGGCAACAAGAACTACTCAGGTACACATTATTTACATATTTGTAATATTGTAACTATTAGTATCTCAAATTTCGGCACTAACGATATATATGGAAGAAGGCAACGCTATTAAAATAACCTATTAAGAGTGCCTGATATCAAAAGAAACTTAAGTGTATCACAATTTGCTAGTGATAATCAGGTATACTTCGAGTTTCACCCAAATATTCTTAGTTAAAGACTTACTAAGTAAAGAAACATTACTACAAGGTAAATTGGATAAAGGATTGTACAAATTCTATAACATGAAGTCTGGAAATTCTACTATAATAGGAAGTTAGTGCAATAATATCAATAGTAGTAATGCATGTAATAAAAACTTTAATGTGATTAATTTGTGGCATTGTAAACTTGGGCATCCTAGTTTTAATACTGTTAAACAAATATTAAATGATAATATAAAGATTTACCTAATCCACAATTGTGCACACAATGTCAGCTTGGCAATTGAGTTAATAGTTGCTGATCTACGGGGTCCAATACCACTGAATTCATGTAGAGGGCACAGGTACTATCTCTCTATTGTTGATGCTTATTCTAAATTCACTTGGATTTATTTCCTCAAAACAAAAATAAAAAAACTTGTGAGGCAGTCATACATTTTATAACACAGATAAAGAATCAACTGAATCACTATGTTAAAGTAATGCAAACAAATGGTGGCACTAAGTTCAAACCACTCAAACATTTTTTCAATAAAAAGGGTATTATCCATAGAATATGTGTTCACACATTTGAACAGAGTGGCCTAGTAAAAAGAAATCATTGACATATAGCTGAAACTGGCCTTACACTACTGTCCCAAGCATCCATGCTACTGAAAATTGGACAGATGCTTTTGAAACAGCAGTATATTTGATCAATAGATTACCCACTAAAGTAATAAAACACAGCTGTCCACATGAGAAACTTTATGGGTGCAAGCCATATTATAATTACTTGAGAATTTGTGGGTGTTTAGGCTTATCATGTCTTAGGTTATAAAACAAACACAAGTCAAATTTAAGATCCAGTGCATGTACATTTTTAGGTTATGCAAGCAACCAAAAAGGGTACAAATGCATGGACAATAAGGGAAAAATCATTATTTTCAGGTATGTTATGTTTAATGAAAATGTTTTCCCTCATGCAGATGGATGCAATGAAACTGGCAATGAAGGAAAACATGACACCACTACTAAAAAGGCTTGATTTAGCGATGAGCACGGGCAACGGCTAAAAAAAGCGGCCGTCGCTAGCCGTCGCAAGTCGTTCCTCGTTCTGCAGTTATCAAACTGTCGAGCCCCTTTCTTCCTCATTTTATTTTTTCCCCAAAATAATTCCCAAACCCTACATCCCGTTGCCCTCCCTTGCTGATCCGATTCCAACCTCCAAATTCGATTCCAAGCTTCTTCAATCATTCCGGTATGTCATCTAACTCTAATTTATGCTTAATAAGGGTTAATTAGAGGCTTTAGTTGCTTATTTATATGGGTTTGCAAAATTGAATGTTTATGAATATGAAATTGGTTGTATTGAATGTTTATGAATATGAAATTGGTTGTCCTGAGAGATGCTTATGATGATGGTTGTGTTGTAAGTTGATTTGGGGATAAATGTAATTGATTAGAAAGGAAAAAACTATGATTGTCACATATGTAATGGATTTAGGATGTTGAAAACAATGATTATGATGTATGTAGGCTTACGATGAATGTGTTGTAGGATGATTGTGTTGTATTTGGTGAGAGTAACTTGAATATTTCGTGATTTTATGTTAATCAATGTTGTGCATATGAGTCAAAGTGCATAGTTGATGCTAGTTAACTACATATTAAGTTATATCATATTTCATATTTCATATTTTATTAAACTACTTTTTAGTTCATTCAACTATTTATACTTTATTAACTAAAAATTAAGTTTGACCATGTTTCATATTTTTATTTAATTACTTAAATATTTAAAATGAAATAAAAGTGATTGATTAAATTTGAATTAAAATTAATTAATTAACTTGAAAGCTTAGTTCATAAATTATTTCAGTTTAAACGATTAACAAAATTTCGATGGCTGATGACTGATGTTAATAATTCACTCTATTTGTATGCATTATATGATTGTAACAGATATGTCTAGTGGACGACGATCGAGGAGTTCTTCACAGCCGACTCCTTCACCATCTCCTACACCAGGAGCAGGTCCTAGTAGCTCCGAGCCTGATTTGCGGCGAGTTGCAGAGATTGTTCCTAAGAGTGTTGGGTAAGTGTCAAATTTATTTCTATTTAGTTTATTTAAAATATATGAAATATCTATGTAAACATGTACACAGGGGGTTCGAAATCCAGCCAACAGAATTTATTTTAGAGGTGTCGAGGCAGTCTTACACGAGAAGGATGTCTAGGGCATGGCCGCATTGGGATAGTATCCCACCCCACATCAAGAACGTTATTTTAGCAGATTTGCTAGCAAGTATTTTTTTATATTATTATTGAAAGTAATGTACTGTAAATAATTCAAAATAAATTTAATATGCAGGCGGTTGTACGTGTGGAGCCGTAGGACATGCAACTTTTTTTGACATACTGGAATATGAAAATGTGAAAGAATTATCGAGATGCAATTTCAAGAGCAAAGACATCTTCGAAAAAGCCTCAATGGATGAGTGATGATGTGTGGGCTGGATTTAATGCATACTGGGATACGGAAGCAGCCAAAGTAAGATATAATGAAAATATTCACATTTATGTTGATTGCATTCTTTTAATTAATCGTGTATCAAATATAATAGGAAGTAGCAAAACGAAATAAAGCAAATAGAGCTAAGAATCTAGGTCTACAACGTAGTGGCTCGAAATCATTCCAGCAACATAGGAGAGAATTGGCATAAAAATTCAATATTTTTAGCACATGTTCATGTAAAAATTTAGTGCATATTGTTAACTTATTCTTATTTTTAATAATCTTATTACTGTATATATACTCAGATGACAAAGTTTCGAAGGGAGCCTATGATGGAAGAGGTTTTCAGGCATACACATGAGACAGAGCATACTGATGACGAAGGGAACATGACATATAATTGGGCGGACAACAAGGCTGCGGGTGTAATGGTAAATACGTTTATTCATAATTAAAATGTTTCATATTCTTTCATATCACAGTATATAAGTAAATTATATGGCGTTTGTATTTAAATTATATTGGTACTGTAGGCAAGATATGATGCAAAGTCGGCTAGAGTGACTCAGGCCAGGGGACGAGAGGAGCTTACGGTTGCAGAGTGCGATTGTATATGGGATTCTATTATTAAACCGCCTACTCGTAATAGGCGATATGGCTTCGGCAACCAGGAGGTAAACATTTTTTAATTTACGTTTACATTTAAAGTATGTATACAATTGTAAAAAAATATAAAGACAACAATAAAGTATATATTACATTTATCTTATAATATAACATTAAATATAGTACGTATTAATTTTATTCTTTAAGTTTAACATGTTAAACCTATGCCACATCATCTTTTAATCTAATTTCCTCTCATTTTTCAAAGTCTATATAGATACTACAAGTCCATGTTGTCTTTATAAATTTTTTACATGTTAGGCGATTAATCTAATTTAGGTTATTAACTTAAATGTGAACTTTATTTGCGGGCCAATGATTTTCAGCGAGGATATAGGAGGTCCATGGATGAGGAGGCAATAGCTCGGATGCAACTGCAGTTGGAAGAGATGAATGATTGGAGAAGAAGCCAACTAGCGCAGGAGATAGACGAGCGCATTGCAGCTTTTTATCAGGACATGGAACGATGCCTAGGGAGGACGATGATAATGCTGAAGGCGAAGAAGAAGAGGATGAAGACGAGGAGGACGATGATTAGTTTGGTTGCTCTATTGCTTTGGTATGTACATATACTTGGTTTTTTATATGCTTCATGCACGTACAATGTTATTTGACGATGGTATGGTGTGGTTGGATTTATTTTGATGATATGTGATGATGGTACGGTAATATGTGATGATGGTACGGTAATATGTGACGATGATATTGTTTTTTGATCTATAACGATAGTATGTTAGGATATTGTGACGAATTTAGTAATATTTTGGATATTTTTTGTTGTTGATGTGTTTTGGTAGCGAGAATTGATTATATTGGAGTGATATTGGTTGATTTGTGTGTTGATATTGGAATGGTATCGGTTTTGTGGATTAAGGGGAAGGAATAGAAGCTGTGTGCAGAAAAAATGCTTAAAATTTGCGATGGCTAGCGACAGCTTCCCGGTAAAAAAAAATATTTGCCATATATCGTGACACATGGCAAATCGCCGTTGCAAACCATTGCTAAATGGATGACGGAGCCGTTGCTTTTGCCGTAGCTATTCCAGTTCGCGACGACTTATTTAGTGACGGCTAGCGATGACCGCCGATGGCTATTTGTCGTCGCTATTCCAGCCGCTCCTTGTAGTGCACCAAGTTAATTCTGCCTGTAGTGCCAGCAATGCCAGAGTGGTCAGACATTCCTAACAAGCCGCCACGGCAGGATCAAAACTGTGATAACAACCCTGTAGTAAGCACTAGATCAGGTTCCAACATAGATGTGTCCACATAACAGGATGATAATTAATCAGAAAACACAACACCCCAAACTAACAGAACTGGTGATGATAATAATGATCAGGGAAGCAACCAACAAGTAGAAGAACCACAGCCTGCTACCAGAACTCTACATCATATGATTACTAGTCAAAAAGGGACATTTTCAAGCCAAAAGTCTGCTCTGTCAATTTGATCAACACTGAACCATACACATATGAAGAAACAGTTAAATGTTATCAATGGAGAAGAGCAATGGATGATGAACTTAATGAACTGATTAAAAATCCAACTTGGAGTCTGGTTGACCCACCAAAACACAAAAACATAGTAGAATGCAAATGGACCTACAAAATAAAGAGGAATAGTGATGGGAGTAGATCAAAGTATAAGGCTAGACTGGTGGCAAAGGAGTATTCTCAACAATATGGTTTTGATTTCACTGAGACATTCTCACCAGTAGTTAAAACTACCACTATTCGAATCATGTTGTGCATTGCATTAAATAAAAATTGGAGAATCAGATAGTTAGATGTTAAGAATGAATTTTTAAATGTGGAACTACGTGAAGAAGTGTACATGCAGCAGTCGATGGGATACTGTCAGGACAGAGACAAAGGGAAAGTGTGCAAGCTTCATAAATCTATTTATGGAATAAAATAGACTTCAAGGGCATGGTATGATGAGCTTAAGCTCACAATAAACAAGTTGGGATTCACAACCACAAAGCCAGATATTTCTCTATACATGAAGATGCACAATGATGACACCACTTACATACTAGTATATGTGGATGATATTCTCAGCATAGGCAATAATGACGCAGAAATCAGTAAAATTATACAATATTTTGACAAAAGATTTTTTTATAAAAGATGTGGGTGAATTAGATTACTTTCTAGGTATTCAGATAAATAGGAAATATAGCACAGAGATGTTCATATCACAAAAGAAATGCATCAATGAAATACTTGAGAAAGCAAAAATGGACCAAGCCAAACTGTTACCAACTCCTATGGTAAGCAATTTACAACTTTCCAAACATAAGGGTGAAGCCATAGATAATGTGAAATAGTACAGAAGTATTGTAGGAGCTTTACCGGTGTGTGACAATTACTAGGCCAGGTAATTGTTACGGTGTGAATAAAGTATGTCAACATATGCAGAAACCTTTAAGTGACCATTGGAGAGCAGTTAAACACATATTAAGGTATCCTAAGGGTACAATTAACTATGGATTAACTTTTAAGGTATGCAAAGAGTTGAATTTACAAGCTTACAGCGATGCCGATTAGGCTAATGATCAAGACGATCGTAGATCGATATCAAGTTACTGTGTGTTCGTCGGTCAGGGTCCCACTTCCTAGTGTACAAAAAAGCAAAATATTATCTCTCACTCCAGTATAGAGGCAAAGTATCGCTGTATTGCTATCACCACAGCCGAAATTGTTTGGGTTAAAAGCCTAATTTGGTAATTAAGGTTCAGTTTGACAAAGAAGCCGATCATATGATGCGGCAACCTCAACGCCATGCATATCACTCTCAAATAATCCAACACAACATTCACGAACGAAACATATTGAGGTACATTTACATTTCGTTTGTGAAAAGATAGAAAAAGGATATCTTACTATCAGCCATATGCCTGCCTTCTACCAGAAAGAAAATGCGCTAAAAAAGCGTTATCATTGAAGAATTTTGACATATTGAGGAAAGAGTTGATGATTGAAGATGAAGGTGATGACATGGAGAAAGTTGGAAACCCTAGATCCATTTGAGTTGGGGTTTTAGAATGAACAAATGTTCACAACGATTCAAAGTCCTTCTATTATGTTACATAATCGCTTGGGCCTTAACATTTCAATATCTAGCTGCTTGGGCCTTAACAGCCCAATATCTATTGTGTACAAATTCTCATCCCATATTAATTTTGTATAACATTATAAATGCATGGGGTTACACTATGATAACTCATTCTATTCTAGTTGTAAAATTTTCATTTCAATAAAAGTAATAAAGCTTATTTTTTCTACTGTGCCATTTGATTAACGGAAATATGGTGTCCTTTTTTGATGGATTATGCCATATTATGCACATAATACCTTGAACAAAAATTCGTATTCACCTCCCCTATCACTTATTAAGCCTTTGATTTTCTTATTTAGTTGATTTTGAATTTCTGCCTTGTATTGCTTGAACATTTCAGATGTCTCATCTTACTTCTCAATAGGTACACATAGCAGTAGCTCGTACATATCATCTATGATGGTAATGAAACATCTTTTCCCTCCACGAGACTGACACACTTTCAAGTCACATACATAGGTATGTACTAAGTCTAAGGGCTCAGTATTCCTTTGATATGATGAAAGGAAGTTTTTTTTTCATTTTTGCCTCAGCACATATTTCACATTTATAATTTGAATCTATTGAAAACGTAGGTATAAAATATAAGTTAATTATTTTTCTTAATTCATCATAATTAATGTCGCCTAATTTGGCATGTCATATACTAAAGGATTCAGCAGTAAATAGAAGAATCAATTTTATTATCGCATTCCTTTTATATAATGGTCATTTCATTCATTTTAAACAAGTCATTGCTACATAATCTTTTCCAACATAAACTCCATTCTTTGAAAAAACAAATTAGCGAAGATAAAAACTAAGTTGAAGCCATTATTGCTAAGAAATAAGCAAGGGATAAAATTCTTTCGAATGTATGGGATGTGTAGGACATCACTTAGCATAAGATCTTTTCCAGAAGTCATTTTCAGAACAATTTTGCCTTTTCCTTCAACCTTTGATCAGGAGGAGTTTTCATCAATAGTTGTTCTTTTTGTATTACAGTTTTATAGTTGGAAAAGTTGGCGCAGGTATATTTTATGGAACTAGTATCCACAAACCATTCTTTGGTATTGCCAATCCAGTTACATCAATAAATTACCACAGACAAGTTCATTTTTGAAATGTCACCAGAGATTTTCTCGCATTTAGTGATATTTGCTTGTTCTATGTTTTTCTTAAGGCCTCAACATTCGCTTACCTTATGCTCTTTCTTCCCGCGGTTGTGACAGAACCCTTTGGATTTCTTTGATTTCTTTATGTTTGGGTTGTTTTCCCGTTTACGCTTGTCGTTATTCTCAGCTTCAACCATATTTGCCTTTCCCACTATTGCATTGGTCGATTTCTTTTATAATTTCCTGTTGTCCTCCTCGATCCCGAGTCGAATAATAAGATATTCCATTGTCATTTCCTCGCGTTTATGCTGTAGATAATTCTTGAAATATTTCCATGATGGAGGTATCTTTTCGTTGGCAGCACCCACTTTATATAATTTTCTTAATGATACAATTCATCAGGATTTCATGAATTATTACCTGCAACTCCTCAATTTGATTGATAATAGCTTTGGAATCTATCATTTTGAAATTGAGGAACTTTCCATCATCCTCTATTTTACGCTTTTTATCCAGAGAAGCTCAGAGTTGCTCTAAAGTCTTCACTATGCAATATACATTATAAAGACTGTTATCCAATCAATTTAATATGTAGTTTTTGCATATGAAGTCAGGATTTTTCCAAATGTTGAGTGCTTCGACTTTATACAAAGACATAGAATCAAATACAAAGATAAACAAAAATAAAATGCAGAAAAGGGAAGAACATACCAGATTTTATACTGGTTCGGAATTGCTCCTATGTCCAGTCCTACGCAACACTAGATTGCACAGAGTTTTGTTACTATATCAATATCCAATTACAACCTCCTTGGTTTCACGACTACAAGGGTAACACCTATTCCACACACTTGATCAAGTATTCTCTCCTTGATTTCATGGCAACAAGGGTCACACCGCTTCCGTTCCTTGACTTCACGGCTACAAGGAAAATGATTACCCAAACACTTCCCAAAAGATTACAATAGCCCTATAACCCTTCAATAGCACTTTGATTCATAGAGTAATAAGTACAGAGTGAGAAGAGAAGAAGTTTTATGTAAATAGAATTGAATTCGACAGAATATAGGTGTAGAAATCATAAAAATAAGAAAATATAATGGTGTAAAGAAAGGAGATGAAGATGGACAAGAAGAATGATGAAAAAAATTCGAAATCAACCCCTATTTCTAAGATTTGAAAGGTTGCAACATTTCTGGAACGTCACAAATAGTGAAAAGACTCTTTCTTTGAAAATTAAAAAAGTGGCAGTTATATGTCGACATAGGCTAAAATGTATGTAAACATAACCTAGTACAAAATTGGTTCTTGAGCATTTTTCAAGTGTTTTGATATCGACATAACCTAGTTCAAAATTGATTTTTGAGCATATTTTAAGTGTTTTAATATATATATATATAATTCTGGAAATTCTTGAATTAAAACATAGTGTTATAAATGAATATTATAAAGTAGAAAATCATATGAAAACATAAATATAAGATATATGAACATATTTATAAAATTATAGAGTTTAAAACTATATATAAATATAAAGTATATAAACTATATATAAAACTTATAAACTATAAAACTTGAGTTTAAAATCAAAAGTAAAGTAAGAAAACAATATAGAGAAGATAGAGATTGAAGATAGAATTTGAAAATAGAATTTGAATTCAGAATTTGAAAAAAGAACTTGAATTTGAACCTAGAGTGCTATTTAGAGTCTTACATAAACTAGACTCTATTACTATATTTATTTTGAACTCTTGAAATCTTGATTACTCATGAGTCTTGAATCATCTCTGAATTCTGAATCTCTAACATCTTTAAACTGTACAGTCTTCGGTAATACTTCCTGTATATAAATCCTGCATGTGTGTGCGTGTGTATATATATATACACTGGATAAAAGTGTTAGTATATATTTCATAATCAATTAATATTGAAATAAGGTTGTTGTCATCAAAACTCCATTCTCCAACAATCTCCCCCTTTTTGATGATGACAACCTTAGTTTATAAAATATATATTCATACCTGTTCATACCTGTTGATGATGATCCTTCTAATACTCCCAATGTCTATATGAATCATATAAACTAATTCTATATTTTGTAATTTCTCCCCCTTTGGCATTATCAAAAAGAATTTCTAAAATACTCCCCCTATATCATATAACTATCCAAATTATATTATATTAAGTGTATAATTAGCGATTATATATATGACTCCCCATAAATTCTTGCCTATATAACAAAGTAAGTAAACTTATGTTATATATAACAAGCAATATATTTAACCATTGTTTTACAAATGATATTACATGTACATATTATACATCGAATTAATGAAAAGGAATGAAAATATACTATGAGAATCAAAACAAAACCTATATTCTACTTGTCCTTAACTATAAGAGACTTTTGAGTAGGGCAATTTGGGTAATGGAGACAAAAACCTCCATTTCTTTCAATTACATTTCCGTTATGATCGTATAGGACTTCACCCACGCAAATGACTTGATCTTCCTCGTTTGAGACTTTTGTTGTTCCTCCTCGGGTTCTTCTTCCTCCATTATCTCTTCTTCCTTTTCTTCTGGTTCCTCCTCTTCTTCCATAGGTTCATTATCATCTTCGATGATAATCGGATTAGCCCGATTATCCGTTATAAACTTAAGAAGAATCCTTATCACTTTTCCTTGCCTATTTTGCTCTTGGCTCAATCTAATTTGAAGTACTTTTATTTCATCGAGCATTTGTAGAGTGTATTCCATCTTTTCTTCAATTTTGATGACACGTGATAGCGTAGAACTTTGAAAAGGACCTTCGGATGGTCCCGCGGATGATTCGGGAATGATTTGGATGTTAAAATTGGTTGAGGTCATTGTTTATTTTAGTTTACAGTTTTTACAGAAGTAAGAAATGAAAATGAAGAAGAAAATTCGAAGTGAAGAGTTTAAATGATTAGTATAACTAACTTTTGGTGGGAATTAATTTTAAAATTCTGGCAGTTATATGTTGACATAGTGATAAATGTATGTCGACATACTTGTTTTTTAATTTTATTTTTCTGATTTTTAATGTTATATATATTAATATATTTAATTATTCTAGCTCACTTAATGAACAAAATCCTAATTCTCTTCTAA
Source organism: Allium sativum (assembly GCA_030737875.1). Taxonomy (NCBI): domain Eukaryota; kingdom Viridiplantae; phylum Streptophyta; class Magnoliopsida; order Asparagales; family Amaryllidaceae; genus Allium; species Allium sativum. Next base: position 967,885,668 of record CM060920.1, read on the forward strand.
ATTTAGCTAATGTTGCTTCGTTTGATGGTTTTGTTAATATATCTGCTATTTGTTTATCTGCTTCTATAAATTCGAGTGAAATTTTTCTTTTAATTACGTTATCTCTTAGAAAATGATGTCGTATATCGATATATATAGTTCTTGAATGACGAGTTGGGTTTTTAGAAATATTTATAGCACTCGTATTATCGTAGTATATTGGTGATTTATTTATATTTAATCCAAAATCATTTAGAGTTTGTTGCATATATATTACTTTTGAACAAGCCAAAGCAGCATAGATATATTCTGCTTCAGTTGTTGACAAAGATACTGTATTTTGCTTTTTACTAAACCAAGAGACTAATGAATGTCCTAAGAAGTGACATGTTCCACTAGCACTTTTACGATCGGATTTACATCCCACATAGTCAGTGTCACAACAAGAAACAGAGTCGAAAGAATCATCCTTAGGATAAAATAATCCAAAGTCTGATGTATGCTTTACATATCTTAGAATACGTTTTACGGCTTTTAGATGTGTTTCCTTAGGTTGTGATTGATATCTTGCACAGGAACATACACTATGCATTATATTTGGTCTACTAGCGATTATATATAGTAACGATTCTATCATTGCTCTATATAGTTTTTGATCAACGTCTTTAGATGTATAATCTTTACTTAATACTATATTAGTCGCCTTCGGTGTTGGTCTCCCATTAGTTGTTGTTAGACTATATTTATTAATTAGATCTCATGCATATTTTTCTTGATTGATAAATATTCCATTCTTTAATTGACGAATTTGTAAGCCTAAAAAGAACATTAGTTCTCCCATATGACTCATCTCGAATTCTTAGGTCATAATATCTTAAAATTGTTTATTCACCTTATCGTTTGTTGATCCGAAAATTATATCATCAACATATATTTGTACTAATTGTATATCCTTATTATTTTTCTTAATAAACAAAGTATTATCTAATTTTCCTATTTAAAAGTTTGATTGTAACAAATAATATCTTAATCTATCATACCAAGCCCTAGGAGTCTGTTTTAATGCATATAACGCTTTCTTTAACTTATATATGTGATTTGGTAATTTACCATCTTCAAATAGAGGTGGTTGCTCTACACATACGTCTTCTTTTACAAATCCATTTAGAAAAGCAATTTTGACATCGATTTGATATAATTTGAAGTTATTATGGTTTGCTAAGGCTAATAAAATCCTAATGGCTTCTAATCTTGTTACTGGGGCAAAAGTTTTCATCGTAATCTATTCCTTCTTCTTGAGTATAACCTTGTGCTACTAGTCGTGCCTTAATTCTTATGACCTCACCTTGTTCATTCATTTTATTTTTATAAACCCATTTGGTTACTATTATAGTTTTATCCTCAGGTCTAGGAACAAGTTCCAATACATCATTCCTAGTAAACTGATTCAGTTTTTCTTGCATAGCAAGTATCCATGAATCATCGAAGATGCTTCCTTTGGATTCTTAGGTTTAATAATTGAAATAAATGCAGTGTTACTCATATTATTTAATTGATTGCGGATTCTAACAACGGATTCAATATCTCCTATGATATTTTCTACAGGATGGTTCTAAGTAGTCTAATTCGTTTATTTGGTTGACTATCTTCATGTTTTGTTTCATTAATTTCATTTTCACATTCATCTTCATTGTTTTGTGTTATATTTTAACAATATTCATCAAACGATACGTTTAAGGTTTCTTCTATGGTATTGGTTCGAGTATTGAAAACTCTATATGCTTTACTTCTTTCTGAATATCCAATAAATATTCCTTTATCGGATTTCGAGTCAAATTTGGCTAAATTTTCTTTAGTATTAAGTATAAAACATTTACTTCCAAATATTTTAAAATATGACACTTATGGTTTCTTATTATACAAAAGTTCATAAGGAGTTTTATGAGTTAAAGGTCTAACTGAAATTCTATTTAAAATATATCAAGCTATTGTAGCTGCCTCAGCCCAAAAATTTCTTAGTAAATTACTATCAGATAACATAGTTCTGCACACTCTTGTATCATCCTATTTTTACATTCAACTGCTCTATTTGGTTGAGGAGTTCTAGGAATAGAAAATTTATGGGTTATTCCCTTTTTATTACAATATTTTTTAAAAAATTTGTTTTCGATTTCCCCAACATGGTCACTACGTATTGCTTTGATTTTTAGTGATAATAAGTTTTGAATTCTTTTAGAAAAAAAGTTTTAAATTGATCAAAAGCATCACTTTTATTTTTAAGAAACAAAGTCCAAGTAAATCTAGAAAAATCGTCGACTATTACGTAAACATATCTATTATGATTTATCAATTGAATTTGAGATGGACCGAATAAATCCATATGAATTAACTCTAATGGTTTTGAGGTAGTAATTTCCTTTTTTGATTTAAATGAACTTCTCTTTAATTTTCCGGATTGACAAGCATCGCATAAGTTATAAACTTTAAACTTCTTTTTTTTGATAAACCTCTAATTTATTATAATTTAGAAATCGTAGAGATGTGTTTGAAATTTATATGACCAAATTTCTCGTTCCAGATCCAGGGATCACTTGTATTGGCCATAAGACAAAGATTATCGCTCATGATTTTCATCCCCAATATATAGATATTTTTCTTTCTATCTCCTTCGAATATTACTTTTGAATTCCTATCTTATATTAAACATTTATCATTTTCAAAGTTTATTTTATAACCCTTACCGCAAAGTTGACTTATACTTAGCAAGTTGTGTTTTAGATTCCTAACTAATAAAACATCATAAATAGTAGGAGTTTCAGAATTACCGACATTGCCGATTCCAATAATGTATTCTTTAGAGTTATCTCCGAAGTTCACCATTCCACCATCTTAATATGTCAAATTATTGAGTAATTCAGGATTTCCCATCATATGTCTCGAACAACCACTATGCAGTATCCATTTGTCCTTTTTGATTTCCACCAATTGGTTTCCAGAATTTGAATTCTCAACAGCCATGTAACACACCAGTTCGGAATTTGAATTTCCAATAGCCGCCTTTTCAGAATTTGAATTTTCAATAGTCACCATTTCAGAATATGAATTACCAACAGCCACTTCACCCATCTTTTCCTGTATTGAATAATATTTCAGTAGATCACATGACTTTCCAACACAATTACATGCAGACTCTTTCAATATTGGTACAATGCATGAATTGACACTAGTGTTAACAATTATTTCAAAATTTTCCATTTTAAAAATTTTCAAAAATCAGATTATGAACTTTTTTGAAAGACCTTGCTCTGATACCAATTGTTAGGGATTGCGGAATGGATTGTTAAGGCAAAACTAACACTAAAGAGGGGTGAATAGTGTTTTTAAGAATTTAAACAAAATCTAAAACTTATATGATCTACTATATAAACACAACAGAAACAATCACGGAATCAAACACCGATAGAAAGATAAACAAAAATAAAATGCAAAAAAGAAAAGAACACACCAGATTTTATACTAGTTCGGAATTGCTCCTATGTCCAGTCCCACGCAACGTCTAGTCCCACGCAACGCTGGATTGCGCATAGTTTTATTACTACACCAATATCCAATTAAAACCTCCTTGATTTCGCGGCTACAAGGGTAACACCGATTCCATATACCTGATCAAGTATTCTCTCCTTGATTTCACGACTACAAGGGTCACACTGTTGAGTCAAGGAATTTTGATTTATGCCAAAGTAATGTGCGATGATCGATAAAAAGATGACGTTCATTGATTTAAGGAGATAAGGAGCTTCATATGGTATTGGTCATTAGAAATTGATTATTTGGTATGGTAATAGTGTTCATTAATGTTAAAATCTATCCTCAAATAATCATTGTTTATATATATACACCTATGTATATGTATGCACATAAATTGTGCAAACTGGGCTATACCGGTCGACTGCTCAAAACAGACCGATCGACCGTATTTACCCAGTTTGCACAATGAACGTGCACACATACACATATAACATATATATATTTAAATTCCTGTCTACTGGTCCATTTTGACCTGTCGACCACTTCTAAACAGAAGCAACTTTTTGAATAGTCACTTTCATTCCTCCAAGGGTTGCTTCTCCTTCCTTTCATCAATAATCATTTCCATTGACTGTGACTCTTTACCAAAGGTTACAGCTACTTATCTTCTATATAAACACTTTGAAATCATCAAATCAGATAAACTAATTCTTTCTCTCTGTTCTCTATATTGTTGATTTCATTCTTGAACTTTCAAAGCACTCAAACGCCCATATTCTTCACAATATCATTCTTGAATCCTAGAATTTATATATTATTCTTTTGATTCAAACACGATATCATCTTCCAAATCTTCACAAACAAAAATTCTATTTGAGGATAATATTATAGGAAGGTTGTACAAGAATTGACAAATTCGTGTTATTAAGAACACACATTGTCAAATTACGAGTCTACTTGTCTTGTTTGAAGTCCTCCGTGTTGTAAGAGGCAAGTTGTGAAGTCCTCGTGTTGATAGAGGCAAGTTGTGAAGTCCTCGTGTTGATAGAGGCGTGAAATCCCGTTCGGTTGTTCAGGTGTTGTGAACCTGTTTCCTCCGGGTTAAGTGAGGTTGTTGATTAGTGAAATTCCAGATAGAAGTCTGGGACTAGACGTATTACGGTGCTCCGAACTAGTATAAAAATCTCTGGTGTGATATTTCCTTTTTACTGCATTTACTATTTTATATCTGTGATTTGCTATTATTGCATACTTGTGTGTTATACACCATAATACATGATCCTTGTGTACTATACTAGCACGTACACGTACACTTTCACATACCGCTTCCGTTCCTTAATTTCACGCTACAAGGAAAACACCGATTACCCAAACACTTCCCAAAAGATTTGAAAGTTTGCGACGTTTCTGGAACGTCACAAATAGTGAAAAGACACTACCTTTGAAAATCAAAAAAGTGACAGTTATATGTTGACATAGACTAAAATGTATGTCGACATAACCTAGTTCAAAATTGATTTTTGAGCATTTTTCAAGTGTTTTGATATCGACATAACCTAACTCAAAATTGATTTTTGAACATTTTTCAAGTGTTTTGATATATATATATATAATTTTGGAAATTCTTGAATTAAAACATAGTGTTATAAATGAATATTATAAAGTAGAGAATCATATGAAAACATAAATATAAGATATACGAACAAATTTATAAAATTATAGAGTTTAAAACTATATACAATTATAAAGTATATAAAGTATATATAAAACTTATAAACTATAAAACTTGAGTTTAAAATAAAAAGTAAAGTAAAAAAATAAAATAGAGAAGATAGAGATTGAAGATAGAATTTGAAAATAGAATTTGAAATCAGAATTCGAAAAACAGAATTTGAATTTGAACCTGGAATGTTATTCACGGTCTTACATAAACTAGACTCTATTACTATATTTATCTTGAATTCTTGATTACTCATGGGTCTTGAGTCATCTTTGAATTTTGAATGTAACACCCCGTTTTTTCTGTGAATATAAGAATTACCAATCAAGGCAGAATTAAATTTTAAAATAAGAATCAAGGGAAACGGGTTGCGCCATTACGTTCGTCTCGGAATTCTGCTTGAAAACGAGTCCGAGTTTATGAAAAACGGAGTCCGTATGGCCAAGTTATGACCTTCAGAAGTTTCAGGGGTTTAAATAAAATTAAACAGCTCGAAGACCAGGTCGACTGGGTAGTCGACCTCCCCCAGACCAGGTCGACTGGGGTGTCGACTGCGTAGTCGACCTCCCCACAACCAGGTCGACTGGGGAGTCGACCCCCCTGATTTTCCAGATTCGAACTCTGACCTGTTCTGCCATGTGTCGCTCTCGGATTCGCTGTGTGACCTGGCCTGCTGCTCTGGACGATTCTGATGGTTTCTGGACTGATCTGATGGCTCTAAACACTTCTATTCTCCCATTTAAACACCCCCAAACCTTACTTTCTCTGCACACAATTTCATTCTGCCTATACTCTGCCTCTGTTCTAATTAAAAATAAAAATGGCGTCGCTACTCTGCTAGAATCAAGACTAGGACTGATGCATCTTCTTCCAACCTAAATAGAATTAAAAGCTAAATCAAATCTCAAATCAAAGTGTAGATCTACAACAAAATTAAAGGGGAATAATTCAGCATTTCTGCATCAACAACAGCTTATTATCCTTTCTTGAACCACGAAAGGCAAGTACAGTTATTTTCCAATAAAAACTTTAATTATAATTGTGACATGATTGTAAATCTGAATTTGAGGTTATGTATGTTCTGATCTATTTTATTCTGTATCTCTTTCTTCTTTCTGTTCTATAGCCAGGCTACCACAATCCTGTGCCAAATCTCATAAGAGATTAACGCACAAACGCTAAACTTTGGGACAAATAATGAATGGTGGCATAATTGGACATAACTGTTCTATGACTGATTTAAGAAAAAGGACATATGTTGTAAACTAGATTTAGATCTATGCATAATCTGTGATTTGGAAGAAGAGGAACCATTGTATTTTGACATATGACTTGAGACTTTGGACATAATGCATACTTTGAATTAAGATCTGTTATAATTTAAAGTTCTAGATTGTTGGGTATATATTTATATAGCAATTCATGACTTGAGATAAAAAGAGAATATGACTTAGGTGTAAAGATCTATATTAAGATTTGATAACTATTAAATGTGAATTACACCTAATTGGGAGATTTTTTTTGAATATATGACATGCATTATATTTGGTGTAATTTATATGTGAATCTTTTGTACTAGGCAAGTTTTGGGATATATGTTATATGGTAAATTATGACCATAATCTGTGCCATGTAAATTTAATGCAAACGTGGGGTATATAATCATATTATTTAGGCATGCAAACTTAGGCCAAATTTATAATTAGGTAAGATATGTCAATGAAACTTTAAGGAATGATTAAATCTGTTGCCTAATCTGCTAGACCAATTATAGTGCCTAATCTGCTAGATCTGTTATATTACCTAATCTGATAGTTCTGTTATATTGCCTAATATGCTAATTATGTTAAATTCCCTTATCTGCTAAATCTGCTAAATCGCCAAATCTGCAAGATCTGTTATTTGTTTAATCTGTTAATTGGCGTAATATGTTAGAACTGAAATGCTGAATTTGAAGTATGTAAACCTGTAGGCTCGACTTTGAGAAAAACTTGTTAATAGAACCTCAAATAATCTGCTATAACTTGTAAAGAAGTTAATTTGTTAAAATCTGTGAATGAACACATTTGTTAAACATGTAACATGGCTACCTCGAGATTAGAATGAGTTTGTGGCGTAATCCTGCCCGGAATCGCCCGGCACATCCAGTGGCCGCAGACAATAGGTTCTAATGTGAGAAGTTAGTCATAACGTGCTTAAAAACCCAAGGTTAGACTCAGTTTGTGGCAGAAACCTGCCCGGAACCAACCGGCCTAACCAGTAGCCGCAAACTGTCAGTCTAATGTGAGAGGTCTGGGCATTAATATTTAATTAATGAAAATCTGAGATAAATATGATGTCTAAAACGTGTTGAGTGGATAGGATTAAACCAACTGGACTAATGAAATTAATAAACCCGTTTCATGAATCTGTAGGCCTAGTACAAAACTAGACAAGTCTGTAAATCTGTTAAATCTGTATGTCTGATCCCTTAGTCTGAAAAACTTATTAACTTGATTTTCTGATCTGTGAACTAGTTGACCTGAACTCTATATGTCTGAACTTGTAAACAAGTTAATCTGAAATCTGTTAGTCTGGGGGCACAAGGTTAGGAGGGAAAATACTGGTGTCATCTGTTGTTTGGGACCCATATTAGTCAGTAACCCTTTCTGGTATCAAAACTTTGACCCAACAGTAGGTAGGGTCTGGGCACGCTTACTGAACTAATTATAAGCAGTTCATTCTGATAATGGCGAGGGGTGTTGATGGTGCGTTCCAACCGGGTCATGTGCGTGCATGGATCCCGGCCTGCCTCTGTGGATGTAAGACGCCGTGATATCTGTAAATAGGTCTGTGTCATTCAAAGGTTGCCACTTTAGGGAATGATACACCCTTCTGTGGGGCTGGCATAGGATATTTATGTAACAGGGAGCCGATCGCGTGGGGTAGGATTTAGGGTACACTTAGCTTTGTCTGTTTCTGTGGGGTACCGTTTGTTTCTATTGGGTGGCAACACCTGTCTGCATGGTACCATCTGTCTATAGGGGTGGTAAAGGCCCATTTACTTGTGTACACCTAATTCTACATTCTGTTTCCATAGGGATTAATCTGTTTCTGTTTCTGTACCTTCTGTTCGGGTGGTAAAAGCCCATTACTAGCATTCTATTCTGTGGAAATCATTCTGTTTCCATAGGGATTAATCTATTTCTGTTTCTGTACCTTCTGTTCGGGTGGTAAAAGCCCATTACTAGCATTCTGTTCTGTGGAATTCATTCTGTTTCCTTTCTATTTCAGTTAAGACATTAGGGTAACACCTAATCCTGTTATATTAGTATTAGTGTAGAGAAGTGAAATTAATAGCTTATATCATTCTGTTCCTCTGTTATATCCGCTACACCTGTTACTGTTATCTCTCATCCAGTTTTATTTTCATGTCATGTTATTATTATCTGTTCATAACTGAAAATCACTGGACTTGCCAGACTTTATGTCTGATCTTGCTTGCTTTCGCCCCTTTTACTTAGTCGACCCCCCCTGATTTTCCATATCTGAACTCTGACCTGTTCTGCCACGTGTCGCTCTCTGATTCACTGTGTGACCTGGCCTGCTGCTCTGGACGATTCTGATGGTTTCTGGACTGATATGATGGCTCTAAACACTTCTATTCTCCTATTTAAACACCACCAAACCTCACTTTCTCGGCACACAATTTCATTCTGCCTATACTCTGCCTCTGTTCTAATTAAAAATAAAAATGGCGTCGCTACTCTGCTGGAATCAAAACTAGGACTGATGCATCTTCTTCCAACCTGAATAGAATTAAAAGCTAAATCAAATCTCAAATCAAATTGTAGATATACAACAACAATTAAAGAGGAATAATTCAGCATTTCTGCATTAACAACAGCTTATTATCCTTTCTTAAACCACGAAAGGCAAGTATAGTTATTTTCCGATATAAACTTTAATTATAATTGTGACATGATTGTAAATCTAAATTTGAGCTTGTGTATGTTCTGTTTTGATCTATTTTATTCTGTATCTCTTTCTTCTTTCTGTTCTATAGCCAGGCTACCACGACCCTATGCCAATTCTCATAAGAGATTAACACACAAACGCTAAACTTTGGGACAAATAATGAATGGTGGCATAATTGGACATAACTGTTCTATGACTGATTTAAGAAAAAGGACATATGTTGTAAACTAGATTTAGATCTATGCATAATCTGTGATTTGGAAGAAGAGGAACCATTGTATGTTGACATATGACTTGAGAATTTGGACATAATGCATACTTTGAATTAAGATCTGTTATAATTTAAAGTTCTAGATTGTTGGGTATATTTTTATATAGCAATTCATGACTTGAGATAAAAAGAGAATATGACTTAGGTGTAAAGATCTATATTAAGATTTGATAACTGTTAATTGTGAATTACACCTAATTGGGAGATTTTTTTTGAATATATGACATGCATTATATTTGGTGTAATTTATATGTGAATCTTTTGTACTAGGCAAGTTTTGGGATATATGTTATATGGTAAATTATGACCATAATCTGTGCCATGTAAATTTAATGCAAACGTGGGGTATATATTCATATTATTTAGGCATGCAAACTTAGGCCAAATTTATAATTAGGTAAGATATGTCAACGAAACTTTAAGGAATGATTAAATCTGTTGCCTAATCTGCTAGACCTATTATAGTGCCTAATCTGCTAGATCTGTTATATTACCTAATCTGGTAGTTCTGTTATATTGCCTAATATGCTAATTATGTTAAATTCCCTTATCTGCTAAATCGCCAAATCTGCAAGATCTGTTATTTGTTTAATCTGTTAAATGGCGTAATATTTTAGAACTGAAATGCTGAATTTGAAGTATGTAAACCTGTAGGCTCGACTTTGAGCAAAACTTGTTAATAGAACCTCGAATAATCTGCTATAACTTGTAAAGAAGTTAATTTGTTAAAATCTATGAATGAACACATTTGTTAAACATGTAACATGGCTAACTCGAGGTTAGAATGAGTTTGTGGCGTAATCCTACCCGGAACCGCCTGGCACATCCAGTGTCTGCAGACAATAGGTTCTAATTGAGAAGTTAGTCATAACGTGCTTAAAACCCGAGATTAGACTCAGTTTGTGGCAGAAACCTGCCCGGAACCAACCGGCCTAACCAGTAGCCGCAAACTGTCATTCTAATGTGAGAGGTCTGGGCATTAATATTTAATTAATGAAAATCTGAGATAAATATGATGTCTACAACGTGTTGGGTGGATAGAGGTAAACCAACTGGACTAATGAAATTAATAAACCTGTTTCATGAATCTGTAGGCCCAGTACAAAACTAGACAAGTCTACAAATCTATTAAATCTGTATGTCTGATCCCTTAATCTGAAAAACTTATTAACTTGATTTTCTGATCTGTGAACTAGTTGACCTGAACTCTGTATGTCTGAACTTGTAAACAAGTTAATCTGAAATCTGTTAGTCTGGGGGCACAAGGTTAGGAGGGAAAATACTTATGTCATCTGTTGTTTGGGACCCATATTAGTCAGTAACCCTTTCTGGTATCAAAACTTTGACCCAACAGTAGGTAGGGTCCGGACACGCTTACTGAACTAATTATAAGCGGTTCATTCTGATAATGGAGAGGGGTGTTGATGGTGCGTTCCAACCGGGTCATATGCGTGCATGGATCCCGGCCTGCCTCTGTGGATGTAAGACGCCGTGACATCTGTAAATAGGTCTGTGTCATTCCAAGGTGGCCACTTTAGGGAATGAGACACCTTTCTGTGGGGCTGGCACATGATATTTATGTAATAGGGAGCCAATCGCGTGGGGTAGGATTTAGGGTACACTTAGCTTTGTCTGTTTCTGTGGGGTACCGTCTGTTTCTGTTGGGTGGCAACACCTGTCTACGTGGTACCATATGTCTATAGTGGTGGTAAAGGCCCATTTACTTGTGTACACCTAATTCTACATTCTGTTTCCATAGGGATTAATCTGTTTCTGTTTCTGTACCTTCTGTTCGGGTGGTAAAAGCCCATTACTAGCATTCTATTCTGTGGAAATCATTCTGTTTCCATAGGGATTAATCTGTTTCTGTTTTTGTACCTTCTGTTCGGGTAGTAAAAGCCCATTACTAGCATTCTGTTCTGTGGAAATCATTCTGTTTCCTTTCTGTTTCAGTTAAGACATTAGGGTAACATCTAATCCTGTTATATTAGTATTAGTGCAGAAAAGTGAAAAGTAATAGCTTATATCATTCTGTTCTTCTGTTATATCCGCTACACCTATTACTGTTATCTCTCATCCAGTTTTATTTTCATGTCATGTTATTATTATCTGTTCATAACTGAAAATCACTGGACTTGCCAGACTTTATGTCTGACCTTGCTTGCTTTCGCCCCCTTTTACTTCCGTTTCCCCCCAGGTTATCCAAGGAGGGAATACTTTAGCTTGATCCGGATTCCTTCTGCTTGAAGTGCTTAAAGTATGGCTTGGCTCTGTATAGCTTCTGTTTCTGTGGGGATTATGATTTTAAAGTTTTGTACTCTGATGATTTTCTGAACAAGGCTGATATTTATGTACTTGAGAATTTGTTAAAGATGTAACCATACTGATTTCTGTTTTCCGCTGTAATAAAGTTATAATTTTTCAAGTACTGTTTATCTGTCTTGTAATATTCTATTCTGTTTACTAAAATGCTCCACCAAAGTTAAGGCATTCCCTTTGTGAGTGACCTTAACGGAGGTGGGGTGTTACATTGAATCTCTAACATCTTTAAACCGTACAATCTTCAGTAATAATTCCTGTATATAAATCATGCATATGTATATATATATATATATATATATATATATATTCTAGATAAAAGTGTTAGTATATATTTTATAATAAATTAATATTGAAATAAGGTTGTTGCCCTCAAAACTCCATTCTCCAACAATATCAACTCCAGTGAATTTTTCTGATCTTTCATCATGCGATAAAGTGATAGTGATTATTAGAACCGTTGCTCTATTCTCCATGGTAGCCACAGTTGGCTTTATTGCTGATGTGTTACTACCTTGAGTCATTATCTATAATATAATGACTCTAACCAGTGGCGAACTAATATTTACAACACATTATTTAAAGATTGTTAGGAAAAATCATAAACTATACAACACAAAATGTCATAAATATGTTGTTCCATGGTAGCCACAGTTGGCTTTATTGCTGATGTGTTACTGCCTTGAGTCATTATCTGTAATATAATGACTCTAACCAATGGCGAACTAATATTTACAACACATTGTTTAATGATTGTTAGGAAAAATCAAATAAAATTACAACACAAAATATCATAAATATGTTGCAGGAAAAACTTTTTCTAAATTTCTTTTATAAACTATGTAGATTTATATTTCAGAAGACTTTTCACAAATACTTGCAAAAACCCTGTTTACTTATGTTACAAACGCCTGTTTACAAAGGTATTGCAAAAAATTGTTATAAACTATCAGTAGACAAATAAGTACATTCCATTTTAGTTTGTCCAAGTCCAGAATAATCTGTTTTTTTGAAATAGTATTGCTTCCTCTATGATGCTAGAGGGTGGCGAGCAATTCTTTCATAAGAAAACGGACCAGCTCCGCAAAACTATGTTGGAATTTGCTGAGGACAAAAAACTCAAGAAAAGTTATTAAGAATAGAGTCTAAAAAGATAGAAGATGAACACAATTCAAAATTAAATTAATATATTTGTTCTGTTCCGCCTCGTTCTATATATAAGTGTAGGAATATCATTTAAACGGTTGTAATGCTTGAAAGGTTGCAACGCTTTTACCAAGTGGTACAACCATTTTATTTTCGTTTCCATTTGGACTTGAATGAAAATTAAAAACTGTCCGGTTTGTATAGCCAAACCAATTTTCAATTTCAAAGTGCCTCTAATATTCGTCAAACATCCATTCGTCCATGCTACAGATGCGGGCATGGGGCTAGACATGGACACATGCATTTGGGACTAAGAGCAACTCCAACGGTTGCATATTCTTTCCCTTAATTCCGAATTTGGTTGAAAAATGCTCCCCAACAAAGTAGGAGACATGTAATATTACGAATAATATTCAGGGACCAAACCTAAATTTGGAATTAGCCCAGGACGTCGAAATTATCAAAGCTGTCTGTAGCGCGTCGATTTTTTCGGCATGTGCTAAAATTATTGGCGTTGTACATACGACACCAATTATTTGGGTGCTTTCCCTCCTAACCCAAACACGCACAAACTCCGGTTGTTTTTACGCCCATAACGGCTATACAACGATCATATTTTCCTCCAACAAATATAAAAATGTCTTATTTTATTACAACGGCTATAAAACGATCATAGTACATTTACAATGACTATATTTAGTTAGATTGGACTGTGTGTTTTATTAATTTTCCTACTTTACCCATTATCTGATAGCTTTAGATGTTTTAATAATCGTTGATTAATAACACTTAAAAATACAATAGACTGCTTATGTTTAAATAAAGCACTAAATCATAAATACTACATAATTTCATACAATCAGAAATTAAAATACAAGTTCAGACAAGCATACATCAACATAATGGCATTAAAATAACGAATCATCCCTATAGTGGTTCCATAAATGATTCATAAGATCTTTTGGTAGCATATTATGGAGTTGTGCGTCTCTAAACGAAAGCTGGTGGTTTAAATTAACATTGAATTCCTCCTCTATTATTTGTGTGTTGTGTCAGAATACATCGGGTGGTTGCGAAGCACCTTCATATTTGTAGTGCCCTTACCCGTTATCCATATCTCTTTCAACTTCAACGATCATGTTGTGTAGAACAATGCAGGCAAACATGATTGTAGACATCTTTTCCCTAGACCACAAATGACAAGGATTACTGATCATTGTAAATCTAAACTGTAAAACACCAAATGCTCGTTCTACATCTTTTCTTTGTCCCTCCTGCATCGCCACTAATTTCGCTTGCTTAGGTGTTAATGCATTTGGACATGTTTTAACATTGGTGCTCTATTTCGGGTAAATGCCATCATCTAGGTAATAGCCACGGTTTTAAGTATTTTTCCCTAAGGTAAATGTTACAGGAGGTACCTGGCCTTGAGCAAGATCATTAAATAGATGACATCTTTCTATAACATCTAAGTCATTATTCGAACCAGACATTCTGAAGAAAGCATGCCATATCCACAAATTGTAAGGTGCTACAGCTTCCAAAATGAAGGTTGGTCACTTTCCTTGCCGTTATACGAACCTTGTAACGCCTTAGGGCAACTCTTTCATTCCCAATGCATACAGTCTGGACTTCTCAACATGCCCGGCCATCCCCTTCTTTCGTGCATTTGTTTGATGTGCACTATATCGGCTTCGTTCGGGAACCTTAAGTACTCCCCTCCATAGACATCCACCACAGTCTGATAGAATTTTTCAAGTGTTTCAAGTGCCATGCTCTCCGCAATTTGTATGCATCTACAGGAGTGCCATAAGCTAACATTCTCATAGCGGTCATCATTTTCTGCTCATCGGTTATCCCCTGTGTCTTTGGTGCATTTTTTTGTACTTAAAGTATTCATTGTTACCTTGTATACCTTCCAAGATTCAAAGAAATAGATCTCTCCGCATCCTGTATCTTCTACAAAACATATCAGGCCCGTTAGTGCAGTATTCATCAAAGTAATCTTACGTCAGAGATTTATGGTATGCATTTTGGTTTCGATTTACATACTTCTTGCCAGGAACTGATCCGCGTCGAGTTATGGATGATGAACCATAGGCTTCATTGTATATGTCGACAATTACTTGTATTTCTTTGCTTTCCTCTTCAATGGTTTCTTCTTCCTTAGAATATTATCAAAATCTACCATGCATTGCATAAAATAGGAATCCATTTTTTGTTGTAAATTTCTTTGGATATGAGATACGGTTTGTACTTGCTATATATAAAGTGTAATACCCAACGTTTTTAAGATAATAAAAGGATAACTTAATTTAATATTCCGAATTAAGTGAAACGGACTACACCATTGCGTCCGTCTCAGAATTCTGGTCAAAATAGACACTTGGTTTACATAAAACAGATAACGTATGAAGAAGTTATGAGCGTTAGAAGTTTGTATACATACAAGGAACTTACATGTATATAAATGAATTAAATTTATCCAGGAAAATCAGAAAAAATCAAAATTTGAGCAGCGGGAAAAACAAGTGGGAATTTTGCCCGTTGGGGTTCGACCATGGGGTCGAACCCACCGCGGATCTGGAACATTCTTTTCTGACGTGGTCGGTTCTGATGTTTTTAATTTAAATCTAAGGGACCAGGTCTCTTTGATATACCTATAAATAAGTCTATAGAGCTAACCCTAAACCTCATATTTCTAAGACTATGTTGAAGCTCTGCCGTTCCTCTTACTTAAGATCTCTTCAGAAATTTAGATTATTATTAGTTAGAAGATTTTAATCAAGATCTGGAGGAGAGAAATTGATCTTAATAAAGGGTGTTCAGAATCATGAAAGTAAGGTGATTTCTAGATCCAATCTATTCAATTTTCTTCCTCTTTCTTTCCTTTCTCTTTTAGCAAAAATAATCAATCCATGGCTATTAGGTTTTGAATTCAATTAGGGGGAAAACCATGGAATGCTAAAGCTGGACCAAATCCAAAATTGGGAAAGCATATGGGATGAGTGGATTTAAGCTATATCATTTTAGATAATGATATGTTATCGTTTAGCATTCCCCATTATGTATAATGTAAATATATGATATGATGAGATGGCTAAACATATGTTAACAATGATTAAAGTGATAGATATGACATGTGGGAATAATTAATATGCTAAGATATTAATTTGTTGGAAAATTTTATATGTTGGGATATAAGTTTGTCAACATTTGCATAGCAATTACTGTTGTTTCAATTCCATGTTAATTTGTGACAATTGTGTATCCAGAGTATTAAAAGATTAAGGGTTAGAATAGAAAATTTATAGTGAAAAAAAAACTTAACCATGCTTAGACATGAGGTTAGATTACACTTGTGATAGAAGTCTACCCGGAACCGCCCGGCATATCCAGCATTCACAAGTGGTAAACCTAATGTGAGAGGTCTAAGTGCAGAAATACAACATGAAGTGGTGCTAAGACATGAGGTTAAGCCAACTTGTGGTAGAAGTCTGCCCGGGACCACCCGACGAATCCAGCATCCCCAAGTATAGGCTTAATGTGAGAGGTCTGGTACATAAGAGTATACATATATAAATGTAAGTAAGAAGCAGGACTGGTAAATAACATTAATGGGAATAAATGGAATTGAAAGAAAGACACAACAATAAAGAAAAATAAAAAGATTAGAATGGATGGGAAATGGTAATAACCCACTGTAAATAATTCACATAGGCTTGTCCTAAGGACAGTGGAAATTATAATTTACATTATAATAAGTGATAAAGGGAACGGAATAGCTTATGTGAGAAGATAAGTTATACTCAATTGAAAATTGAGTTAATTAGAAGAACAAGAATCTAAAATCTATGGATAAGGACAATATAAGTTATATTTATGAAGATGAATTTATCAATGGACCTTGGTTAAGAAAACTAAGTTAATAAGTGAACAATGATAAGTTGTATTGACAATGCAAGAAGGAATTTTGATTAAATGAGAAAGAATGAGGAAGACCTATGAAATGAAATAAGTTATACTTAATCATTAGTAATGATTGACATGTTAAACAGAAAACATGTAACTTGGGATATACCTAATTACATATTAAGTAGAACATGTTATTATAATGATGAAGTCAAGCAAGAGTATAAAGAGATTGTGGATCACAACCTAGCGGATAACATGTTGTAGGCTTATTAATAAACTTAAATGGGTTAAGTTATATGACTGAAATTAATAAGCAAGAGAAACTTTGTAACTTGAATAAAAAGTCAATATGAACGGGGATAACCAAGTTAAACGGAAACCTGCTGTGGTGAAGCAAGCATGTAAAAGAATGTTTAGACATAAGGTCTAATGACACATTAAAATAAGGCGCTTGGACCAGTCCGCACGTTAAGGGTGAATAACCCAATGGGGTAAATCATCGTGGTGTTATAAGGCACGAGGGGAGTGCATGTTCATTTGATTATTCAGTCAGCTCCGAAGAACTGGAAGGGGAAGCACACGACTTCTTGAGATAAGTAAGGTGCTCCTGGTAGTCCTCGGTGCGGTGGTAGATGATTAGGCTATGCTTATAGAGGTTGGGTCTGCGCGTAACTACTAGGTGGGTGGGCCTTGACTAAAAAAGTAGCTTTGCAGTCAGAATGCTGTAATGAGGTGACACTAGGGTGATTCGGCGGTCGCCTCAATGGGGAGGCGGAGGGTCACGACTAATAAGGATAGTAGATCGTCGGATACCCATCATCGGCAGCCAGTGGGATGCGAAAAGACTAGAGCTAAACCCAATAGACCATTCACCTTTCACTATCGAGGTACGGTGGTTGCGGGGAGACGCCAACTAGATGTTTAGATTGTTTGTTGTTAGGGGTTTGTCCCTTAGCTCTTGTAGTCTTTACTAGTTGAGGGAGGGGCCGAGGTGGGGCCATAGCCACCATGGAAAATAGACCCTAGGAATACCTGTATTTTGAGGCACTTAAAGGCGGACCTGTACAGATATGGAAAAGCTCACGACCGAGTTCCGTGTTTCTTGTATCGCCTTGCCACGAAAGTCGGTGCACAGTAGAGGACGTGCGATTGAGGCATCAAGCTATAATTAACGGTACGTACGTGGGACAGTCTAAATACATGCATATCTGCTCTGGGTGGTGTATCGTAGACTTGAGGGCATTACTCTGATATGAAATCTGATTCGAACAAAGATGGTACCCATACGTTTGCGTAGCATAGTAATGACAGATATATGTGGAACGTAATATTGTTATATAGAGGTCCGTATATCACTCCGGCGTAGGATGGGGGACTGCGTACATTTCGGTGGTATTATGGCGGAGACCGTGCGAGTGGGGTACCATGGGCGTACCTTAATATTGGGGGTAGCTACATATATATTATATTAGGTTAATCCACTGGGAAGTAAATAGGTGTGACATGGCCTAGAGTGTTGTTAACCCAAGTAACCTAATAAATAAGAAAATATGATTGAATGGTATATGTAGTGTTATCCTAGTTGTATAATTTAAATCTAGTCACCAGAACTTGTGTTCTGACCCCCTCCTCATAACATACTCGCATGTTAGATTTGTGGCAGAGACATGATAGCTTTGGATACTAGTTAGGCAGTATTATTGATACGGTAAGGCTATACTTTGAGTATATTATATTTTATCCATTCCGCTGTGAGATATTTTCTGAGCTCTGACATATTTTATGTCTCTGTCTTTTCCGCAGGATACCAGAGCAAACCAACACGAGTTTCGATAGATTAGAATTTTGAAAAATTTCGGTCTGTCGGAATTCGGGTTGTTACATCAAGTGAGGTATTGATTAATGTGTAGTTTTATTATTCTGTGTGTTGCTTTATTAATTTGTTTCCAGATTTATTGCTTAGAGTGTACCTTTGTCGATAACTGTGTAGTTGCAGTGTTCAGTGTGCAGCTTTATTGGATACAATGTAGCTTTGTCGATAACTGTGTAGTTGCAATGTTTAGTGTGCAGCTTTATTGGTTGGAGTGTGCATTTATCGATAATTGTGTACATGCGGTGTTAAGCTTTTTTGGTTAGAGTGTATCTTTGGAGATAACTGTGTAGTTGCAGTGTGTAGATTTATTAGTTTGAGTTTTGCTTTGTCGATAACTTTGTAGTTGCAGTGTTTTTTGTGCAGTTTTATTGGTTAGTGTGCCTTATTGATTGTAGTGTAGGTTTATTGATTAGGGTGAAGCTTTACTGATTAGGTTGTGGCTTTGTTGTTAAATATTTGTTGAGATACATTCAACAAACCAAATAATTTGGATGTTGAATATACGGTAATCCCACGTCCAAAAGGTAGCAAAGGAGTTAAACGATCAGGGTCATCCCCTATTATAATTTAACTTTCTGTATACAATATATGTCAGATTGCAATCAATAAACCAAATAATTTAAATGTTAAATAAAGGGGACAACCCTCATCGTTTAACTCCTTAGCTATAATATAGGGTAATCCGATGTTGGAAACATAGCTTAAAAGTGTAACGATTAGGGTCGTCCCCTATTATAGCTAAGGGGTCAAACAATTTAATGTCATCCCCTATTATGTTTAAGGATTTTAACGATTAGGATCGTCCCCTATTATAGTAAGGAATATTTTTGCGGAAATTATTAAATAATTGACATTTAAACATATAATTTATAAATTATTTAATAACGAGCTCGTAACATCGCTTTAATTTGTATTTATATGTTTTGAACTTCAATCGAATATACAACATCCAATATAGATCAAAATTCTTTGAAAATATAATCTTCCGAATCTATTTTATTATGAATTTTTAGTGAAAGAGAAAAATCGGATTTTCGTATTGTAGATTTCGAGTTATGTCAAACTCAAATTTTCAAAAGGTCGTTGTATAATCGTTTATGGACAACAACGATTTATTTAACAAAACAAAAGGAATATTTTTATGGAAATTATTAAATAATCGGCGTTTGAACGTATAATTTATAAATTATTTAATAACGAGATCGTAACATTGTGGTAGTTCCTATTTATATGTTTTGAACTTCAATCGAATCTACAGTGTCCAATATAGGTCGGAATTCTTTGAAAACATCATCTTCCGAATCTATTTTATTACGAGTTTCTCATGAAATAGAAAAATCGGATTTTCGTGTTGTATATTTCGTGTTACGTCAAACTCAAATTTCAAAAGGTCGTTGTATAATTGTTTATGAACTACAACAATTTATTTCATAAAACAAAATGAATATTTTTACAAAAATTATTAAATAATCTACGTTTGAACGTATAATTTATAAATTAAACGAGCTCGTAACGTCACAGTATTTTGTATTTATTTATTTCGAACTTCAATCGAATCTACAGGGTCCAATATAGGTCGGAATTCTTTGAAAATATAATATTTCAAATCTATTTTATTACGAGTTTCTAATGAAAGAGAAAATTTGGATTTTCGTATTGTAGGTTCCAAGTTATGTCAAACTCAAATTTTCAAAAGGTCATTGTATAATCGTTTATGAACTACAATGGTTTATTTAATAAAACGAAAGGAATATTTTTACGGAAATTATTAAATAATCCATAACGCAAAACATTATAAAATATAGTTGTCAACATGAATAAACATAACAAATATATCATATAATCCAGTAGAACATGAATAAACATTACAGAATAACATATAGTCCAGTACGGCATGGCAGATTCATATATACATCATGATAAAAAATCCACGACATCACCATCCTGACCCACGTCGACGTCATTATAAATCCACAACATCATCGTCATCGGCGTCCTAGGACTCCTCGCCATCCTCGTCCATGTCAACATCATCATAATAGGAATATCATCAACGTCGTCACCACCACCTCCTGATCCTCCTGCACCACCTATTCCGACTGCACCACCTAATCCTCCAGCACTACCTGATCTTCCTGCACCACCCCCACCACCATCTAACACTGCCAGTCGGGCCTGTAGGTCGTCGATCTTTTCCTGCAAATGTTGCATTATCGCCAGATGCTCTTGGTACAATGGTTGAGAATGTAGCAGTGCCATGCTGAATAATGGTTATAAGTCGTCTGTGCTGGTATAGCCTAGGTGTAAGATATAATAGAAGAAGATCTACACTTACTTTATCTATCTTAAAAACGTATAAGATAATAAATTTACAAGTATGAATATTACCTCATGCGCTGGATACAATCCAACCGTAGGGATACCAGAAACCATGTGTGTAGGTGGATAAACAATAACCTGGGCTATCAATGTACTGCTAAGATTATATGCCCTGAATGAGTCGTTAAGAGCAAAATCCATATGCTGATCGGAGTATTATGATGGGGTCGGATAAAAAATTAATGGTAGTGGATGAACTCTACCTGTAGCCACTCGTGGTCCTAAGTGATCGAAGTTCACATCCAGACTGTAATCTGGCAACATGTACCACCAAGGAGCAACTCTATGCCAATAAATATCAAAATCTGCTCCTAGTAAAAAAATCCTATGTATCAACCCACCCTCCCCATCTAAGATCCTGTATACATTGTCTACCAATGGAACGACACAACCCAAACATAATATCAGTAGAAAGTAGATCTCCTGGTACATGCAACTCACTCGGCCTCTGATAACAACAACAGTCTCTCAATTACCAAATAGGAATGTAGGCCGGTGGGGGTCTGAACGACACGTCGCATAGATAAACAATATGTAATGACTAAAGAGTGTCCATCACTGAGCTAGCCTGCCTGTGTCAGAGAAATCCAATAAGACGCCCATGGTGCTCATAAAATGTTGGCCCTGAACCTCAGATCAATCTGAGATCGGCCATCCATCTTGTCATGTCTGACACCAATAGGAGTACGCTGGAGTATGTGAGAACTATCCCATCGACGCATGCATGGGGAAAAAGACTTGGCGGCATGACTGGAGGTCTCAACAATGTGAGAATGCATGTTGTACATGTACTCACACTACTACAAACGTGGGCATATTCGACACTATTTTACTGTGGCCGTAGATCAGAAAAGCGTTGCCGTAGGCCCTTTTTTCAAATAGGCAACACGAAGGGGGCGTGGCATCCGCGGCCATTGCATTAGCCTTCCAAGGCAACGCTTTTGCACATCTAAGGCCACAGACAGAAAGTGTTGCATTATAACCCTATTGCAACAGTATATGCATGTAATGCAACAACGTACAGCGTTGCCTTAAGTAGAAGCCAGAGCCTGGCTTCCAGGTCATGGTAGTGGGGGCCACATGCACTTTCCACATAAGTTGCCAACGTGTCGCATGCCACGTCATCTCTCCACGTCAGCTGCATATGTGTCACATGCCACGTCAGCTATCCACATGGCACCACGTACGGTGTGGGCCCCACGTGCCATACCATTGTGAAATTAATAATAGTACACTTAATGCAACACCATAACATAGTCTAATGCAACACCACAGCACAGTCTAATGCAATACCACAACACAGTCAAATGCAACACCACAGCACAGTCTAATGCAACAACACAGCACAGTCTAATGCAACCACATCACAGTCTAATGCAACGGTAAAAAATCAAATGCAACACCAGAAAAAAAATCAACTGCAGCTGCAATACAACCCTGTAATTACAATCTGCAGTACATATATTCAATCCAAAACATTGTACCACTTTCATACATATATACCAAAATATTCATACAAAAAATCCTCCTAAAACATTCATAACCACAGTCAGACCAACCAATTATATATACCCACTCATTAGTGTAATCACCAACACATACCACAAGTGCCATCATCCAAACATACCAAAAGTGTCATCACAAACACATACGACAGTGCCATAATTCAAAAGAACAGAACATAACACAAGTGCTAACACGTACCATCCAAATACTTCAGTCAGTTGTCGGGGTTACAGGGGTAACAAGGTCATCTTCATCACTTGTTGTGGTGACACAAAAGTCTCCGACGTCTAAATTAAGATCTGGATTGGCTTCACTAAGCTTTTTTAACACCAATGACACATTCTCTTTCACTTTTCTGTTCACCTTTTCTTCCAAATCCGCCTCAAGCTCTTGCCTTATTTTTTGGGCCAGCTCTTGCACATAACTGTCCGAAGAACCAGGAGTTTTTGGAGACTTTTCGGCCATTTTTCCTCGCCTTCCTACAAGCTAGTTCCGCGCGTGGCTCTGCCCACCAGAAACAAGTGCATCCGCCTCAGCAATGTTCCTGCATCCACCATTGCTTGAACCTTTGCCTACAAAATGAAAACTAGGCAAGCATATGTATAAATAGGCAGCTGGCAGGAATTAATTTATTAACAGAACTTGTTTTCTTTCAAACTAACTATGTGTTCGATTTAATAAGCAGCTGCAACAAATGTACAATGTCCCAATTATACTGACACAAGTATTGCTATTTCAGTATCTAATTATATATGTACTCATGTATTTGGCCTTTAGTTCATCCGTGTTAGTCTTGTAACTTCTACCCGGTTCTCGTTTATATGTTTCCAAATAAACCAAGGCAGTGGATGGGGAGGCTTTTTCTGGGTCCTTCTTTCTCTGTCAAGTATTACGATTACCAACAATTAAACATAATTTTTAACATTCAATGTTAAGTATTTACAGATCTAGCTGCTGCCTATGAACATTGTGACAATGATATATAAAATATAAATCATGTGATATAACAAATTAGAATTATCATGTGGCCAATTCAACTCAATCACAAAACAAACTTAAGTTAAAAAAACACATACTATCTTTTCTTTGGCTACTGCATGAGTTTTGGGACCCATGGTATGTGTCTCATTTAGTGAATTACGATGCGCGGAATTAGAATCAGCTAGGGCCTGGAAACCCCAAAAAAAATTACCACTAAACAAGGATAATGCGAACTACTAAAGAATCGATTAGCACTAAACAAGATAATGTGAATTACTAAACATTATACAAATGTGAATATCATAAAAGCCGTACCTGAACTGCTTCATCCCCCCAGTATTCCAAGAGCATTTTAAAATCCTCCAACGGAATTGTACTCGGCCTATTTGCAAGCCTTTCCTCATCAGTTGAATATTTTTTATAATACCTTGCTTTCATGCAAGTACTGCCTCCAAGAGTCGTTAAGAGTGTTCAAGACCCACTTGTGTCCTTCTTCAGGAATGACATACCTAGCCTACAATATATCAATCACAAAATTCAGGAAACAAACTAATTAATTAAAACCAAACATTTAGGAAGTCGGTTGATATGGTTAAGGAAATTAGATTGTACCAAAGCATAATCCAATATTTGTCGCTTTAATGAATCTGGAACAACATGCCAATTGATGTAAGTTAGAGATACATTATCCTTTGCTATTGTCCCAAAAAAATTGCTTAACTCTGTAATATTATCAGATACTGGCTGACCATCCTCATTCAACTCAATGACTACTTTATCATCAGGGGTTCTAGCATGCACCTTGGTCATTTTTGACTTCCCTCTAGGTTTTTTTGGACCTTGTATTTTATCTACCAGGTTCAAAAAAATTAATAGAAAATAGACACAGTCAACAGTGCAGTGCACAGATAAAGAAACATTATATTATACCTGTACCTGCTTCACCTTCCTGTGCAATCCATTCCTGCTCTAATCGATCGGTAAGATTTCCTATTGTTTCAGGCGCTTCAACATTCTGCTTTTGACGTTTTTGCATCGCTAAATAAGAAGCAACTGAACCAGCAGCTTCACATGAAGTGGTTGTTTGTTTGAACAATTTGCTACATGTAGGTTTTAAAATGGATGGACGAGACATTATAGGTTTTAATCCTGAAAAAGACGGTGTAATTTCCTTCAAGTTCGTTAATGTTTCTGTGATTTTCGCCCGGTTACTCATTTTCTTTGGAGTGGGAGTGTGTTTCTTGATCAACTCCCTGTTGGAGCCAGATTTCTGTGGAGAGGGGGTGCAGGTCATCGCTTGCTTCTCAATTTCAATGGCTGCAATGGTTCGCGAACGAGTTCTTGGTCTAGGTAAAGGCTCGTTTGACTTTACAATTTTGATTCTCTACAATTAAGTCGAAGGTCAAGATTTTTTACGTTCATAAAGGCAAAGACAATAAGTAATAAACAAATAATGTCTTTATACCTCCGAATCCGATGAATCATCAGTGACGTCTTCGCGAGCATTTTCTGGGATGTATTCATCACGTCCAGCAACATCTTTACCTTTATCTTTCTTATTTCGTGCGGCAGCCTCTTGCATACAACTAACCAATGAAGGCACCCCAAGTGATCTACTAACTACATCGTTTTCTTGCATTCGCGTGATTCGCTCTTGTTCATACTTTGTCAAAACTGATGGTTGTGAGAACTGCAAGCAGATTAGCATTATTACGCACCATCGATGATAACTTTAAGCTAGTTAACCAAATAGAGTCGACGTATAAACAATTCTCGCTATTTTGACAGAATGTATGCACAAAGAACAAATAGTTACTTGAATTAGCTGTAGCCTTTATGGTCGGAATAGGACATCGACACAGTAATAGTAAACAACTAAAATCCAGTTCTTGCTTTTACGTGCAGAATTTTAATAAAAAGTAGTTTGAAATAAAAGATTTCATCCGGATTAATAAAACTGAAATGAAAACTGAAAAATACCTGAACAACAGCTTCATTCTCTCGGGTATCATCATCATTATCTGTTTCATTTTCTACATTTAATTTCGTCCTTGTTCCTTTGTCTGTCACAGTAACATCTTCTTCATCCTTATTCATATCATCAGGTTGCGGGGATAGTTTCTTCTGACCAACTTGAGTTGGGATGTTTTTCATCATTTTGTGTTGCTGCTGAAGTCTATGTGCAGTAGTATACCTGCGCTTTGCAATTGGCTTCTTAGCAGAACCTGGAACAAAAAAAACCCGAAACGATGGCCTCCTTCGTAGTTCTTTACACACAGATATATATATATATATATATATATATATATATAAGAATGGATCTATATTACATATACTATATACCTTGAATTATGTTTTTCCTTGGCCGTATGATTACATGTGGCTGCAGTTGAGTCACCGGCTCAATGTCTTTGTCAATGTAAAAAACCACTTCTTCTTGCTTATTAATGCAGCCCTGTACATACTCGTTTACGTCCTTGTCATTCAATATTAGCTGCCAGCCACCCCTTGTTCCTTTGCTGATGATATAGACTCCTCCTATTTCAGTGTAATGCATAGCATCTTTAATAAAGTCCATAAGCACACTGTAAGAAAAGCGGTCTACATCATAATTTCATACTACGAAGGGATCTCCACCAATGTAACATGTTTTTCGAAACTGTCCTCCATGTTGCAGTCGGATAGTAATAAGTTCATCCGTCCTGTACAAAATAAATACATTAGAACAAGGTACATGCATGTTTAAGTAGACAAAAAAGAACAACTATAACATTTTGGTCTATAACCACAGTCAGATGACAGTAAAGAAAGACATTTAATCATAAAACATGTGAACAGTGTAGATTGCATTATGAGAAAAGAGTGACAAATACATTCATCAAAGATAATAGTTCCCAGCTAAAACAATAAGTGCCAAATACATCATAAATTAGATCAAATTAAAGCAAGAAGAAAGAGGAATTTTTTATCCTAATGAGACGGAACAGGATCAGGAAGTACTGCTTCTACTTCTGTTTCTAGTTGTATTACGGGGACATCATCCCTAATCCAACCCACATCAACAACTTCTAGTTCTAGTTCACCACCTATGCCCATATCATGTTATTGCATATTGCTCATGTCTTCTTCCATTGCATTCTGATTTTCAGTATCACACCAATCTCGCGACAATTTTTTTAATAACGTAATGACTGTTCTTTTCAACTGCATCTTCCACATAAAATACTTACTACACTTGTGAAGACAGGACATAAGGCTCAGTTTTATGGCACTTGCTAAAATTTACTCGAGTAAGACCATATGAATCTTTTTCCTCTTGGTACCAGTAACACTTAAAAAGGACCACGGTGAAAGCTCCCCAATAATCAAGCTCAAAAATTTCTTCGATTGATCCGTAGTAATTGACATCACCCACTATTGGGTTTTGGTCTTTCGAACTTGCAAAGTTGGTGGTTTTGGCACTCAAAAATACACCACTATTTTGTGTGGTACATCGGGAATCTCTAAATTTTGTGTGGAATCTGTATCCATTTACTATATAACCGGTAAACTTCCTAGCTACTCGATTAGGACCTAATGCAAACAACTCTAAATCTGTTGAAATATTGCCCTATTTCAAAACCTCTTCTTTAAGCCAATTCCAAAACTCTTTGAAATGTTCTCATTCCCTCTTGTATCTTCTTGGATTTGGAAGACCATCCACAATAGCTCGATGAACCCTAAATAATAGTTAAGGTCAAAAAACTACAAAATGCAGATGCTAATTTATAGTTAACGAAAATGATATAGGAACTTAAGAACTTACTCGATCAAATTCTCAATTTCTTGATTACCAGAATTGAACAGAATATAGCGATGCGTTGCCTTCCACTCTGCATCTTTCAAATTGAACATCTTTCCATCTTTGTTCTTCTTTGTTCCAATATGATATTCCAAATCTGTTGGACATCTTCCAAAATCAATTGACGTGTTTTCTGTTCCTCCATCAACGCTTAAAAATCTTGAGCAGAAGGTCACACACTCTTCTGCCAAGTAACCTTCTGCAATCGAACCATCCGGTCTGTTTCTATTTCACACATAAGATTTCAACTTTCCTAGATATCGCTCAATGGGATACATGCATCTAAGATGTTCAAGCCCGCCGTATTCGATTTCTCTGCATAAATGAACAGGCAAGTGTACCATTATATCGAAAAAAGCCTGTGGAAAAATCATTTCAAAATGACAAAGTATCCCGACAATTTCTTTTTGCAGCCTCTTGATATCATCCACTTCGATAATCTTGCTCCATAGTCCTCTAAGAAATGCAGTAAATCTGATCATTGATAACGCAACCTCGGGTTTTGACGCTTTCTTCATGGAAAATTGTAACAAATAGTGGAGTATGAAATGAGCATCATGGCTCTTATATCCCATAACCGTTCTCTCTTTCATGTGCACGTACCGACTAGCATTCGAGGCACAACCATAGGGCAGTTTGGCGTTCTTCAATATAGAGCAAAATATTTCTTTTTCCTTGTTTGTCATATCAAATATTGCAGCTCTAATTTCAACATGCTTTCTGTCACCACATTCACCAGGATGAAGTTCCTTCCTTATGCCTAATTCCTGTAAATCCAAACGAGCGTTTAGGTGATCCTTCGACATGCGACCTATATTAAGTAAAGTACCTAATATTTTGTCGCATATGTTCTTCTCTATGTGCATGGCATCCAGGTTATGTCGAAGGGGATTATGACACCAATATGGTAAGTCAAACAATATCGATCTTTTTTTAAAAGGGCCATCACTTTTACCAGGTTTCTTTGTCTTATCCCCAGACCTATTTTTGAACCCCCGCAATAACTCTTCAATATCAGTTCCTGATAGTATTTCTAGAATGCTCCCCATTTCAGTTTCGCCATTAAATCCCCTCTTATCCAGCCTCCACTTATGTGTCGGATCAATAAACTTTCTATGGTGCATATAACACATTTTTTTGCTATGCTTCAAATAATTTGAAGAAGTTTCATAATGGCATACTGGACACGCTAGTTTCCCCTTCGTGCTCCAACCTGACAACATGGCATATCCCGGAAAATCACTAATGGTCCATAAGACGCTTGCACGTAAATTAAAATTCCCATCAGTCAAGGAATCATATGTTTCGACGCCAACATTCCATAACACTTTCAATTCCACAATTAAAGGCAGCATATATACGTCAATACTGTTCTTTGGAGAATCTGGACCAGATATTAATGTTGAAAGAATCAATTTCTCTTGTTTCATACATAACCAAGGCGGAAGATTGTAGTTTACCAACATAATTGGCCATGTACTATAACTTGAATACATTGAACGATATGGATTAAATCCATCAGATGCTAGACCCAATCTAACATTACGATTTTCTGTTGAAAAATCAGGATAGCGAGCATCCATCATCGTCCATGCTACACCATCAGCCGGATGTCTTAGTTTTCCATCTTCTTTTCATTCCACTTGGTGCCATCTCATGAGTTTGGAAAATTCTTTGCACATAAACATCCTTTGTAACCTTGGTCTTAGAGGAAAGTACCTCAAAACATTTGTCGGCACTTTGGGAATCGACTTTGGTGGATCATTATTATCAACGATGCCTTCTTTTTCTTTTATAGCCCATCTCGAAAAACCACAAATGTCACAAGCCTCTTTATCTTTATTCACTGCCCAATATAACATGCAATGGTTTGGGCAGGCATGTATTTTATTGTAATCAAGACCTAAATCCTTAATTACATTCTTTGCAGCGTAGGAAGACAAAGGCAACTGGACATCAGGAAAGGCTTCTTTTATAAGCTTTAGTAATTTTCCAAACGCAGACTCGTTAATTCCGTAAGCACACTTTAAATGATAAAGCCTGATCAAGAAACTTAGTCGAGAAAATTTAGTGCAGCCAGGATATAACGGGTTTTTTTCTTCTTTAACATGCCGATAAAATTTCTCGGCCTCTGGATTTGGTTCTACTACAAAGTCCCTGGGATTTTTATCAAATTTGTTACCCGCACATTTGAACATCACATCAAATTATCCTCAAAATCCATCTTCGTTGCACAATCCATATGGTCATCAACTCCTAATAATTTTATCTGTGAAACTTCATAAATCCACCCGGTATGTAATGGAGAAGGGCCGTTAAAAATAAGATGATCGTACATGACATTTTCACAATACCAATTACGTTCTGTACATTTTTTGCAGGGGCACTTCATCTCATCACCTACTTTATAAATGGGAAATGCATTTCTTAGAAAAGTTGTTACCCCTCTTACATATTCTGCACTCGATCTCGGAAGTCCTATCCATATGTAATACTCACTATCCATTGTCACAATATAACCACGGCCTAGCAAGACCATATTTGATACCACTTATAGTTTCAAGACACGAACAAGGGCTACCCTGTAAGGTTTGACTAAATTAGGAATAAAAACAAAACAAGTTAATAATTTACAAATATACATAATCAGTGTGATGATACAAAGACGATTGTTTTGATATGAATTATCACATACTTGTGGAACTGAATTATCAAGATAATACATAAAACAAGCAACTAAGGATACTGACCACAAATTCATAACATTACATGACTGCACCAAAACAAAGTAGTACAGATACAAAGACCATACAGGTGACACAAAGACGATGCAGTTGTACCTAATACAAAAAACGATGCAATAATTTAATTTTGTCTTCTAATGTTTAGCCCTTGAAGCTGGTCTTTAAGTCTACTAACGTCAGTTCGAAAACCAATAACTCGATTTTGCAGCGTTGTAAGTTGATGTTGTAATTCATTTGCATACTCAGCGGCTCGACTTGGAAACTGTTGGTCAATCCACTGCCAAAAGGTACACCCTGTGGGATAAACATGACATATAAAATAACGACGACAAATGCTGAACCCAATCGAAATAACATCTTCTACAGCGGGATACCCACAATCACACTTTATGATTGGTAAGTCAGCTTACTGTTCGTTAACCACTTGGTTGTTTTGATGCTGACGACGCAAGACAGGACCTCCCTTAACAATTATTTTTTAAGCTGGAGTCCCCTTAAAATTATCACCCCCTTAACCAAATGTGGAGTCCCTTTAACAATTCCCTATTTAATTTGCGCATAATATTCGTGTAAATTTATCAATGAGCATTTTAATCATTAACTATACTTAACATTTGAAATTTACAATATCAGCCATATTTTTTAAAACGTATTAGAAAAATCAAATCACTAATTAATTTTCTCACATCAACTCGCACAAAATATTATCATCAACTTATTCACAAATATATGTTAAGCAATTTCTAATCTAATTAACTAAATTTCAAAATTAGAGTCTAATCATATTCCAAAATCAAGTATTAATCAATGATTATCATCTAATAATAGTCCATTAACTTATACATACACACAAACATCTACTAATACACAATTCATCGATTTCCAATTGATAATCAACTAATTTCATAGCATATGATTTTAATAATATTTTTAAATCGTTTAACAATCTTGTATTATCATCTAATAAGTGCAAATCGATATATTCATATAAACAATAATCAAAATTAAGCAAAATAAAATTTAAATGTATACCTTATAAACTGAACAACAAATTGAAGGAGGGGGAGGAGGAGGCGGCGGGAAACCAGTAGCAAGTGGTGCACGACGGTCCGACGACGTAATAGAAGAAACAAGCTTTATTGCTTTTATTGAAATGAAAATTTTACAACTAGAAACGAATGAGTTAACTCAGTGTAACCCCGTGTATTTATAATGTTATACAAATGTAATACGGGTTGAGAATATGTACAAAATAAATATTGGGATGTTAAGGTCCAAACGGCTATGTAACATAATAAGAGGACTTTGAATCGTTGTGAACATTCGTTCATTCTAATACCCCCACTCAAATGGAGCTAAGGTTTCCAACTTTCTCCATGTAGTCTCTTTCATCTTCAATCTTCAACTCTCTCCTCAATCTGTCAATATTCTTCAATGATATCGCTTTAGTTAGCACATCCTCTTTCTGGTTGAAGGCAGGCACATGGCTGATAGTAAAATCCCCTTTTTTTGTTTTTTCACAAACAAAATGTAAACGTACCTCAATATGTTTCGTTTGTGAATGTTGTGTTGGATTATATGAGAGTGATATGGTGCTGAGGTTGTCGCACCACATTAGGGTTTTGAACCAAACAATTTCAGTTGTGTTGTTGACAATACATCAATACTCTGCCTCCGCACTGGAGCGACAGACAATATTTTGCTTTTTTGTACACCAGGAAATGGGATAATGACCAAGGAACACACAGTAACCTGATATCGATCTGCGATTGTTTGGATCGTTAGCTCAATCGGCATCGCTGTAAGCTTGTAAATTCAACTTTTTGCATGCCTTAAAAGTTAATACATAGTTAATTGTACCCTTAAGATACCTTAATATATGTTTAAATGCTCCCCAATGGTCACTTAAAGTTTTCTGCATATGTTGAGATATTTTATTCACATGGTAACAAATATCTGGCCTAGTAAATGCCAAATATTGTAAAGCTCCTACAATACTTATGTACTGTTTCACATTATCTATAGCTTCACCCTTATGTTTGGAAAGATGTAAATTGCTTACCATGGGAGTTGGTAAGGGTTTGGCTTGGTCCATTTTTGTTTCATTGATGTATTTCTTCTGTAATAGGAACATCTTTGTGCTAGATTTCCTATTTATCAGAATACCCATAAAATAATCTAATTCACCCATGTCTTTTATAGCAAAACTTTTGTTAAGATATTGTATAACTTTACTGATTTCTGTGTCATTGTTTCCTTTGATACGAATATCATCCACATATACTAGGATGTAAGTGGTGTCATCATTGTGCATCTTCATGTATAGAGAATTATCTGACTTTGTGGTTGTGAATCCCAGCTTGTTTAATGTGAGCTTAAGCTTATCATATATACCATGCCCTTGAAGCCTGTTTTAGTCCATAAATAGCTTTATGAAGCTTGCACACTTTCCATTTGTCTCTGTCTTAACAGTAACCCATTGGCTGCTGCATGTACACTTCTTCACGTAGTTCACCAATTAGAAATGCATTCTGAACATCTAACTGTCTGATTCTTCAATTTTTATTTAATGTAATGCACAACATGATTCTAATAGTGGTGGGTTTAACTACTGGTGAGAATGTCTCAGCGAAATCAAAACCATATTGCCGAGAATACCCCTTTGTCACCAATCTGGCTTTGTACATTGATATAATCCCATCACTATTCCTCTTTGTTTTGTAAGTCCATTTGCATCCTACTATGTTTTTGTGTTCTGGTGGGTCAACCAGACTCCAGGTTTGATTTTTAATTAGTGCATTAAGTTCATCATTCATTGCTCTTCTCCATTGATCACACTTAACGTCTTCTTCATATGTGTACGGTCCAGTGTTGATCAAATTGACTGAGTAGATTTTCAACTTGAAAATTCCCTTTTGACTTGGTAATCATACGATGTAGAGTTCTGGTAGGAGACTGTGATTCTTCTACTTGTTGGTTGCTTCCCTGATCATTATCATTATCGTTGGTTCTGTTAGTTTGGGATGTTGTGTCTTATGACCGATTATCATCCTGTTCTGTTGACTCATGTGCTGGAACCTGATCTAGTCCTTGCTATAGGGATGCTATCACCATTTTGATCCTGCCTTGGAAGCTTGTTAGTAATGTCTAACCACTCTGGCATTGTTGGCACTGCAGGCAGAATTAACTTGGTGCCATGTTTTCCTTCATTGCTAGTTTCATTGCATCTATCTGCATGAGGGAAAACATTTTCATTAAACATAATATGCTTGGAAATCATTATTTTCCCTTTATTTTCCATGCATTTGTACCTTTTTTGGTTGCTTGCATAACCTAAAAATGTACATGCACTGGATCTTAAATTTAACTTGTGTTTGTTATATGGCCTAAGACATTGAAAGCATCAACCAAACAGTCTCAAGTAATTATAATCTGGCTTGCACCCATAAAGTTTCTCATGTGGACATATATGTTTTAAGACTTTAGTGGGTAATCTATTGATCAAATATACCGCTGTCACAAAATCATATGTCCAATATTTCATTAGCAAGGATGCTTGGGACAATAGTGTAAGGCCATTTTCAACTATATGCCTATGCTTTCTTTCTACTAGACTATTCTATTCAAATGTGTGAGCATATGTTGTTCTATGGATAATACCCTTTTTGCTGAAAAATGTTTGAGTCGTTTGAAATCAGTGCCACCATCTGTTTGCATTACGTTAACACAGTGATTCAGTTGATTCTCAATCTGTGTTATAAAACGTATGACTGCCTCACTAGTTTCTGGTTTTGTTTGAGGAAATAAATCCAACTGAATCTATAATAAGCACCAACAATCGAAAGATATTACCTGTGTCCTCTATATGAATTCAGTGGTGCTAGACCTCATAGATCAGCAACTATCAACTCAAGTGCTTTATTGTAAACACTCTCAGAGTTATTAAATGGCAACTTATGGCTTTTGCCAAGCTGATAGTGTGTGCATAGTTGTGGAACAGGTAAATCTTTATATGAATAGTCATTGTCATTTAACATTTGTTTAATAGTATTATAACTAGGATGCCCAAGTTTACAATGCCACAAATTAATCACATTAAAGTCTTTATTATGTGCATTACTACTGTTGATATTATTTTACCAATTCCTTGTTATAATAGAATTTTTGGACTTCTTGTTGTAGAATTTGTACAATCCTTTATCCAATTTACCTTGTAGTAATATTTCTTTACTCAGTTAGTCTTTAACTAAGCATGATTTTATGTGAAACTCGAAGTATACCTAATTATCACTAGCAAATTGATATCAAGCACTCTTATAGGTTATTTAAATAGAGTTGCCTTCTTCCTTTTACACTGTCAATGCCAATATGTGAGATACTAATAATTTCACCATTACAGATATGTAAAGAATGTGTACCTGAGTAGTTATTGTTGGTAATGTGGTTAGTTGCACGTGCATCTAAAATCAATCACCACTGTTATCTTTAGTCCTTATGTTATTTTCATTACTACTATTCTTCCCTCTATTATTGTCTTCTGATTTGATTGTTAACTTGGGATAGATTTGCATTAGCTTCTCTTTGAACACCCTAGCTATATTGCTGAACATTAAACTCAAAATTAAATCGAAAATAGCACATGTTGGTAGTGTGTCCAGGTTTTTCACAAATCTGGCATTTCATTCTGTTGGTATAGCTCTACCTGCCTCTGCCACGACCCCTTTGCAGTTGATTGGTCCTCCTGTTAGTATTCTCATGTTTGGTTTGATTATTAGCTTGTTTGTTTTGACCTTTATTCCTTGATGCTGATGCATAATTTGTTGAGAATTCACCTTGTAATGCTTTTCTTTGATCCACTCTACTTTCATGGGCAAGAAGTGCAGAGTGTACAAATTGTAAATCTTGTAGGGTTTGTTGATTAGCAAGAAATGTCATCAAAGATTCATATTCTTCATCTAATTCATTGTTTATGACCAATATCTGCTCACTGTCTGAATTATTTTACCCTACAGCCTTTAGTTTGTCACAAAGACTCTTAATCTTGGTGAGGTCATCTCTTATAGACATCTCTTCCATTCTTGAATTTTGTAATTCTCTTCTATAATGCATGATTCTTGCAGAAGATTGAGAATTAAAAATTTGCTCTATAGATGACCAAATTTCATTTGAAGTATTACACCCAACAATTTGTGATAACAAATTAGCACTTACTGAAGATAGTGACCAAGATGAAAGTAAATTATCTTGCTTCTGAAATTTCGTAAAATCTAGGTTAATAGTAGTGTTACCATTTTTGTCCTGAATCATCATAGTTGGGGTGTTGATTGTACCTTTAACGAAA
The DNA here is from genome assembly GCA_030737875.1 of Allium sativum. Lineage (NCBI taxonomy): Eukaryota > Viridiplantae > Streptophyta > Magnoliopsida > Asparagales > Amaryllidaceae > Allium > Allium sativum. The sequence continues at coordinate 967,921,168 of CM060920.1, forward strand.
TCAAGCAATCCACATCCTTTTTAATGCAGTCTTTACTTAATATTTTCACAATATATAATTCTCTTCATCCAATGGTATAGTAATTACTTGACTTTTTGGCTTTAACAGGTCTAAACTGATCGGGGTTGAGATACTGGGTTGTATAACAGAGGATTCAGAGGTGGTCCCATCATCATTTCGAGCTATGGTGGTTCAAGAAACCCTTGAATTGCCGGTTCTTGATGATGATATGGACATTAAATGCTTGGTGAGGCAGTAAATAACTACAGCCAGTGTCAGATCAAAAGTTGCATCGATGACGTGTGTATTACTATTGCAGTAACACTACTAGAAACTCTCAAATTAGTTGCGGATGCTTGCGACGGCTGGTGTAGGTTAAAAATGCGGCCGTCACCAGCCGTCGCTAACCGTCACCTAAGTAAATAAACCCGCGAGCTTATAAGAAAATTTCCCATTTCTCTTCTACCCTGCTCGCGAGTTCAAGAAAAAAACTACTTCTTTTGTCGCCTGTCGTCGTCCCCCCTCTCCGATCAAAGCCGCCGCCTGCCGCCGCATTCCATCCCCTGTCGCCGCCTTCTGCCTCCTCCCCTCTCCACCAATAATTGCTGCTTCCTCTTCCCGGTATAATTTCTAACCCAATTTCATAAATCAATTAGTTAATAATGATTTAAATGTATATGTTATGTGATCAAATAATGATTGTTGAATTAATGTAGTTGATTTAGTAATGATTGAAACCCTAAAATGTGGATTTAGTTGTTTATCGATGAATATTATATGTTATTTGTGCGTATGTATGTGTTAATGAACCGTTATTTTATATATAATAATCAGTTATTGATGTTGAATTTATAATATAGGTAATTAGATTTTAATTTTGAATGTTATTTAGGTGATTATCGATTAGAATTCGATTAATAAATTTTGTGAATGTACGTAGTTGATTTCTGTAGGATAATAACAAGTAGTGATATATTATTGGAATTGTAGTTGACTTTGATTGTTACTGTAATGATGTTATGTAATGAGTAATGACTCATTTGCTTTTGTGATTAGTGGTGTTGGGAATTTTAAACAGTTGGGGTAAAACTATTTAAAATACGTTGTTGTATATGGTTCGGAAATTGTTGTCACTACTACAAAAGTGGGCATATTCGACACTAGTTTTATGTGGCCGTAGATCAAAAAAGCGTTGTCGTAGGCCATTTTTTCAAATAGGCAACACCAGAGGGGCGTGACATCCGCGGCCGTTGCATTAGCCCTCTAAGGCAACGCTTTTGCTCATCTACTACCACGAAAAGAAAGTGTTGCATTATAACCCTATTGCAACAGTATATGCAAGTAATGCAACAATATACAGCGTTGCCTTAAGCAGAAGCCAGAGCCTGGCTTCCAGGTCATGGTAGTGGGGCCATGTCAGCTTCCACGTAAGATGCCCACGTGTCACACGCCACGTCATCTCACCATGTTAGCTGCCCACGTGTTACACGCCACATCAGTTGTGGAGCCCACATGCCATGTGGTATTAATAATATTTTATTTAATGCAACACCACTACATTATGTAATGCAACACCGTTATCTTGAGATGCAACACCAGAAAAAAAATCAAATGCAACAGTAGAAGAACGCAAATGCTATATTAGAAGTAAGCAAATACAACACTTTGATTAAAAATTCTGGAGCACCAGTTTTGTACATAAAAGAAACTCATCCAAAGTGCCAGCACATACGATCAAATACATAATTTAAAAGTACAATTCAAATAATATGCTAAGGCAAGTACTCCATTAGCAGTATTATGTGCATGATGCCAATTCCTCTCCGTTTTTACATGAATCTGCAGTAGATAAAGAATGACATCATACATGAAGAAAATCACATTGAATAATACGAACGTAATTGTGCAAATCATCTACTCGTATTCCTTCTTTTGAAACTTCATCTACATATTTGACAGTCAAAATATAATATAATAATAACACAGCAAGTTCATTTCAAATTCAAAAAGATACCAAAATGCTTCCTCTCCTGAAAAGAAAGGTGAATCGTTTATACCTTCATCAATGTGTTTCATCGCGCTGCACTGCTATACAATCATTCAGTGGACACATAAGCTATATGAAGACCAAGCCTACTCCTTCAAGTGAATCAATAAAAACAAACTTCATAAGTTTTTCCAGACTTAGCATTATGTGCAGGGACCTTACCATATATTATCCTTTGTTCTTTTTTATAAGGATTATATGCAGGGAGCTTAGCATTATGGGATTCACTGACAAGCACAACATGAAGGAATATCAATACCAGCAACCTCCATAACATTACACACCCATTCGGGTATATCGCCTTTTGGAAACTGCAACAAAATGAGATCCATACATACATATGTAGTAAACATCAGTAATCAAGCAAGTAACATGCAAGCATTCACAACAATAATTTGCTAGATACAGTTATGGTTGCTAAAAATTAATAAGGATACATAGTACTTTGTTATGCATCATTAATAAGGATTATTATAGAAAGAGACAAATATGCACCCTTAAAAACTGGTTCACATACCTAAAAAAGGAAATCAACAAAAAAAAGCAGCTAATGACTGAATTTTATTTACCTTTAAGAGAATAAAAATAAATAAAGGAACATGAATACTTACTTTGGAAACCGATTTTCACTTATTGACATATGAAGGCCTCTGCTTAACTGTGAATAACATAAAATTACAACAAAAACAGGTATATAGAAGAAATCTTAGCACACTGCCACTGTCGCTCTTATGCAGATAAATCTTAGCACCTGTAAATGTCAAATGCAAAATGGTCAAATACATATAGAGGAAAACAATACTATTTATAATTTTGGTGATGCAGAACAATTCCAAAATCTAGTAGCATAAATGCATAATCTTACCCTGAAACAAAGGACTCCCCTACCCATTCAAATACAGTTTGTGAAGCAACTAAAATCCTGTAAATTATTGATTGAAAACGAAATCAGGAAGAAATACAACATGGTGTAAATAATTGACATGAAGTTACAATCAACAAACTACCTCAAACTCAAACAATATCATACACATAGGTAGAATAAGCAATCACATACCACACAAAGAAGGAACTTGACAAAATGGAGGTTCCACAAATAGATCTGAATCGGGAGAAGGAATTAAAAAGGTGGGGGTGATAGAGGTGATGAATCAAGATCATTCTTAACATGCTCGGAGGAGTCAGCGAGAAAACGGAAAATGGTTGGAGATCGGAGAAATTAGGTTAAGCAGAGAGGCAGCGGAGGAAAAAACTGCATGACATAGTCCTAATTTTGACATCGAAGAAGTCAAATTTGTGGAAGCGTGAAAGAGCAGCATAATTTAGGTTTAAATTTTGGTCGATGGGGAAAGTGGAGAGAAGATGTTGGAGAAGAAGTACGATTAGTATTTCATGAATGGGGAAATGTCATGCAAAAATTTCACATAGCTGAAAAATACAAAGAGATGGTTATCACTGATTGGATGATGGGGTAATGTTTTAGATAGGAAGCAGGGATTGGTTTGAACCGTTGGTGTAATACCCCACCTCCGTTAGGGTCACTCACAAAGGGAATGCACTAGTTTTGGAGGGGTATTATCTAGTAAACAAACACAGAGATAACACAAAACAGAACATATTTAAATAAATAAGTAAATAAGTAAATAAGGCAGCGGTAGAAATTAAAAACCAAATTTCATTAGTTCAAAACCGTAGAGTCAAAACCTTACATAAAGAGTACAACTGTCATTTTTCCATTACAACAAGTTTTTAAAAGAAGCATAAACTTAAAATAGCAAAACATAAATTATTCCCCAAAATAGCATGAGTGCAGCCATAGCATAGCTCAAGACCAAACCGTACATGAGATGTCAGAAAAGCAAGCTAAGTCTAAGCTAAGAGCTAGAGTTTCCTCCCTGAGAACCTGGGGGGGAAACGAAAGAAAAAGAGGTGGAAGAAAAGGGTCAGTCAAAAAGACTGGTAAGCCCTAGTGACTATCAGCATAAAACTAATAAAGTTAACTAGACATGAGAAACTGAGATTAAGCATAAGGATAATAACTAGACTGTCATGATGATAAGATAACAAGGTAAATCAAGTGTGGCATCGCATATACAAGGTTTACTGCACCAAGTGTACTAGTATTCTAATCCATGTCAAGTATAAATCAAGAAATGATCCCTAGGCCCAATAACATGAAATGACTCAATACGGGGTCCAACAGTTCAACCTAATCGATCGGCTCTAACTCATCGTGTATCGGTGTCATACGGCCCAAACACGGAATGTAGTCACATGTGCTAGGTCCACCCTAGGGTGTATCAAGCCCTAGGGTGTCAACCACTGACACAATTCAAGCACGCACAATGTATCCCTACGGGTGCCCACGCCTACTTTTTCAAATCTGGACTAAGTGCACGACCCTTGTCCGCCTGAACCTACAATGGCGCACCTTACTCAGTCGTCATTTTGGTTGCTTACAATCAGCCCAGTAATCGTGCCCCACCCTGCCTAGTCCCCAGGGTATCGTGATACTCCCAAGTGGGTTACTCCTGAAAGGGACCGCATAACTAGGGTTTCTAATGGGTTAAGTGTTGTCATTCAAAAAGGTCATGACTTAACCCTATCCAAACAAGTAGCAAGTTGGTTAAGTGTGTACTAGCAATTCAAGACTTAACCCTATCAAATCAACGTGTCAAATTGGTTAAGTATATTCAAAAATGGTCCATGACTTAACCCTATCCTGTGGCATTGATTTACTTAATGCACCCCTAACCTCTCACATTAGACTTGGTTGCGGTTACTGGATGTGTCGGGCGGGTCCGGGCAGCTTTACACCACAACTTAGTCTAACCTCGGGTTTCAGGTGCGATATGACCAACTACTCACATTGGGTCCTATTGTTTGCAGTTACTGGATTCGCCGGGCGGTTCCGGGCAGGTTTATACTGCAAACTCAACCCAACCTCGAGTTGGCCACGTTCAAGTTATCTAAGTGTCATGTCCATATTCATGTTTTCAAGTATAATTTCATGTCAAGTTTTCATGTCATAATATGTCAAGTTCATAGCCAATTCCAGTTTGCCTAAACTGCCCAAAACGTATTCCCAACGCACGTGAATTCGAATCAATACAATATGTCAAAATTAGGAATAATACAACAAGGATAGACATAAGGTGACAAAGGTGATTACAAGTTAAGCATGGCATATTTTGAGGCAAAGGTTTATAACATAACTGGCATATAAATATTGGCCTCAAACATCAAGTTAACTAAATAGGGTGATGGACATGGCAATAGTTAACATAAGCTAATAACCCCAAACTTGTGAATGATAATAGTTTCAACATCACAGGCATGTTAAGATAATGGTCATAAAGGGTTTAGGTTTATAACATGAATATACCCAAATCAAGTTCATACAAATATTCCACAAGTCAAGAAAGGTGAATAGATCTAGGGTGAATAATATTAGATCCAAAATAATAGATCTAAAATGAATAGTCATAGGTCCAAGATGTACAAAGGTAGATCCAAAGTATACAATGATAGATCCAAGATAGTCATCATACATATGTTCAATTTCAGTTTACAACATGTTTAGGTTAAATTTACAGTTTAGATCTAAGAGTAACTGGGGCTTACAGATCGTGGTCTAGAGAATAATAGAACAAAGAAGTGATGTAGAAGCTCTAGGAATCCCCAAACTTGCAAAGCTCTTCACGGTCTTGACGAAGAAGAAACAGCCTCCCTTTTCTCTATCTTTCCAACCCGAATTTTAGCAGCATAAGGCCATAGGAAATTTGTGTAGAGAGTCTAGGACTAGGGGCTGTTTATATAGGATTAGGTCAACGAATAGGGACAGAAATCGAGCCAGAAACATCAAAACGAATACTGGCCCGAAAAGTGGTTCGGGAAACCAGGTCGACACCCAGGTCGACACTGTGGTCGACCTGGTCCTAGGCAGGTCGACACTAGAGTCGACTGCCCAGTCGAGCTGGTCCCTGGGCGGGATGTTTTCCTGCCCAGTCTGTCTGGGTTTGAAATTCGAATTTGGAATTCAAATTCGAGCTATTTTGAATTCTGAAATTTTCTGAAACTTTGGAGAGCCATTACTTGGTCATACGGACTCCGATTTTCGAAAACTTGGACTCGTTTCCAAACAAAATTTCGAGATGAACGTAATGGCGTGACCCGTTGCCCTTGATTCTTATTTTAAAATTTAGTTCTGCTTTAATTTAGAGTTATAACACGTTATCAAAATACGGGTTGTTACATTCTCCCCTCCTTACTGGATTTCGTCCCCGAAATCTCCAAGTTCGGAAGAACGTATCCTACCATCCAACATCCATCTACACAAAACATCATCCACACGCAACCATTGTCCTTAAAAGATTTCTAATGCTGTATGAACATATGCAGTACGTGTGTGTATATGTATTTATCTAATGCAAAAGATCAGGCGGTTACTGATTCAGTAAACCTCCTTAATGCGAGATATGTTAGTGTAATGAGTCCAACATGTATGCATATTCCTAACATAATTTAAAATTTTCTACATGAGTGCACAAACATCATCCATATGCAACATCCACGTGATAGCATAACAAGTTCCATCCATGTACAAGAATAAGCACTCATGCATATGCAATATGAAAATGTGACTGAGCCGATCTAGTGCCTAATATGTGTCATGCATCCACTAGAAATCACTGGCATACACTTGCAACCAATTGCAAACATCAATCATAACATGTTTCAAGTACATGTTTACATCCAAAGGATTCTACCTAAGGCTCTCTAGATAAGATTAACAAAACAAACATAGGTAGCAAAAGCATGATACAAAAGGTTTTCAAGCTCAAAGTAAAAAGAGATTGAGAAAGTACCCTAAAAAAGAAATGGGTAAAGCGCGCGTATCTTCTCCTCGGTTTCCCAAGTTGCGTCTTCTTGGGCCTCACTCCATTGTACTTTAACTAGCTTGGTTTCTTGATCTTCGTTCCTAAGATACGAATCGGAACTCGCCTCAGTGTTGCTTCTTTTTCCACTTCCACGCCTTCAAGGACGCTTGGCTCAACCACTTCAGCGGACTCATGTAAGCACTTCCGGAGATGCGAGACATGAAAAACATTGTGTACTCTGGCCAGCCTTTTGGGTAACTCCACCCTATAGGCCATCTGCCCAATCCTCTCAATGATAGGGAACGGTCCTATGAACCTTGGTGCTAGCTTCCCAACCGCTCCAAAACGAACCACATTGCGCAAAGGAGAAACTTTCACAAAGACCATATCTCTGACTTCGAACTCTAGGTCCGTCCTTCTCTTGTCCGCATAAGATTTCTGTCTATCTTGGGCCGTTTTTCATCCGTCTTCGAATCAACTCAACCTTCTCAGAAGTGTCCCTTATCATGTCGGGCCCAAGTATAAGCTTGTCTGTCGACTCCCACCAACAAGTTGGCGACTTGCACGGTCTTCCATATAAGGCCTCGAACGGTGCCATCCCTATGCTAGCTTGGTAGCTATTATTATAAGCAAACTCCACGAGAGGGAGATGGTCTTCCCAAGTACCACCAAAATCAAGAATGCATAGTCTCAAAAGATCCTCTAGTACCCTATTTACCCTTTCGGTCTGTCCATCCGTCTGTGGGTGATAGGCTGTACTCAAATTCAGTCGCGTACCCATAGCTTCTTGCAAACTATTCCAAAATTGGCTTGTAAAAATCGGGTCACGATCACTGACTATACTAGAAGGAACCCCGTGCAACCGTACTATCTCTCGAAGGTAAATAGACGCTAGCCATGATGCAGTCCTCTTGCTTTTCACCGGAATGAAGAGAGCACTCTTCATGAGTCTATCAACAATGACCCATATGCTAGTATTTCCCTTCCTTGACCTAGGCAATCCATCCATGAAATCCATCGAGATACTTTCCCACTTCCATTGCGGGATCTCCAAAGGATGCAATAGCCCACCGGGCTTCTTCGATTCGGCCTTTACTTGTTGGCACACCATGCACTTCGAAACATACTCGGCCACATCCTTCTTCATACGAGCCCAAAAGAAAATGCGCTTCATATCCCTGTACATCTTATCCCCTTCGGGATGTATGGTCATCTTCGAGTGATGCGCCTCTTCGAGAACTTTATTTACTAAGTCTCCCACTAGTGGAACACATAGCCTTCCATCGTGCCTTAGCAATCCCTTGTCATCAATGGCATACCTACCAAGGTGACTTGACGTCTCACCACTGATTAACTTGTCCATGATCTCGACTATCTGTGGGTCCTCCTTCTGCGAAGTCCCTACTTGGTCTAGAAGTGTAGGTCTTAGCTCAAGAGATGCTAACGTACCAGTCAATGACTCAACAGCATGTGTAAAATCAAAGGTCGCTATAAACTCTAGACTTTTTCTTTCAACAAATAAGGGGCTCCAAGTCAACCTTTTTCTACTAAGCGCATCTGCCACCACGTTACCCTAGCCAGAGGTATAAGCTATATCGAAGTCATATGATGCCAAGAATTCCATCCACCTCTGTTGCCTTAGATTCAAATCTTTCTGTGAGAAGAGGTACTTAAGTGATTTGTGGTCGGTATAAAGCTCGAACTTCTCACCTAGAAGATAATGGCGCCAAGATTTAAGTGCAAAAACAATCGCAGCCAACTCCAAATCATGTGTGGGGTAGTTCTTCTCATGAACTTTAAGTTGTCTACCCCCATAGCATATTACTTTCCCTTCTTGCATTAGGACAGCGCCTAATCCCGTTCCACACGCATCCGTGAATACTGTAAACATTTTTCCTCTGTCGGGTAATGCCAAAACTGGAGCTGTGGTAACGGATCTCTTGAGTCTTTGAAAAGCCATCTCACATTCTATGTCCCATGCAAAAACCAGGTTTTTCTTCGTTAACCTAGTAAGAGGAGCTGAAATTTTAGCGAAGTCCTTAATGAACTTCCTATAAAAGCCTGCCAAACCTAGAAAGCTTCTCACTTCAGTAGCGTTCTTAGGAACTTTCCAGTCTTGCACCGCAACTACCTTTGCGGGGTCAACAGCTATGCCTTGCTTGGAAACTACATGCCCAAGAAACCGAACTTCCTCCCTCCAAAAATGGCACTTGGAGAACTTAGCCTTTAACCTGTGAGCTCTAAGTGTATCCATAACTTCCTTGAGATGTCTAGCATGTTCTTCCTCATCTTTTGAGAAGATCAAAATATCATCCACGAAAACCACCACAAATTTGTTAAGGAACTCCCTAAACACCCTACTCATCAAGTCTACAAAGTACGCGGGTGCATTTGTTAATCCAAACGGCCTGACAAGCCATTCGAAGAAACCATCTGGAGTTCTAAACGCCGTCTTGTCAATGTTATCCTCAGCCACTCTGAGCTGATGGAATCCGGTGGCTAGATCGAGTTGAGAGAAAACAGACGCTCCTACAAGCTGGTCAAAAAGATCGTCGATCCTTGGTAGTGCGTGCCTATTTTTCTTTGTAAGTTTGTTTAACTCACGGTAATCCACGCACAGACGAAGAAAACCATCCACCTTAGTAGCGAATACCACAGGAGCACCCCATTCAGAAATGCTTCACCTTATGAAATTTTTCTCAAGCAACTCCTTGACTTGTTTACTAAGCTCTCTTCTTTCTCGCGGAGCTATGTGCCTAACCGGCAATGAAACTGGCTTGGCATTATCAACAAGATAAATTCGGAAATCTATTTCGCGCTTAGGGGGTAACCCCTTCACCTCATTAAAGACATCGGGATATTCTCGGACCATCTTACAGATTGCAGATTATCGATGGACGAGTCGAGAGATTCTAGATAACATAACATGACTGGACCCATAGGGTTATAAGAAATTTCTAGGGTATTCCCAAGGCGAGTCATGAGCCTCACTACCCTTTGCTCACATTCAAGAATGGCTCTATAATTGGACAGCCAATCCATACCCAAAATCAGACTGTATCCCATAAACCCGAGAACATAAGCATTACATGTGAATTCTACGCTAAAGATAGAAATCCTCAAATCAACATAAATCATAGATAAATGGGCGGAGCCCCCAATCGGGTTTGAAACACTAACGGGATCCTCAACTAGACTAGTACTTAGGTGCAGATTTTCAACAATATTAGAAGAAATAAATGTATGAAATGTGCCAGAATCGAATAAGGTTCAAACAGGAAAGTCAGGAATGTAAACAAGGCTTTCTACAGAAATATTACTACCTCGATCAAGAGCTGGAATGGTGTTGAGAGAATGCAACAGCCCTCCAGAGGGTCCTGCTCGTTGAGCCTGCCCTAGTCCTTGCTTCTTAGGGCAGTCCTTACTGAAGTGTCCAGTTTCCCCACAATGAAAGCATTCACCTGACTTTCTCTTCCTCTTTCTACAGTCTTTGGATATATGTCCCGTAATCCCACAAAAGTTACACTTCCTCATCTCACGTGCCTTGTTGTTATTGTTGCTGTTGTTGCCCTTGTTATTCTTGTTATTTCTGTTGTTCTGATTGTTCTTGTTGCCTCCCCACTTGAAGTCCACCTTCTTATTCTGAGTCTCATTAGGCTTGACCTCTTTCTTCCCATTCTTGTCTTCCTCATTCAGTAGGGCCATATCCACCAAGCTTTCAAAAGTGGCCCCCCACGGGCACATGAGTCATGACCAACCCGCGTAGTGGCTCATTCAATCCTCGAGCAAAGCATAGAGCCTTTTTCTGGGCCGTGTTGACTAAGTCCAATCCGAACCGAGCAAGCTGATTAAATCTATTTACGTATTCTCCAACGGTCATGTCCCCTTGCTTTAGTGCTAGGAACCTCTCCATCTGAAGACTCTCTTCTACCGTCGAGAGAAACCTAAGCCCAAATCTCTCTCTAAAGTCAGCCCAAGTCTCAATTGGCCTAGTAGCGTTGGTGACTTCCCACCAAAATGCAGCTTCATCTTTCAGTAGCCATGCCGCCAACTGTACTTTTCTAGGATCCTCTACATCGAAGATAACAAATAGATCTTCAGTCTCCTTTAGCTAATTTCTCGCCTGAACAAAGGTTTCGGTCCCCATGAAATCCTTGCCGCCCATCGCCTTAAAGTCTTTGCAAATCTTAGCGAAAGGGTCTACTCGAGGGGGTTGAGGAGGAGGAGGAGCGTTGGCTGGGGGGATAACATTGGCTGGCCCCGCGGCTGGAGTTGTGGCCTCTAAGTACCGACAGAACCAATTGGGTATTTGCACGCCTTCGGGCAAGTTGAGATCCCCAGACATGCTGAAAAATGAAAAGAAAGGATTCAAACGAGGGAACAAAAGGAAAGTGCTTATGGCTTTTGGGGAATAGCCTTTTCAAAAATAAAAATTTTCTTGAAAAATGCTTCTTTATAAGTGGTTTTGAAAATAGTTTCAGAAGGTTTTTTAAAAAATTTCTTAAAAACTTTGCTCAACTTAGTAACCTTCTGCTCTGATACCAAATGTAACACCACACCTCCGCTAGGGTCACTCCCAAGGGGAATGCACTAGTTTTGGAGGGGTATTATCTAGTAAACAAACACAGAGATAACACAAGACAGAACATATTTAAATAAATAAGTAAATAAGGCAGCGGTAGAAATTAAAAACCAAATTTCATTAGTTCAAAACCGTAGAGTCAAAACCTTACATAAAGAGTACAACTGTCATTTCTCCATTACAACAAGTTTTTAAAAGAAGCATAAACTTAAAATAGCAAAACATACATTATTCCCCAAAATAGCATGAGTGCAGCCATAGCATAGCTCAAGACCAAACCGTACATGAGCTGTCAGAAAAGCAAGCTAAGTCCAAGGTAAGAGCTAGAGTTTCCTCCCTGAGAACCTGAGGGGGGGGGAAGCGAAAGAAAAAGAGGTGGAAGAAAAGGGTCAGTCAAAAAGACTAGTAAGCCCTAGTGACTATCAGCATAAAAGCTAATAAAGTTAACTAGACATGAGAAACTGAGATTAAGCATAAGGATAATAACTAGACCGTCATGATGATAAGATAACAAGGTAAATCAAGTGTGGCATCACATATACAAGGTTTACTGCACCAAGTGTACTAGTATTCTAATCCATGTCAAGTATAAATCAAGAAATGATCCCTCGGCCTAATAACATGAAATGACCCAATACGGGGTCCAACAGTTCAACCTAAACGATCGACTCTAACTCGTCGTGTATCGGTGTCATACGGCCCAAACGCGGAATGTAGTCATATGTGCTAAGTCCACCCTAAGGTGTATCAAGCCCTAAGGTGTCGACCACTGACACAATTCAAGAACGCACAACGCAGCCCTACGGGTGCCCACGCCTACTTTTTCAAATCCGGACTAAGTGCACGACTCTAGTCCGCCTGAACCAACAATAGCGCACCTTACTCAGCCGTCATTTTGGTCGCTTACAATCAGCCCAGTAATCGTGCCCCACCCTGCCTAGTCCCCAGGGTATCGCGATACTCCTAAGTGGGTTACTGCTAAAAGGGACCGCGTAACTAGGGTTTCTAATGGGTTAAGTGTTGTCATTCAAAAAGTTCATGACTTAACCCTATCCAAACAAGTAGCAAGTTGGTTAAGTGTGTACTAGAAATTCAAGACTTAACCCTATCAAATCAACGTGTCAAATTGGTTAAGTATATTCAAAAATGGTCCATAACTTAACCCTATCCTGTGGCATTGATTTACTTAATGCACCCCTAACCTCTCACATTAGACTTGGTTGCGGTTACTGGATGTGCCGGGCGGGTCCGGGCAGCTTTACACCACAAGTAGTCTAACCTCAGGTTTCAGGTGCGATATGACCAAATACTCACATTGGGTCCTATTATTTGCAGTTATTGGATTTGCCGGGCGGTTCCGGGCAGGTTTATACTGCAAACTCAACTTAACATCGAGTTGGCCATGTTCAAGTTATCTAAGTGTCATGTCCATATTCATGTTTTCAAGTATAATTTCATGTCAAGTTTTCATGTCATAATACGTCAAGTTCATAGCCAATTCCAGTTTGCCTAAACTAACCAAAACGTATTCCCAACGCACGTGAATTCGAATCAATACAGTATGTCAAAATTAGGAATAATACAACAAGGATAGACATAAGGTGACAAAGGTGATTACAAGTTAAGCATGGCATAATTTGAGGCAAAAGTTTATAACATAAATGGCATATAAATATTGGCCTCAAACATCAAGTTTAACTAAATAGGGTGATGGACATGGCAATAGTTAACATAAGCTAATAACCCCAAACTTGTGAATGATAATAGTTTCAACATCACAGGCATGTTAAGATAATGGCCATAAGGGGTTTAGGTTTATAACATGAATATACCCCAAATCAAGTTCATACAAATATTCCACAAGTCAAGAAAGGTGAATAGATCTAGGATGAATAATATTAGATCCAAAATAATAGATCTAAAAGGAATAGTCATAGGTCCAAGACGTACAAATGTAGATCCAAAGTATACAATGATAGATCCAAGATAGTCATCATACATATGTTCAATTTCAGTTTACAACATGTTTAGGTTAAATTTACAGTTTAGATCTAACAGTAACTGGGGCTTACAGATCGTGGTCTAGAGAATAAGAGAACAAAGAAGTGATGTAGAAGCTCTAGGAATCCCCAAACTTGCAAAGCTCTTCACGGTCTTGACGAAGAAGAAACAACCTCCCTTTTCTCTATCTTTCCAACCCGAGTTTTAGCAGCATAAGGCCATAGGAAATTTGTGTAGAGAGTCTAGGGTTAGGGGCTGTTTATATAGGGTTAGGTCAACGAATAGGGATAGAAAATCGAGCCAGAAACATCAAAATGAATACTGGCCCGAAAAGTGGTTCGGGAAACCAGGTCGACACCCAGGTCGACACCCAGGTCGACACTATGGTCGACCTGGTCCTAGGCAGGTCGACACTAGAGTTGACTGCCCAGTCGACCTGGTCCCTGGGCGGGATGCTTTCCCGCCCAGTCTGTCTGGGTTTGAAATTCGAATTTTGAATTCGAATTCGAGCTGTTTTGAATTCTGAAATTTTCTGAAACTTTGGAGAGCCATAACTTGGTCATACGAACTCCAATTTTCAAAAACTCGGACTCATTTCCAAGCAGAATTTCGAGACGAACGTAATGGCGTAACCCATTGCCCATGATTCTTATTTAAAATTTAGTTCTGCTTTGATTTAGAGTTATAACACGTTATCAAAATACAGGTTGTTACAGTTGGATTAATCATGCATCTATGGTTGCAGCTTTGTTGATGTTGATAACGCGGATCACCGACATGGCTTGTATTTATGTAAAGTTACGCTTTGAACTGGTGTTGCACGTCCCAACACAAGAATTTCAACCGCCACAGTGCATTCACGTATAATGCAACAGTATATGAATATTGTTGCAGAAGATCAAAGAAAGCATAGCTTTCGCCACACTTTTCATGCAACGCACATAAATTAGTGTCGAATATGCCCACTTTTGTAGTAGTGTGTGTACGGGTTTGGTAATCATATTAAAGGAGTTGTTGGTATATACGTTGTTGGATAAATTTGTTGTTAATGGTGCAAGCCAAGTCAGGAGAAGGGTAATGCATAGACGTTACTCTGGTGCTACAAAATGGCGCCGTTGTAATGACAATTTTTTTGAAAACAGTTTGGTGCTAATGTTAAATTTTAAGTAAAATCAGAAGAATAAGCATCGTTATTTCTACGTTATTAATTAAATAAATTATAAATTGAATATAATTAAAATGAATTCGTCGCGCAGCGGTAGTTCGTACTTACAGTTTGACTTTGAATGAGTATATCTGATAAAATATTGGTCGAAATTCTCTGAAACATGAATCTTCTGAATATGCGGAATTGTGGTTTTGTATTTTTTTTTTTTGATTTCATCAAGTAGAAGTTGAATTATGTCAAAATCAAATTTCTTTAAAAATCGCGGTGCGGTAGTTTTCAACTATAACGAATTATTTTAAGAAAATGAAACAGGAATTATTAGGAAAATATATTTTAAAGTTAACAATTTATACCGTGATAAATTTATGTTGTGTTGTGCTAGTTTATACTGTATTGACAATTAAATCACTATTGATGTCTACGTTATAAATTAAATAAATTTTAAATTGAATATAATTAAAGCGAACAAAACGCGCAGCAGCAGTTCTTCATTTTACAGTTTGAACTTTGAATGAGTGTATAGGATAAAGTATATGATAGAATATAAGTGCAAGATGGAGAAAAAGATCATGAAAGAACTTGCAGCCGGTGGAAAATGATGATATATGATCGGACTCCACCAGGCGAGGTAAGAAAGCAAGGAGAAACTGATGAACATGGCATTTGATCAAAGAGAAAGGTATACCCTCCGGTGATGAGACTGTTCTGAGGAGGAAACGATACACAAACCAGCCTTGTCTTCAATTTCAATGAGTTGCAGTTACTCTTGATTAGGTCGCTGGGTGCTTATTGCTTTGATATCATAACAGAAGAAACAAGCTTTATTGCTTTTATTGAAATGATAATTTTACAACCAGAATCGAATGAGTTATCTTAGGTAACCCCATGTATTTATAATTTTATACAAATGTAATACGGACTGAGAATATGTACAAAATAGATATTGGGTTGTTAAGGCCCGAACAACTAGATATTGGACTGTTAAGGCCCAAGCGGCTATGTAACGTAATAGAAGGACTTTGAACCGTTGTGAACATTCGTTCATTCTAATACGACGACTCCTGAGCAGTGCGAGACTGAGAAGGAAACAAAATGAAATATTTGATCGCTGGATTCGTGAATCATACCAGGTTTGTCAACGGTTGACGGCGGCTTGTGTCGACCGCTTAATATTGACCGACACTAACCGCGTTATGGTCAGTCACGATTTTGATATTTTTTAGTTTATATGTCTGGAAATAATTTAGAATTTGGCAAGTTTTTGTCGAATTTGTAAATTTTTCGTGAATCCATTATTTACATTGCAAAACTCTAGGTCGGATTATAACTCAAGTATCCTCATTAACATAACATTCTTTATCTTGTGGTATAAATTAAAATATGCATTTTTGCTAGCTAACTCTTTTTTCTTTTGGTTCCCATGCTTCTATTTCATTTGGTATTTTATGTCTATTAGAAAGACATATTTTAACATATTATTATGCTATTAGTAGATGCTAGCAAAATTTTGTTTTATTCTAGAAATAAGCCACAACAACTTGTCTCCTATCATCCACACGCATGTCAAATATCACATTTCCTGGACCGTCAATGCATAAAATCTTGGATAAAAAAAAATTAAAACACAGCATATAATGTTTCAGAATTGTGTTTGTAATAACTTGTAATAATATTGAATGTAAACAATACTGAATGAATACTTGTATCTGTACAATCGCTTCATATATATAGCGATAATAGTAAGTGGGCTGAACAACAGGCCTAAGACCAAATAAAAGAAGTAAAGCCCATGCTGGGTAATGATAACAGGTCGGTTTGTATATGTGTATTCAGTCCACATATTTTACACCCCTCCTCAAACAGATCTAGGGTTTAATGGCTTCTGCACTGCGCCGCCACTCGTTATCTTAAATTCACTCCTCAATCTTTCAAAATTACTTCTGGATAATGGCTTTGTTAGGATATCAGCCTTCTGATAGAAGGCTGGAAAGTGATTGATGATCAACTTCCCTGCTTCCGTTCGTTCTCTGATGAAATGGAGGTCAATCTCTATGTGCTTCATCCTCGAATGTTGTATAGGGTTGCTGGATAAACATACTGAGCTCTTGTTGTCACACCAGAGGACTGGCTTCTTCGTCATTGAAAGCCCTAATTCCTTGATTAGGGTTTCAACTCAAATGATTTCAGCCGTAACAGATGCAATCGCTCTATACTCCGCCTCAGTACTCGATCTGGACACAGTTGGTTGCTTCCTTGTACACCAGGAGATAGGATTCAACCCCATGAATAAGCAGTAACCTGAGGTGGATCTCCGGTCATCTGGGTCGTTGGCCCAGTTAGCATCACTGTAAGTGCTCAGATTTAAGTCTTTTCCTGCTTTAATTGTTAGTCCATGATCCATAGTTCCGCGTAAGTAGTGTAGTATCCTTTTGACTGCCTTCCAGTGTTCAGTTAGTGGATTGGCCATGAATTGACATACCTTGTTTACGCTATAGCAAATTTCAGGCCTTGTGATGGTTAAATACTGTAAAGCCCCAACAATACTTCGATATTGTTTCCCATTATCTATTTCTTCTCCACTGTGTTTAGATAAACGTAAGTTGCTGGTCATAGGTGTTGAGATAGGTTTGGCTTTGTCCATGTTAGCTCTAATGAGAATCTCTTATATGTATTTTCTCTGGGACAAGAAAATTTCTGTTTTAGAATGTCTTTGAATTTGAATCCACAGGAAGTAACTCACTTCCCCCATGTCCTTAAAAGCAAAGACTTTGTTTAGATGAGATATGATTTTATTGATTTCAGTTTCATTACTTCCTGTAATGAGAATGTCATCAACATAGACTAGGATATACACACTTCCTTCATTCTGAATCTTGGTGTATAATGAACTGTCTGACTTAGCTGCTATGTAACCCATTCCAGCCAGAGTGTTTTTTAATTTAACATACCATGCTCTTGAAGCTTGCTTCAAGCCATATATTGCCTTATTCAACTGACAAACATAATTTTCTTTTCCTTTGTTAACAAACCCCTTTGGCTGTTGCATGTAGACAGTTTCATTTAAGTCCCCATTCAAAAAAGCATTACACACATCTAATTGCCTTATATTCCATCCATTGTAAATGGCTATGGTCAAGATAATTCTTATAGTTGTAGGCTTGACCACGGGGGAGAATGTTTCATTGAAATCAAACCCAAATTGCTGAGAGAACCCCCTTGCAACTAATCTAGCCTTGTGTTTGTATATCTTCCCTTCAGCATCCTTTTTCAGTTTGTAGGTCCATTTGCACCCAACCACATTTTTGTCTTTTGGTGCCATGACAAGAGTCCAGGTTTTGCTTTTCACCAGTGCCTCATATTCTTCATTCATGGTTTTCCACCAAGGTTTGTGTCTAATAGCCTCCTCATATGTAACTGGTTCAGTAGTATCTGCCTCTTCTGTGGTTGTATTGTAGACCTTTGGCTTGAATATTCCACTTTTAGCTCTTGTGATCATGTGATGTCCTTGTGCTTGTCTTTAATCATTATTGTCATCACTGTCTGTGTCCAGTGTGTTGTTATTATCACTGCTGTGACTCTGGTTGTTATTGTTGTGGCTGTCATAACCTTGATGTGGATCATCATCATCACTTAGGTGCTGACTTGAACTGTATCCAGACTTAGTGCTGGATACAGTTGGAGTAGCTGATGTAAATTGTGGTATCTCCTTGTCCATAGTTTGCATAGGTTCTTCAGTCAATGTAGGAATAGGTCCTATGATGGTTTTTGACTGATCATTGTTCTGATTGCTTTTGTTATGCTTGTCTGCATAGGGAAACACACACTCATTAAAACCAACATGTCTAGATATAATGATCTTTCCCTTACTATCAAGGCACTTGTATCCCTTTTATTTATCAGCATATCCTAAAAAGGTACAAGGACTTGATCTTAGGGAAAGTTTATGTTTGTTGTATGGTCTGAGGCATGGAAAGCACAAGCATCCAAATGTTCTCAAGAATTTGTAGTCTGGCTTATTGCTATACATAGTTTCATGAGGACATTTGTTGTGTAAAACTGTAATGACCCGGGGTTTTCGACTCCAAAAATCAACACAAAACTGTCATGTTGACTATTCAGACATCAAAAATACCTAATCGTTAATAGAAAAAAGTTAGAGGGTGAGAATAGATAAGATAGAAAATTAGAATAAAAGAAGAAGAAGATCACCATAGAACAAAATCAGAGCAATACGAATCTCACAGCGGAACGAATAAAATATAATATATAACATGACTTTAAATTAAAGCGGTATATATATAACAACATTATCAAAGCACAACACTTACGCACAGCGGAAGTAACAAAAGTTATATAATCCTGAAGCCTCCTGCTTCAAGCTCTTCCAAGTATATCTGTAAATACCTGAACTACTTGACTGTCCGTACAAATTTGGGCACCCAAGAGTTTAGGGAAAACAAAACAAAATAACTCTGGGTCAGTCATGGGACTGGTGTGAGTAAACTCAAATCATCGATTTAACTTTTCAAAATCCTTTCAAAAGAAAAGATAATTGTAAGACCGATCCACACATAAACACGGACGGTTTTTACCTTACGATGACCCAAAACAGTTTGGAAATCAATACTTCTCTGATATTATAATAATGTCTAATCACAACTAATAAGAATCTAGCAGAACGCTTGCATCTCACGTTCCACATATATAGTATACAAACAAAATCCGCGGGCTCTTATTGGAAATTGGCTTTCGACCTTGACAAGGTATGGGACCACCTACTGATAGTGTATCTCTAGAGGCAAATACACTGGGTTCAACAAGAACATCTTGCAACCCGGCCCTCACATGACCGACCACTCATTTCGCTTGAGTGTATCGAATGTATATCACCAACGGTTGGGAGCTACCCACCGTCTTCCCGAAAAGGGACAGCATCGAAATAGACAATAGAATGAAATGGATTTTCTCTAGATAGGTGATATAAAACCTAATGGGAGCGACCCACATAGCCATGTTGCCTGCCCGATTTCTGTCATTTCCCGGTTGATGAGGCTTGAGGCCAGTACGTATCTTTGAAACACTTGACCACCATTCACTTTGAATGCCACATTGTCATACCCGTCAAATCACACATTGATTTCCCTAAAAATACCACGGGTATAAAGCTAAGAGAAACGAATTCCTCCGCCACCAAACGTAAGTACGTTTGAAGAGATCAACTTACGTGATCCGTTAGATATACTCTGTCAGACACTCGTCCATTCACGTTTGTCCTGGGACTGAACAAACCGAAGGCACTATTCTGTAATCAGGATAGCCCTTGCATAACTCCGTCTTCAATCTTTGATCGCAACGCTAACGTCCATACAGAGTGGTTTTCAGATAATGAATCTGATCCCGGTCTCTCCATATTGACGACGTAAAATGGTCAAAAACTTCGATAGTCGGTGATTTAACTATCAAAGAAAAACAGGTGTGCAACTAATGATATTATTTCCAGATGGAAATTCTATCGACCAATCATCATTCAACATTTATCTCTTTATATTAAATTATCTTTAATTCATCCATTACCCATTTATATATTTATGTAAATTCATATTTTCTACCTTTAGAAAATATACTTTATTAACATTGGAACATTTCCAGATTTACTCCTTTTTCTTATTTTCTATATTATAAAACATTTCTTATTTGTATTAGGAAAACGTTTCCAAGCTCCTTCATTTGAATTAAATTGATGTTTACATAAAATATCACTAAGCTAATTCAACCATTTCACTCATTGGCTCAATTCACTTAACCAATAATCACTACCGAACCTTACCCATCCCTTAGTTAAAAACGAAGCCAATCAAGTTGGGGTATAATTACCTCTCAGACCTTAACTGAATGAAATTTCTAACCTTGAAATAGACAAAGTTCAACTTACAAATCTTTTAACCCACTTCCTTACGTTGCTCTCGGATTCGATTTACGAATCCACTTCTTTTACCAAAATCATCTGATTATAACCATAATACTATAATCTCATACTTTCGAAACTTAATATCTTTTATCTCTTAATTTGAATAAACAAACAACTAATTTATAAATAAATAAATAGATCTCGATCTTGAAATGGAAAGTATAAAGTACTTCCCCCAAATTCGATATAATCGAATTTCAACTTATAATTCTCTCTCGAATAATCTCTATTCGATAATTTCTCTCAAATACTATATTCGATTTTCTCTCTTCGAATAAACTTATATTCGATAACCTCTCTAGAATAACTTATATTCGATTTAACTTCCTTTAAATAGCTTATATTCGATTACTCTTCTCGAATAAGCTATATTCGATAACTCTACATCGAATAAGTGCTATTCAATTTATCCCTTTTTACTAACTCTATTCAATTTACCAATACTCGACTAACTCGAACTTGATTAACTCCATTTGAATACTCTAATTCGATTTAAATCCAATCGATTAACTCTAATTGATTAACTCTAATGGGTTAACTCTAACTGATTAACCCTGTCTGACTAACTTTAACTGCTTTTCTGTACTCGACTAACTCTAACTGATTAACTCTGATCGATTAACTCTAACTCAACTAACTCGACTTTTTTTAGCTCAATTTGATTAACTTGGCTTAACTAACTCCTATCGATTAACTACTATTTGATTTGACACCATTCGTTTGACCCTAGATCGCAGCAATCACAATGGTTACGCCTGATTCCCTCAGGAAATATCCGACCGCCGTAGGCTACCTACAGCCCTGCGAATTACGCTAGCAGTCGTACAAAATGGCAACTCATCCTGAATATCTATGTTTGACTAACTTTATTTCAAATAACTATATTTGATCAACTCTGATTGAATAACCAATATTCAATTAAATCCTCATTCGATTCACTATGTTCAATTAACTCTATTCGATTGCAAATATTCCCCCTTTCCTATTTGTCTATATTTATTTCATATAGATATCCCTTTTATATAATTCCATTCATCTTCTAAATAAATATTTCCTTTTTACAACTTTATTTATTTCTAAAATCTTATTTTCAATTTAATCTATTCGTAAGTATTTTACAAATTTTTTCTCTTTTAATTCTATTTGTAATGATTTTCAAATATTCCTCTTTCCAACTCCATTTGTAAATGTTTTACAAATGTCTGACTTATATCCTTACTTGTAAATGTTTTTACAAATATTTTCTTTTTATTCCTTTTTATAAAATACTTGGATTTTATACGAGTACTTTTACTTTCCGTGTACATTTTGAGACCCCCTTTTTATACTAAATCCTTTGATTTCATATAAATATTTTATTTCAAATTACAGTTCAAAATTTCCCTTTCACATCCCAGTTGTTTCCTTTGGTATTTAAATTTACCAAATAACCATGATCAACACACGAAAACAACGACAGATTATAATCACATCATATATCATAATATATGAGAAACAGTAAAATAAATGTTGAGGAACCCAGTTGGGTCCCTCCGACCTGTTTCCCTGCATCCACATATGTTAGTCAACATAAATAACATGAAGGTAAAACATTCTGATAAACAGAATCAATATTTCGATACGATTTATATATATAGTTACCGATAATTTCAACCAACTAACTAGCAACTCAACCAACAGCCAATACACAGCAAACGACCATTATGTATCAATTCTAAAAATACTTTATGAAAATATAAATTGTGCAGAGTTAGTGAGATTTACTCACATTGGACGGTTTATTGTTGAATAACTATAATCATTGATTTGATTCAAGTGTTTAATTCCACCATAAATCCAAACGAGCTTCAATTCGCTTCCGGTCAGTTCCATGGTGTAGCCACCGTCCATACGATCCCATCGGATCCTGTTTTGTCCAATTCCGATACCGTATGGATAAGATATGATTTGTAAAAGTTTAGACACTATTTAAAATAAATTATATTAAACCTTATTTTCACACTTGGGCTTTAGCACCCAATCCGGCCCAACACCAACCACACCGTATACTTAATCCTTCTTCCCTTCTTTTGAAGACCACGGCTGCTCCATGATTATTCAACACCATTTCTGATCTTCTTCTTCGCCTCGTTCTACACCTACAACCCACCGAACACAAAAAGGAATGCACCAACCTTTATCTCATCCAAATCACTTTGCTCCCACCACAACCCCACAAAGCTCGATCGCCCACCCCCCTATTTCACACCGGAACCCCGTCGCCATCCCGTACAGGTTGTGCGAACCTTCTCTTCACGGAATCCCACCAAAAATTCGACGCAGGTGCTACTCCATCCCATAAATCCAAAAACGACATCAAAACCCCGAATTGATTCCTCAAAATCTCAAAAATCGGAACCCTAGAAACCACGGACAACTTTGGGGTAACAGGAACGATGTTCGAACTGGCCAAAATGGGTACTGGACTGTAGAGAATCCTTCATGAAGCTCATATTTATACACTAGATGATTTTAGGATTTTTCTACGAATTATTTGGATTTTTTTTTATTGAGGATTTTCACTGTATAATTTGTTTCGGTGGTGGCGGCGCTGTTTTGAGCTAAGAGAAAATTGGGTTAGGGTTTAGGAAAGTTTGGGAATATATATAGGGACAATATATATTTTTTTATTCTAGTTTTTATATTTATTTTATCGTATCGCTGTTTGTATATGTTGTTTAAAAATTCCTGTGATCACCCACGATACCCAAAAATCACGGAAATGGACATACAACTACAGTTTGACATTGCGAACCCAACGAAACTGGTTTCGTCGAATTCCGACTCCGTTTGCTCACACAGCGTATTTTTAAAGTCAGAAAATTGACTATTTTTCACATTAAAATCCCGTACGGTCACACACTGCCACTAAAAATCACCAAACTTGGAATCTAACAATAATTTAATATTGCGGATCCAACAAAATTAGTTTCGTCGAATTCCGAGGTCGTTTGCAAAACTGGCTATTTTTAAAGCTCTAAATAACCCCTTTAAATATAAATATATTTAAAAACAATTAAATTAAATATTTAAAAATAAATATTATCATATATATTCACAGTGGAATACCATACAGCTCCACTTGGATTTATAACTCGATATTTCAAAATTTCCAGTTATATCGATATTCTATTTATATTGAAAATCCTTTTATAATATAAATAAATCGTTATAAATTATAAAGGAATTCCATAGCGACTTTTCTAAAATTTGATTTGGACATAAATCAAAATCTACACGACAGAATCCCGATTTTTCTCTTCCACTAGAGAAATATACTTCACCAGCCCCCAACGTTTCTTGTTTCACAGAAATCCGAGTTAAAACGACTTCTGTATATTCGTTTAAAGTTCAAATCGCCAAATAACGAACTGCCACGCCATTTCAAGCTCGATTTTAATTATAATATAATTAACGTTCAAACCGTCGTTCAAATAATATATTCGTTAATATAATTCGACTCTAAATTGAACAAAATATCACAGATGATCCAGTTCACACCATATTGTGAATTCCACCATTTCTGACTAGTTCAAAAATTAAATATATTATTATATTATTTATTTTAATTAAATATTCAATACTATTTAATTCTGGTCATTTTAAATAACCAAACCATTATGTAAATAATTAAATAAATTAATTATATTGCTGAAAAATGCGGGTCGTTACAAAAACTTTAGTTGGCATTCTGTTAATTAGATAAACACTTGTGCTAAATGCCTCATTCCAATACTTTAGTGGTAAGGATGACATAGATAGCAATGTTAGCCCTGTCTCTACTATATGTCTGTGTTTTCTTTCTACAATGCCATTTTGTTCAGATGTGTGTGGGCAAGTAGTCCTATGAATGATGCCTTTTTGATTAAAAATTTGTTTAAGTGGTAAGAACTCGCTGCCCCCTTCTGTTTGAACAGTCTTAATACTGTAGTTTAAATGTTTCTCAATGAAATTCATGAACTGTAGCATTGCATTATATGTGTCTGACTTGGCCTTGAGAAAGAAAATCTAGGTATACCTGGTATATGCATCCACAATATAAAGGTAATACCTGTGTCCTTGTCTTGAGCATAATGGTGCAGGGCCCCATAAATCTGCTGTGACTAATTCAAGTGGCTTAGAGTAAACAGTTTCAGATTTGCTAAAAGGTAACTTCTGGCTTTTGCCAAGTTGACAATGTGTGCATATGTTAGGAATAAATGAGCATTTAAAAGCAATATTATTGCTTTTCAATATTTGCACTACAATATCATAACTGGGGTGTCCAAGCTTACAATGCCAAGTATTTAAATCTTTTTGGACATAGTTGGTATTATCAGAATTAACATTTTCACTAATATTGCTAACAGAATCATTTTCATTAACATTGCCAATCTGTATATTAGCATTACAACACCATGTGTTGTCTTCTTTACCCAATCTTGATTGCATGTTGCTGAATCTGTATAGACCATTATTCAGCCTACCCTGTAACAATATATCCTTGCTTAGCAAGTGCCTAATTAGGCAATATTTGGGGTGAAACTCAAAATATACCTTATTATCATTAGTGAATTGGGACATACTAATCAGATTTTTCTTAACAGTTGGAACACTAAGAAGGTTATTTAAATAAAGTCTTCTCTTCCCTTTGACATACCCTGTCCCAACATGAGATATATTCATAGTTTCACCATTGCATGTATGAATAACTTGCGTACCTGAATAGTTTTTATTGCCAAGATTAAAATTCTGAAGACTGTTGGTTAGGTGATTGGTTGCCCCTGAATCTGGAAACCAGTCTTCAGTGTTTGTGTCATCAATTTTGATGTTGTCATCACTGCTTGCATTTTGTGATGTAGAGCCTTCTGAATTTGATTTTCTTTGATGGTTTGCTTGTGCCATGTTGACATTAATGCCTCTTTGACCACCTTGACTATTTTGAACGTTGTTAACTTCAGTATTAAATCTGAAATAACACATGTTTGCTGTGTGTCCTGGTTTTTCACATATCTGACATTTTACTCTATTTGTGTTGTTTGATCTGCCTCTTCCTCTGCCTCTTTGATTGGGATTGCCTCTGGATCCTTGTTGATTGCCTCTGTCGTAGCCATGTATGAATCTTGGTTGATTGACATTGGTATTTCTTGAATTTGAGGCCAAATTTATACTGAATTCACTTTGAATTGTTTTTTCTTTGTTCCACCCTACCTTCACGTGCCAACAGTGATGAGTATACTGCTTGTATATCAGGTAATGTAGTTTGTGTGGCAATGTATGTAACTAGAGACTCATATTCTTCATCAAGTCCATTCATTAACGTCAAGATTTGTTCACTGTCTGACACATGATGCCCTACTGCCTTAAGTTTGTCACATAGGGTCTTTACTTTAGAGATGTATTCACGCATACTCATATCACCCTTTCTTGCATTTTGAAACTCTCTCCTGTAATGCATGATCATCGCTGCCGATTGAGAGTTAAAAATTTGTTGAATTGCGGACCAAATTTCATAAGATGAATTGCATCATATTACTTGTGATAATAAGTTGGCACTAATCGAGGATAATAGCCAAGAAGATAGTAAGTTGTCCTGTTTTTGATAATGAATGAAATCCGCGTTGCTGACCATATTATTCTGTGCATCTGTAATTATTGCAGGTGGTGTGGTTTTGATTCCTTTGACATAATCTTGAAGGTTGTATCCCTTCAAGGCTGTCTCAACTTGGAATTTCCACATCAGATAGTTGTCTTCATCTAAAGGAATGGTGATGATTTGGCTCTTTGGCTTGACCAGAGGCATGGCAGAAGGTGGTGTTGGACCGTTGTTATCTGTTCTTGAGGTGGCAGACGATAGCTCTGTGCTTCCTCCAGCCATGATGCTGGAAATGAGTTATCAGGAGTGGTTGAAACAAAATGTGGCGAGGTCGCTGCTATAAAGTGACAGCCAATTTCAGAATGGTAAGGAGAGATAAGTGGACTCAGGGGTTCTTGTCTATTTTCAATATTCAAGAATCTCTGATTCACTTCAGAGGGAAAAGAAACCCAAATGACGAGATTATTATCTCTGATGATCAGTGAAAGACCTGCTGCAGCCGTCGTGGATGAAAATTCCGGCTAGGCAAGGCACAGTTCTGATCTGATGAGAACAGAACTATACGATCGAGAAAGGATGATCTCCTATGATGAAATTTCTCTGAGGAGTCTTGCACTAATTCCTTTTCTCTAAATCTGAAAGTTAATTTTCTTGATTTTGCCGTTTGGCTTAGATAGCTCTGATACCATATAATGTTTCAGAATTGTGTTTGTAATAACTTGTAATAATATTGAATGTAAACAATACTGAATGAATACTTGTATCCGTACAATCGCTTCATATATATAGCGATAATAGTAAGTGGGCTGAACAACAGGCCCAAGAGCAAATAAAAGAAGCAAAGCCCATGCTGGGTAATGATAACAGGTCGGTTTGTATAAGTGTATTCAGTCCACATATTTTACACAGCAAAGATAGCAAAAGCAGACATTCAACTTTTGCATGTTCCAAAATAATAAATAGCTAGCAACAGTTAGCTGCTCAATTAGCATCATGCGATTATTATAACACAGGTAGTCTGCTTGGACTTTACCTTCTCTTTGAATCTCCCTTCAAATCTCATCCTCCTGTATATAAAGCTCATATATATTCCCTTTACAAAAAGCAGAAACAATCAATACATTAAACACAAACATAAACAAATTTCTGTAAACATGTCAATGGAAGGAATAGAAGTACCATCATTCTTTCTTTGCCCAATCTCCCTGCAAATAATGAAAGACCCAGTGACCCTCCCTACAGGCATCACCTACGACCGCCACAACATTGAAACTTGGATCTTCGTAGACAAGCACAACACCTGCCCTCTTACAAACCAGCCCTTGTCCTCTGATTTCGACCTACTCACCCCAAACCACACCCTACGCCGTATGATCCAGGCCTGGTGCGTCATCAACGCCAGCCACGGTATCCAGCGCTTTCCCACTCCTCGTACTCCCATTACTAAATCTCAAATCATCGATCTCCTCCATGGCACTAGCTCTGACTCTCTTTCGACCACCATAAAAAGATTGAAGTCAATAATCGCAGAGAGTGAGCACAACAGACGGCGCGTCCAGTCGTCTGGAGCCATCGAATTCTTAGCCTCCGTCATGCGAAAACACTTCAAAGATGAAGTCGCCGTCGGTGAAGCGCTTGATGCGCTTCACTCCCTTCAAGTGTCCGACAAATCACTTGATGAGTTGGTGCAGAATAATCCAGACTTGATCGAAACTTTGACCGCCGTTTTGAGTATTTCAGGCTTACAAACACGAGCGTATGCGACCATGCTGCTTAGGTCGATCATCGATAGAGTTCAGCAGGTGAAGGAAGTAAAAGAAGGGTTGATAGTGGAGATGGTGAAGGTGGTGGAGGATAGAGTAAGCAACAAAGCGATGAAGGCGGCTCTGCAAGTGTTGAACATGGTGACATCGCATGGGAGGAATAGAGTGAAGGCGGTGGAGGAAGGGGCGGTAGAAGTGATGATAGAACTGATGATGGAGGAGAAGGAGAGGAGAATGACGGAAATGGCGCTGATGGTGCTCGCAAGGCTGAGCGAGTGCGCGGAAGGGAGGGAGAGAATAGTGGGGCATGGGGCTGGGATAGCCGTAGTGTCAAAGAAGATGGTGATGGTTTCGACGGCGGCGAGCGAGAGGGCAATAGCAGTGATGTATAATTTGGGGAAGTGCTGGGGGACGAGGCAGGTGTTGAAAGAGATGGTTGAGTTTGGGGTGGTGAGCAAGCTGTGTTTATTGGGGCAGGTGGAGTGTGGGGTGAAGAGCAAGGAGAGGGTGAAGGAGTTGCTTGCTTTGCATTCTAGGGTTTGGAAGGATTCTCCTTGCGTTGTTTCTGCCCTGAATGCTTCTCACCTCCATGATCTTTGATTTCTTCTTTAATTTGGAACTGACTGGTTAATTAGCTGTAGATTGATTTTGATCAACTTTCTTTTGTTCATTTGTTAAAGACAGAATAGAATACAATTTTATGATACATACTTGTAGCTTTGATGTTATAATGATAACATTTTCCTGGAGAAATCAAATTTAAAACTTGATGATACTGGAAATTTGACATTGTTAATTTGCTTTGTATTGAATTTGTTGTTGGTTCAGCAATAATCGTCAATATTTGGTAGATGAACTGAAAGAGATCAAATTCTCTGTCCTTAAATTAAATTTCTCTATACTCAACCGTCAAAAAAAGAGTTATTTGCAAAAGGTGAAAATCAAAGAGTTTTGATTTGCTGGATACAAGAGGATAGAGAATATTGGATAAAAGGGATCTCATTCCACATTTAGAGCACATGTATATATTACGTGAATGTCAAAATAAATGAAGCAGCATGCATAAATTGATCGGGCATGCAGCTGCAAATTGGCAGTCAAATTTGACAACAGTTCACGAACTAAAATCTTTCTTTATCATTTAATTCGTAGAATCTGGACACCTTCCAAGTAATGAAATAGTAAAAATTCAAAGGGAAATCTACTCATGCTATACATACTACAGTGTCGTGCAAAATTGACGACTCTAGCCAGTCAAAACATGTGTTCATGAATTATGATCTACTATTTGCCATCTAATACTGGATATGTTCATCAATACTATTTGCCATCAAATCCATGTGAGATTTTTAGTTTTGAAGTACGAAGCATGGAGCATGATGTGCCGGCTGCTACTATTTAATTTTCCAATGTATGATATTCATGTGAATCCATATTATTTTGAATCCAAATCTCAAGATAATAAACGGATCCTCACCAATAAGCATATTATTTGTATACTTATAATATACTGTAATTTTTGTGTAAATGCAATCAATTTTATAAACTAATACAATGGTTGACTGAACTATTGATTATAGATAGGTTGACAGAAATCATGTGTGATAATTCATTTAAGGTAATTTTATTTTCATCCACATGTTTCGTTAGTTAATCCACAATTTTACTTAATAAGTTGATCCACGAGTGGATTAACTTAAAAGATTCCATGTCGATCCATAAATATTCATGCCTTGTTCAAGCTGAATTAATTAACTTCCAGGCCAAAAGCTAATTCAGTAGCGGATTACTGATAAAGGAGAAACTGTCGGGAAGGGGGCAATGGTTCTAAGTAACCTCTAACTAAGTTTTCCAATTTGCATTTTCTTCTTTAAAGCTCTCTGACCATGATATATAATCGAATCTAATATTCCTGAAACTGTAAATATCCCTGAGAAGATGAAGAGTGATTATGAAGACTGGATTCAATATAAACATATAATTCAATAAACCATGATATATGCACAATTATGTCGTGGTAACGAACGAAAACCGACATTAAACCAGATAGAAAAATAGGGATAGTCCATGTTGGTTAAAAATTGGTGCTCTTTCATTCTTCAAGTAACGCTGCCAGGAATGACGATTTAAGTTGCAAACTGGAATTAAAATAAAGTATGTCAACCAATTTCAAAAGCATCATACATTGTATAAAATAGAATCTAAAGGTGTAAATGTACTCAACTCAGTTTTCAACACGACTGGTCAATACAGAGAAATTTCTTGGCATCTTGCTCATGTCATCCACAAAGGAAGGCGTAAAATTATGTAGCGATAAATCAACTTATTTCATATAATTAGAATATGATTTGCTCCAAGCCTTATACTGACTGTTGTTCATATTTTACAGGGTGGATTAACCGATTAAAAATGTGTATAAGAATAAAATTTAAATGTTAATAAAAGTCAAAGATCATATTTTACAGGGTGGATTAACCGATTAAAAATGTGTATAAGAATAAAATTTACCTTCATTTAAATGAATTTAAGTTTTATTCCATTGTTTATAATATCTAATATTTAAACTTTGATCCTATTATTTGTTAGGTAGAATCACGATATTGCAGTTAGCTAATACTGGTAATAACAAATGGATAGTTTCGCTAAGGTCTCTGTTAAATTTCAAAAATCACAAAAATTTCATGTTTTTAAATTTTGTAAATTAGATCATTGTTTTTCGAAAATCATCAAAAATACATTAAATTCAACGTAAAAAATTATCAAACTTAATATAATGCATAGTCATCTTCGTATTAATGTAAAAAATAAAAAAAACTCACATTTCAGCAAAATCCTACAATTTATTAAAAAATCGCAGACATGTAGCAATTATATCAAAATATTAAAGGCTTTCATGCAAATTTTGATGATTTGCTTCAAATTTAATGCTTACACTTATTTAAACATCACGTTCACTACTAAACATACAACATGTAACAACAGCGGAGGGGGGGCGGGGGGGTCAACGGTAAGAGGGCACCGACTTCCAACGGCGGGTAGTTTCTGAATTTATTTACGAAATAAAATAATATACATTGCTAGCCATTCGAAACCGTTGGTTTCAAAGTCGATGGCGGACGTTAGAACCCGTTCCTAAGCTGCGAAGATATTGACAGAACAGCTTCTTCTTCCTCATTACATTTTTTCCTTCAAAATTTCCACCAAACTCCTTTTTCAGATTTCGCCTCCCACCGTGCGCCTCTAGCCTCTCCTACACCTAGAAGCCTTCATCTCCTCTCTAGGCTTCAAATATCCTCCAATTAAGGATAAACCCTAATTAATTTTTAATTATATTTGTTAATTTATGGTTAGTTTGTTAGATTACATATTTGTATTGCCTTATTGTATGTACAGTGTAGTTTATTGAGCCTAATTCTTATTATTAATTTAGGGGATTGCTAAAGGGACTCCACTTTTGGTTAAGAGGAGTACCATTTTCAGTTTATTTTAAAATTATTAAGGGGGATTAAAATAAATTAGCCTTCCCTTAAACATATTAATAAAATTTCCAATACTAACCATATACTCTTCATTAGTGCAACCTTAAACATAAACTCTAATTTAATTCTGCACATAGAAAAATTATAATACATGAAACATAAATGTTCTGCACACATGAAAATAACATATTCAAGCATTGTTTACTTTAGTTTTCACTATCAAAGTAAGCATGGAACACAATAAAAACAAATAAACACATACAAAACACACTAGCAACAAATGAAAAAAAAGTGTAATAACATACACGTCAGCTTAACACAGCATGAACATAACCATAAATTCACTTAACAAACATTTGTTTTAATGTTGGAATATGTACATTGTTTTAATGTAATTACTTTTGACAAATTATCTCACAACGAGGTTGTTTTCTTTTCATTTTGTAAGATCTAAACATAACACATTGTATTCACCCTCAAGAAATTCAAATTTTCCATGACGAATTGTATTCATCATTCGCGCAAATGAACGAAATTTCATCCGCTTTCTGCAAATTGTTTTCATCTTTTTCAACAAAATCTAAAATTTCAAAAAGGGGATTTATCAACGTTTGAATTTTTTATTTTTTAAACCTCGCGGCGTGTTTGGATCGAACTGAGATTGAATTTTGATCGACATGGTTTAAGGAATGATGAGGCCAGTGTACTTTAGTCTATATTTTATTTTATTTCTAAAATTTCAAACCCCCTCCTCTTAACAAATAAAAAATAAAATGGAGTTCTCTTAAATTTATCCTCCCCTTAACAAAAAATGGAGTCCCTTTAACAATCCCCTTAATTTACGTACTGCAAGTTTATGTACTTTGTATCACAGTAAAATTATGTGCATATATGTTGAATATATAAACGATTTTAGGCTTGTTAAGGAACGTTTAGTATGAACGGACATAATTAAGTTTATGTTTTTTTAGAAATTTATCGAAAATGATGTTTAATTTTATAACGTACGGTTAGTTTGATTGAGTTTTGAAAATATGCATATATGTGATAAACTCCATATACATATAGTTAGAGATTGGGATGCCGTTCAAGACTTATTTGTTTTCAAATTTGCTGCTTCATGTAGACGATTGATAATAAGAGCACCAATCATAATATATTATATACATGAACCCTTAGAGTGTGTTTCAGCCCCGTCTAATAAATATTGTATATGATTATTATGTGGATATTCATTTTGTTAACAAAACAGACACCTATATTCATCGTATACTATATTTGTTGGATTTGTCCTTGTATTAGACAAGTTACAAATAAAATAATGAAATTAAATCTCGTAAAGCAATTTATTTTAAATAATTCTCAAATTTTCAAATGTGTTTCCTTTATGTTCCATGTGTACACGCAATTGTGTACCGTTCAGGGAACTAAAGCGAAGTCACTACACCAAAACAGTTGATTCCCAACGAGTATAACCATTATGCAGTAAAGAAGAAAAAGAAAGGCAACATAAAAGAAATCCGTTGATTTCAATGCAACAAATTATGATCTGGACCTAGATCATAATGATGAGAAAATTGCTTCCATGACTAGAAATTCCATAAAGTTTTTAAAATACAGAAAAATGAATAATCACAGGAGAAAAAATAACAAAAATACAGAAAGTAGAACTACCGTTAAATGTTATAATTTCAACGAACATAGTCATATTCATAGAGACTGTTCACATTCGAAGAAATAAAAAAGGAAAAGGGCATACTCCTCAACATTAGACAAAACATTAGACAATTCAGACACTTCCATGAGTGACAGTGAACTGGACATTATGGATACAAATATATGCTTTATAGTAATTATCAATTAATTTATATAGGATCATGAAAATAAAGCAGGAAAAAGCGTTTAAAAATTATTTTATCATTTGAATTTTGTTGTTGTTTTAATTGTTAGGAACAAAATAAAAATCAATAATAATAATGACCGAATATAGTATATAAAATTTTGATTAATAGGGATATATATATATATATATTTGATAGTAATATATAATACTTTACCCAGAAGACGATTTTCAACTTTATGGTTGAATTTAAAAAAATGCTTAAAAAAAATATTCGCATTTCAGGAAAATCCTGCAATTTATTAAAAATTCGCAGAATGTAGCAAATATATCAAAATACTGAAGGCTTTCATGCAATTTTTGATGATTTGCTTCAAATTTTCAAATTTAATGCTTAGACTTATTTAAACATCACATTCACTACTAAACATACAACATATACCAATTGAGGGGGGGGGGACGGCCGCCAACGGTAGGAGGGCACCGGCTTCCAACGACAGGTAATTCCTGAAATTTTTTACGAAATAAAATAATATACATTGGTACCCATTCGAAACTGTTGGTTTCAAAGCCGGTGGCGGACGTTAGAACCTGTTCCTAAGCCGCGAAGATATTGACAGAACAACTTCTTCTTCCTCATTACATTTTTCCTCCAAATTTTCCACCAAACTCCTTTTTTAGATTTCGCCTCCCACCGTGCGCCTCTAGCCTCTCCTACACCTGGAAGCCTTCCTCTCCTCTCTAGGCTTTAAATCTCCTCCAATTAAGGTACAAACCCTAATTAATTTTTAATTATATTTGTTAATTTATGGTTAGTTTGTTAGATTACATATTTGTATTGCCTTATTGTATGTATAGTGTAGTTTATTGAGCCTAATTCTTATTATTAATCTATGTACTGCAAGTTTATGTACTTTGTATCACAATAAAATTATGAGCATATATGTTGAATATATAAATGATTTTAGGCTTGTTAAGGAACGTTTAGTATGAACGGACATAATTAAGTTTATGTTTTCTAGAAATTTATCGAAAATGATATTTAATTTTATAATGTACGGTTAGTTTGATTGAGTTTTGAAAATGTACGCATATATATGATAAATTCCATATACATATAGTTAGAGATTGCGATTAAGCCGTTCAAGACTTATTTGGTTTCAAATTTGCTGCTTCACGTAGACGATTGATAATAAGAGCACCAATCATAATATATTATACTCATAAACCCTTAGAGTTAGGGCCGTCAATGGATACCCGAAAAATCCGAAATCCGTCCGTATCCACATCCGAAAAGCGGATAAATATTCGATATCCGGAAAAGCGGATGCTGATATAGGCATATTCGAATCCAAAAATTATCCGTCCGCTTTTTTTCACGATTATAGCTTAAATTATGAATATTTTAACATAATTAGGTATACTAATTTATTATTTTGCAAAATTGAAAGTCTACTAAATGCATGCATATTGCTCAAAATTATATATTATCATCATATTTATTTATTTGTAGCACTTTAGTAATCAATTAGGTTGAAAAAGCTTAATATTAAGCTAAAAAATTTCATTTATGTACATTGATTTATCGTCCGCTGCGTAGCGGATAATTGTCTGATATCCGTCCGTATCTGCGGATGCGGATATCCAAAATCCGAAAATGGTTTCGGATGCAGATGCGGATATGGCACTATCCGTATCCGAAAATATCCGTTGACAGCCCTACTTAGAGTGTGTTTCGGCCCCTTCTAATAAATATTGCATATGATTATTATGTGGATATTCACTTTGTTAACAGAACGGATACCTGTATTCATCGTATACTATATTTGTTGGATTTGTCCTTGTACTAGACAAGTTACAAACAAAATAATGAAATTAAATCTCGTAAAGCATTTCATTTTAAATAATTCTCAAAATGTCAAAAGTGTTTCCTTTATATTCGTTGTGTACACGCAATTGTGTACCGTTCAGGGAACTAAAGTGAAGTCACTACACCAAAACAGTTGATTCCCAATGAGTATAACCATTATGCAGTAAAGAAGAAAAAGAAAGGCAACAGAAAAGAAATCGGTTGATTTCAATGCAACAAATGATGATCTGGATTTAGATCATAATGATGAGAAAATTGCTTTCATGACTAGAAATTCCATATAAGTTTTTAAAATACATAAATATGAATAATCTCAGGAGAAATAATAACAAAAATTCAAAAAGTAGAACTACCGTTAAATGTTATAATTTCAATGAACATAGTCATATTCATAGAGACTGTTCACATTCGAAGAAATAAAAAAGGAAAAGGGCATACTCCTCAACATTAGACAATTCAGACACTTCCATGAGTGACATTGAACTGGAAATTATGGATACAAATATATTTTTTATAGTAATTATCAATTAATTTAGATAAGATCATGAAAATAAAGTAGGAAAAAGCGTTTAAAAGTTATTTTATCATTTGATTTTTTTGTCGTTTTAACTGTTAGGAACAAAATAAAAATCAATAATAATAATGAACAAATATAGCATATAAAATTTTGATTAATAGGGATATATATATATATATATATATATATATATTTGACAGTAATATATAATACTTTACCCAAAAGACGATTTTCAACTTTATGGCTGAATTTAAAAAATAATAGTTAATATTCGATTTAGTTATATAAATATACATAAATATATACAATAAGGATGCTCCGTCCAAAATTAGGTTATAAAATTCTCGGGCCATATGTCGGCATTCCCTTCCCTATATGTCAACAAATATGCAAGAAAAGTGAGATCTAAATTTCCCTTAGAAATTCAAGTTCTGAGTTTTCCTATATTTTTCATTGACCCCTATGTTTTGAAATGATGACTTTTTACCATAGAGCATGCCTATTAATTATCTATTTACTTCCATACATACGTCTTTTTTTCACTCGCTTTCATTCCAAATTTCTAAATCTCTTCACTTCTCTTTTCGAAAAGTAGATAATATTTTAGAAAGAACAACTGGAATCTTGGTGGAAGTTCCTCATTCTTATCTATATCTTACTAAGCCATTTGGTTGTTATTTATCTTTTGCCCATGTATTTATAGTTCAAATAAAATAGTGAATTAAGTAAAATAGTGAATTATGTGTGTTTCCCCTTTCAATCCCGGACCGTCATGTTACTAATGAAAGTATGTTTTCTTATTGCCATATATTATCTAGTGGCCTCTGGAAAAACATAAAAGTATAATAGCATAGAGTAATTACAAAAAAAATAGTTAATACCAAACCTTTGAAATTTCAAACATATATATTGACATACATATACCCCCCCTATGTCAATATACAACGTCTAAAAATTAAAAAAATTAAAAATCAAAATAAAATGACTACCGCCTATTCCAATCTCCTAACGATTTTGCACCCCCTATATAAGCCCACTCACTCCTGTAAAACTCACTTTTTATTCTCTTTCTTCTCTCATTTTACTTCACAAACTTGTTTTTACAACGCTGTTTACTTCATACAAAAAGTTATGTGAATATCTCGGACAAACTATTTAAACGTTCAATAATATCCTTACTTTCATCCTAAGAAATAAATGCCACATTCAGTTGAGTCAAATGTAGAAGATCAAAGAGCAACAATGGCAGTTCGATATTTTTAGTCTATGCTTTCCTCTCTATCCAAGGACGCACAAACTAATAATTCATATTTTTCTCTTAACAAAGATAATAAAGATTGTTATGCAATCCATGAGGATTTAGTCTTTGGAGCGGACCGACAGGTTGATGTTCCATGAGAAGTTTAGGTTATTTGGTTTATTTTAAAATTCAAAATATATGCGTGTTTGTGTATAATAGGATTTGTTTTATATATTGCACTACACCAAAATAGCAAATTTGGCACACAAGGATGCGACGACAAAATACGACTTAAAGCCGTATCTAATTTGATAGTGCTTAGATCCGTATCAAACTACATTTTGCGATCCGCACCACCCCAAACACAATAAATCTGACCGTCCATCAACAAAGCTCCGGATCAGTTAATTTGATACGACTTCGGGCCAAATCGAATGCGTATCATACTGTGCGTACCCTTTGATCACTTAGAACAAAAATTCCGGCCGCTCCTCTTCCCTCTTTTTTACTTTAATGGTGACCGAAAACCCAAATTAGGGTTTTCAGTCAGTAAAGCGTGCCTCCACATTTCTCTGGAATCTCCTCCTCTGATAGAGACGAGTCGCTCTCTCCTTTCACAGAAACGCAACAACACTAGGTCCCTAGCCCTCCTTCGACAACATGAATGTGTTTCTAATTTTACGAAAACCACTATTTTTATTTGTCTCTAAGGTTAAAAATGAAACAAAATTTGAGATGTTAATTATACTAAAGTTTGTCAGTATGTGTTTCAATGGAATTGTGTTTTGCATGCCTGCTAGTAGGGCACAAGTAGAAGGATTTTAAATTA
Organism: Allium sativum; assembly: GCA_030737875.1. Classification (NCBI taxonomy): domain Eukaryota; kingdom Viridiplantae; phylum Streptophyta; class Magnoliopsida; order Asparagales; family Amaryllidaceae; genus Allium; species Allium sativum. The sequence goes on from CM060920.1 coordinate 967,958,966, forward strand.
GTTCAGTCATAAGTTCTAGTCTTACTGTGACAAGTTCAAGTATAAATTAGTGTATTTTTATTTTACTTCCGATTGGTATGTAATATCTGAAGGATTTTGAATTCTTTTTAGTAAGAAATTGCAAGTTGTTATAGTTTGATTTTCACACGATTGTTACTTTGTGTTATAATGTTGTCATACTATATCATACTTTATAATGATTACTCTATTTTGAGAGATAACATGTTTACTGAAAATATATTAACAAGTTCGTTGAAAATTGGGAAGATGGATGGTTACTCGACTTTTCGTTAAAAATTTAATCGGCGATCCACCAGGTGGATGCATTTTAGCTTACGTGCAGGGTCACTTATCCATGCTTATTAGTTTTATTCAAGTGTTAAATACTGCTTCACTCAACCTTCGTAAAAAGCTGCTTTCACTAGCAACTTTCACCTACTTTGTAGCAAAGACAATCTAGTGTAAGTTGCACTACATAGTCTGCTTCAAAGAAATAGAAAGTTGCAAGTGAAAGCATCTTTTTCGAAAGGTTAAATGAAGAAGCATTCGATACTTGAATAAATCTAATAAGCATGGATACCTGACCTTGTACGTGAGCTAAAAAGCATCCACCTGGTGGCTCACCCAGTAAATTATTAACCAGAAAGTCGAGTATTGTGGACATCCGAAGATGATGACTCTTTAAACGTTGGAGCATGTATATATAATTTTATACTTAACTCTACGTAGTATCTTAGATAAGAATTATATGGACGTGTTGTTTTCACACAACACCAGAAAAGGATTTTTCTAATAGTTATTACCGTTACGAATATACTTTATAACAGTTATAACCATTACTACAACATACGTGACAAACAGTTGTCACGAATATTGTAACGGTTATAACTGTTATAAAGTGTGAATACTGTAACGGTTATAACTGTTACAAAACTATAATTCTATCACAATTATAACCGTTAGTATTGAAAAATTTATAACACTTATAGCCTTTATAATAATTTTTGTTATAACACTAATTACTATGACGAATATTAAATACGTAACAATTATTACTATTAGTATGTAAAACTAACTATTTCATATAATAAATTTAATAATAGTTATAACTATTAGAAACGTGAATATTGTACCAAGCCTGTAATTGGTAATTCCATTAAACAAGTAATAGTCATAATATGCTCGAATTAATTTCATAAAGCATATAACAATAAGAATATACAACATATAATATAACAATATGCGAAAACAAATACAACATATCACAATTTGTATCCTAAAGCAAAATCCATTTTAACAAACATCAAATTATCACAATTTAGCATACAACTATTCATCATCCATAACAAATATCAAATAACATTGAAATATCACAATTTAACATAATCATTTCACAAAACGCAAACGATAAATGGACCAAATTACAAACTCACCATCGACAAGATCAAATAGCGTATGCATATCATTTTGGGGTGCTTCAAAAATTGACGCTTCCGGATCAAGAAGTTCCTCCACCCAGATGACTTTACATTGCACGTTGAGCTGGTAGCATGACGATAGCTTCTTCTTTTACCATCCCCAAAAACTTCAACAATGTGATATTTCTCAAAATCATTTAGACTTTTAGTTTCACTGCCATATTCTGATCTTTGTCTTTACTTCCGCTGCTTCAACCAAAGCCTATGATGCTCAATAAATATAATAATATGAGTCAAGACACGAAAACTATGCATATTACCCATTTTAACAAACATTTTTAGAATTAAAATATTTCATAGCTAGAAACAAACATAAAATAACATGATGACAAATTATATAGGATGATGACATCAATAGTAAATGAACATCGCTAGTCTACAAGCAACTCATCCATCAAATAACTAGTGTTCCTCAACGGTTGCATGCTTATTCAATCTTAAAAATACAATGTACACAAGATTCATGCAGCTAAGGAAACATACATACAACATTAATTACAAAAAGAGTACAACAGTACACAAAGAAACAAGTTATATTAAAAGGAGCAAGTAAGCATCTGTTTTAGTTTCCCGAAATCGAGAATTGTTCGGTTTCGGGAAACCAAAACCTGTTTCAGGTTTCATCCTAAAACCTGAAACAGGTTTTGGTTCCAATTTCAGATTTTGGTTCCCAAAACCGAGCGACTCGGTTTCAGTCGTGAAACTGAGCATTGCTCGGGTTCGGGAAACCTAAAACCTCGCTTGTTCCATTGGTGATTATATGTTGATGGTTTGGTTTATTAAATAAAAATTAAAAACTTTAACATGTATACTTTTTCAATCTTGTCAGTTGCCAAGGTGCTTGAATTGGACGAGAAGTACGTGTATGATCTGTTTAACACACGCCTGAAACATCTGAACCACTTCCAAATACCATCTATTTAACACTTGCCTGAAACACCTTTGCAAAACAACACCATCCCCTCCAACACATTGCAACAGCCACTGCATGTTAACCTCAACCAATCTGAGCCATTACAGACACCCCCATCTACAACCTTCAATATCCTGCATAAATCCATTAACACAACCTCCTTCACAAACTTCCTCATTGACCAAAATATCACCATCTCTTTAGCTATTTCCAACAACATCTGAACCACTTCCAAACTGTACAATCAATCAACTATCTGTTTTAAACCTCAACCACCATATTTACATCACTGACTTCATACACCAAACACCAGCCCCACTGTATTATCTGCCTAAACTGCAGCAATCAACTGTAGCGACCAAAATTCAAACCAACACCCAAACTCACATGTATTTAATTACATAAAATGGAAATGTGAATGGACAAGAAAGATAATTGACGACATATCGTATATGATAATATAATGAATTCAAAACTCACATAGGGGCAGCCATTTTTCCATAATTTCTTTTCATTGGATTTTACTGCCTTTAAGCTGGTATAGTAAAATACTTGGGCATTAGATATAGGTTTGGCATTATACATATGAGCGCAAGTTAAAAGGTCATAATTAAGCTCTGCTAATTTATGTTTTACCTTGAGGAGTTATTGATTTTCGATGTTAAAATGTAGCATTACAAAATGTATGTATCCAAATGTATATATCCAAATGTTATTTTTGATATCATTTGAAGAGTTATTGATTGTAAGATTAAATGTTGCAAAATACATTTTAACTGGATGGACACTATTGCATCAATTGGATGCAACACTATTGCATTCACTAGTCCGGGTTTAGATAGCAATAACAGCTCTTATAACGCTGGATGTATGGCCTTTTGCAATGCCTCTACTGGTTAAAATAACTGGATGGACAACAGGCCTTGCACAGGCACAAGTTATTGCCAGACTTCTCTACCTAAATGCCTCTAGGCTTTTTACCCGTGTAATTGAAAACAGAAGCTTTAGTGATGACACTTGGTTATGGAATCCCTACATTTATTCTTTTGTTGTGGATCAAAAGTGGTTCACTTTTAATGTATCTTACCTCCGTGACGATTTTGTTTATCAAAAAGTATAGGGTCGGTGACCCTGCAAATATATCTAAATGGGCTTTAGGCCAAAATTAATAAATTGGGCTTTAGGTTCTTAACTGATAAATGAGGATTTAATGATTATTTAAATTACAAATCCATTCACTCTCCATCCTATTACTGTAAATTAGGCTTTAGGTTTTTAACTGATAAATGAACTATTTTTTGTGTTGTATGACGTTTACATAATTTTGTTGTATTAATAACCTGAAGCTGTGTATTTCGTCTTTTATTTCAACATCAAAAAGTTATGAGGAATAAAAAACCTGGTTACAACTTTTATTTTCTTTTATTATTACATCAGTAACTAGTCTTATCACGTACTATAAGTCATCACAAAATATTATATTATACATGGAGATATTTAACTAAACTAAGAAACACATACACCACTTTAGTTGGGTAGCCTATCTCATGCAGCACCAAAAGAGAGAGCATAAATATTTCCTGTAGGATACGCATTATAAAACATTGTATTATTTTTATCTTGATCTGTTGTTCAGACCCTTAAGTTTCATTAATGAATATTTTGTCTCAACCATTTTAAGTGGGCAACCGTTTTATTGGAGAATATAAGAATTGCAAAGTTTTAACATATAAGTTCCTATCGCATATCCAAGGCAAGTAATAAAAAAATTCTTATTTGTAATTTTATGGATTTCAAAATGTTCGCCAACAAGTCCATAGTTGGACAAGTAAGTGAAATACTACTATTGGTGAATCAACTTAAAGATGTCGCTATTAATCTCCCTGAATCTTTTGTTGTTGGAGTTATTATTTCGAGACTCCCGAATTCTTGGAATGATTATAAGAAAAAATTGAAACATGCGGAAATGGATTATAATTTAGACGATTTATAGCGTCATCTTCGTATTGAAGAGGATTCTCGTAAACGCGAACTAAATGATAATCTGCAAACTGAGTCTCAGGCTAAGGCAAATAATGTTGAAATTACTGATAAATTGAAGCATAAGAATGAGACACAGTTTAAGAAGAATAATAATTCCAAGAACAAAAAGAAGGGTGCCTGTTACTATTGTAATAAACCTGACCACTATGCCCGAGACTGTCAAAAAACAACAAAAAGCGAATGTGGTCGAAGAAAAGCTTGTGGCTGTCGTACAAGAGGTGAACTCCATTAGTGGCATTGATAATGATTGATGGCTCGATATTGGAGTAACCATTCATGTTTACAAAGACCGTAATCTGTTTAAGACTTACAAAGAAAACTATGGAGAATCCGGCGAAGTTACTGGAGCAAACAAAGTTGCACGCAAAGTTTTGGGAAAAGCCACAATTGAACTTAAATTCACCTCTGGGAAAGTTCTTACATTAGTCAATGTATTTTATGAACCTGATATGTGTAAGAATTTGGTTTCTGGATACCTTCTTAACAAAGGAGGATTCAAGATGGTGTATGAGTCTGATAAGTTAGTGTTGTCCAAGAACAACAAATTTATTGGTCATAGTTATTCTTGTAACGACATGATTAAGTTGAATCTAATGAAGAAATCCTCTACTTATATTATTGATTCTATTAATTTATGGCATAGTAGATTAGGACATGTTAATTATAAATCTCTTAGAAATATGCATAAATTAGGATTAATTTCTGATTGTGATTTCGATCCTATCTCTAAATGTGAAATTTGTGTTCAAGCAAAAATACACCGGAAATCCTTTAAATTTGTAGAAAGGAAAACTGGTTTGCTTGATTTGGTATATAGTGGTGTGGGTGACTTGAAAGGTCATATAACCTACGGTGGTAACCAATACCATATAACATTTATTGATGATTATACTAGATATGCACATGTATATCTGATGAAATCAAAAGATGAGGCCTTTGATAACACAATTAGGTGTTAAAATTAAAGTGTTACATTCACATCGTGGAGGTGAATATTTTTCAAATGAATTTACTTTGTTTTGTAAACAAGATGGTATAGTTCACCAATGTACCGCCCCGTATTCACCACAACAAAACGGTGTTGCTGAAAGAAAAAATAGAACTTTAGTAGAAATGGTTAACGCCATCCTCATAAGTTCTAATTTACCGACAACCTTTGGGGCGATGCCATGTTATCTGCATGTTACATTTTAAATAGAGTACCGCTTAAAAAGAATAATATTTCCCCTTCTGAATTATGGTTTAATAGAAAACCTAACCTTACTAGACTTAAAGTTTAGGGTTGCTTAGCATATGTTAGAAAACCTGACCCTAAACGACCAAAGTTAGGAAATAGGGCATTTAAGTGTGTTTTTATAGGTATTCTCTTAATAGTATAACATATAGGCTCCTTATTCTTGACACCTTAGAAGTTGTAGAATCTGTAGATGTAGAATTTTTTGAAAATCAAACTGTAGAGAATCCCTTGTGATCATTTAGTCCAGAACCGACTGAAACTAATGATATCAATGATGATGAATATGCTTTTGCTCAAAACAGCAAGGTAGTGTCAGTACCAATAATAGTACTGAATATAGGAGAAGTAAAAGAGCGAGAATAGAGAAGGACTATGGTCATGACTTCATAACATATCTCGTAGAAAGCAATAAGGACGAAGTCCTTAATGTGACAAGATATGCAATGAACGTTGATGATGATCCCAAAACTTATTCTGAGGCTATGAGTACTAGAGATTCTAATTTCTGGAAATAAGCTATCCATGATGAAATGAATTCCATAATGTTGAACCAAACTTGGGTTTTATCTGATTTACCTCCTAGTGCTAAACCTATAGGATATAAATGGATATTCAAGAAAAAGTTGAATACAAATGGATCCATTGATAAGTTTAAAGTCAGATTAGTTGCTAAGAGATATAAGAAAAGACAAGGAGTAGATTATTTTCATACTTATGCTCCTATCTTCCAATACGCTGTTTAATAGCACTTGCATCAATTCATAACTTGGTCATACATCAAATGGATGTAAATATAGCTTTTCTAAATGGAGATTTAAATGAAGAGATATACATGGAACAACCTGAAGATTTTATAACCCCATGCCAAGAAAAGAAATTTTGTAAATTAGTCAAATCTCTTTATGACCTGAAGCAAGCTCCCATGCAATGGCATGAGAAGTTTGATAAAGTAGCATTGTCATATGAATTCATTATTAATGATGCAGATAAATGTATTTATAGCAAATCGGATAACAACGGTTATGTTATAATATGTTTACACGTTGATGACATGCTGATATTTGGTTCCAATATATCATGTATGAATGAAAGTAAAACTAAGAAGTTTCTATCTTCTAAATTTGATATGAAAGATCTAGGAGAGGCTGATGTTATTTTAGGAATTAAAATCATTAGGAAAGCGGGGGAGTTATTACTAACCCAATCTCATTACATTGAGAAGTTCCTAAAGAAGTATGGTCATTATGATGACAAGCCATCACCAACTCCTTTAGATCCAAGTATCAAATTAGAAAAGAACACTAGACTTACCATTTCCCAACTTAAATATTCTAGTGTTATTGGGAGTCTTATGTATGCGACCCGACATCGCACATGCTATTAGTGTATTGTGTCTAGTTACGAGTAACCCAGGTTTCGAACACTAGAAAGCTATTTCCAGCGTTTTAGCTTATTTGAAAGGAACCATTAAATATGGTTTATCTTATAAAGGATACTGATTGTAATAGAAGGATATAGTGATGCAACCTGGAATAATGATCCAAGTCTACGACTGGTTGGATATTTACATTAAGGGGCTCTGCCGTGTCTTGGGCTTCCAAGAAGCAGATATGTATATCTGATTCAACTATGTTGTCAGAATTGATTGCATTAGCAAATGCATGTAAGGAAGCAGAATGGCTTAGAAATTTATTAATGGAAATCTCATTGTGGAAGAAGCCATCTCCAGCAGTCTTGATTAATCGTGATAATCAAGCAACAATATATAATTTCTCTAATAAGACATATAATGGAAAGTCTGGACATGTGAGTATAAGACATCAGATGGTAAAACAGTTACTCAAAAGTGGAGTTATAACTGTTGACTACATAGAAACGAAGAAAAACTTGACTGACCCACTTACAAAAGGTCTTCCAAAGGCTATGGTTTCTATAAAATTAAAAGAAATGGGACTAAGGTTTATGAATAAAGATTGATCATCCTTAACAAAAACCTAACTTGTGTCTTGAAAAGGATAGACAAAGTTCAATGGGTACCAACAAGCTAAGAGTATGATTATGGAACACTAAATCGATAACCCCATAATATTTAGTGTTTGGATTCTGCAAGAACAATGGATGGATAATATCCTTAATAAGTCTAGAAACCTTAAAAGGTGTATCGCAGAAACACCTTAAGAGACTTACCTATATGAGTTTGGAAATCAGGTCGTTTCCTAGGAAAGTAAGACCGCTTTCTAAAGTAGACTCATGAACAAGGATTAAAGCAAATGGCCATTAACGTGCTGAGCAATACAGAACAATCTAACTAAGGAATACAACATGTGTGATTGTTCTGGTTTTTATCATTAAGGGATACTTTGTTCAAGATTCGTTCACCGTAGAATCTCTATAGAACTTTGAATAGTTTACACTAAGTAAAGCTTCAAATCCAAAAGATACCTTTTATTTATGTGTTGTTTCCACGTTGATTCAAAACTTGATCTTAGAACTACATAGGCTAGATCCCACTTGCGTACGTAGGAAGTCACATCAGTGATTCATCCATCCACTTTATTTATTTAATTTTACATAAAATTGGGGGAGATTGTTAGAAATTTTCAAATTCGTGCTTTGGGGTATTGGGTTTTGTTTTCAAGAGAAGTAGGAAAGAAGGAAGAAGGAAGGGGTAAATAGTTTTGTCCCACATTGTGAAATATATGTGTGTATGCTAAATACTTAAGTAGCCTTCTCAAGAGGATGTTGGGGCCTTAGGGCATCCAATGTTTACTTTGTTGTGAGGAGGGGGACCATGTATCTCTACCACACACGCGCGCGCCATCCGTCCGACCAACCGAACCGCATCGGGCCGGGTACGGGTTTTGGGTTTCGGATCAAGTAAGAATATTTTTGGATCAGGGTTTAAACTGTAACGGACCGAATTCAGACCGTTAAGCACCCATACCCGAAGCTGTTTTGAAATTAAGGCGGGACGGGTTCGTAACGTTTTCCGAACGTTACAAAAAGGCGTCGTGATTCAAACATGAAGCGATGCGGGATGCGACGCTTTAGAAAAGGCGCGGCGATTTAAAACGGACATGACTGTTGCGAAGGATACGCCGCTTCACCACTTATAAATAGCAACAGTTTCAGACGTTGCAAAATAACTTGATTCTTCTTCTTCGTCCTCTCTAATTTGTTGCGCCATTAAAGCGTTTCGAACGCTGCAGATTTATAATGCCTCTGAAGCGTTGCAAAATTTAGAAAACGTTGCGGATTAGATCTTGTTCTTCTCCTCTTCTATCTTTGATTATAGCATCATTAGTTTATAATTTTTAGAGTGTTCTTGATCGGATTAAAGCCGTGTAAACTTTGAATCCGATTTTGTTGTTCCAAGGCTTTTTTGAATCCTGGAAGTCAATCGTTCGATAATTCGTTTGTACCTGCTGGATTGAACTATTGTGTGAAAGAATCTATACAATAGATCCTTATAGTCTGAAGTACGACAATATACATCATCAAATAGCCTCAAACCACAAAATTCCCCAACAAGGACAAATTTCATAACTTTTTTAAGCTCAAGGACAAATTCATCAAAAAATTATTTTTCAAATAATACACTATAAAACCGATATCATACAAACCGTAAAACTAATACTTAAAAACCGATAGTTAAATTCTGATAACATACACACTATAAAACTTATACTTAAACCGATAGTCGAATTCTGATACCTTGCACACTATATAACTGATACCTAAAATCTGATATTTTGTCGTTTAGAATAAAATTTCAGAAAGTCGTTTTATGGTTGAAAAAACCTATAATTTTGTTTTTTACACTATTTTTTCTGTTTTTTTGAATTTGTAAATTGGTCATGGATCCATAATTTACATTGTAGTCCTTTAGGTCAGATTATAACTTAGGTATCCTCATCGACGAAACGGATCTTCCAACTTAACATACTTTGTCATGTGGAATAAAGTATGCACTTTTGCTTGCGACTCTTTTTTCTTTTGGTTCCCATGCTTCTATTTCATTTGGTATTTTCTGTCTATTAGAAAGACATGTTTTAACATATTATTATGCTATTAGTAGATGCTAGAAAAGTTTTATTTTATTCCAGAAATTAGCCACAACAACTTGTCTCCTATCATCCACACGCATATCACATTTCCTGGACCATCAATGCATAAAATCTTGGATAAAAAAATAAAACACAGCAAAGATAGCAAAAGCAGACATTCAACTTTTGCATGTTCCAAAATAATAAATAGCTAGCAACAGTTAGCTATTCAATTAGCCTCAAGCGACTGCTATAACACAGCAGGTAGTCTGCGTGGACTTTACTTTCTCTTTGAATCTCTTCAGATCTCATCCTCCTATATAAACCTCGTATATATTCCTTTTACAGAAAGTATAAACAACCAATACACATTAAACACAAACATAAACAAATTTCTGTAAACATCTCAATGGAAGGAATAGAAGTACCATCATTCTTTCTTTGCCCAATCTCCCTGCAAATAATGAAAGACCCAGTGACCCTCCCTACAGGCATCACCTACGACTGCCACAACATTGAAACTTGGATCTTCGTGGACAAGCACAACACCTGCCCTCTTACAAACCAGCCCTTATCCTCTGATTTCGACCTACTCACCCCCAAACCACACCCTACGCCGTATGATCCAGACCTGGTGCATCATTAATGCCATCCATGGCATCCAGCGCTTTCCCACTCCTCGTACTCCCGTCACTAAATCCCAAATCATCGATCTCCGCCATGGCACTAGCTTTGACTCTCTTTCGACCACCATAAAAAGGTTGAAGTTAATAATCGCAGAGAGGGAGCACAACAGACGGCGCATCCAGTCGTCTGGAGCCATCGAATTCTTAGCCTCCGTCATGCGAAAACACTTCAAAGATGAAGAGCCGTCGGTGAAGCTCTTCACGCGCTTCACTCCCTTCAAATGTCCGACAAATCACTTGATGAGTTGGTGCAGAAGAATCCAGACTTGGTCGAAACTTTGACCGCCGTTTTGGGTATTTCAGGCTTACAAACACAAGCGTATGCGACCGTGCTGCTTTGGTCGATCATCAATAGAGTTCAGCAGGTGAAGGAAGTAAAAGATGGGTTGATAGTGGAGATGGTGAAGGTGGTGGAGCATAGAGTAAGCAACAAAGCGATGAAGGCGGCTCTGCAAGTGTTGAACACGGTGACATCGCATGGCAGGAATAGAGTGAAGGCTGTGGAGGAAGGGGCGGTAGAAGTGATGATAGAACTGATGATGGAGGAGAAGGAGAGGAGAATTACGGAAATGACGCTGGTGGTGCAGGCAAGGCTGAGCGAGTGCACGGAAGGGAGGGGGAGAATAGTGGGGCATGGGGCTGGGATAGCCGTAGTGTCAAAGAAGATGGTGATGGTTTCGACGGTGGCGAGTGATGTTGAAGTATGCGATACTATGTGTCAGATCTAGAGGATGTTTTGGATCTGGAGGATATTTTGGATCTGGAGGATATTTTGGATCTAGAGGATATTTTGGAGCTAGAGGATATTTTGGATCTGGAGGATATTTTGGATCTGGAGGATATTTTGGATGTGGAGAATATTTTGGATCTAGAGAATATTTTGGATCTATAGGAAATTTTGGGAATTTCCATATACTTCTCTATGCCTATATAAGCTACATCGAATACAAAAGGAGGTGTATCACAAATCAAGAGATTAGCTAAGTTTATTCTAATTAGGGTTTAGGCAATCCTATTCTTCTTCAATTTCTTCCTCCACAAAATCAATTTTTTCTAGTAAATTTGATCATTGTAATCAGTTTCTTGTACTCTTCTATTGATATTAATAAAAGTTTCTCTCTCAAAGTGGATGTACACTGACAAGACGTCGGTGGAACCACTATAAATCACTGTGTGATTTAGTTTCTCGTTATTGCTCTATTATTTCCATTGTTTGGTGATTGTGATTGGCTTAGATAAGATTGAGATTGTTCGATTGGTTGTTTTTGCACTATTACCACGATCTCATTTTCCGCGGCGTTGGGGATTTTTGATTTGAGCGGTCTTGAATCAAAAAATTTCCACAACATTTGGTATCAGAGCATTGGTGTTGGTAGATAGTTGTAGAAATGCCGGAATCAGGTTCAAATAATCCATCAATAGGTGGTCCAAGTGGTGTATCTCCTTATGTACGTGGGTCGTATGCAACTGCTGGTTCACAATTGGTTATCGACAAGTGGAATGGCGATAATGATTTCGAAAAGTGGCAATGGAAGATGAAAGCGGTTCTTAGGCGGAATCGGGTACATCGGATGGTGTTTGATACACATTTATTGCCAGAGGACATCTCAGATGTAGAGAGAGAAGAAATGGAAGAGTGGGCATTCACTACACTTCAACTTGCTATGGGGGAGAATGTTATTTCTGAAATTAGTAGTGAGACGACTGCTAAAGGTATTTGGAACAAGTTGGAGGAGTTGTATATGAAGAAGTCACTCACAAATCGGCTGATCTTGTTGCGGACTTTCTTTACCTATAAGATGAAGGAAGGAACTTCGCTAAAGGCGCACTTAAATGTGTTTGATGATTTGCTAATGAAGATGAAGGCGGTAGATTTGAAGATTAAGGAGGAGCAGAAGGCGATGATATTGTTATGTTCGCTGCCTGAGCGCTATACTGGGTTCTCAAACAGTTTTATCTATGGTCGGGATACATTGACTCTAAATGATGTCAAGACGGGTCTTCTTAGTAAGGAATTGCGAGATCAGATGAAGGAGCTGAGTGATGGTAGTAGTGGTGTTGGTAATGGTCAAGGTTTATTCACGGAGAAAGAAAAGTCAGAGAAGAAGGGAAACCGGGGGCGTTCTAAGTCTAAGAAGCCCGATGGAAGAGGAAAGTCAAAGGAAATAAATGGCAAGTGCTTTATATGTAAGAAACCTGGTCACTGGAAAAATGATTGTCCAGACAAGGGGAAGAAGGAAGTAGCATCTTCATCAGTTGCGGTGGAGAGAGATGTTGGTGAGGAAGACGTAGATATTTTGTCGGCTGTAGCATCGGACGTTTCGGGCAGCGAATGGGTGCTTGATTCAGGGGCTTCATATCACATGACGCCTAATAGAAATTGTTTTTCTTCTTATGCTGATCGGGAAGGAAATTCAATTTTTATGGGAAATGGTGCAATTTGCAAGTCGAAAGGCATTGGATCCGTGCAAATTCGACAGAGTGGTTCGTACTCTCACTAATGTGCGCTATGTTCCGGGACTACGGAAGTCACTTATCTCTTTGGGACAGTTGGATTCTTTAGGTTGCAAGATCACTATTGAGAGAGATAGCTTGAGGGTTTCGAAGGGTGCGCTTGTGGTTATGTAGGGTGCTAGAACTCATGGTATCTATTTGCTTCAAGGAGTGACCGTGGAAGGCGAAACTTGTTCAGTGTTGATAGTTCTCGTGACTTAGATGCTACAAGGCTGTGGCATTTGAGATTGGGTCAAGTCTCGGAGAAGTGTTTAGATGTTCTTCGTCGAAGGGAGATGATTGATGGTGAGTGTTTCAGCAAGTTGGAGTTTTGCGAGGAATGTGTCATGGGGAAGCAAACTAGAGTATCATTCGGTGAAGGAAAACATGATTCAAGAGGGATTCTTGAGTATGTGCACACGGATGTTTGGGGTCCAGCGCCCGTAGCTTCTTTGGGAGGAGCAAGATATTACATTTCTTTTATTAATGATTTCTCTCGGAAGGTTTGGGTGTATGTAATGAAGGCCAAGTCGGAGGCATTTGCAAGATTCAAAGAATGGAAGGCTCTTATTGAGAATGAGAGTGGAAAGACTTTGAAGGTTCTTTGGTCCGATAATGGCGGCGAGTATGTTTCCGGAGAATTTATGAATTTTTGCAAGCATCATGGTATTCGGAGGCATTTTACTACACCGAAAGATCCGCAATCTAATGGAGTGGTGGAAAGAATGAACCGAACTCTACTAGAGAAAGCTCGATGCTTGAGATTGACATCGGGTTTGTCTAAGGGATTTTGGGCAGAAGCTTTGTCAACCGCGGTGCATATTATTAATCGAATTCCGTGCTCGGCTATTGATAGCAAAATTTCGGAGGAAGTGTGGAAGGGAAAGAGCATTGACTTGAGTTATCTTCGTGTATTTGGTAGTCCTATTTATGTGCATGATCCGAGGAATGATAAGCTCTCGCCTAGAGCTTTCAAAGGGATTTTTCTCGGTTATATGGATGGCGTCAAAGGCTATCGGATTTGGAATCCGGAAACGAAGAAGGCTATGGTTTCTCGTCATGTTACTTTTGATGAGTCGGCTATGTTCAAGGAGAACGAAGGCTCATCGGATGTTCCGGGTTTGGTTCATGGTGAATCAAAGGAGAAGGAAGTTATTCCCACTTTCAGGCATAGAGAGTAGAGTTGTTGGAGGTGCTTGCGAGGTGAATGCGATTGATGTTACATCACATAGTCCACAAGATTCCTCTAGTAGTGTTGGTGATGTGCACGAGCCTAGAGAAGATTCAGTTCAAGGTGGAGCTGAAGGAAGACCGGGTGATGGTATTGCTACTCGGGTTGGTCGTCGTGCAATAAGGTCACCGAAAGATATGGTGATTGGAACTATCTTAGCTTTTGTGAGAATTTGGACTATGCTCTTCATGTAGTCCAAAATGAGCCGATGGACCTTGATGGCGTCATTGGTTCGAGTGATAGCTCGAAGTGGATTTGCGCCATGGAGGAAGAGATGCAATCGTTGATGAAGAACCATACTTGGGAGTTGGTTCCACTTCCTCAAGGAAACCGTGCTATTGGGTGCAAATGGATATATAAGGTGAAGGACGATGGAATTTACAAAGCTAGGCTAGTGGCTAAGGGGTTTGCACAGAGGAAAGGAAAGGAGTATGATGAGATCTTCGCACCGGTTGCGAGACATACTTCTATCCGGATATTACTTGCATTAGTTGCTATTTACGACTTGGAGTTGGAGCAACTAGATGTGAAAACCAACTTCTTGCATGGAGACTTGGATGAAGACATCTACATGGAGCAACCGGAAGGGTTTGTTGTAGAAGGTAAGTCAAAACTAGTTTGCAAGTTGAAGAAATCACTGTATGGTTTGAAGCAATCACCTAGGCAATGGTACAAGAGATTTGATCATTTCATGCTTGAAAGTGGCTTCCATCGAAGCATCAAGGATGCTTGCGTTTATTTCAACAGGTTAGGAAATGATTGTTGGGTGTATTTACTCTTGTATGTGGACGATATGCTCATTGCTTCTAAGGACAAGGCAGAAAACAACAAGTTGAAAGAGAAATTAAAGGCGGAGTTCGAGATGAAAGACCTTGGAGAAGCAAAGAAGATTTTGGGCATGGAAATTGAAAGAGATCGAAAGCATTTTGAGTTGAAATTAACTCAAAAGGAGTACATTAAGAAAGTGCTTTGCCGGTTTTGCATGGAGAATGCAAAGGCGTCAAATACACCTTTAACTTTGCATATAAAGATTTCGAGTAAGGGATCACCTATCGAGGAGAAAGACAAGGCTTACATGGCAAAGGTGCCATATGCTAGTGCAGTTGGAAGTTTGATGTATGCCATGGTGTGTACAAGACCCTATATTGCAAATGCCATCGGGATGATTAGTCGGTTCATGGCTAATCCGGGGAAATCACATTGGGAAGCAGTGAAGCTTATCTTGAGATACTTGAAAGGTACAGCATCTCATGGCCTTGTTTTTGGGGGTAGTAAAGAGAAGAATTGCATGTTGGTTGTTTACTGTGATTCAGACTACACTGGTGATAGGGATCGAAGAAAATCAACTTCCGGATATATCTTCACACTTGGTGGTACGGCCATTAGTTGGAGATCGAGATTGCAGATCGTAGTTTCTTTATCCACTACGGAGGCGGAGTTGATAGCCGCTGTGGAAGCGGCAAAGGAGGCACTCTATTTGAAGCGACTATTGTGTGACTTGGGTTTCGAACATGAGAGTATCGATGTTCGATGTGATAGCCAAAGTGCTATCCATTTGGCGGAGAATTTGGCATTTAGCTCACGAACGAAGCATATTGAAGTAAGAGAGTCATTTCTAGTAGCCATGGACGAAGACAAGCAAGTATGCCTTCGGAAAGTACACACAAAGGATAACGCGACGGACATGTTCACTAAGACATTGCCGGTTGGGAAGTTCGAGCATTGCTCGAACTTAATTCGCTTGGAGAGATGCTAGGTGCCACGGGGTGGCACAATTGAGAGAGAAACTTGGCTGTAGAAGAGTATCGGTAAGAGATTGGTGTTCTATCTTGATGGTAAGTACTCGTTTTCACTCCCGAGTACATTATCTTTTGGTAAGACTGGTTTAGGAGTTGGATGTTTCAACACTTCATCGACGGGTGGGGGCTATGCCTAAACTCGTTAGTGAAGTGCAATGGGCGGTGACTATGTCGGAGTTCATTGGGGAAACATTCAAGCTTTCTTGATTGAAGATAGAAGGAAATGCTTGGGTGCATTGAAGTTTGTGATGTAGATGGATATAGTATCGAGGTGGAGTGTTGAAGTATGGGATACTATGTGTTAGATCTAGAGGATATTTTGGATCTGGAGGATATTTTGGATCTGGAGAATATTTTGGATCTGGAGGATATTTTGGATCTGGAGGATATTTTGGATCTGGAGGATATTTTGGATCTAGAGGATATTTTGGATCTAGAGGATATTTTGAATCCGAAGAATATTTTGGATTTAGAGAATATTTTGGATCTATAGGAAATTTTGGGAATTTCCATATACTTCTCTATGCCTATATAAGCTACTTCGAATCCAAAAGGAGGTGTATCACAAATCAAGAGATTAGATCTAAGTTTATTCTAATTAGGGTTTAGGCAATCCTAATCTTCTTCAATTCCTTTCTCCACAAAATCAATTTTTTCTAGTAAATTTGATCATTGTAATTAGTCTCTTGTACTCTTCTATTGATATTAATAAAAGTTTCTCGCTCAAAGTGGATGTACACTGACAAGACGTCGGTGGAACCACTATAAATCCCTGTGTGATTTAGTTTCTCGTTATTGCTCTATTATTTTCATTGTTTGGTGATTGTGATTGGCTTGGATAAGATTGAGATTGTTCGATTGGTTGTTTTTGCACTATTACCACGATCTCGTTTTCCGCGGTGTTGGGGATTTTTGATTTGAGTGGTCTTGAATCAAAATTTCTCCACAATAAGTGAGAGGGAAATAGCAGTGATGTATAATTTGGGGAAGTGTTGGGGGACGAGGCAGGTGTTGAAAGAGATGGTTGAGTTTGGGGTGGTGAGCAAGCTGTGTTTATTGGGGCAGGTGGAGTGTGGGGTGAAGAGCAAGGAGAGGGTGAAGGAGTTGTTTGCTTTGCATTCTAGGGTTTGGAAGGATTCCCCTTGCGTAGTTTCTGCCCTGAATGCTTCTCACGATCTTTGATTTCTTCTTTAATTTGGAACTGACTGGCTAGCTGTAGCTAGATTGATTTTGATCAACAATTCTTTTGTTCATTTGTTAAAGACAGAATCGAATACAATTTTATTATTTTTAATAACATTTTCTTAGAGAAATCAAATTTAAAATTTGACTGCTACTGTTGAAAATTTGACAATACTAATTTGCTTTGTATTAAATTGGTTGTTGCACATGTTAAAATATAGAATACAGTAAACATGAATAACTTGCGTGTTAGTTCAGCCGTCGAATAATCGTCAATAGTGAGTAGATGCATTGGGGTCATGTACATATTACGCTAATGTCAAAATAATAAATGAAGCATGCATAAATTAGTCGGGCATGCAACTACAAATTGACAGTCAAAGTTGACAGTTCGCGAACTAAAGAGATGCAAATCACACTCTCCTTTAAGAAGAGTGAGCTTATACTTGCCATCTAATTGATTGAAATATATTGGCATTTATTAATCATACATAGCTAATGATTGATACCAACTCATTTCCACCAATCAGACGGCAAGTATAAACTCACTTACTCTAAAGAAGAGTGTGTTTAGCATTTCTCCGCGAACTAAAATCTTTCTTTGCTATTTGATTCATAGAATCTAGACGCCTTCCTAATAATGAAACAGTAAAAATTCAAAGGGAAATTTGCTCATGCTATACAAGCTATGGTGTTTTGCAAAATTGACTACTCTCGCCGGTCAAAATATGTGTTAATGTTCTACCATGTTATTTTTCGTGCATCTAATATGACTTACACAAACTAATCAATGTACTATATTTTCCATCACTCCATGTGAGATTTAGTTTTGAAGTACAATGCATGGAACATAATGTGCCGGCTGCTGCTATTTAATTTTCCAGTGTATGATATTCATGTGAATTGATACTATTTTGAATTCAAATCTCATGATAATAAACGGATACTCACCAATAACCATATTATTTTTATACTTATGATATACTGTAATTTTGTGTAAGTGCAACCAATTTTATAAACTAATACAATGGTTGACTGAACTATTAATTATAGATAGGTTGGCAGAAATCATGTGTGATAATTCATTTAAATGAATTTAAGTTTTAGTCCCATTGTTTATAATATCTAATATTTAGGTTTTGATCCTGTTATTTGTTAGGTAGAATCACCATATTGTAGTTAGCTAAAACTGGTAATAATAAATAGACAGTTTGGCTAAGGTCTCTATTAAATTTCAAAATACACAAAAATTTCTTTTTTTGAAATTTTGTAAATTAGATCTTTGTTTTTCGAAAATAATAAAAAATACATTAAATTAAACGTAAAAATTTATCAAATTTCAAACTTAATATAATACATAATCATCTTCGTATTGACGCAAAAAAAGGAAAAAATGCTTTAAAACAGAATAAAATTAAAATTATCCACATTTCAACGAAATTCTGCAATTTTTAAAAAAATCGCAGACATCGTTGCTATTATATCAAAATATTGCGGGCTCTCATGCAATTTTTGATGACTTGCTTCAAATTTTCAAATTTAATGCTTACACTTATTTAAACATCACATTCACTACTAAACATACAGTATATACCAACGGAGGGGGACAACAGCCTCCAACAACAGTGGGGGAACGACTTCCAATGGCAGGTATTTTCTGAATTTCTTTTATGAAATAAAATAATATACATGGTAGTCGTTGGTTTCAAAGCCGGTGGGGGTCGTTGCTAACCGTTGCTAAGCCGGTGGAGATCATTGGAATTCCATAAAGTTTCTCAAATACAGAAAAATGAATAATCTCTAGAGAAATAATAACAAAAATTCCGGAAGCATAATTACGGTTAAATGTTATAATTTCAATAAACATAGTCATGTTCATAGAGACTATTCACATTCGAAGAAAGAAAAAACGGAAAACAGCGTACTCCTCAATATTAGACAATTCTGACACTTCCATGAGTGATATTGAAACTCACTTTCATTTCAAAATTCTAAGGGTCCGTTTGGCAACCCAAAGCAAAAGAGCTTATGCTTTTATCATAACTGCTTTTACTTCTAAAAAGTTAAAAAGCCAAAAAGTTCGTTTGGCACGGTAATGACTTATAAGTCAAAAAGTTGAAAAGTCAATATGGATTAATTTCTTTTAGCTTTTTGGCTTTTGCACTGCAATATTGACATAAAATGTAAGATAATTCAGATTTTTAAAAGTATATGTTACAGCCAATTAACAAAAAAAATCACAAAACAATTCGTATTCCCAAATAATAATAAAAATACTGGATTGAAACATAACATAAATACTTGAATGTTTTTTGCACATAATCCAAGCAGTTAAGTCCATTTTAACTAACAAAATCAAACAACAAATCACACAATAGACAAAAGTCTATCTTCTACACAAATTTCAAGCATTACAATCGAAACATTAAAAACTTCTAAAAAACATATGAAACCTAAAATGGCAAATGGTAAAAAGTGGCCATGCTTCAACGGGTTTGTTCCCTTTTGTTGTTGAAATTTTGTCTTTCTCCTTGAGTTGAATCCGCTCCAACCGAACTTTGATTAGATTCAAGATGGTTTTCTTCAAAAAAAAAAAAAAAAAACAAATCATCATTCTGAAATTCTGGTTAATTTATCTTAATAAAATTTTGGTTATGATATTTTAAATTGTGACACTTGACCATGTTAATTACAGTATTTTTCTTACAAAGATTGATGATTGATGTGCATGAGTTTTGTAAGCAAGACTTTTGAATTATTATAATTAAGTACTCCTATTATTACAAGAATATTCAAAGGAGTGGGAGACTTATTAGAAAGTTTCCTGAGTGGGTAAGGTCGGCTTATTAGAAAGTTTCCAGGATTGCTTTCAGCTTGTTGATTGGATTTGGGACTAGAGGATGTTAGCTTTTAATTGTTCTTGATTTTGGCCTCATTACTGGCAATGTCAAGTTAAAGTATAGCACAGGTTTTATGCTATGTTATTCAAATGATATATAGAGACATTAATTATTTGATTATTTTGCATGCACTATTTATATTAATAAACTAGAGTAACTTTGAAATTGTAACTTTCAGTCAGAAAATGAAAAACATGTTATAGAACTTCCAAATGCTGAAAGTAAAAAATAATAAGAAAGCCATGATATCATGTCCTAGAATTGAAAATAAAAATGAATTATTTCTCCACAGTAGTTGGTAACTGAACAAAACATGCAATGGCTTTTAAGATAAAACATACTGATAACACCTAGTGTTTAAAAAAAATGGATCTTTAACACTGTTAGAAGGTTAATAATGTAATAATTCTACATATTTGTCTTTACACCATAGTGAGGAAAAAGAACTGGAAGGTGACTGAATAAATTCATTGAAAAGCTGAAAGCAATCCAGGAAACTTTCTAATTAAGCAACACATTTTAGGTTCTATAATTCTATTCCTATTTCAGGTTATATAATTTTCTTTTAATGCTCTGTAAGCAATGCCACTAAAATTCATAATAGGAAAAGCATGATGTTCACCTTACAAAAATATCGTATGCTGAAAATGTGCTTACTAGTTTCATACAAAATTGTAATCAAATTTAATAACTGAAAGTGCACCCAACTGCATATTTTATGTCATTTGAAGTTGTAAGCACCATTGTATATATTATGACCATGTTAAGCTTCTTCATATAATCAAAAACAGTGGAGAAAAAGTTAAATTCTTACAGCAACAACAGAGTCTCGAGCTGTAACTGCAAGAATATCAGCACATGAAACGGTTTTCTTGCATATAGCTTCGAGGTTTGTCTTGATGGTGCCTATTACACTTGGAAATGCTGTTTTTTCTCCTGTAAACGTTATGTTATTCTCCAGAAGCACTAATGCACAACCCTGCATTATACATGATTCATAAACGAAGGCATGGAAGAGTTAAAGGAAGCATATATCATCATGAAAAGCAAGCTGCAACCATTTCAGTTACTATTAAATACTTTATATGAAGCATATATTTGTTTCATATGAAGTTTATCAATGAAAATACTTTATATGGATAAAGTTTTATATTTATCAAAATACAACACTATTAAATTAATACAACAAATATTTTTGAACATACAATTTTTATATGTGATATTGGATATTAGATTGTATTTATCTACGTTGATAAACGTTTCATTGATAAATATTTGTGTATGTTAATATATCAGTATAAAGTATATTTCTTTATCTAATGGTTTCAAATCATGAATTCCTTTTGTAGAAAAGGGAGGCGACTCAAAATCTAGTTTGATGCTTTGAAGTAAAATGCAACCTTCACATAACCAAGCAAACAAATAGCTATTATATGTTTACAAAAAGATATTGAACTGACATAAATGTTTTCACCTCAACCACTTGTTGGTATACAATATACTTAAATAAGGCAGATAAAAGTTACTTTGAAAACACTAAGCACAAAGATAACATCTCAGGTATATCAAACATGTGGATGGACATATGAAGATAATCCAATAATGCATTGGTAAGAGAATTACTAATGGCTATTGTGAATATTTGCCTTAAACCAAAAACAAAAGCCGCTGTTTGAATACATCAATTGATAAATTATGAGATATCAATTTACTTAATCTGGGGAATCAAAATACTAAAGCTATCAAGAATAAGAAGACACCCAGTTTGTAGCAAATGAACTAAGTTTGACAATAGTATTTGAATATATAACCGGGTCTATTGAATTACGCTAAGTTAACACAAGATATGGACATGGCATAACTCAGATGAGTGCAATAATTTCAAAGTTCACACATCCTCCTAGATTGATATTTATTTAGAAATATCTTACTTCTATATCATGAAATGAATGCAAAGATATATTCCAAACAAAAATGATATGAAGTACTTATGCAAGAAAATAAAAATTAATCTTCGGCAAAAGTTTCATGTGCCGATCTAAGCAAAGACATAAATCAAATTTAGCAACGAATCTGAAATGCCAACTCACCTTACAAAACATATGGCTCAATAAAGAAGCCACTGCCTTTTCATATTTACTTCTACTAGGATCAAACTGAACACAATGCTCTAGCTTGCCACCCAACATGCATCCATAGCATACTTCTAAAGGTGAAAATAAGATAATTTAATTGGATTTTTGTTAGCTCATGTGCCTAATTTGAGGTTTAAAAAAATTATAGAGGAAGAAGATAAGAAATCACCTTAATTGGATTTTAAACAGAGTTCAAATCAGATAATTTATAGCAAAATCTCACTTGCTGTCAAGAACCATCAAACTATAAAGGAAGAAGATAAGAAATCACCTTAATTGGATGAAGTGGCAATAACACAAAATCTAGTTTGATGAAACCCATTGGTTTAGATGTATGTCATTAGCAAAGTATATATTAGTTTTAGCATCTTTGGCAAAAGCGTAACCACAAGATGCTTCAAAACAAGTCAAAAATAACACAAACATGATGGCAATTGATTATTTATGACTGCAAGATTTTGTTAGCAAATTCAAAGCACCTTTACAAAGACAAAAGAAATATAGAACTTATCACTGAAGCACTCGTCATACCTGGGAGAATAATGTCGATTTCCTCGTCGAACTCCTCTGATTTCAGGTCGCTGCTGCATATAATTCGTAGGAAAATCATGTGACAAGAACCCTGATCGCAAATTTCCTAAACCAAACTACAGCCTTTCTCTAATGAAATCGCCTTTGTCAATCGAAAAAAGAACAAATAAGTGAAATCGTAGTAGACTGAGAACAGATAAGAGAAGAAAAATGTTACGTTCGTCTGAAAATTGAACAGAATAAGCGCTTTGTCGATCTGATAGCAAAACTAAAAAATCGCCGAAACCCTAATAGGAAGAAATGCGGCCGAGAAGTCGTTTTTTTTGTTGGATAAGGAAGTCGAAAGCCAAAAAAAATTACTTCTGAAATAAGCAAAAAAGCAACTTTTAAAAACCCAAATTTTATGTGGATCCATGTGGGCTTTTCAACTATTGCTTTTTAAAAGCTAAAAAGTTGCTTATTGGTAACCATCCAAACGGGCCATAAATCTCTTCACTTCTGTTTTTGAAAAGTAGACAATATTTCAGAAAAAATAACTGGAACCTTGGTGGAAGTTCCTCACTTATCTACATCTTACTAAGCCATTTGGTTGTTATTTATCTTTTTCCCATATATTTATAGTTTAAATAAAATAGTGAATTACGTGTGTTTCCCCTTTCAATCCCGGACCATCATGTTACTAATGAAATTATGTTTTCTTATTGCTAAATATTATCTAGTGGCCTCTGGAAAAACATAAAATTATAATAGCATGGAGTAATTATAAAAAGTTTAGCAAATACCAAACCTTTGCAATTTCAAGCATTTATATCCCTATGTCAACATTCAACGTCTAAATTTCAAAAAATTTAAAAATCAAAATAAAATGACTACCGCCTATTCAAATATCCTAACAATTTTGCATCCCTGTATAAGCCCACTCACTCTTGTAAAACTCACATTTTATTCCCTTTCTTCTCTCATTTTATTTCACAAACTTGTTTTTACAAAAATGCCTGCTTCATACCAAAAACTATGTGAAAATCTTGGACAAACTAATTAAGCGTTCAATAATATCCTTACTTTCATCCTAAGAAATAAATGCCACATTCAGTTGAGTTAAATGTAGAAGATCAAAGAGCAACAAAGACAATTTGATGTTCTTAGTCTATCGTTTCTTCTCTAGCCAAGGATGAACAAGCTAATAACTAAGAATTTTCTCTTAATAAAGATAATAAAGATTGTTATACAATCCATGAGGATCTTGTCTTTGGAGCAGACCGATAGGTTCATGTTCTAGGAGAATTTTATGTTATTCATTTTGTTTTAAAATTCAAAATATATGTGTGTTTGTGTGTAATAGGATTTGCTTCAAATATTGGATTGAATAGTCTAGGATTTGTTGTTTGAATTAGGTGACTGATTGAGTAATGTATACAAACTAAAGTATATATTTTGTCTAATTTTTAGATTGACTTGGTTTTGATTCGATTGAATTTGTTTGGATTGTGTATGAATTGATTAATAAAATTATTTTGTGTTATCCTTTCTTGTTTATTACACCTTACTATATTTCTATCCATATATATACACACACACACGCATATATATATATATATACACATATACATATATGTGTGTGTGTAATGCCATTATTGTTATGTAAAGATGGTCGGAACAAAGTCCCCCTTCCTTCTGCATAGGGCGCATGCATATGAGTTGGCACACACATCCTTATAACAAAAGAAATCCCTGATGTTACGTACCTACTAATTCATAATTACACTACACTCCTTCAATTTATTCCATAATGTGGGACTTTATATTCAAACCGTCATTCCTACTTTAACAAGATGCGAGACAATCCTAATAGTCTCCCCCTTGGCTCGCATCCTACGAGTATCTTTTGGGAGCACTGCCTTGTCTGCATGACACAGTCCGTAACCTTCGGCTCTGATACCACTGTTATGTAACGAAAGTCGGAACAAAGCCCTCTTCCTTCCTGCATATGGCGCACACATATAAGTTGGAACACGCATCCTTGTAATAGAAGGAATCCCTGATGTTACGTGCTTAACAACACATATTTGTACTTCACTCCTTCAAATTATTCCATGATGTGGAATTTTATATTCAAACCCCCATTCCTACCTTAACAACATGCAAGGCAATCCTAACAACTATTCCATTACCCATGGGGAGTTTTAGTTTAATTTTTACCGATGACAAATGAGGAGAAATGCGAAAAATATCCATCCATAAATTAAAGGGAATTATGTACTTCAAGAGGGGGTTATACCATATTTCATATACACGGTTGTCATTATAAAAAGATTGTTAGCATCTTAGGTATTAATTTTGATGACAATAACCATTTATGATCATACGAAGTGTAAATATTAACATTTTATCAATTTGTATAGTGCATGGCGTAGGATATTAGATTAGCGTTGATTAAAAAGGCTGTACAATATTAAGAATCAAGAGTAAACAAAAGAGGCTGATACAAAGATTCAATAGTTAGAGATGAACTCCGGTTTAAAGTATTAAGATAGTAAGGTATAAGACTATACTCATATTGTTGACGGCAAAAAATGTCGTAACACCCAAAGATTCTACATTACTAGAGAATAACGTTTCGCATGGGAAATTAAGTGCAGAAAGCAGTAAATAACATGAAGATTTATGGTTGTTCGGTCCGTGAGGAGCCTATGTCCACTTTAAAGGAGTTCGCTTATATTTTATGTATAGAACTGAGTTACAAGCATTGAACGTCATTTAGGCATTCGTGTACAAGTCCATTCATGTATTTTGGAGTCATAGTTATTATACCTAAGTCTTGGAAAAAAGTAATTTATGCTTCTTCTTTCTCAAGAACTAGGTTGCCATTAATGATTTCTAGGAGCTTCAAGAGATGTCAAATCAGCCAAAATCCAACTCTTGTGAAGAATGAGCAAGGGAATATTTATTTTTGGAGAATGGAATGTTGATGATGTTTTGATGACAACAACCTTGTTTCTATCATTATTGATTATAAAATATATACTAACACTTTTATCTAGAATGTATATATATATGTGTGTGTGTGTGTGTATGCAGAATTTATATGCAGGTAATAAGATATTGAAGATTGTACAGTTAAGAGTTTCAAGAGTTAAGAGATTCAAGATTTCAAAGGAGAATCAAGACTCATGAGTGTCAAAATATCAAGAGTTCCAGAGTCCAAGACTATCAGGTTAATAGGGTCTAGAAATTATGTAAAACTCTAAATTGCACTCAAACTTTGTATTCAAATTATCTCTTTTCAAAATTGATTTCAAACTATTTTCAAATTGATTTCAAACTTCTCCCAAAATTATTTTTAGTCATCCAAGGATTTCAAACTTATGATTTCAAATATATATATTTCATAATTTATAAGTATTCTTATTTTTATAGTTTTATTAAATCATTTATATTTTTTTACTAAGTTTATATTTGATTATAATTTCAAATATTCTTATTTAAACTCTAAGTTTTCATTCAACCTTTTTGTTTATACAGTTTATAAATATCTCTTTATAAATTCCTATATATATGTTTATAATTATATTATATAGTTTTTATATCACTTATATAAAAAAAATTTAATCATATGTTTAAAAAATATTTTCGTATGTTTTTATACTTGAAAAATAATGTTTTAACTACTAGTTTTGTTTCAGGAATTTCCAAGATAATATATTGATTTAAATAATTTAAAAAATAATTTAAAACTCAAAAATATAGTGTATATGTCGACATACATTTTTGCATATGTCGACATATAACTGTCATAATTTTAAAATTCAAAGGAAATGTCTTTTCATATTTGAAACGCTTCAGTAACGTTGCAACCTTTCATCCTCTATAAATAGGAGTTAATTTCGAATTTTTTATCAATTCTTCTTCTCTATCTTCACCCCTCTTCATACCACCTTTAATATTTCATATTTTATTGATTTCTACACTTATACTTTGCCCATTTCTAATCAAATTACATCAAACTTCATTTTTCTCAATCTCTATCTACTACTCTCTGAATTAAAGTGCTATTGAAGAGTTATATGGCTGTTGTAATTATTTGGGAAATGTTTGGGAATGCGTGTGTTCCTTATAGCCCTGAAATCAAGGAAAGGGAGCAGTGTTAGTGTAACAACCCGGAAAATCTGAGCCAATTTAAAATTTTTATTTTGGCGATTTTAGCGAATTTTGATTATTTAAAATAAATATTTTAAATAATAACGACGAAAAATTTATTTAAATCAAAGTGAAATCGAATAAATTTATTTTAATTATATAACGAGCCTGAAATGGCGCGGCAGTTTGAAAATTCGATTTCGAATTTCAAATAAATATACAGGATTCAAAATAAATCGGATTTGAACGAAACAAGAAATATTGGAATCTGTGTGATCATATCTTTCCAATGAGGCTAAGAGACTGAGAAATCACTTTAGAAGTTGAAAGATATGTCCAGTTTAAAATTCAGAAAAGTCGCTGTGGAATTTATATATATTTTAATATATATAAGGGCCCAGAAAATAGCCATTTTGCAAACGACCTAAGAATTCGACGAAACCTCTTTTGTTGGGTCCGGGACGTCGAATTATTGCTAGGTTTCAAAGTTCATAATTTTCTGAATCAATATGTGAGCGTGGCAAAGGAAAACGTGTTTTGTCAGTTTCAGTTAAATCTGATCGACCAGAAAATGGCCATTTTTCAAATGGTCTCAGAATTCGACGAAATCAGTTTTGTTAGGACCGTACCGTCGATACGATGCTAGAAATAATTTTTCTGGAATTTTTCGAGTCAGTATGTGGGTCCGGCAAATTAAAATGTACGTTCAAAACAGAAATTGAATATATTATATTTTAATTTGAAGAATAACTGGTCGTAACAGCCGAAATGGGTTACGAAACATATCCCATTGTGTCCGGAATGGGGGTAATTAGCTAGGGGCGAAGTCGTTGGGTTTGATTTCGAGTTCGTGTGCGAAAACACTATTTTAGAATTTAATAAAACTATGGGCCAATCAAAATTCTCCACCATAATTTAATTTCAAAAAAAATAAAAAAAAAACCTGGAGCCCGTCGAGCTTGACGAAAAGGGTTCTCTTTCGTTCCCGGCCATTTTCTAGGCGCTCTGATCATCGTTGACACGCCCGCCTGTGAAATTTTTTGAAGATCTTCCCAAGCTCTTCAAATCCATACCAGTGCCACCCCCCATCGTTGCGTGTTTCGAGAGATACAGCCCCTCAAAGTTGGCCTCTTTCCGCCGCCGTCAGCAGCGCTGGGCCCCACCGAGTTCAACCCCACCCCCACGCACCAGGGCGCGACTCCAGCCTCTTCGTCGTGGTGCAGGTCGATTTCAACATCGTGCAACGGATTGGTGGTAAAATCAAAACCTAGTTTTGGACCAACATAGAAAGGTATGACCTTTATTTCTGAAACTGAAAAAAACACCTTTAAAGTGTCGCGAAATTCGACCATCTTTGAAAAATCATATCTTTTTCGTTTCTTGTCGAAATTCAGTGAAACAAGAGACACCGGGACCGTGAGGACGTCTTCTACATTCTAGAAGAGACCGGATATTTTTCTGAGCTTGCTACAATTTTTGGCAACGCTAAAAGCAATGTGAGATTTCTAAATTCAAATTGGAGTGAAACGACGATGTATAAATTATACGGTCGATGTATGAGTTATATAAGCCTTGTACACCTCATGTATAAGTGTTGTATAAGTTGTATGTGCGATGTATAAGTTATATATGCGTTGTAAAAATTATTCATGTGTTGAAATGAAAGTGAAATCATACTTATATATATATATATATATATATATATATATATATATATATATATATATATATACTCACCTCGTCCACGGACCATGGACGATATTTATTGTTTGAGTTGTGATGTGAAATTTGGTTGTTTGTGGTTGAAAAATACCTTTGTGGTTGAATTGTGGTTGAAAAATGCCTTGGTTGAAAAATACCTTTGTGGTTGAGAGAATAATTGAGTGTGGTTTAAAAACCAAATAGGATTAGAGTGAGGAATTGAAAAATAAAATTACATGCCGCCTGCGTGCGAACTAGATGCATGAACACCATTGTCAAAAGCTGCGAGGCTTTAAGGTAGGCGAGGAGCCGTACGAAGGATGGTGCCGGGTTAACTACCCTGCCGTTATGTTGCCGAAATTTCTTGAAATCCTTATATGTTTGAATTTATTTCATGTATCAAATTTATTCCATGTATCGAATTTATTTCATGTATCGAACTTATTCATGTGTTGAAACTAGATTCATGTGTTGAATAGATTTCTTGAAAAATAAAAATCTTATTTTAATTATATATATAAAGTGTAAAAAATAGATATGTTTGAAATAAAATATTTTAATAATAAAAATCACATTTTTATTATAAATATAAAGTTATAAAATACTTAAGTGTTGAGAAAATATTTGAAAGGATAAAAATCACATTTTTATCACTAGAAAGAAGCATATAAAATATTCATGTGTTGAAGAAAAAGATAGAAGATAAAAATTACCTTTTTATCGAGTAAGTGAAATTAGAAAAGATTCATGTGTTGAATAAAGGGCCAGAAAGATAAAAATCAAATTTTTATCAAATATATTAAATGAGAAAAATATTTATGTGTTGAAATAAATATTTGCGAGTTAAAAATATTATTTTAACCCTTATATGGAAGAGATGGTTTAGAAATCGACGAACGAACTATATATATATATAAATTAAAATAAAACGAATAACGACGCTGCAGTTCGCGTTTTGAATTCGCAACTTTAAACGAGTACACCGAGAGATCCGACCGTCGGATTTTCTCGAAACTAGACCCGTTGGATCCGCCTTGGAAAGATCTTTCCAATGGTGTAAAATTTGTGAAGATCCAACGGTTAGATTTGTAGATATATGTAAATCAAATTCAGAGAAAAACAGCGCCACGGCCGCGTTATGGCCTGAAACGTCGTTTAATTAAATTAGGCTATTTTTAAATAAATAAAAATAGCGAAAATCGTTATAAAATATTATAAGCGATATGGAATGGAAATAAACAGATTTTGCTTGGTTTGCTTGATATTCTGATGGTTGAACGTGTTTGACATGAAAATTATTTAAAGAACTGAAATGTGAGTGTCGAATAATTTAACCATAGAAAACAATCGATTTAAATTCTATTATACATGAATTATTTGAAAAGGCCGAGTTAAATCTCATTTCAAATAATTGATCGACAATTCAAAGTCGAAGATATGAAGATAGTGCAAGACCAACGATCTTCACGTCGAATGGAGGGGTGCTACTGTCGCTCAGGATTGGAGTAGCTACCTTGAAAGGGCGACCGTATAGCCGTCCGGACGTACTTGTTGATGGTACGGATATGCGAGGTACTAGGTGCCTACGGTTTCGTTCAGACCCAGAACGGACTTGTAAATGGATGTGTGTCTGACGTTGTAGATTGACAACGTGGCATGCTAATATGTTGTGATCAAGGCTTAAGTGGCAAAGCAGAGTCTTGTGGTGACGATCAAAGCATAGCTCCAATAGCTAGCTTTGTGTATAACGTATGATTCGCGAGCCTCACACCCCGGTATGAACCAAAAACGGGAGAAGGATCTAGGGAGAACATGCGTCTCTTTCTAGTTAGAGGTGGTGTCGGTGCTTAAACTGGCTGACATTTATATTATTTTCACCTGTGTGGTTGTTGCTGTTGCGAGGCGCCTCGGATATGGAGTCATTTGGCTCACCCACGCCCCAAAGGGCGGAGAGACGTATTGTTCAGGATGTTATTTAATCCACATCGGGTGGACTGACCCTGTGGCTCCAAGGGACGATGCGTTCTGTTCCTGAGACTCGGACTAGACAGTCTCGAATTGGTGAGGATCTTGCCCCTAGCCTAGGTTAATGACAGAAATCCAACTTTCCAATACGACATGTGCGTTTTGATTGTAAACCTATATATGGCGACATGATATATGGTACCCATGCCGCCTATTATTGATATTATGATTGAATTTGTTCTTGAAACATATAAACAATAGTAATAATATCAAAATCCTTTGATTCATATGTATCAAGCATATTTTGGCCAATATAAGGTTAAACTCTATCCTCCGGTTTGCGTTGCATTGTGTGATGGGACTTGGGTCTTATATTGGCTTCATTTTATTAAAAAGCATTTCGTTGTTTTAAAGAATTTACTTGTTTTATTTCACTGGCGATCACTGGAGTAAACCCGTTCCGTGAAAGCGGCATGGTCCTATGATTCGCCTTGTTGTTGTTGTTTAAGCAGTTAAGTTGATTTCTCATACCAGTCTCATGACTGACTCGTAGTTTGTTTCACTTGCAAACTCGGGTGCCCCTATTTTCTACACGGAAAGCCTTGTATTCAGGTTTTGGCAGACTCGTTTTGGATAGCTATGGAGCTGGAGCTGGACTTTATCATTTCTATTTTACTGTTTCAGACACTGTTATGTATATTATGTTTGATTCCGCTGCAGACATTTTATATGTGCTGGAACTGTATTTTGTGCTAAGTGTGATCCTATTATGCTGTATAAATCTGATGATTATATTTATCCAGTGTATTTGATATTCATTATCTGTGTAATGATTTATTTTTGTTCTGCTGTTATTTGTTTATGTGTTATATTCCAAAGATTACCCTTGCCACCGTGACACCGGGTTTGGGGTCATCACAGTTAACCTTGTAGTCGTGAAATCAAGGGTGTTGAAATCGAATAAATTTATTTTAAATATATAACGAGCCTGAAATGGCGCGGCAGTTCGAAAATTTAATTTTGAATTTCAAATGAATATACAGGATTCAAAATAAATCGAATTTGAACGAAACAAGAAATATTGGAATCTGTGTGATCATATCTTTCCAACGAAGCTAAGAGACTGAGAAATCACTTTAGAAGTTGAAAGATATGTCCAGTTTAAAATTCAGAAAAGTCCCTGTGGAATTTATATATATTTTAATATATATAAAGGCCCAGAAAATAGCCATTTTGCAAACGACCTCAGAATTCGATGAAACTACTTTTGTTGGGTCCTGGACGTCGAATTATTGCTAGGTTCCAAAGTTCATAATTTTCTGAATCAATATGTGAGCGTGGCAAAGGAAAACTTGTTTTGTCAGTTTTAGTTAAATCTGATCGCCCAGAAAATGGCCATTTTCCAAACGGTCTCAGAATTCGACGGAATCAGTTTTGTTAGGACCGTATCGTCGGTACAATGCTAGAAATAGTTTTTCTGGAATTTTTCAAGTCAGTATGTGGGCCCGGCAAATTAAAATGTACGTTCAAAATAGAAATTGAATATTTATATTTTAAAGTGAAGAATAACTGGTCGTAACAACCGAAATGGGTTACGAAACATATCCCATTGTGTCTGGGATGGGGGTAATTGGCTAGGGGCGACTGTCATTGGGTTTGATTTCGAGTTCATGTGCGAAAACACTATTTTAGAATTTAATAAAACTATGGACCAATCAAAATTCTCCACCATAATTTAATTTAAAATAAAATAAATAAAAAATCCCCTGGAGCCCGTCGAGCTTGAAGGAAAGGGTTCTCTTTTGTTCCCGGCCATTTTCTAGGCGCTCCGATCATCGTTGACACCCCCGCCTGTGAAATTTTTTGAAGATCTCCTCTAGCTCTTCAAATCCATACTAGCGCCATCCCCCATCGTCGCGTGTTTCGAGAGATACAACCCCTCAAAGTTGGCCTCTTTCCACCGCCGCCAGCAGCGTTGGGCCCCACTGAGTTCAACCCCACCCCCACGCGCAAGGGCGCGACTCCAGCCTCTTCGTCGTGGTGTAGGTCGATTTCAACATCGTGCAACGAATTGGTGGTAAAATCAAAACCTAGTTTTGAACCAACCTAGAAAGGTACGACCTTTATTTCTGAAACTGAAAACAACACCTTTAAAGTGTCGCGAAATTCGACCATCTTTGAAAAATCATATATTTTTCGTTTCTTGTCGAAATTCAGTGAAACAAGAGACACCGAGACCATGAGGACGTCTTCTACATTCTAGAAGAGACCAGATATTTTTCTGAGCTTGCTACAATTTTTGGCAACGCGAAAAGCAATGTGAGATTTCTAAATTCAAATTAGAGTGAAATGACGATGTATAAATTATACGGTCGATGTATGAGTTATATAAGCCTTGTACACCTCATGTATAAGTGTTGTATAAGTTGTATGTGCGATGTATAAGTTATATATGCGTTGTAAAAATTATTCATGTGTTTAACTGAAAGTGAAATCATACTTATATATATATATATACTCCCCTCGTCCATAGACCATGGACGATATTTATTGTTTGAGTTGTGATGTGAAATTTGGTTGTTTGTGGTTGAAAAATACCTTTGTGGTTGAATTGTGGTTGAAAAATGCCTTGGTTGAAAAATACCTTTGTGGTTGAGAGAATAATTGAGTGTGGTTTAAAAACCAAATAGGATTAGAGTGAGGAATTGAAAAATAAAATTACATGCCGCCTGCGTGCGAACTAGATGCATGAACACCATTGTCAAAAGTTGCGAGGCTTTAAGGTAGGCGAGGAGCCGTATGAAGGACGGTGCCGGGTTAACTACCCTGTCGTTATGCTGCCGAAATTTCTTGAAATCCTTATATGTTTGAATTTATTTTATGTATCGAATTTATTCCATGTATCGAATTTATTTCATGTATCGAACTTATTCATGAGTTGATACTAGATTCATGTGTTGAATAGATTTCTTGAAAAATAAAAATCTCATTTTTATTATATATATAAAGTGTTAAAAATAGATATGTTTGAAATAAAATATTTTAATAATAAAAATCACATTTTTATTATAAATATAAAGTTATAAAATACTTAAGTGTTGAGAAAATATTTGAAAGGATAAAAATCACATTTTTATCACTAGAAAGAAGCATATAAAATATAACGATAAAAATTACCTTTTTATCGAGTAAGTGAAATTAGAAAATATTCATGTGTTGAATAAAGGATTAGAAAGATAAAAATCACATTTTTATCAAATATATAAAGTGAGAAAAATATTCATGTGTTGAAATAAATATTTGCGAGTTAAAAATATTATTTTAACCTTTATATGGAAGAGATGGTTTAGAAATCGACGAACGAACTATATTTTTATATATATATATATATAAATTAAAATAAAACGATTAACGACGCCGCAGTTCGCGTTTTGAATTCGTAACTTTAAACGAGTATACCGAGAGATCCGACCGTCGGATTTTCTCGAAACTAGACCCGTTGGATCCGCCTTGGAAAGATCTTTCCAATGGTGTAAAATTTGTGAAGATCCCACGGTTAGATTTTTAGATATGTGTAAATCAAATTTAGAGAAAAACAGCGCCACGGCCGCGTTATGGCCTGAAACGTCGTTTAGTTAAATTAGGCTATTTTTAAATAAATAAAAATAGCGAAAAATCATTATAAAATATTATAAGCGATATGGAATGGAAATAAACCGATTTTGCTTGGTTTGCTTGATATTCTGATGGTTGAACGTGTTTGACATGAATATTTAAAGAACTGAAATGTGAGTGTCGAATAATTTAACCATAGAAAAGAATCGATTTAAATTCTATTATACGTGAATTATTTGAAAAGGCCGAGTTAAATCTCATTTCAAATAATTGATCGACAATTCAAAGTCGAAGATATGAAGATGGTGCAAGACCGACGATCTTCACGTCGAATGGAGGGGTGATACTGTCGCTCCGGATTGGAGTAGCTACCTTGAAAGGGCGACCGTAGTAGCCGTCCGGACGTACTTGTTGATGGTACAGATATGTGAGGTACTAGGTGCCTCCGATTTCGTTCAGACCCAGAACGGACTTGTAAATGGATGTGTGTCTGACGTTGTAGATTGACAACGTGGCATGCTAAGACGCTGTGATCAAGGCTTATGTTGCAAAGCAGAGTCTTGTGGTGGTGATCAAAGCATAGCTCCAATAGCTAGCTTTGTGTATAACGTATGATTCGCGATCCTCACACCCCGGTATGAACCAAAAACGGGAGAAGGACCCAGGGAGAACATGCGTCTCTTTCTAGTTAGAGGTGGTGTCGGTGCTTATAATGGCTGACATTTATATTATTTTCACCTGTGTGGTTGTGGCTGTTGCGAGGCGCCTCGGATATGGAGTCATTTGGCTCACCCACGCCCCAAAGAGCGGAGAGACGTATTGTTCAGGATGTTATTTAATCCACATCGAGTGGACCGACCCTGTGGCTCCAATGGACGATGCGTTCTGTTCCTGAGACTCGCACTAGATAGTCTCGAATCGGTGAGGATCTTTCCCCTAGCCTCGGTTCATGACAGAAATCCAACTTTCCAATACGACATGTGCGTTTTGATTATAAACCTATATATGGCGACATGATATATGGTACCCATGCCGCCTATGATTGATATTATGATTGAATTTGTTCTTGAAACATATAAACACTAGTAATAATATCAAAAACCTTTGATTTATACGTATCAAGCATATTTTGGCCAATATAAGGTTAAATCTATCCTTCGGTTTGCGTTGCATTGTGTGATGGGACTTGAGTCTTATATCGGCTTCATTTTATTAAAAAGAATTTCGTTATTTTAAAGAATTTACTTGTTTTATTTCACTGGCGATCACTGGAGTAAACTCGTTCCGTGAAAGCGGCGTGGTCCTATGATTCACCTTGTTGTTGTTGTTTAAGCAGTTAAGTTGATTTCTCATACCAGTCCCATGACTGACTCGTAGTTTGTTTCACTTGCAAACTCGGGTGCCCCTATTTTCTACATGGGCAGCCTTGTATTCAGGTTTTGGCAGACTCGTTTTGGATAGCTATGGAGCTGGAGCTGGACTTTATCATTTCTATTTTACTATTTCAGACACTGTTATGTATATTATGTTTGATTCCGCTGCAGACATTTTATATATGCTGGAACTGTATTTTGTGCTAAGTGTGATCCTATTATGCTGTATAACTCTGAGATTATATTTATCCAGTGTATTTGATGTTTATTATCTGTGTAATGATTTATTTATGTTCTGCTGTTATTTGTTTATGTGTTATATTCCAAAGATTACCCTTGCCACCATGACACCGGGTTTGGGGTCATCACAGTTAACCTTGTAGTCGTGAAATCAAGGGTGGTGAAAGCGGTGTTAACCATATGGCCATGAAATTAAGGGTGGTGAAATCGGTGTTAACCTTGTAACCATGAAATCAAGGGTGTTGTAATTGGATTCATATATTAATAAAACTCTGCGCAATCCACTGTTGCGTGGGACTGGACGTACGAGTAATCCGAACCAGTATAAAATCCGGTGTGTTCTTTCCTTTTCTGCATTTTATATTTATCTTTTTATGTGTTTGTGTTTGATTATGTTTTTGTGATCATCTCAGGTGTGTGTGATTCATATAGTAGACCGATTAAGTTTAAGATTTCCGTAAATTCCTTATAAACACTATTCACCCCCACTCTAGTGTTTATTTTGCCTTAAGGTCTGCATTCCGCAATACCTAACAATTGGTATCAAAGCAAAGTTTTCAAAAAGTTCATAATATGATTTTTGGAAATATTAAATGGAAAAATTTGAAATGATTTATTACACTATTTTGAATTCATGCATTACATCAGTATTAGATAGGTATGCATTTTATTATGTTGAAAAATAAAGTTATCATAATCTGTCTTTTGAAAAGTTTAAAATAATTTTCTAACACTATTTTTTATATGGATATGTCATAGAATCATCATAATGTTATTATTTAAAATTACAATTAGTTATTTTGAAAAGAAACTCGATTCTTTGAAAAGTAGTGTTGTTTTGCAGGGGAAGAGTTATGTCTGATGACTACTGGCCAAAAGACACCAAGATGATAGTTCATAAATTAAGAAGAGAAAAGTTAATGAAGGAATATGACTTTTGGGATTATAGTAGTTGAAGTGTCCATTCATTAAAAAATAAAAATAAAAATTTTGGCGCCATGTTGGTTAAACTACTAAATCATCGGTATCCTTCTCATACGGTCTTCAAACTTAGCAAATGAATATATTATGCTGATCAGAAAAACGAGCCTATCGCAATAAAGAAGATCTCATCATCAAATTCTGAAAGATATAAATGTATGGTTCATGAAAATGGAAGAACAACAAAATGGAGGATTACAAAAAGAGGTAGGCTTTACAATATTATCATAATTAGCATTATATTTAGGAATATACATCTATGCACATAGTTAGGTATAATTTTTTTATCTCTTCTATAATTTTAGATAATTTGGTTCATATGTTAATACACTATAGTATATTTATCAATATACCAATCCAATTAAAATCCCTTCTTATTCTAAATTTAAATTTAATTACTATTTTATTTGGATTTGAAAATTTGAAAGGACATCTTTTCAGTATGAGAATGTCTGTTCAAACTCTAATTATCAATTTTATTAATCTACTTATATTTTATATATTTTGTTTCAAATATATATATATATATATATATTGAAATTATATAAATCAATAAAATTATATGGATATGTACTTGAAATAATTTATTTATTTTTCAAACATTTGATATTGTTATAAAATATAAATTTATATATCTTTTATATGTAGTTTAAACATACATAGTTTAACTTGTATATATTTTTCACGTATAATTACATAAAGATTTGGATTACATTATAAAGTGAATACTAATTTTGATTATCTTATTTTATTAGATTTATAAAACTTGTATATTTGAACTTTGGTATATAAGATATATTTTTATATTTTACTCTATATTACGACATTTTATCAAAAATTGATTTTGTTATAATTATAGATTTTGTATTATAATAATTTTCTAATTTTAAGTTTTAAAATTTAATGTTTCCTTAGTTAATTAATCTAAATTTAATTTGTAATAAAAGATTGATGTAAATCTAATAATACATTAATTTTTTTAGTTTTTATATATACATTTATGAATGTATGTTTATATCAAAGTAGTTTACTTCATATGATAAAATTTTATTTTCCTTTAAAATGATCTTCAATATTTACTATATTATTTTTAAAGAAGCGCCCTACTATGATTATTTAACTTCATATTTTCATAGAATTATTTTAAATATTTTATCATTAAACTCTTAATCTCTTTCATTAGTATCATTAACTTAAGTCTAGAAATTTATATTACCTTTGTCTGATTGAAATAATTTATAATATATGCAGTACTTTGAATATCTTTTACCAAAATAGATATCCTCACCAAATCATTCTGCATATTATCATTACACATCTTATTAATTACAGTGCACCTCAAATTAAAATAATTCATATCACAAGTTGTATTTCATTCGGAGGGACTTGGGAAGAGCATCTTCCTTTAGTGGAGTTCGCCTATAACAACAACTATCAGGATAGTATTGGCATGGCACCCTTCGAGGTACTATATGGACGACCCTGTAGATCACTGACTTGTTGGTGGGAGTCTATAGATAGGCTTCTACTTGGACCTGAGATGATTAAGGAAACTTCAGAGAAGGTAGACCTTATTCGAAGACGCATAAAGACAGCTCAGGACAGACAGAAGTCCTACGTAGACAAAAGAAGGACTGATATCGAGTTCGAAGTAGGAGGCATGGTTTTCATTAAGGTATCACCCTTGAGGAATGTGGTTCGCTTTGGATCTGTCGGGAAATTGGCACCAAGATTTGTAGGGTCGTTTCCCATAACAGAAAGGATTGGCCAAGTGGCCTATAGAGTAAAGCTACCAGAGAGATTGGCTGTTGTTCATGATTTTTTCCACGTTTCTCATTTACGAAAGTGCTTGCATGATACCGCAGAAGTATTTGAGCCGAGTATGCTTGAGGAAGTAGAGGTTGGACAGGAGGTAACAGTTAAACGAGTTCCTACCGGTATTCTTGGATCAGAGGTTAAGAAGCTACGCAACCGAGAGGTCAAGTTGATTAAAGTTAAATAGGGAGAAGACCCTGAGAATGCAACTTGGGAGATTGAAGATAAGATTCGTGCTTCGTACCCTTTTCTTTTCAAGGGTATGTTCTTAACTTCTTTTTCCGAAGCTTTTATTTGTACTTGTTTCTATCGTTTAAGTATATCCTATCGATAAAATCTTTAACCTTTAGGTAGGGAACCCATGGATGTAAACATGTGTTTGAAGAATGTTATGTTTGATGGATGCAAATGTTTGCTAGTGGTTGCTCGTGGATGCATATACACACATATTAGGCACTAGATCGACTTAATCATTCTCATACTACATATGGATGTGTGTGCATTTTTCTTATTTTATAGATGGAAATGGGTATATCAACATATGGATGTTGCATTTGAATGTATGATTGTGCACATATATAGCCTTCACATGATATATTAGGATTAATTGCATACATGTTGGATTCATGGCACTAACATACATTGCATTAAGGAGGTCAACCTAATCAGTAGATCGCCTGATCTTTCGCATTAGTATAGGGACATATACACACACCTTTGTATATGTTCATATAAGCATTAGAAATATTTTAAGGACAATGGATGCCTATGAGTGGTGGATGAGTAGATGGATGATGGATGTTAGGATATACATTCTTCTTAACTTGGAGATTTCGAAGACGAAATCCTTTAAGTAGGGGAGAATGTAACACCCCGTAATTTTAAAGAACAATATAATGATAAACTAAAGAATGCTTAATTAAATATTGGGAATTAGGTAAAATGGACTGCTCCATTGCGTTCGTCTCGGAATTTTGCTTAAGATAGACTCCGAGTTTGTGTAAAACGGACATCATATGAAGAAGTTATTAAACCTAGAAGTTTGTATACATATAAGCATAATATATTTATATTAAAAACCAATCCAGAATTCAAATTAACGACGCAGAGAAGGGGGGAAATCGGCCCGTTATGGGTCGACCCAGGTCCTCATGGGTGTCGACCCCATAACGCCGGTGTCGACCCCTATGTCGACCCCGGGGTCGACCCCTCCGAGATTTGGGAAGATTCCTGCCCTGTACGTGGACACAGTTCTGAGCGAGGTTCGTTAACCATAGGCTATTAATAGGACCTCATTCTCATTGTTTTTACACACAAAAAACAATGGAGACAACCAGATGATGCCCCATCTCAGATTGAATTAGCCAATTCTTCAGCAACAACAAGAGTTATACGTATTCAAGGATCTAAGCAACAACATCAACAATCATTCCTTTGTTCTTAGATCCAGTCCTTGTGAGTTCATGTTATTTTTAGATATAAACATTTAAAATGTAATATTGACATGTCTATAAGTTGGATCTAAGTCTATGCCTATTCATAACTTGAACCATAACAGATCTACCATTACTTGTACATCTGATCCATTGTTCTCATATGCCCAAATTCTTCCATTGTATGCCTATCTTGTTATTATGGTCAATTTTATCCTCATATGACTGTTTTTTTATTATGTTTGTTCTTGTTCTCTTCCCTTCTTCTTTCCCTTTTTATTTTTATAGCCAGGCTACCTTCGAGTCTAGGCATATGCTGAAATACGCAAACGCGCGAAATTGGGAACAATGGGGAATGTTAAAATTGGGGAATAACTTGTATTGCGAAATTAGGGAATAACTTGTATTGGGATTTTGGGGCACAACTTGTAATGAACATGAATAATTGGCTAGGAACGAATATGCCTAAAACTAAGAATTAGAAACTGTAACTGCACTTCGACACGAGGTTAGATTACATGTTACGCCGCGAACTCGCCCAGCCTCCGAAGAGACGGAAGAACACGGATTGTAATGCGAACATGACGTATCAGAACACAAACATGAGAACATTTCATTGCTATTACAACAATTTACATCTGAGTACAAGATATCAGAGTATGAAATAAATAATATACAACGAAAATACAATATCAGAGATTTAAATTACATTTAAATACATAAACATAATATGCAGCGGAAAACATCAACTACCACCACTGAAAGAAATACACGGATACAAAGCTTTCCGAGTATAGCTCCAGCTGTAATCTAGGATCCTGTGAAAAGAAATATCTGCAAACCAAAACTACTAGCTGCCCGTGTGGAAAATATGGGCACCCAGAGTTTAGGTTGAAATAATAAATTCCGAGTCAGTCATGGGACCGGTGTGAGAACTCAAAACAGTTATTAAACTTTTATTTAAAATAGGGTAAATCACGGGACCACTCCGCATGTCATGGAACGGGTTTACTCCAACGAATACTCCAAAATAAAACAATTTGTAAACAATGTAGTGCTTTTTGAAAAATGAAGCCATTATAAGACTCAGGTCCCATCACACAATGCAACGCAAGCCGAAGGAAAGAGTTTTCCTTATAATAGCCAAACATGCTTGGTACGCTTTAAAACAAATCATTTTGATATTATTATAAGTTCATAGTGTCAAAAACAACTTCAAATGTAAATGTATCAATCATAGACAGCATAGTACCCCATCCTACTATGTCGCCATATAGGTTTACAACTAAAACCGAAAGTCGTGTATTGAAAATTGGATTTCCATCATGTGTCAAGGCAAGGGATGTACTCCTTACCGGTTTCGGGCCATCTCTAGCAGATGCCCAGGATCGCGCCCTTAGCAACCCTTGGATCCTGCAAGGTCGGTCCTCCCTTAATTTTGACGATGGTTATTCCTAAACATACGTTTCCCGATCCTATCAGACCTATCACTCAAGTCTTTTAGTCGGCTCAATATCTGAGGCGCCTCATTCCATCATCCACATAAGTAAAAATGTCTTGGCTCCATAACATGACACTACTTCTAGATAGAAAGAAACGTATGCACTCCTTGCATCCCTTATCCCGTTATTGAATCATACCAGGGTGTGAGGCTCGCGAATTAACGTTATACACAAAGCTATGCTACTTAAATCCGTGCTTTGATCATCATCCACAAGGCCCTGCTTTTCAACAAAAGCCTTGATCATTTGCATCTTAACATGCCACATTGTCAATTCATGCCATACAACTGATTTCTATCAATATATAATTCTAAACTCATACGTCTCAGAGAAGGGTGTTAAGCAAGAGAATAAATCCTTCGCCACCAAATAGATACATATTTAATAGAAATCAATCAATACAGAACGAAATACAATGTCATACAAAATCCATTTACAAGTTTGTTCTGGGTCTGAACAAAACCGGAGACATCTTATTCCCCGTCCCGTATGCCCGATAAAGGAGAGAGGTCCTCGCATATCTGGTCGTATCTCCAAGTACGTTTGAACGATCACCACTTGGAAATCATTTCAAAAGATTTTATAGTATCTATTCACAACTTAAACCAAATTAAGGTTTATCAACTAGTCGGGATTAGCTACCCTTACCGAAGTAATCATTTATTTTATTATCCTAATCCCAACCTATTCATCCCATGGAGCAAAACTGTTGTTACTTCATATCTAACACCCACTGTGTTGTCGGTAAAATTAATTACCATTTCACGTTTCAAATCTAATTAAATATTTAACTATCGTATGGAGTAAACTGTTGGTACTCCATATCTCGAACATTTCTTGAATTTGGTAAATTTAACTATCTTATTCACATTTCAATCTAATTGAAGATTCTTTAAAACTCCACTTAGTTTTAATCCCAAAAATAATTACTTAATGATTATTCAAATTTAGGAAATAAATCATGTCTTTACTTGGGTTAAAGAACCAATGTCATTTAAAGCACAATTCACGGTAAACCAAAAATCATCTTCCATTAAAATGGAACCTTCACGGAAGTCATAACAGTATATGATCGATATAAATTTCCATATCAGACTAACACTATAAGTAGAATAACGACAAGGCCTTTTAAATTCCATAAAGAGTAAACGCCTTCCTTCATAGAAGTTCATTTAGATTATCACTAAATCGAATTCCACTCAGTTCTAATTTAATATATTAAATTGGAAAAAACTTTACTTTGGAAAATTCCATTAATCTTAATAAAAAGATTATAAATTCAAAATCTTAACTTCACTGTTAATTGGGTTTAATAACTATTGTTATTCAAAACACCGTTCACAATGAACCCAAAGTCAACTACCATTCAATTTCCAATTATATTTATTGATTGGAAAATCTCATTAAATCTTAATGAAAATATTTATGTAATTCTCATCTGGATTTAAGAACAGTATTATTAAAGATACCATTCATGACAAACCCAAAATCCACTTTGATATTAAATACAAGGCTCTAAATAAAAATCATATCGACTGATATTCAATATCAAATTCTGAAACTAATATATATCGTATTGGCAATAACGATATTTATATCTTTCAAATTTGAAACACCCCGCCTCCATTAAGGTCACTCTCAAAGGGAATGCCTTAACTTTGGTGGAGGGTTATAGGTACAAGACACAGAAAATTTACAAGACAGACATATTTATAAGCAGCGGAAAACAATCTTTATTCAAACGTAGTTCAATACCAAAGTGTTACAATAATTTGTCTCACATAAATTCCAAAATACTACATCATTTTCACTATCTTGATTTAAATAAAGAAGCATAAACAAAACATAGTCTTAAGAAAATTGCATAAGTCCCCACAAAAAGTGTGACCAAAGGCCATAGCTAAAGAGAGAGTCCAAATCATACATCAACAATCTTGGAGCTTGCAAAGAGTCTGCCTAGGCTGGGTTGTTTCCTCCCTGTGGACCTTGGGGGGGTGGAAACGAAAGAAAAGAAGACGAAATAAAAATAGAGTCAGACATAAAGCCAGGTAAGTCTAGTGGCTCTTCAGTAGGAGAATAAGAAAAAGGACACGACAGGCATAAACTGAAAATGGGAAAGTACCATAAACTAAGTTAAGCAGTTTAGAATCGAATATACTATCGCACCCCATACTAATCTCTACACCTACTAGTACTTATCCCAGCTGGCACCCCATGAGTCAGGGTGAAGTGATCCCTTTCTAATGATCGGCTCCTACTCGCAAAATCAGATGTGTCATACGGCCCCCAAGATTGTAGCTACCTATGCTGGTCCCACCATGGGGTGTATCAAGTCCCATGGCGGCGGTCCGACACAATTTCCAAAATGCATAGGTACACTACTGGTGCCCAGTGCCTAATTTTTCTACGCTGGAGTGTGTGCACGCCCGCACTCCGTTAGAACCTACACTGCTGCACCAACCGTCGTCGCTTTGACCGCTTACAATCAGTCCAGTAATCGTGCCACACCCTGCCTAGTTTCCGGGTACCATGATACACCTTATTGGGTTACTGCTGAAATGGGTCCCCGTTAGTAGGGTTTTCTAGTCTACATGCTAAGTTTGTTAAGTGTTTGTATTAACCTAACCCCCATCACCAGTTCAGTTAGCATGTGAAATTAGTTAAGTATTTTCTTAAGTGACTTAACCCTACCAATCCTGACTTAGCTTTAATTTATTTATTAAAGCACCAACCACTCACATTAGACACATATTGTTGCGGTTACTAGATACGTCGGTCGGTTCCGGGCAGGTTTACACCGCAACTCAGTCTAACCTCGGGTCCTTATTGGGCTCAATGCCTTAACCACCCACATTGGATAGGTATTGTTGTGATTACTGAACAGCCGCGCGGGTCCGGGTAGGTTTACATCACAACTCAATCCAACCTCGGGTTAA
This sequence comes from Allium sativum, assembly GCA_030737875.1. Lineage (NCBI taxonomy): Eukaryota > Viridiplantae > Streptophyta > Magnoliopsida > Asparagales > Amaryllidaceae > Allium > Allium sativum. The sequence continues at coordinate 968,003,338 of CM060920.1, forward strand.
GCATACTCGTATTCTCTAAGTTTACAGATTTGTCTCTTTTCATTTTTATATGTAAATGTCATGGCCCATTATCCAAATTCATTATTTTTGGGTATAACAATTTATACCGCTTTAAATGTCACAAGTCGTTGGCATGTGCCAAACATGCCAACACATATATATATACAAGTTTTAAACCCCACGATGTTTCCCCCGTTTGTACGTTCGCAAGACTACAATGGAATGTTGGGCTCGACATTTCAGCCCAACTTATAAACATATAAGGGAAAGCCACGAACATGAGTTACCCTAAATCACATAAGGGTTGTGCAATTTTGAGAACTAACTAACATAAGTAATGGGTTTCAACTTGTCATGTGAACTTGCATTCAAATAAGCATCAAATTAAATAGGTGTCACATGAAATGGCATAATTTAAACTTACATAAACATAGGTCTAAACATATTTAACTAGGCATAACGTCAAACACAAAACTAGCATGTGACAAAGTTATTACATGTTTCATAAAAATGCCTATTTTTGACATTAACACAAAGGTGTGCTACTATATCAATTCAACTATACAATTGTAACATAAATCTGGTATTAATCGTATAAACCCAAACGGTACTTGGCATAGACCCAATTATAACTTGCAATGAACATAAGAATGTATACATAGGTTTTTAATCATGTAGACATAAAGGTCTCAACATAGAACATGTGTATATAAGCCTTAACTTAGACTTAGCAAAATGCATACGACTCATGTTAACCACATAAACATAAAGGTGTAAATTCTAATATTAATCACAAACTTGCAAGTGATGTTGTTTTTGTTTACAAATGTTCAATAGGTTCACATCAAATCAATTTATACCATAACATCCCAATTCCATTCACAATAAAATTCATCGCAACATATAAATAAGAATTAGCATCATCACAATTACAGTACAATTCCATTTCCATTATACCACAAGTTAAATCTTAATTTTATTCACATCGAAATGGCAACAATACTTACAACGACCGACGAATCTTGTTTTCTGGTTTCTGAGTTCTGAATTGGAGATGCTTTCCTTTGGGTAGAAAACGTTGTTAGAAATTTGATTATACTTTAGTTTTCTTCTTATGTTTGCTCATCTCTAAGCTTTTCTCTCTTGACGGCTACTCCCAATTTCCTCCCGGCAGCATGACGGCTCCAGCTTTATTTTTTTTGTGTGAATTTAGGTTGAGTCTTAGGTTGTTTTTATAGAGTTTCAGATTGATTTGAGCCGTCAGATGAAGACAGAAGGAATCTAGACCATACACGTCAAGAGAACCAATCAAGAGGTGACACGTCAACCCTAGTGACACACCAAGCCTCAGAAATTCGACCAGAACCCTGACCTGGCCAGCCAAACCAAACCAGGTCGACTGGGTAGGTCGACCTGCAGGTCGACATGGGTACACCAGGTCGAACCCCTGGTCGAGCTGGGTCCTGGGCAGGAACTTTCCTACCCAGCCCGGTTCTGGTCCTATTTTTGAATTTTAAATTCGTTTTTCGAGCTGTTTGAATTTTAAATAAGTTCTGGAACTTCCGAAGGTCATATCTCCTTCACACGGAGTCCGATTTACGCAAACTCGAACTCTATCTCAAGTAGAATTTCGAGACGAACACAATGGCGTAACCCGTTTCCCTTAATTCTCATGTTTTGAATTCAGTATACTTTAATCTCTTAATTTACAGTTCACCAAAAAATTCGGGGTGTTACAAAATTCCTCAACGATATCCATATAATCACGGAATCCAATATCGAAATATTCCAAAAATTAATTCTATTCAAATTTGTTCCAATTCATACGTTGGAAAAATTCTGGTTATGTTAAAACCATATCAATTCATTATTCTAGTTGTTAGCCAATTCATTTAGATAAAAATATCTTTTATCTTTTCAAACTTGGAGTTTTTCAATGTTTTCGTGTCCATCCAAAATCGGACATCAAAATCATATTTTGGTTCTTCTCTGAATATTATATCAAAGTATTCGTTTATATTCTAAATCGGAATGTGACTCAATCAATTACCAGATAATTTCAATTATATGGATTTCATACATCGCATGTATTCAAAAATAGTGATAAACAACTATTAAACATTCAATTCACATCCATAGTGTAATCTACAACTGTATAAGCATTAAACGGTTAAATAACACTTATAACAGTCTGTCACTCAATAAGTTGACATAAAACTAAACGCAAGGGAGATGTGTGGAATTATCATCCCCAGACCTGTGTGGGGTTTTCAATCAACATCCAATTATCATTATTTGGATAATTGGGTGATGTGTAAAATTATCGTTCCAATACTCGTATGGGTTTACATCATAATCCATGTGAACTTATCTAATATTTAGGAGGCGGGTGGGTAAATTGTCATCCCAAAATAATTCATAATATAGACGTTTTAATTAACGATGTATATATATATATATATACAGTTTAATAGTTATAACATTAAAACTGTAACACCCATCAATCACCAAACAAATATTGTAATCACACGCAATCAATATATATTTAGTCACAGCTATAATAACTGTAAAAATAGTTTGAGTGAGAGAATTCTCACCTTTGATTTCCACTCCGTTAGTCTTTAAGTTATGGTTCTAGTATCATTTGGGTTTTTATTTTCCTTAAATTCTAACTTGCTCCATTTCCATTTTGATCAGTTTCATATTATAGTGCTCGTCGATACGGTTCCAACGGATCCGGTTTTGCTGAATTCCGACGACGTACAAAAATGTTAGGATCGTTTGAAAATTTATTGTTTGCCCGAGAGCTTTTCAGACGTTTGTTGCGTCATTTCGGACTTCTGACTGAAGCAAATGATTACAAGAGAGATAAATCAGACGTCTGTTGCATCGGTTCAGATGTTTGACCTGACGCAAATAATTATTTTCTTGGCCGAGAACTAAATCAGACGTCTGTTGCGTCCGTTCAGACGTTTAACTGAAGCAAAAAACTATTTCTCGAGAGCATTTTCAGACGTCTGTTGCGTCGGTTCAGATGTCTGAACTGATGCAAATGCACTATTTTGCCTATGTAATGATGAGCCAACGGTTCTCAGATGATCTTGGATCAATGGTGATGGCTTATAACGTCTTATAAGCTAAAATGAGGCCTCTTTAGCTTGCCAAAATAGCTCAAGAACACAAGCACACACACATATACTTAAGATTGCAATGATTTATATTATAAACTCTAAAATGACTAAATTTTCTAACCAAAGCGATCAAATGCGATATAAGCGAATTCTGAAGTTTTAGAACTTACCGGTGCAACAACAGAGCTTCACGATATCGTCAAATCAACTAGTATCATATGATTCGATTGTATGGACAATTCTAATCATAACTTTCAACTCAATAAACACAAGCACATGAAATCGGCTAAGTGTATACTTATCTAACCAATTCATATGCATATGCAAACCCAAATGAGCACTAAACTACACTATAACATTCCAATAGTTTGTGGCATAAATGTGGGTTCATCAATAACTCACAAAGTTCTCACCTTTGATGATTAGAAGCAAGAAATCAATCCAATGACAAGCTAGAACAACCTCTCTTCGATAAAAACACTAGAATCAACAACCTATGATCATATGAACACATTTCCTAAGAATTAGGTCATAGGAAATCTCACAAATTGAAGAGGAAACAAAATGGAGAAGAAGGGGAGGAGCTTACCTAAGCTTTCCCTTTGATTTGCACATGATTTCAACAAGAATTGGAGCTCCTAGGATTAACTAGGTTTAGGGAATTTTAATTTCCTATTCCCCATCCCCATTTTCTATTTCTTTGAAGTGGAAATGAATTAATGAAGAGGAGAGGGCTGATGGAGCTCTCAAGTGAGTGGGCTAGGTTTAGCCAACCAAAACCCAACCCAAGTGTCAAAACTCCGAAGCTTAGAATGTATCGAAGTTTATACTTCTCGAACATCTAAACGACATTTTGAACTCAATGGAAGTGGTTTCGTTGAAAACGGAGCTCATTTGCAAAATGGAGTTATTTAAGGGCTATATATATAAATTCCATAGCGACTATTCTAAATTTTAATTTAGACATGACCTACAATTTATAAACTGAAATCTCAATTTCTTACATTCGTTAGAAAATTACAATTCAAAATATTTCAATGTTTCTGTTTTATCAAATTCTGATTTATATTGAATTTTATACATTCGTTCAAAGTTTAAAATCGAATTAACAAACTACCACGTCATTTCAAGTTCGTTTTAATTAAATTTTAAATTTATACATTCTAACTTCGATTTAAATAAATTTTAAATCGTTAATTCTCAAAATAGTTCATCTAAAATATTTTATTTCTATGAAAATAAATTTTAAATTGGTTCCAAAAATACGGGTTGTTACAATCTTCCCCACTTAAAATATTTTTGTCCTCGAAAATGAGGAAAGAACTGAAGGTCGTTTACTTAACCAACTCAACCTTCGCTCGACTCAAGTTCTTCAACTTTTCAGTTTCTAAGAACTTTCTAATTTCTCAAAATTTGGCTAACGCCCTAAATTTTTGAAAAATTTCGCCATAACCTCCTTTGTATGGATTGATCGGTATAACTACAAATGGCCTCTACAGGCTCGCATACATCAAAAGAAAATAAAAAGCTAAGCGGCTAGCCAATCAGCTCATAAAATCTTCAAACCCAATAAATACAGTAAATATGTACCTATTTGTCGGGCATACAATTTTATTCCTCTTCTTAGCTTCCATGTTATGACCTGTTCATTATATATACATGTACATATATCTAATACCAATTTGAACTAACCTTCAATTTATTTCAACATTAATTTTTATTTGGCTTATTTTACCTTTTATTTTCATATTGGTTTTATTATTCCAATATTTTAATTAGTCAGACTAATTATCATCCACCACAACCAACAATCAATTAGTTAATTAGCTTTTCAAACATATATCTTTTATATATACTCAAAAAAATCATATTTCAATGCCAAATCACAACATAAATCCTAACTATGTTTTGGTTCTCACACTAGTTAATTGGAAATATATAGACATCTCACTTTCGAAACTCGAACATAAACACTTATGATACTATAGTAATCATCAGGATCATCTCCGGGCGACTAGAGTGTGATTTTATATCTACCCAGTATATTTGAGACTTCGAATATACATTCATGACGCATATATGCAAAATCTTCATATACATGATAGTTCAAACTCAAATAAAATACTTAAATCTTATAATAAGATATAATTTTCAAATCTAAACTTGTTTTTATAAATAACACTCTTCAAACCCATTCTAGAGAATTACTAACCCTATCTTTAACGAGTTGCTCTTATAGGATATTATTAACCTTATCTCCGATGAGTTCTTTCGTTCGGTTCTAATGTGTCTTGTTCTCGTGCTTTGTAAACCAAAGCTCTGATACCAATCTGTTACGCCCTAAACTCGCCCAACCTCCGAAGAGATGGGAGAACACGAATTGTAATGAGAACACGACGCATCAGAAAACAAACATGAGAACATTTCATTGCTATTACAACAATTTACATCTGAGTACAAGATATTAGAGTATGAGATAAATAATATACAGCGAAAATACAATATCAGAAAATTACATTTAAATATATATACATAATACGCAACGGAAAACATTAACTATCACCACTGAAAGAAATACACGAATACAAAGCTTTCTGAGTATAGCTCCAGCTGTACTCCAGGATCCTGTGAAAAGAAATATCTACAAACCAAAACTATTAGCTGTCCGTATGGAAAATATGGAAACCCGAAGTTTAGGTAGAAACAATAAACTCCGAGTCAGTCATGAAACTGGTGTGAGAACTCAAAAAACTTATTTAACTTTTATTTAAAATAGGGTAAATCACGGGACCACGCTGTATGTCACGGAACGAGTTTACTCCCACTAATACACCAAAATAAAACAATTTGTAAACAAAGAAATGCTTTTTGAAAAATGAAGCCATTTAAAACTCAGGTCCCATCACACAATTCAACGCAAGCCAAAGAATAGATTTTTTCCTTATAACAGCCAAACATGCTTGGTATGCTTTAGAACAAATCATTTTGATATTATTATAAGTGCATAGTGTCAACAACAACTTCAAATGTATCAATCATGGACGGCATAGTACCCCATCTTGCTATGTTGCCATATAGGTTTACAACTAAAACCCAAAGTCGCGTATTGGAAATTGGATTTCCATCATGAGTCAAGGCAAGGGATGTACTCCTTACCGGTTTTGGGCCATCTCTAGAGGATCCCTAGGATCGCGCCCTTAGCAACCCTTGGATCCTGTGAGGCCGGTCCTCCCTTCCTTTTGAGGATTGGTTATTCCTGAACATACGTTTCCCAGTCCTATCAGACCTGTCACTTAATCCTTTTAGTCAGCTCTATATCTGAGGCGCCTCATTCCATCATCCACATAAGTAAAGATGTTTTGGCTCCGTACCATGACACCACTTCTAGCTAGAAAGAAACGTATGCACTCCTTGCATCCCTTATCCCGTTATTGAATCATACCGGGGTATAAGGCTCGCGAATTAATGTTATACACAAAGTTATGCTACTTAAATCCGTGCTTTTGATCATCATCCACAAGGCCCTGCTTTTCAACAAAAGCCTTGATCATTTGCATCTTAACATGTCACATTGTCAATTCATGCCATACAACTAATTTCTATCAATATATAACCTCTAAACTCATACGTCTCAGAGAAGGGTATTAAGCAAGAGAATAAATCCTCCGTCACCAAATAGATACATATTTAATAGAAATCAATCAATACAGAACGAAATACAATGTCAGACAAAATCCATTTACAAGTTCGTTCTTGGTCTGAACGAAACCGGAGGCATCTTATTCCCCGTCCCGTATGTCCAATAAAGGAGAGAGGTCCTCGCATATCCGGTCGTATCTCCAAGTACGTTTGAATGATCACCACTTATTACCTTGTCTTGGGTGTGTCGCCCAATAAAGACATCAGTAATCATCCAAACGATGTGAAGATCTCCGGTCTTCAACCACCGTCTTTATCGTCGATTTTAATCGTCGTATCAGTTATTCAGAGTGGGTTAAATCTGGTCTTTCTGAATAACTCACGTATCTTATAATCAAGTGCTATAAAAACACATCACATGCCTCATTCCAATCCAGAATATTCTTTTATTCAAATCTTCTTGGAAATCATTTCAAAAGATTTTATAATATCTCTTCACAACTTAAACCAAATTAATATTTATCAATTAGTCGGGATTAACAAGCCTTTCCGAAGTAATCATTTATTTTATTATCCTAATCCCAACCTATTCATCCCATGGAGTAAAACTGGTGGTACTCCATATTTAACAACCACTGTGTTATCAGTAAAATTACTTACCATTTCACGTTTCAAATCTAATTAAACATTTAACTATCCCATGGAGTAAAACTGGTGGTACTCCATATCTCGAACGTTTCTTGAATTCGGTAAATTTAATTATCTTATTCACATTTCAATATAATTAAAGATTCGTTAAAACTCCACTTATTTTTAATCCCAAAACACATTACTTAATGATTATTCAAATTTAGGAAATAAATCCGGTCTTTACTTGGGTTAAAGAACCACTGTCATTTAAAACACAATTCATGATAAACCCAAAATCATCTTCCGTTAAAATGGAACCTTCACGGAAGTCATAACACTATATATGATCGATATAAATTTCTATATCAGACTAATACTATAAGTGGAACAACGGTAAGGCCTTTTAAATTCCATAAAGAGTAAACGCCTTCCTTCATAGAAGTTCATTTCGATTATCACTAAATCGAATTCCACTCAATTCCAATTTAATATATTAAATTGGAAAAAGCTTTACTTTGGAAAATTCCATTAATCTTAATTAAAAGATTATAAATTCCAAATCTTAACTTCACTGTTAATTGGGTTTAAGAACTAATGTCATTCAAAACATCGTTCACAATGAACCCAAAATCAACTACCATTCAATTTCCAATCAATGATTGGAAAATCTCATTAAATCTTAATGAAAAGATTTATTCTATTCTCATCTGGATTTAAGAATAATATTATTAAAGATACCATTCACAACAAACCTAAAATCCACTTTGATATTAAATACAAGGCTCTGAATAGAAATCATATCGATTGATATTCAATATCAAATTCTGAAACTAATAGATATCGTATTGGGAATAACGATATCTATATCTTCCAAATTCCTCAACGATATCCGTATAACCACGGAATCCAATATTCAAATATTCCGAAGATTATTTCTTTTCAAATCCATTCCAATTTATACGTTGGAAAAATTCTGGTTATGTTAAAACCATATCAATTCTTTATTCTAGTTGCTAACCATTTCATTTAGATAAAAATATCTTTTATCTTTTTAAACTTTGAGTTTTTCAATGTTTTCGTGTCCATCCCAAATCGGACATCAAAATCATATTTTGGTTCTTCTCTGAATATTGTATCAAAGTATTCGTTCATATTCTAAATCATAATGTCACTCAATCAATTACCACATAATTTCAATGATATGGATTCCATATATCGCATGTATTTAAAAATAGTGATAAACAACTATTAAACATTCAATTCACATCCAAAGTGTAATCTACAACTGTATAAGCATTAAACGGTTAAATAATGCTTATAACTGTCTGTCAATCAATAGGTTGACATAAAACTAAACACAAGGGAGATGTGTGAAGTTATTATCATACCCAGAACCGTGTGGGGTTTTCAATCAATATCCAATGTTCATTATTTGCATAATTAGGCGACGTGTAAAATTATCGTTCCAATACCCGTGTGGGGTTTACATCACAATCCATGTGAACTTATTTAATATTCAAGAGACCGGTGGGTAAATTGTCATCCCAAAATAATTCATAATATAGACGTTTTATTTAACGACGTGTGTGTGTGTGTATACAGTTTAATAGTTATAACATTAAAATTGTAACATCCATCAATCACCAAACAAATATTGCAATCACATGCAAACAATATATATTTATTCACAGCTATAATAACTGTAAAAAATAGTTTGATTGAGAGAATTTGCACCTTTGATTTCCACTCCGTCAGTCTTTAATTGATGGTTCTAGTATCGTTTGGATTTTTATTTGCCTTAAATTCTAACTTGCTCTATTTCCATTTTGGTCAATTTGATTTTGTAGTGCTCGTCGATACGGTTCCAACGAATCTGGTTTTGCTGAATTCCGACAATGTATGAAAAAGTAATGATTATTTGAAAATTTATTGTTTGCCCGAGAGCTTTTCGGATGTCAGTTGCGTTGGTTCAAACGTCTGACTGAGGCAAATAATTTCCTGAGAGATAAATCAGACATCTGTTGAGTCGGTTCACACGTCTGAGCTGACGCAAATATTTATTTTCCTGGTCGAGAACTAAATCGGACGTCTGTTGCGTCCGTTCAGACGTCTGACTGAAGCAAAAACTATTTACCAAGAGCATTTTCAGACGTTTGTTGCGTCGGTTCAGGCGTCTGAACTGATGCAAATCCACTATTTTGCCTATGTAATGATGTGCAAACGATTATCGGATGATCTCGGATCAATGGTGATGGCTTATAACGTTTTATAAGCTAAAATGAAGGCTCTTTAGCATGCCAAAAGCACTCAAGAAAACATGCACACACACACACACACACACACACACACACACATATATATATATATATACATATATATATATATATATATATATGATTGCAATGATTTCTATTATAAACTCTAAAACGACTAAATTCTCTAACCAAAGCAATCAAACGTGATACAAGCGAATTGTGAAGTTTTAGAATTTGCTGGTGCGACAATGGAGCTTCACAATGTCGCCAAATCAACTAGTAGCATATGCATTCGATTGTGTGGACAATTCTAATCATAATTTTCAACTCAATGAACACAAACACATGAAATCGGATAAGTGTATACTTATCTAACCAATTCATATGCATATACAAACTCAAATGAGCACTAAACAACCCTTTAACAATCCAATAGCTTGTGGCATAAATGTGGGTTCATGATTAATGCAAAAACCTCTCACCTTTGATGGTTAGAAGAAAGAAATCAATCCAATGACAAGCTAGAACAGCCTCTCTTCGATAAAAACACTAGAATCAACAACCTATGATCATATGAACACATTTCCTAAGAATTAGGTCATAGGAAATCTCACAAATTAAAGAGAAAACAAGATGGAGAAAATGGGGAGGAGCTTACCTAAGCTTTCCCTTTGATTTGCACATGATTTCAACAAGAATTGGAGCTCCTAGGATTAACTAGGTTTAGGGAATTTTAATTTCCCATTCCCCATCCCCATTTTTTATTTCTTTGAAGTGGAAATTAATTAATGAAGAGGAGAGGGCTGATGGAGCTCTTAAGTGAGTGGCTAGGTTTAGTCAATTAAAACCCAACCCAAGTGCCAAAACTCCGAAGCTCAGAATATATCAAAGTTTATACTTTTCGAACACCTAAACGACATTTTGAACTTAATGGAAGTGGTTTCGATGGAAACAGAGGTCGTTTGCAAAATGGCTATTTTTAAGGGCTATATATATAAATTCCATAACGACTATTCTAAATTTTAATTTAGACATAACCTACAATTTATAAACTGAAATCTCAATTTCTTACATTCGTTAGAAAATTACAATTCAAAATATTCCAATATTTCTTGTTTTATCAAATTCTGATTTATACTGAATTCTATACATTCATTCAAAGTTTGAAATCGAATTAACAAACTACCGCGCCATTTCGAGTTCGTTTTAATTAAATTTTAAATTTATACATTCTAACTTCGATATAAATAAATTTTAAATCGTTAATTCTCAAAATAGTTCATCTAAAATATTTTATTTCTATGAAAATCAATTAAAAATAAATTTTAAATTAGTTCCAAAAATTCGGTTTGTTACATTACACTTGTGGAAGAAGTTTTCCCGGAACCGCCCGGCATATCCAGCAACCGCAAGTGGTTACTTATTTATATGCTAAAAGTATCTGGACTCGCATAACTTTTTGTCTAACCCATTTTGTTTCCTCTCCTTTCTCTTCCGTCCCTCCCTCCCCCAAGTTTCTCAAGGTGGGAATACTCAGGCTTGATTTGGATTCTCTCTTTCGTTCTGTTTGGATCTGCTTAGATGTACTGTTTGATTCTGTATCCTCTCTATTATGGCTATATTTTGGGGACTATGCTCTTTTTATGTATTATTGTACTCCGATGATGATTTTAGTTCAAGACAGAAGCTTTATATTGATGTAATGGGTTTTCAGTGTATCATACTTATGATGTAACTATGTTTTGGACCACGATGTTTTCTGTTTAATAAAGTTTTAAATTCCGCTGTTATTTTACATCTATCTTGTAATGTTTCAATTTCTGTTTACCGATAACGCTTCACGAAACTTAATGCATTCTGATAAAGAGTGACATTAACGGACGTGGGGTGTCACAACACCCATCAACCAAGACGAAATCCCCTTTTGCAAATTCGCGAAAAACATTAACCGAATCCCTTCAAACCACTGTCGAACCCACTAATTCAGGAGCGTCTTCAGAAGTATGTCGAGTTTCAGGGGACTCGTGATTTCCTCTCGCTGTTTCCGATTTCCCCTTTTTCATTATTTTACTTAATTAAATGGCGGTTTTCGATTTTTGAAAGAAAGAAACGAAAGAGGAAAAAACTTGAATGGGTTTCATTCGATTTGAAGTGGCAAGAATACGAAGGCAATAGGCTGATTTTTACGAGCGAAAGTAGATAGAAGGTACAAAGGCCATTATATTTCTGTGAGCTTCGGTTTTTTTTTTTGCCAACTTGAGGGGAGACGTGGTATTTAAAGATGAAGAGGGAACAATTGTTACTGCTTAAGGAAAATAGGTCTGCGTAGGAGAAAGGAAATAGGTAAGCTACTTAAAAAATAAGTAGGGTGGAGCTATGTACGTTGGCTGGCTAAAGTGATGTTAATTTATTTGATGATATTTTGATTTTATAATATAATATCCCCAAAATATCTTGTTGCCCATAACTTGTAATTCTGAACTGCTATTTAAATGTAAAGACCAACGTTGCATGGTTATAACGCTATTCTGAACACATTGAAAAGGTTTCGACGCCTAGTTCAATCATATGAAAATGATGTCAATTTAAATTGACAATTAAAAAATAATTTGATTTAATTTTTCCTAGGCGTTTTCTTATCGTATGTTCAAACGATAAATCCAAATGTTACCAAATTTGAAACTCGATAATAATATACTATTACAGATCCGATGGAACTAGTTTCAATAAATTCTGAGGCTGTTTGAAAATTAGCTATTTTTACGTATTAAATTAAATCGATTAAAATATGAATCGATTTCAAACAATTAAGTTCATTGATAATAAATTATTATCATTGTTTATATTCAAATAGAATTTATATTGATTGACCTAATCATTTCGATTCAGTTTTAACTGCGAATTCAATTGTTTGTTGTTTCCATATATGATAATTCGATATATTCGAAAGTAAATCGTATATTGATTATTAAATCGATAAATTCAATATAAAAATCCATTTATATTTCCAATTCAACATTTAAAATAAATTTAAATGCTCATTATAAAACAGCTAAAAATCCGAGATATTACAATGCAATTACATTGATATAGAGTATAAAACTCAGACAACAAATAGCAAAAAGAATCATACTGAACGATTGCACGAGTAGAGAGCAACTCACATAGAATTAATCTAGAAAGTGTGAGTTGAACAGCTCACCTTGTTATTTGTAGCGATTTAGCACTAAAAGAGGAAGTTTTAATTGTGAAATGGCTTGAGAAAGGCTTTTGTACTCTGTAAATTCCAAGGTATTGACATGCAAACCAAAAGAAGATCTAACAGTAAATTTTCCTTTCCAAAATTTAAGAAATAGGGAATTGGATTTTTAGTTGGAGTTGATTTACATGTTAAGAACAAAATTGGCAAGTTATTTCTCTTTTTTCTTTTAATTTAGCTTTGATCTAGGAAATTTGAGAATCTTCTTCTCAAGCTTCCTTTTCCGGAAAGAAGAAGTTTCGAGGAGGGAGACAAAAATGAACGTACAAACTTGAGTTTCCACCCATTCTCCTCACTAATTTCCTTGGGCTTGTCTTAGTTAAACCCATTAAGATTATGTTAATACACAGATTAAAACTTCCAAATTAAATGTTTAATTAACTTACACAACCTTTGTATAAAACACATGTTTTAAAAAGAAAAAAAACATGTACAAATTTCATTATTCATCACAAACAACTTATACAATTATACTAAAATTATTATTTTTTGGCACAAAAATATTGATTCTCACCAATATTTATATTTTTTACATCATACGTGCAACTGAATTTTACATATACAACATATCTTTTGACCAAAATTCGTTACACAAATATATTGCAATAAAACTCATCAATTCCTATTTCACCTTAATTTCCGCTTTATTAAGTTTTCTAAATTTTAATTTCCTCACTTATATTTATTTACACTTATTTGACCATATGTTACCTCGTTTTTGCCCAAACACCATATTTCATTCAAAGTACTTAATTAAATATTTCGAATAGATTTGAAGCTCATATCAAAATTTACAACATTTAAATATTGATTCCAAATTAATAATTCACATTTTTATTATTCACCTTAATAACCAAAAAGTTTTTCATGTAATAATTACTAATTATTACACTAATTAAATAAATATGTTAAACACAATTTATACAATTTCACCAACTTTACTATTATCATCTTAAATTTTTTAACAAACACAAGTTGGAATAAATTTCCTTACTGAATAATTTGAATTCAGTTTATTCCAATACACACAGTTTCTTAATCATAATCGTCCTTTATTTTCTCAATTTGAGCTATCGTACGAGTTTAGACTCTTGAACTCGTATTTTATCCTTCCTAGTTTTTAAAATTTACAAAATCCATTATAATCTGTTTACCGCAGGTATCCATTAACTTTGGTTGGTACAAGGGGTAGGATCCATCACGTAAGCTTCAAAAATTGCAAAAATTTCCGAAGCATAGGTATCGATACCGAGCCCTATAGGGGTCGGTACCGATTCCCAATCATATTTATTATAAAAAAAAAGAGGAAGGCGAGGGACCAGTATTCACAAACTCACACACGCATACTCCTATTACGTTAACTTTCAAGACTCCAATCATTAACGCGATTTTGAACCGGACATCAAGCGCATATTCATCGATATGAAATAGAATTGAACAACTTCGGAGCACGCATTCGATGCTCGAGTTAAAATTTGAAAAAATATGTATACAACCATATGTGTACATTTACATTATTGTAGTTTCGATACAGCCTTCGGGAGTGTTGCACAAAATCAAGTACGAGCATGCGAGTGCGTACACGCCTCTTAATCAGCAATGACTAGCTCACACTCAGGTGTAAGAAAGAGTTGGAGACTGACATTTAATTTCTTGAGTCAACCGAAATTAGGTGATCACCTGGCAGATTTGGACAATTACGGTTTAGATTCTCGATTCCATTCAGATTGAAACCATTCAATAACACTAGAATCATACATTTATACCATTGAAGTTCAGCGAAACATTGCAACTCTCCGAAAGTGACGTACTTCTTGGTGTACACAACTCAAAGGAAAGGCTAGGATCATTCGCTAAACACAGCATGGAGATCATTCCTGACATGAAGACATGTTTGATTCAAAGCACGTCATATTCGCATAAGACAAACTTCGAGGGGTAAGTGTTACATGGTCTTTTGGCTTGATTATCAGAAACAATCCAAATTGACACGACTTCACAAGGGTAAATGTCTCACAGTGTCATTCGAAAGCCTGAAGATCGAGTCTAGATGACATCATGTGACTACGATCATCTCAACTCTTCAGAACAACTTTTGGATATCCACACACTTAGAGGTGTAGGGATCTTGTGGCCTCCCACAGGTCAAATCAACTCAATCTAGTCATTTACATGCAGATCGGTACAACTCCCTATCAGGGACGGTATAACTTCGCGAACTCACAACTTCACTATTCCTCAACTTTGAAGGCTCGTACTCCCACATCGGCTAACAAGATTCGCACCAAATCCAATCCGAAGGCTAGGGAAGTCATGAAGATGTTGCCCACTTGCCTCGATCCCGAAAAGACTAAGTGCGGGATTAGTACAGGCCCCTAATCGGATCGGTGCCGAATAGCATGCTTTGTCTTTTTGGGTTTTAGGCCATATATACTCCTTATTATTTCGGATTCCAAAATTTCCAACGTGAACCTCAACTATAAATAGCCCTGTTTTCGATAGAATATGAATCTTTGGGCATTCTAACTACAGCATATTATCTTACTCAGGAGTGTTACCGATCTGTGCATTGTACTTGGTGAGTTTTAGCAATAGAGTGACTGAACTTGCAAAGCGGACGTAGGTCGATTTACGTCGAATCATTGTAAATTTTTATCTTCTTCTTTTACTGCATTTGCACAACTTTTTACTCATTTTTCCCTTTAGTTTAACGTTCATTGACCTCTTTGGACATTTTTTTGAATGTTTTTTTGATGTCAACAATGACATTTAAAGCACATCATACAATGATTTTTTTTTTTTTTTTTTTTTTTTTTTTTTTTACTTTTAAGCTATACTTCTCATGCATTAAATTGATCTCAACAAGTAATCAATAAAACATCCATCATCCACGTATTTTAGAGGATCCCATATGTTAATAAATTTATGTTGATGCTTGTATAAGATTTTTGGTAATTTTTATTCTATTCTACGGTTTTAATAAGTTAATCTACCATTTTACTTTAATAAGTTAATTCACAACTATTTTGTAAGTTAATCCACGAGTGGATTAATTTAAAGATTTCACCCTATTATATAGTTAATAGTTACATCTTGGCATATCTTGATCTGTCAATGGTATTGGGAGGTAAATTTATTGATCTAATAAATGTGGGAGTCTACGAACGTACAAGCTCCTTGCATGATAAGCACATCTCTCATCCACTGCCAACAACCCCAAACATATAGCAAATACTCTTCTCTTTAACTCCCTCCGATAGACTATTTTATCAAGCAAACTTTTCTCTGCTTTCCATTTCATGCAACCCTCACTGACAACCAAAATATTCTTTTGCCTCCATAGCAGTCAAACCTCGTCTTTGAGCCTGAATAAAAAATCTGTAGCCTCAATAACGTATTGCAGTCGTGCCTTCGCCTTAGACCTTCAACCAAAGTACACCCATAAACTATACATAGCAAGCAACGAAACTGACCACTCAACATCAAACTGTTGTGCTCAATCATCAGACCACTCAAACTGCGCCTCCCTCTCTGTAAATCAAACTTCCCCTTCCTTAATGCAAACCACCACAAAATCCTCAACCATTATGACAAATGATGCATCACTGTACACGCATCTCTAATAACCAAAAGCATATTAGGAAGAAATATTATCTAACTAGAGTAAGCGGGAGGTAAATTTATTCATCAATTTATTTCTAGTATATAATTCAATTCTGGATGGAGAGAGAAATATTCAGATTGAACTCACCAACAAAGTGAATTACTTTTAATCTTATCACTAGTCCTATGGACATAACAAGAGTTCATATGTACAATTATATGTGATAATGGTGATATTTAAAAAATAAAATAAAAAAATTGTATACAATTAATCAACTTCAAAAATAAATAAATAAACAAACTAGTTACCGTTATTACGTTGAATTACTCTGCTTAACGCTTAAGCTTGGACTTAGATGTTAGGATTTCAGAACGAAGAAGACGATAGAAAACGCACAGAAGAAGAGTGAGAAGAAGAGACGCAGAAGAAGAGTGAGAAGAAGAGAAATTGCGTATGTTTTTTTTTTTTGGATAGACTGATTATTTAAATTTTAGTAAAAGTCAATGATCTTAAAAAATAGGGTGGATTAACTTATTAATATTGCAGAAAAAAAGACGGGTTTTGGGGATCCAACCTTAAAAACTAAATCTCACCCTCTTACATGGATTTGGTCGCTTTAATGTACCCGGCAAAGTGATACTAAATGAGGAGAAAAAACGCTAGAACATGACAGCCTATTTTGACTGACGACAGTCGCTAATTTTGCAGCATAAGAGTCTACTTTTTTACGATAAAGAAAGAATTTAGTTGGTGAAATGTCAACTCTGACCAGTAAACTGCTGCTGCATACCAGAACCAGATGAGTTTATGCATGCGTTTTTCATTTTGACATTCGCGTAATATACACATGCAAATTGACTCTTCAACCGCAATGCACTTGCCCGGTTTATTGTCAATTATTCGACGGCTAAACTAACACGTGAGTTTTTCACATATTGCATATACATGCATTTACGGTGCGTTATCATGGGTTAACCATTGCTTCAATTCAAACATCCAACTCAATCTCGATTACTCACGTTCAATATTAAAACGTTATTTGGGATTCTAAATTGAAAAAACCTCTACGCGTGCATGTAACTATGGTTTAACTCTGTAACTTTGAAAAACCTTTAAGCTTAACATTTAAAAACTACAGCTTCCAGAAGTTAAATAACACAAACTATTTCCTCGTTTTTTATGCTTGTAATTTTGCTATTGAGTTGCAATTGTAACTGGTATAGTTAACAATATCATGCATATTTCTTTTTCTGTGGTATTGATATTAATTTTTCCTAGTTTCTGTTAATCACCCATCATGTTTTGAATTTGATTTCTCCAACCAAATGTTAATAACAACAAAAGCTAGAAATACGCATCGTAAAATAGAAATTGTGTTAACAAATGAACAAACATGAACAAAAGAATGGTTATCAAAATCAATCTACAGCTAGCCAGTCAGTTCCAAACTAAAGAAGAACTCAAAGATCATGGAGAAAAGAAGCATTCAAGGCAGAAGCAACACAAGGAGAATCTTTCCAAACCCTAGAATGCAAAGCAAGCAGCTCCTTCACTCTCTCCTTGCTCTTCGCCACACAGTCTACCTGCCCCAATAAACACAGCTTGCTCACCACCCCAAACTCAACCATCTCCTTCAACACCTGCCTCGTCCCCCAGCACTTCCCCAAATTATACATAACCGCTATTGCCCTCTCGCTCTCCACTGTCGAAACCATCACCATCTTCTTTGACACTACGGCTATCCCAGCCCCATGCCCTACTATTCTCTCCCTCCCTTCCGCGCACTCGCTCAGCCTTGCCAGCACCACCAGCGCCATCTCCGTCATCCTTCTCTCCTTCTCCTCCATCATCAGTTCTATCACCACTTCCACCGCCCCTTCCTCCACTGCCTTCACTCTATTCCTCCCATGTGATATCACCGTGTTTAACAATTGTAGAGCTGCCTTCGTCGCTTGATTGCTTATTCTATCTTCCACCACCTTCACCATCTCCACTATCAACCCTTCTTTTACTCCCTTCACCTGCTGAATGTTAAAGTTTGCGATACTATGTATTGGATTGAAGTGGTTGAAGATAGCTTCGAGTAGGAGGTAACCGTTCGCAAATTGGAGGTCGCACGGAGAAGTTATGAGCTGAACTGTTTTTGGTGCAGTGCGACAGACGTCTGTCACTACAGGGAAATTATTCCGAGAGTTCCCACAGACGTCTGTCAGTCCCACGACAGACGTCTGAGTGGGACAGACGTCTGTCATAGGAGGGACAGACGTCTGAGCTGAAGCTGAAATAATTATCTGGAATGCGACAAACGTCTGTCACCTCTCACGACAGACGTTGTCGCGTGTAATGGACTGTTTCGGACCAGAAAACCTTGTAATTGATTTGTGAAGATACGGGGGCAATTTGGGGAATTGACCTACCTCTATATAAGCTATTTTCTAAGGCAATTGTGGGAGGAGCTTGGAGACTTGATTTTGGTAATCAAGAGTTTATTCTCAAAGGGGATTAGGGTTTATAACCTAATCTAAATTCTTCAATTCTATTCTCCTCAAACTCTTTCTATGTTGAAATATAGTGATCATTGGATAAATCTCTTGTATTCCATTCATCGTGGTAATAAAATACTCTCTCCAAAGTGGATGTACACTAACAAGACGTTAGTGGAACCACTATAAATTCTTGTGTGATTTAGTTTTGTTGCTTATTGTCATTAGTTCTTGCTTGTGATTGAGATTTGGTTTATTCGTGAGATTGTTTGTGGCTAGATTTATTGCTTTGGTTGTTTTTGCGAGCCTAACAACGATCTAGTCTTCCGCTGACGCATTGCGGTTTAGATATTCGGTTCTTGAGTGGTCTCGGATCGGATTAATCACATAGGGTATTGGTTCCAACAGTTGGTATCAGAGCAATTGTGGTGCTTGTTAGGTGTTTGTGAAAATGCCGGAGACGGATAATAGCTCGGTAAGCCCTTCAACCGGAAGTCCGAATAGTGTGGCGCCTTATGTACGGGGTTCGTATGCGGCGTCGGGTTCTCAATTGGTTGTAGACGAGTGGAACGGAGGTAATGACTTTGAGAAGTGGCAATGGAAAATGAAAGCGGTTCTTAGGCGGAATCGGGTGCACCGAGTAGTATTTGATACTCACTTATTGCCAAGTGATATCTCGGATGCAGAGAGAGGAGATGGAGGAATGGGCTTACACTACCCTTCAACTTGCCATGTGGGAGAATGTGATCTCCGAAATTAGTGGTGAGACTACCGCTAAAGTTATGTGGGACAAGTTGGAAGAACTTTATATGAAGAAGTCGCTCACTAATCGTTTGATCTTGTTGCGTACGTTTTTCACCTTCAAGATGAAGGAGGGTAATACGCTTAAGGCGCATTTGAATGCCTTTGATGACTTGCTCATGAAGATGAAGGCCGTTGAATTGAAGATTGAGGAAGAGCAAAAGGCAATGATATTATTGTGTTCGTTGCCGGATCGTTATACGGGTTTCTCAAATAGTTTGATCTATGGTTGGGATACCTTGACTCTAGATGATGTCAAGACGGGTCTTCTTAGTGAGGAGTTGAGATCAAATGAAGGAATTGAGTGAGGGAAGTAGTGGAGCTAGTAGTGGTCACAGGTTGTTTGCGGAGAAAGAGAAGAATGTGAAGAAAGGAAACCGGGGCCGATCTAAATCAAGAAAGGCCGGTGGAAGAAGTAAATCAAGGGAGAGAAATGGAAAGTGCTTTATTTGTAAGAAACCGGGACATTGGAAGAATGAATGTCCGGACAAAGATAAGAAGGAAGTAGCGTCTTCATCCGCCGCGGTGGAGAGTGGGAATGGTGAGATAGATGAGAATGTGTTGACGGCGGTGGCATCGGGTGTTTCGAGTAGCGAATGGGTTCTCGATTCAGGTGCGTCGTATCATATGACGTCAAATAGAAATTGTTTTTCATGCTTTGAGGACAAAGAGGGAAATGCAATTGCTATGGGAAATGGTGCTATTTGCAAGTCGATGGGTATTGGCTCCATGCAAATAAGGATATTTGATGGAGTAGTTCGCACACTCACCAGTGTTCGCTATGTTCCGGGACTTAGGAAGTCGCTTATATCTTTGGGGCAATTGGATTCTCTAGGATGCAAGATCACAATCGAGAAGGATTGCTTAAGGGTTTCGAAGGGGGCGCTTGTGGTAATGAAAGGTGCCAAGATCCATGGTATATATTTGCTTCAAGGAGTGACCATAGGAGGTGAGACTTGTGTGGGTGTTGATAGTTCTCGTGACTTGGATGCGACACGGTTGTGGCATTTGAGATTGGGTCATGTCTCGGAGAGGAGTTTGGATATTCTTCGGAAGCGGGAGATGATCGAGGGTGAGAGTTTCAACAAACTAGAGTTTTGCGAGGAATGTGTCATGGGGAAGCAAACAAAGGTATCATTCGATGTAGGGTAACATACCTCAAAGGAGGTTCTTGAGTATGTTCATTCGGATGTTTGGGGACCGACACCGGTAGCTTCTTTGGGAGGAGCAAGATATTACATTTCTTTCATTGATGATTTGTCTCGAAAGGTATGGGTGTATGTAATGGTGGCCAAGTCGGAGGCATTTGCTAAGTTCAAAGTATGGAAAGCTCTTGTTGAGAATGAGAGTGGTAAAACTTTGAAGGTTCTTAGGACCGACAATGGCGGCGAATATGTCTCGCGTGAATTTTTAGAGTTTTGTAAGCATCACGGAATCCAGAGACATTTTACTACACCGGGAGATCCACAATCTAATGGAGTAGCGGAGCGAATGAACCGAACTCTACTTGAACAAGCTCGATGCTTGAGATTGACATCGGGTTTGTCTAAGGGATTTTGGGCCGAAGCTTTGTCAACCGCAGTGCATATTGTGAATCGAATTCCGTGCTCGGCCATTGATAACAAAATTCCGGAGGAAGTGTGGAAAGGGAAGAGTGTTGACTTGAGATATCTTCATGTGTTTGGTAGCCCAGTATATGTGCATGATCCGGGGAATGATAAACTTGAAGCTAGGGCGTTCAAGGGAATCCTACTAGGTTTCACGGATGGCGTGAAAGCTTATCGGATTTGGAATCCGGATACGAAGAAGGTTATAAATTCTCGTCATGTCACTTTTGATGAGTCGGCTTTATTCAAGGTGAATGAGAGCTCATCGGACGTTCCGGATTTGGTTCTTGGTGAATCAAAGGAGAAAGAAGTCATTCCCACATTCCATCCAAGTGGTAGTAGAGTTGAAGAAGCTCGTGGAGTAGAAGCGGTTGATGAAACATCACATAGTCCACATGGTTCCTCTAGTGATGATGTTGGTGATGTACATGAGACTAGATAAGTTTCGACTCAAGGTGGTGCCGAAAGGGGTTTGGGTGAAAGTATTGCTACTTGGGTTGGTCGACGTGCAATAAGGCCTCCCAAAAGATATGGTGATTGGAACTACCTTAGCTTTTGTGATCATTTGGACTATGCTCTCAATGTAGTTCAAGATGAGCCGATGGACCTTGATGACGTCATAGAGTCGAGAGAGAGCTCGAAGTGGATTTGCATCATGGAGGAAGAGATGCGATCGCTTATGAAGAACCGAACTTGGGAGTTGGTTCCACTTCCTCAAGGAAACCGTGCTATAGGGTGCAAATGGATTTACAAGGTGAAGGATGATGGAAGGTACAAAGCAAGGTTAGTGGCAAAGGGGTTTGCACAAAGGAAAGGAAAGAAGTATGATGAAATTTTTGCACCGGTGGTTCGTCATACATCTATCCGGGTATAACTAGCCATAGTTGCTATCCATGATTTGGAGTTGGAGCAACTTGATGTGAAAACCGCCTTCTTGCATGGAGACTTGGATGAAGACATCTACATGGAGCAACCGGATGGGTTTGTTGTAGATGGTAAGTCTAAATTGGTTTGCAAGTTAAAGAAATCACTATATGGGCTAAAGCAATCGCCTAAACAATGGTACAAGAGATTCGATCATTTCATGCTTGAAAGTGGCTTCCATCGAAGCATCAAGGATGCTTGTGTATATTTCAAGAGGTTGGGAAATGATTGTTGGGTGTATTTACTATTGTATGTTGATGATATGCTCATTGCTTCCATGGATCGAAACGAAATCAACAAGTTGAAGATGATTCTGAAATCGGAATTCGAGATGAAGGATCTTGGAGAAGCAAGGAAAATCTTGGGTATGGAAATTGGAAGGGACCGAAAGCGTTTTGAGTTAAGATTGACTCAAAAGGAGTATATTAAGAAAGTGCTTTGCCGGTTTAGCATGGGGAATGCAAATGCGTTAAATACACATTTACCTTTGCATATGAAGCTTTCGGAAAAGGGATCGCCTATCGAGGATAAAGACAAGGTGTATATGGAAAAGGTGCCATATGCAAGTGCGGTTGGTAGCTTGATGTACGCAACGGTGTGTACACGGCCCGATATTGCAAATGTCGTCGGGGTGGTTAGTCGGTATATGGCTAATCCGGGGAAATCGCATTGGGAAGCCGTGAAGGCTATTTAGAGATACTTGAAAGGTACAGCATCTCATGGGCTTGTCTTTGGCGGTAGTGATGATAGGAGTTGCAAGTTGGTTGGTTATTGTGAGTCGAACTACGCCGGTGATAGGGATCGGAGGAAATCAACATCCGGGTATGTCTTCATTCTTGGCAGGACAACCATTAGTTGGAGATCGCGATTGCAAACCGTAGTTGCTTTATCCACTATGGAGGCAAAGTTGATTGCCGCTGTGTAAAGCGGCCAAGGAGGCACTCTACTTGAAGCGATTGTTGTGTGACTTGGGTTTCGAACATGAAAGTGTTGATGTTCGATGTGATAGCCAAAGTGCTATCCATTTGGCGGAGAATTTGGCGTTTAGCTCACGGACGAAGCACACCGAGGTGAGGGAGTCATTTCTTGTAGCCATGGATGAGGAGAAGCTAGTATATCTTCGGAAAGTGCACACAAAGGATAATGCGGCAGATATGTTTACAAAAGCATTGCCGTATGGGAAGTTCGAGCATTGCTCGAACTTAATTCACTTGTTGAGTTGCTAGTGCCACGGGTTGGCACGGGGTTGGAGAGAGTGATTTTGTTTGTAGATAATGGAAAGGAATAGCGGTAAGAGATTGGAATTTCTACTTTCATGGTAAGTACTCGTTTCACTCTAGAGTACATTGTATTTTGGTGAGACATGGTTTGAATACTTTCAACACTTCGTTGGCGGGCGGTGGCCTTGCCGGAGCTCGTTAACGGAGTGCAATGGGGGTGGCTTTGCCGGAACTCATTGTGAAAGTATTCATGTAGTTTGGATGAAGGTAGAGGTAAATTCTTGCGTGCATTGGAGTTTGGAGTTGAGATGGTTATAGTATCGAGGTGGAGTGTTAAAGTTAGCGATACTATGTATTGGATTGAAGTGGTTGAAGATAGCTTCGAGTATGAGGTAACCGTTCGCAAATCGGAGGTCGCACGGAGAAGTTATGAGCTGAACTGTTTTTGGTGCAGTGCGACAGACGTCTGTCATATGGGACGACAGACGTCTGTCACTATAGGGAAATTATCCCGAGAGTTCCCACAGATGTCTGTTAGTCCCACGACAAACGTCTGAGTGGGACAGACGTCTGTCATAGGAGGGACAGACGTCTGAGCTGATGCTGAAATAATTCTCTGGAATGCGACAGACGTCTGTCACCTCCCACGACAGACGTCTGCCGCGTGTAATGGACTGTTTCGGGCCAGAAAACCTTGTAATTGATTTGTGAAGATATGGGGGCAATTTGGGGAATTGACCTACCTCTATATAAGCTATTTTCTAAGGCAATTGTGGGAGGAGCTTGGAGACTTGATTTTGGTAATCAAGGGTTTATTCTCAAAGGGGATTAGGGCTTATAACCTAATCTAAATTCTTCAATTCTATTCTCCTCAAACTCTTTCTATATTGAAATATAGTGATCATTGGATAAATCTCTTGTATTCCTCTCATCGTGGTAATAAAATACTCTCTCCAAAGTGGATGTACACTAACAAGACGTTAGTGAAACAACTATAAATCCTTGTGTTATTTAGTTTTGTTGCTTATTGTATTAGTTCTTGCTTGTGATTTGGTTTATTCGTGAGATTGTTTGTGGCTAGAGTTATTGCTTTGGTTGTTTTTGCGAGCCTAACAACGATCTAGTCTTCCGCTGACGCATTGTGGTTTAGATATTCGGTTCTTGAGTGGTCTCGGATCGGATTAATCACACAGGGTATTGGTTCCAACACTGAACTCTATCGATGATCGACCTAAGCAGCATGGTCGCGTACGCTCGTGTTTGTAAGCCTGAACACCCCAAAATGGAGGTCAATGTATCAATCAAGTCTGGATTCTTCTTTACCAACTCATCGAGTGATTCGTCGGACATTTGAAGGGAGTGAAGTACACCAAGAGCTTCACCGACGACGAGTTCATTTTTGAACTGTTTTCGTATGATGGAGGCTAAGAATTCTATGGCTCTGGATGACTGGACGCACCGTCTATTGTGCTCACCCTCTGCGATTATTGACTTCAATCTTTTGATGGTGGTCAAAAGAGAGTCAGAGTTGATGCCATGGAGGAGGTTTATTATTTGAGATCTAGCGATGGGGGTACGAGGAGTGTGAAACGCTGAATGTCGTGGATGGCGTTGATGACGCACCAGGCCTGGATCATACGGCGCAGGGTGTGGTTAGGGGTGAGTAGGTCGAAATCATAGGATAAGGGCTGGTTTGTAAGAGGGGTGTTGTGGTTGTCTGTGAAGATCCAAGTTTCAATGTTGTGGCGGTCGTAGGTGATGCCTGTAGGGAGGGTCACTGGGTCTTTCATTATTTGCAGGGAGACTGGGCATAGAAAGAATGATGGTGCTTCTATTCCTTCCATCGACATGTTTAGAGAAATTTGTTTATGTTTGTGTTTAATGTATTGGTTTGGTTGTTTATGTCTGTGAATGGAATATGAGGTTTATATAGGAAGATGAGATTTGAAGAGAGATTCAAAGAGAAGGTAAAGTCCACGCGGGCTTTTTGTGTTATAACTTATAATAATCGCATGATGCTAATTGAGTAGCTAACTGTTGCTACCTATTTATTATTTAATTTGGGAACATGTAAAAGTTGAATGTCTGCTTTTGCCATCTTTGCTGTGTTTTTTAATTTTAAAATCCAAGATATATTTCATGCATTATTGTCTGATGGTCCTGAAAATGTGATACGCGTGTGGATGACAGGAGACAAGTTGGTGTGGCTTATTTCTGAAATAATACCAAATTTTGCCAGTATCTATTAATAGCATAATAATATGTTAAAATCTATCTTTCTAATAATAGGACAGAAAATAACAAATGAAATAGAACCAAAAGAAAAAAGAGTAGCAAAAACTCACGTTTTATACCACATGACAAAGAACGCTTCAGTTAATATCTGACCTAGAGCCTAGAGGCTAGAGGTATGCAATGTAAATTATGGATTCATAAATCATAATAAGTTTACGATTTCAAAAATGCCACAAAAATTTAAGAATTCTGGAAAAACATTCAACATGAAAATAGAATTTACTTCCTTATCAAATTCTACTACTTTTAAGCGGATAAAACTAGGAATCTAACACAAAATGTCAACCATACATATTAGCTTTTATTAGTAAATACTTTTCTAAAATGATAAAAAAGTAAAATGCTCTGAAAAGCATCATCGTCTCAGTTAATTAATTTACCGCTGCCATGATAGTATGGTGCATACAACCAAACTTGTATATATATATATATATATATATATATATATATATATATATATATAAGTACCAAAACGTGGATGTCCAGTATATGTGAAAAGGTCGGGACTTGAACCTGCACGCTTCAAATTACCAATCGGGTAATTTTACCGCTGCGTCAGACACCACCTTTACCATGGTTGTTATGATACGATAAATCTACCATTACAATACCATTACCAGTCGATCGGTAACCATTTTTAATTGAAATCGTTATACCAATTAACACGTTAACAGTAAATTTATCATTTTTAATGATAAATTATTAGTAAGATTTCTTCAATATCAGCGATAACGGAAATTTTACCGGTTAATTTAAAACAAGGCAAATTCTATTTGTACACCTTAAATTGCTTTAGATACACCAGTCTTTTTTTTTTAAATTATATACACCACTTTTTGCTTAATATACACCATACATATTACTAAACTATCCTCAAGCCTGAATAAAACAAAATAAGTTTCTTATTTAGTATTTTTCTCACGTGCATTGATCAAACTAAAGAATATTGATTTCTAAAATCTATGAATTCACTTTTGCAACTAAAATTCAAATCCTTAATTGGATTTATATTTATTAAATTATTTATATATTAGAATTTAAATATAAATCTTAAATAATAAAATATTAATATACTTAAATTTTGATTTTAAATTAAAAACCGATTTAAATATAGTAGAAAATTGAGAACTTAGTACACAATGAAACATATAAATTAGTATTCATTTGTAAAAAAAATTATGACTAATTTGGAATGCATAATTTTAGAACTGATTATACATGAATATAACAAGAAAGAATGTGAATAAAATTTAATGCATTAATAGAAGATAAATTAATTCACTTGATGACTCATAGAAATTTCAATTATTTTATAAAAGAATTTTAACGATTGTGTATGATGTGGACATATGAACTTTTAATTTTTTAATTTTATTTTGATTATTTTTCAATAAGGGTATTTTTGTCTTTAACTTGATTTTTTCAATGGTGTAGGTAAAGTAATTTACGGTGTATGAATAGAATTTGCCTTAAAACAAATGTATATTCATCTGATATGCTTTATTATATACAATTAGAACCAAGTAAATGATTATATTTAATTCAATAATCCTACGAACAATTCTAGGTACATTTATTTTCTTTCTCATTTTTTCTATAAACTAACATACATATAGTATAATAAAGATGCGTTATGTACAAAAAACATATCAAGATATAAACTTTGATTACAAATGGTAATTTACCATTATCAGTGTAACGGTTAACAGATTATTAGTATACACCAGTCTCCGGTATACTAATCGATCGGTAATGGTAACGGTAACCGATTCTGGCTTATCAGTAAACACAAATGGTAACGGTATTTTTCAAATGGTAACGGTAACCATTACCATAACAGCCTAGTCCATGCATATTCTATAATACTAACATTGCTATTAGAAATTTTTACCAACAACAACTTTAACATTGTACTTATAAAACATTGTCCATGTAGATTCTATCCGCCTTAAAATTACACAAGTAGAAAATTGTTGAAAATCAACTCTATTTTTGCACTACCGAGGAGACTCACTTCAAATATTCTTATTCTTATTCTTACTAAAAAAAAGGTATAATTAATTTTAACATGCAGGATCCACATATGAGTTGTGTAATACCACATGTCCCTTGTTATTAAATTTTGGTCAGTTGAATAAGAATACTATTGTTAACACAAGTTTGCACCGCACAAACCAATTGACCCAGTGAAAGGGACATCTTCTCCTCCTCAAGCCATTCGTCACGGTTGACTAATTTTTCACTTGCATTTTGAGAAGTTAGAAATATGCCTCTTCTAGTAGTTGAAAATATTTAACTACAAATAAATAAGAAATAAAATAAAAACATCTAGAAAAATTAGAAGTGCAGAGAAAAAAAAAGGTGAATTAAAAACAAAAACAAAAATTGTTTTTAATTGCACAATTAGTAGAACCACATAATGTTAAAAAATCGATTGTTCGATTACATAATTAGAAAACATTATTTAAGTATCGTTTTCTTAATTTGAATCAAAGAGGAAATGATAATATCATGTAAAAGATTAAAAAGCCGAAGAGATTTAAGAAGATATTGGAGGGAAATATGTAAAAAGCATTCGAAAGATTCAAGAAGACATGGTAAAAAAAAGGTTATTTAGTTTCTGAGCTCTAAACAAATTACATTTTCAACAATAAGCATACAATCCACCTTAACGATGCTTTCAAAATAATAAAACGTCCAATGTATATCCTTCTGGAATTCTTAATTAAGTCTAAACCATACTCATCGGCCTAAGTCAGTTCCAACCACCCTCAATTTATAAGTGTTATTAATCTTGAAAGCTACGCTGCTTCAGCTATCGTGGCCGGAATTTAAACGATATTTTATGCAATATGTTGCATGTGCAAGTTTTATATGTAATGGGCACTTAGCAAGACGGTTTGACTTGATATCTTCTCAATATGCACAAATTAATTATTACTGGGAGGCATATCTTGAATCGAAAAATCAATTATAAATTGGATTTCTGCAGTGGTGGTGGCATAGTACTTGGAATTTGGTATTGCTCCGGCATATCAGTTGTAGTAAGAGAGTAGTGAGAAAAAGCCAATGCTCTATCAACAACTTCAGTCGGACTTGGTAGAGAAACGGATTTTTTGATCACAATGCCATTGCCAACTTTGTTATTACTGCCTTTAGGATTGTTGTTTGTTCACAACTTAATTTGCCGAGCTCTGAGTACTCAATGAAACTTTCACTTGCAACTTCCCTGAACAAGTTATACCTTTGCTCAGGAGACACAGTTTGAGGCTCTTTAGATGGTTTGTGCTTCACTTATGTGAGATTTGTTGTAGAGAATGTATTGAAACAAAGAACTAATGTTTGTTATTATTGATGTAATGAGATAGTACAGAAATGTAAAGTTTAACCATGTATTTATAAGCACGACAACATGATTACAAGCAATTGTAAATAACTGTTGGGCTTTAGCCCAGGCCCATGTGTTGAGAATATTAAATACACCATATGCTTTCAGATGACCATTTTATATCTCCCCGCAAATGAAAGCTAGGGTTTCAAGTCTCCACCGCTACAAATTGTAATGATAATATCTGAGAGAAATCTCCAAAAGTGAGTCTGAATCAGCTTCAATTCCACTGGAACAGCAATCGATGGCGAGGATTTGGACCTATGAGGGATTGTACTTGCTTCGTTTGAGTGGCATCTACTTCTGAATGTTCACGATTCCTGGGATGCGAGATGCTGATCTGCTTGCAAGCTTTGATTCTTCAGTACTTAGATTAGCAACGCACTTTGGCCTCCATCTAAGGTTTTCAGACATTAAAGGTTTCAGATCTGAACTTGTGTTCTTTGCTTTCTCTCCAAGGTTTGATCTTTCTATTACTTTGAGTTCAGATCTAAGCCTAGTAAAGCTTTTACTTGATAATGGCTTTGTAAGTATGTCTGTTGTCTGGTAATTTGCTGGAACGTGATTTATTTGCAGTTTACCCTTGATTACTTGTTCTCGAACGAAATATAGATCGATTTCCATGTGCTTAGTTCAAGAATGCAATAAAGGGTTAGATGACAGTGACACCGTACTTAAATTGTCACACCATAGTGTTGGTGGCTTTTGAATTGTTACTTTAAGTTCACTGAGAAGTGACTGTACCCACATAATTTCTGCAGTAGCGTTACCAATGCTTCTGAACTCAACTTCAGTGCTAGACCTTGAGACTGTAGGTTGTTTCTTAGCACACCAGGATATAGGATTATTTCCCAAATATATACAGTAACCTGATGTTGATCTTCTGTCATCAGGGTCAGTTGCTCAGTCTGCATCACTATATCCAATAATATTGAGTTGATTTCCTTGTGTAAAATGTAGACCATAGTCCACAGTTCCCTTTAGGTATCTTAGCACTCTCTTCATTGCCTTCCAGTGATCCTCTTTTGGTTCTTGCATGAATTGTGAAAGTTTGTTAACATAGTAGGTTATTTCAGTTCTAGTGATGGTAGCATATTGTAATGCTCCAACTAGACTTCTATATTGTCTAATATTGACTATGTTTTCTCCCTTGTGTTTAAAAATTGATGACTTGTTATCATTGGTGTTGGCAGAGCATTAGTAACCTCCATATTTGCTCTTACAAAAATTTCATTGATGTACTTCTTTTGGTTAAAAAATAACTCTGATTTGGATGTTTTTGTCACTTCAATGCCTAGGAAATAGTTGAGTTCCCCCAAGTCTTTAATTGAAAACTATTTGTCCAAAATCTGAATGAGCCTTTTGATATCAGTTTCACTGTTTCCTGTAATGATCAGATCATCCACATATATCAAGATAAAAATAGTTATGTTATCAGCAAATTTGACAAACAGTGAATGATCTGATTTGGTAGATTGAAACTTTAGCTTTGTTAAAACAAGTTTCAATTTATCAAACCAGACCCTAGGAGCTTGCTTAAGCCTATAAATAGCTTTATTTAGTTTACAAACAAGCTCTTTATTCTTCTGTTGTCCTTGAGGTTGACTCATATATACTTCTTCCTTTAGATCGCTATTCAGGAATGCATTGTTGACATCCAATTGTTGTATTTTCCAGTTGTTATGTAGGGCTATAGAGAATTATTCTTATGGTTGTTGGTTTAACAACTGGGGAAAATGTCTCTTCAAAATCAAAATCAAAATCAAAACCATATTGCTGTGTGAAACCCCTTGCAACAAGTCTGGCCTTTTGTTTGTGTATAAATCCATCAACATTCTTTTTTAACCTGTATGTCCACTTGCTATCTATTATATTCTTGTCTGTTGGAGCTTTAACAAGTGTCCATGTTTTGTTTTTTATCAATGCTTGGTACTCATCATCCATAGCTTATTTCCAGTTTTGATTGCTAATGGCTTGATTATAATTTACTGGTTCATCGAGGTCACTTATGGCATTATAGACTTTAGGCTAGAAAATACTCCTTTTTGATCCAGTGATCTTTGGGTGACCTGTTTGAACTTGTTCACTTTGTTGTTCATGAGTTTCAATATTATCATTTCTGGTATTTGATTGATTACTTCTAACTTCTGAACTTGAGTCATGCTGCAGATATTCATGTTGTTGCTGATTGTTACTGGGCTGATTGAAGGGCTCAGATGGCTCACTGCTTGATGATGATATAGGTTGTTGATAAGAATCTGAGCTACCATCATCAGTATCTTCAGTAAAACTGTCAGAGTAGAGAAATATTCCTGGTATTGATTTCCTTTGATTGTATACTTTTTGTGTGGTACCAATATCTTTACTGTTGAAAGGAAATACCTTTTCATTAAATACAACATG
This sequence comes from Allium sativum, assembly GCA_030737875.1. Taxonomy (NCBI): domain Eukaryota; kingdom Viridiplantae; phylum Streptophyta; class Magnoliopsida; order Asparagales; family Amaryllidaceae; genus Allium; species Allium sativum. Next base: position 968,034,977 of record CM060920.1, read on the forward strand.
TCTGCTAATATAGACTTTACCTTTTTCATCAAGACATTTGTAACCTTTCTAATCACTGGCATACCCTATAAATGTACATGCTGAGGATCTAAAATTTAACTTATGAGCATTATATGGCCTTAGATATGGATAACATAGACAGCCAAAAACTTTGAGTCTATCATAATCAGGTTTGACATTATACAAAGTTTCTAGAAGACTTTTATTATTTAGAGTCTTAGTAGACAGTCTATTTATTAAATATACAGAAGTATTAAAAGCATCAGGCCAAAACTTCATAGTTAAATTACTCTTAGCTAATAAAGTAAGACCACACTCCACAATATGTCTGTGTTTTCTTTCAATTAAACCATTTTGCTCATAGGTGTATGGACAACTTAATCTATGAATTATACCTTTCTTTTGAAAGAATTCACTTAGACGTTTGAATTCTGTACCTCCATCAGTTTTTATGATTTTTAAGTTCTCACCTGTCTGTTTTTCAGCTTGATTAATTAAATGAATAACAACTTTGCTAGTTTCAGACTCAGATCTCAGAAAATATATCCATGTATATATTGAATAGGAATCAACAAAGGAAATATAATAGTTAAACCCATAATCAGAATTTGTTGAAGCAGGACCCCACAGGTCTGCAACAACAAGCTCAAGTGGTTTTGTATAGTTAGTTAGGGAATTTGTGAAAGGTAACTTGTGGCTTTTTCACATTTGGCAGAAGGTACAGACATATGGCACAGGAATATTATCATATGAGATATTATTAGTAGCTAAAACTTTCTTGACAACATTCACATTAGCATGGCCAAGTTTTATATGCCATAGTTCAAATACACTGATTTTATCATTAATTTTTGATAAGTAGCAACTATTTTCCTCTTGATCATTATTTGCAGAATTCACAACACTGAATTTGTACAGTCCTTTGCATGTTTTACCCTGCAAAATGATTTCATTAGTCAGTAAATCTTTAACCAAACAATGATATGGATGGAACTCGAAGTACACATTATTGTCTTTAGCAAACTGTGATACACCGAGTAAATTCTTTTTTATATGAGGAACCATAAGTAAATTGTTAAGGTATAGTTGCTTTTTACCTTGTCAATATGTGTAATATTTACACTATCACCATTACCCATGAGTAAAGAATTCACACCTTTGTACTCCCTTTGGCCTAGATTGAGATTATTGAGATTATTTGTGATATGATTAGTGGCACCTGAATCTGGATACCAATTATCATCACAATATCATCAGTTTGACTACTTCTTGAAATGTTGCTTTGACTATCAGTTTCAACATTTGCTAGATTTGCTGTAGGATTTGATTTTCTTTGACTGTTTTGTGTCTGACCAACAACATAGTTGTTATTAAATCTGAAATAACACTTCACAGCAGTATGATCCACTTTTTCACAAATTTGACACTTAGGTATGTTATTATTATTGCTCCATCTTCCTCTTACTTTGCCTCTGCTAGAGGAACCTCCTCTTTGGTTAAAAGAATCCCCTCTGTTTTGATTCTTGTTTTTGGTTTCAGCAACATTAGTAGATAATTCATTTAACTGTGACATTTTTGTTTCAATTCTTGCTTCATGAGCAAGAAGAATAGAGCGTACATCTTCCATAGAACTGGTCACCTTTTGGGATGTAATAATTGCTACAACAACCTCATATTCTTCACCCAGTCCATTTAAAATTGATAAAATGTGCTCAGAATCATTAATTTTTTGACTTGCTGCCTCAAGATGATAACATATGCCTTTAACTTTTGTTAAGTATTCTCTCATGAACAAATTATCTTTTCTGGTAGTCTGTAGTTGAATTCTGTAGAACATTGTCTTAGCTGATGATTGGGTATTAAAAGATTTTTCTATGGTTGTCCAAATATCATTGGCTGTTTTGCATCCAATTACTTGAGATAAAATCTTTTCACTTATATATGACAATAACCATGCACAAATTAGTATATCCTGCCTATGATATTTGGCATAATCATCATTGCTAACTACCCTATTATCAGCATCAGTTATGAACTTAGGTGGGATATCAATAATACCAAGAATGTACCATTCGAGACCATAACCTTGAATGGCTACCTCTACTTGCAGTTTCCATAGCAAGTAGTTATTCTCTTCAAGATGGAAGGTGATTAGTTGGGTTTGTGGATTTATACCTGTTTTAACAAGAGATTCTGCACTGGACATGTTCTGATTCACTGATGTTGTCTGGTTTTGATTTGCAGATGAATTTCCAGGGGGAATTGGTTGATTTCCAGGCGGAATTGTTGAAGAATTATGATCATCCACCATGATGATGACAAGATAACAAACGTTGATTCTTGAAGCTTTAGAATTGAGGAATTCTTGAAAAGATTATGTAGCTAATGATGTTGCAACCTGAAGAGCTTCAAATGATGATTGTTACACCTTTAAGTAATTACTTTCCGATGAAGCACTCTGGTATGGCACTTTCTTACAGTTATTTTTCTTTTCTTGGATTTCTTGATCGGTTTCAAAGACTTCAGAATTTTCTTGGCAAGACTTGATATGGTAGTTTGATGCAGCCTACTTGAAATGGTATGGTGAGGCACAAACTATTGTAATCGAGTAGCAACTCCTAAATGACGAGACAGAAATTCTATCTCTGATAGGAGGGATTCGGATGATGAAATTAAATTGACGAATCTCTGTTTTAAAAACAGAATTGTAGCTACTTTGATTTGTTTAATCAGGATTCTTGATTGCTATTAAACTTTGGTAGCTCTGATACGATGTGAGATTTGTTGCAGAGAATGTATTGAAACAAAGAACTAATGTTTGTTATTATTGATGTAATGAGATAGTACAGAAATGTAAAGTTTAACCGTGTATATATAAGCACAACAACTTGATTACAAGAAATTGTAAATAACTGTTGGGCTCTAGCCCAGGCCCATGTGTTGAGAATATTAAATACACCGTATGCTTTCAGATGACCATTTTATACCTTTGTATCAAAATCTTCTGGTGAATTTATATGTAATGCAGTCAGGAAACGAACAAAAGAAATCATTTGAGGGGTGATCATAGCACATGCTGCAAATTTTCCCATTGCAAGTGCTTCTGCTGTCGCAGTACACAATACACCGCTGACACTTTGATGACTACTTTATATCTGCAATGTCATTAGCAATTAACAGAAGTTGAATCGAGTCCTGAGAACTATCGAGAAACAAAAATGGCGACATCATCTCTCACAACTTCCAAAATCCAAACAAATTTTGATTATAATATAGTTTGGATCATAGATCTAGTTATCCACCAGATCTCCGTTCTCTCCATCAGCATGCAAGGCAGGTCAACTCTTCTTTTCAAGGTAATTTAAGATCTCCATATATGGATTGTAAATCAAACTTTCCAGATCTAGCTACTAATACTAAAGTTATATCTTCCAATGTTAACATTTTACAATCTAAAACTTGGAAAGAGGCTGTTTCAGAGAATAATCCGCACCAGAACTCAATTCAACTTAATTTTTATGAGCCGAAAATTAAGGATAGCATCATAATCACAGTGATTAGTGAAAACTGGTTTGAAAAGCGAGATCAAATTGGTCTAACTCCATTGTGTTTTACGTTTATGGAAGTAAGCCGTACTATAACTATCTGAAAGCTTATATTGACAGAAATTAGGATTTGAAAGATAGTTATAAGCTGTTTTCTAGAGAGAATGGTTTCTTTGTCATTAAATGTGACATGCAAGAGGACTGTGATCGAATTCTAGCTGTTGGGCCTTATTTCTACAATAATAGACTGATTTTCATGAAGAAATGGCAGGCAGGTATGAAGCTAACACGTGAGTTTCTTAATTCTGTTCCTATATTGATAAGATTACCCAATTTGAATTTGGATTTTTGGTCGGTAGAGGCCATAAGTGGATCACTTCTGTTTTAGGTCGGCCTATAAGACTAAATAGTATAACTGAAGGGGTTATTCGAATTTCTTATGCTAAAATCATGGTAGAAGTTAATATTGATTTTAAATTCCCTGAGTTTGTTCCTATATTGTGCCATAATGGTGAATTAATTTGGCAAAAAGTTATTATGAGTGGGTTCCTAAAATATGCTCTAATTGTAAAGTTTTTGGACATGCTACTACTTCTTGTAAATCTGATAGAGTGTGGATCCCTAAGGATAATGGTGATAGAGGATGTGGGATGGATATTGATGTAAATTTAGTAGGGCGGAATAAGATAGTTGATGCTGGTGATGAAAGAAATCCTTTAAATGGTATTGACAAATCTGCCGAGATTAGTTTTAAGAATAGTGAAGATCATAGTAATAGGCATGAGAAAGTAATTGAAAGTAATGAAGACAAACATACAGTTTGTGAAGAAACAGAAGCAGCTCAAATACATGCTAAGAGATCAAATATTATCAAAGTTGACAATAGTTCAAAAGTTAATGAAGATTTTATGTAAGGCAAGATAGTAAAGAAGATGTTTTTAAGGCTAAAAAAGAGGCAAAAGTGATTTCAAAGGGTCTTCGGGATACTGTAGTTCATGCATTGAATAGTGACATCTCAAAACATGATTTGAATGAATTAAACTACAATGATATGCAAGACTTCTTGATGGATGACTACAATAGTTCGTCATGCAACATTAAGAGGAGGAGGAGGAGTAAGTTTAAACCAAATATATATAATTGAAGGAGTAAATAGGAATTTGAGTGAGGAAACTTTGGTAGAGACAAACCCAGAATGGACGAAGCTTATTTCATAATATCAAGTAAGAACTAAACCAAGAAAAGCAAGAGATGAAGGTGGCTCTTTGGGAGGAGTTCACAGGGGAGGTATTTCAACAAGGTAGTCTGTGTTTTGAGTTTACTTTGGAGTTTCTTGGGTGGGTTGTACTGTATTGATCCATTTGTTGTCACATGTGTTGTTTTGTTTTTCTATTTGAGCTGGGTGTTAATTTTCTTTTTGTATAGGGTTAGTTTTCCTGCAGTGTCGTTTATACCTAGCTCAAAATCTATGTATCTCTTTTATGTAATATAAGTACCCATTTTGTTTCAAAAATAATAATAATAGTCAACCTATACAACATATCACATTAAACATATTACAAAATACACAAGGTATCACCAACAAAATGAAAAAAAATCAACCATCAGAATGCACATAATATCATTCTTTTGAAGTGGCTAATAGCATGCATATAATTTTTTTTGGAAATATGATAAAAGTTGTGTGTTGAATCATTTAGTCATTTCATAGCGAAAGAGATGGCAAATGTAATACCAAGGATATAGCGAAAATATAGCGGAAAATAACAGAAACACAAAAAGTTTAATTAGATATAAAATCAAGTGTTTAAAGGTATTTATTCTCATTTTCACATTATTTACGTAGAAAAAATAAATATTGTTTGTTTTTACATAATAAACCTAAAAAATACAATAATCATGCAATTCATATTTTTACTACGATTGATTTTTAATTTATACTGAACGTTTATGCGTTAAATTAGGTTTTATCCTAATTTTTTGGATTGGGTTCAAAAGAAAAAGTAGTCGAATCAACTTTTTGTATTAAATTTCCAAAAACGAATGCTAAAAGTTCATGATTTAACAGGTGCAGTAAAAAAATGAAGCTTAAAGTGAGTCTATTGTTTAGTAACGCTATGCTGAAAAAGCATAACGATCGAAAAGCGCTATAATGGGGATTTTGCGGAGTTTTAGCGGATCTTCAATTGCACAAATTCTAAGAATTCTGTGTGCATTACACCGGTAATATACATCCAAAAGGTCATTAAATGTCTTTAAAAGGAAAATTTTATTTAAAAAAATGCTGCAACAATAATAGAATAATTAATCTTCAATGTTCAGTGTTTTATTCTACTTTCTGACCGGTTACCATTATATGCTAACTATGTTTTACTCATATCATAAAAAGATTATATTTTCATAAGACAAACAAAATGAAACTACAAACACAAATAAAATTCATCATTGCGGTCCTCTTAGATGATGATCAGTAGATTTTAATATCAATTGCAAAAAAAAAAAAAAAACTTAGCAAAATAATCATAAAATAAAAACGATAAATGTTGTACTCTTTGGTTGTGGTGTAGAGGCTGGTTAGTAGAGATAGTTGCAGTGACGGATGCATACTGTATTGACGTCGATTTAGAATTAGTGTTTTTGGTAAATTAAACCATTGGAAGGGTTAAAAAGGGAAGGCTTGACCCAAGGTTTAGGGATCCAACCTAAATTCCAGCATGGAATAGGTCGATCAACTTTGGACCATCATGGTTCATGGCCATTGTTATTCGTGGTTCTACCATCATGCTATACAATTAAAGTGCTTAACAGATTAATAGTGGGGGAGATGGAAAAAGTTATAGCTAAGCCAAACCGATGATATAACATAATCATAAAATGATTTATTATATACAAAGAAAAATATTTAAAGTTATTTCATTTACATTTTCACTTAATTTCTATATGAAAAAGAAACATTGTTTAATTTTGTAAAATAAAACTAAAAAATATCAGCATTTGTATAGTCCGTATTTGGTGATCACAATAAGTTCCTAAGCACTTAAGCCTTAAAATTAGGCATTTATCCTAATTATACTGATATTTTTGAAAGGATAACCAGTCAAATCAACCTTTTTATATCAGTATTGCTAAAATAGATGCTAAAATTTCTTAACAAAAAAGAAAGGGTTAAAATGGATCTATTGTTCCGAGAGGCTTAACTGAAAATGCGTAGCGATCGAAGAACTATATACCCTTTGGAGAAGATTTTTTAGATCTTTAGCGGGGCTTTAACTGCATAGAAACCATGGTCTCTGGCCGCTTTTAATCCAGATCGGACCACGACCGGTTCTGAATGTCAAAACGATGCTTGGTTGTGAAACTGAATTGGAGAAGATTTTTATTAGAAGAAAAATAAAAGAGAAAAGCATTAACATTGAAAGTTTGTGATGGTTAAAATGATGGGAAATTTCCTTTCATACATCGTAAATTACTTTACCTCCACCATAAAATTTTAAATTAACTTTTAAACCAAAATGTCATTATTAAAAAAATAGAATTAACGTTAAGGAATGAAAATGCTATACAATTCCTTTTTGCTCGCTATGTATATAGTCGAATTAATGTCTTTAATAAAGTAATTAAAATGACCATACAACATCGACTGAATTGAGTTAAAATTTCTTTTGGATATTAAAGTGACTTCCTACTGTTTTAAGAAATATTTATGCATAATCAATTTTAACATTTCGCACTTTAATTAAATTTAAAAATTAAATTTTAGTATAAACTACTAATTTGCACAGAAGCGCCGCTATACCGCATAGCGGACTTTTGTCGCTATGGTTATTTAGAAGAACAGTCAGAAACAGCGGATCCGCTTAAAGCCAGGGTATAGCGGATTTAATTTGCTAAACTATTTACTTTATAGCATCGTTGTAATTTTAATATGTTGGACTGCAATTTTCAAGTATTAGGTAAACTATATCATGCGTGTTATCCTTTTTCCCCAAATTGAAACCTAATAAGAATAGTACAATATAAGTTGAATCGCCATCTGCTCATGAATTCTCCTCCACGTCGTCATCTCGCATCAAATTACTTCTCTAATTACTCGATGACCGTTACTGATTCAAATGCATGCTCATCTCCAGATCATCACCGTTTGTTGATATTGTCATCGTCGATTCGTTTCAAGTTGCCCTATGCTTTCTATCTAGTTCAGGTTGATTTTATTGGATTATATTTAGGTCCATGCTTTCATTCCAATTCGTGTATTCATTTCTTAAGTCGTTAAACTCCATGTTAGTCTCATTTTTTAAAATCATCTTAAGATTGTGTTGACAATTGATTATTATTAAATGTGTTAAATGTCTTAGAATATGTATAGCCTTACATCCTAGTACATATTAAATACAATATAGTCATATACCAAGATAAGGACATTATTATAGTTCACATGCGGCAAGAGATATAGTCATATACCAAGATAAGGACATTATTATAGTTCACATGCGGCAAGAGATATATAAAAGCAAAAGTCATCATAGCAGGTTGTGCAACGCACCACACCGTACGCATGTGTTCTTACGCCCAAGCCCGAACCCACACCTGTGGCGTGGGACGAATGGGTGTTTATGACGTATTAGCGAGACTTAGAACTTTGCAATTGACAGTTTGTAGTTGGTTTTGTTAATTGCTCAAACCAAATAGTTTTTCCGTTTAAATTTAAACGGAAACGGTAATAAAACGTCGCACCACTTGGTCAAATGAACGCAACCTTTCCAAGTGTTACAACCATTAAAGTGGTCTTACTACACACACACACACACACACACATATATGTATATATATATAAGACGAGGCAGACGGAAAAGAGAACTTAATTTTCTTCTGAAATCTGATCTTCTTCTTCCTCACTAAATCATATTCTTAATTACTCTGTTGAGGTCGTCAGACTTTACAAATTCCAACGCAGTGGGACAAAGCAAGTCTGTTTTATCTTGAGAAACAGTTGCTCAACCTTTTGCGCCATAAAGGGAGCAATATTATTTCAAGGACATAGAGCATTCTAGACTTGGACAAACATAAAGGTATTCTACGTATTACTGAATCTTTATAACAGATTTTTTTGTATAATCTTTGTGTTAACGATATTTTTCGTCAGCACTGGAAATAGGTCTAAAGATGTGGACCTAGGGAAATTGAAGGGATTATTTAGTTTCTACAAGCTTGAGTTATTTCACTGTTTCCTAGATATCAAGGTCTTAAGGCCGAAGATTAGTTAGAAAGCTACACGGTTACCAAGATATCAAGGTCTTAAGACCTTCTTTCTTCAAAAGGGTGACTATCACACTTATGAGACTCAAGGACCAACAGTTACCTTCGGATAAGGGTTCCCTAAGCGCAATGCAAGTTAGAAAGCTATACGGCTTGTAGAAGGGTATTTTGGGTAATTTGGCTTATGCATGGAACATTGTCGTGAAGAAACATTGTAGAAACTTGCAACATAAATGATGAAAAAATTCATGATATTGATCTCAAGTATTGATTTACCGTTTATTGATCACTTTGTTGGGTACATAGAAATGTTTAAGTAAAATCCCCAAATCGATTTGGAAACTAGGGTTTACTCTATAGGAAAAGTTTACAAGAATGGTAAATGAGAAAAGTCCCCCAAAATGAGACCCCTGTGGTCTTATTTATAGACAATTTGAGCCCCCTTTTGGTTGCGATCAGCAAAAGCCCAACTATTGGTGCTTTCGGTTTAGGCAGTTGTTCTTCATCCTTGGTATCGGCCGCGTTAGTGGCTTTCGGTGTCGGCCTTTCGATTTTGACCTTCTTTTCCCTTCTAAGCACAGTTATTGGCTCTATCTTGCTTTCAGAATGTCGGTTTCGATTTCTATCCATTAGTAATTCAGATGCTGCTTCTGTGTTGTGTATCTATACCAAGCCAATTGGTATGGGTAGCTTCAATAATTGCTTTCGGTCTTGACGATAAGCTCTGGTTTCGATATCAAGTCTTCAAAATATTTCCCTTATGCCTCTGTTCCTTGTGACTTTGTCATCTTCATCTATTTCGGTATCGATACTAAGCAAATAAGTGTGGATAGCCCATCTTCTTATGACTTCATATTACTTTAGCGAATTCTTGAGTTTAGTTCAGGCTTTGCGATAACATGCTTTTGGTATGTCTTCCGATGACATTGAAGTTATTTCCTAGTGTCGGTATCGATACCATGTATCAATGTCCCTTTGCTTCCTTCTAGCTTGACTTAATACCTGTAACAACCCGTATTTTTGAATAACATGTTATAACATAAATGGAGGCAGAATTAAACTGTAAAATCTGAATCAAGTGAAACGGGCTGTACCATTGCGTTCGTCTCGGAAAAATACGCGAAATAGAGTCCGAGTTTTCGAAAATCGGAGTCCGTATGACCAAGATATGGCCTCGCGAAGTTTCACGAAAAATTCACAAATTAAAGTATACTTAATTAAGTGAAATGGGTTGCGCAGAGAAATATATATATATTGATATATATATATATATATATATATATATAATTGAAAATTAAATAAATAAATATGCAAAAATGTTCAAAACAGCGAATTGGGAGAGGGGAATAACCGAACCGGCCGATTTTTGAGGTCGACCCGAGCCCGCTGGGTCGACTAGGGGTAATCCAGGGTGTTTAGCTGTCAACCCGTAGGCCGATTCGCTCAAATGCAGATTTTGCATTTGAATGGTTCTCATGGTTCAGCTTTAATCTAAAGGCCCTAGATGGTTCCTACACTTGAGTTCTTCCCCAAGACATGCTTTGATGGCTTGGATTGAATCTAGGGTTAATCCTATGGCTAATATTACCCTAATCTTCTATAAAAAGGACCTAACACCTAGCCTAAATCATCATTATTCAATCCTACAACTAAACTATGCCAAATTTGTTCCTCTCATGGCCTCCACTCTCATGCTAAAATTCCTAAGTTTATTTCTATGAGAGATTTTGAGTGCATACAAGTATTTTCAAGCTTGTATGAGTATTCTTAGTTTGCATTCAATTTAAGTTGCAACATTTCTATTTCAAAGCAAGGGTTTTTATTGATTTGGCTCAAGGGTTTTCATTTGGAGATTGCATATTTGGGTTTTTAGTGCTTGCATAAGGGCTTCGTCTCAATCTTTATAATAAATATTTATTTGTGTCTTCATAGCATTGTAAGCCCTTTTCTATTTTCTTTTTATTGAACTCTAAAGTTAAATGAATGATGCAAGTTTGGGGTTGATCATTATATGCAAGTTGGGTTGATCATGTTATCATGTTATGCAAGTTTGGGTTGATCATGTTATCATGTTATGCAAGTTTGGGTTGATCATGTTATCATGTTATGCAAGTTTGGTTGATCATTATGATATGCAAGTTTGGTTGATCATTATATGCAAGTTTGGTTGATCATTATGATATACAAGTTGGTTCAATCATTATGTATGACACATGTTGCTATGTTATGCAAGTTTGGGTTGATCATTATACACATGTTATCATGTTATGCAAGTTAAACTTGAGTTTATGACCTTAAAGCTTCAAGCTTTATGTTAAAGGTTGCATTTTGGCAACATGAAAGTTATCATATCCCTTATGATAACTTGCATGTGAGGCTAAATGCAAACTTCTAGCAACTTCTACGTGTTATTTATCACCATGTATCACTCATATGCTAAGTTTGGTTTTATGCATGCTTTTGAAGCCTAATGATGCAATAGGCAAGTATATGAACATATGTACATCTCATATGCCACCATGTTAAACTTGTGGCTTCAACACCTTTATGTCACGATTATGCCAAGTTCCCTATTTTATCCTTTATGCATTGTTGCGATTGTGTAAACGATGGGATTACGTTGGGGTTGGGTAACATAATGACATAAACATGGTTTTTATAACATAACGTGATATGTTAACTTGTAATTATGTTTTGGAAACATAATGGACATGACACTTAGAAAATATGAGTGTGGCCAACTCGAGGTTGGGTTGAGTTTGTAGCATAAATCTACCCGGACCCGCCCGGCTTAACTAGTGGCTACAAACAATAGGACCCAATGTGAGAAGTTGGTCATGTTGTGCTCAAACCCGAGGTTAGACCTAGTTGTGGTGTAAAGCTACCCGGACCCGCCCGGCTTAACTAGTAACCACAACAAAGTCTAATGTGAGAGGTTAAAGCGCATTAAGTTAATTAATTCCTCCTGATTAGGGTTAAGTCATGGTCCACTTAATACTTAACCAATTTGGGCTTGATGGATTAATCGAGGTTAAGTCGGGAGCCTTGGGTACCCTTAACCGATTTAATCCACGTGTGGATCGGGTTAACCACATTTAACCCGTTAAGAAACCCTAGTTGCGTGGTCCTTTTCAGCAGTAACCTTCTTGGTAGTATCATAAGACCCTAGGACTAGGCTAGGGTGGGGCACGATTACTGGGCTGATTGTAAGAGACCAAAAGAGACGGCTGAATGATGCCCCGGTTGTTCAGGCGGACCATGGTCGTGCACATCAAGTCCGGAGTTGAACACGTGCTACGGTAGGTTTGGACTGTGCATCATGGAATTGTGTCAGAGGGTTACACCATAGGGCCTGATACACCCTAGGGTGGACCCTGCACAGTCAACTACATTACATGATTAAGCCGCATGACACCGACACTTGATGAGTTAGGCTTATAGGGAGCCGATCGACTAGACCGTGTTGTTGGACCTTGATTTAGGTCATCTCATGATGTTGGGCCAAGCTTGGGCCAAGGGATCAATTTTTGTTTTTTTACTTGACATGTTGAATGCTAGTACACCCGTGGTGCAAAACTTAACCTTAATTATGCGATGACACCTTTATCTATCTTGTTAGTTAATCATCATGCCAGTATGTTGTTATCCTTATGTTCATCTCAGCTTCTAATGCCAGTTAACTTTACTAGTTCATAGACAGGTAGTAGTAGGGCTTACCAGTCTTTTTGACTGACCTGTTTTCTTTCGCCTCTTTCCTTCCGTTCCCCCCCCCCTTAGGTTCTCAGGGTGGGAACATTGGAGCTTAGCTTGGATCTTTCTAGCTTGCTTACTGGATTTGCTCATGTACGGGTTTGGACATTGAGCTAGCTATGGTTTATCACTTCACTTTGGGGATAGTACTTTATGTATTTCAGTTTTTCAGTTTATGCTTTTATCTAGACTTTGTTTGTTGGAAAATAATGACTAAGTACTTTATTGTAACTTAACTGTGGTTTTGGAAATGCAAGTTTTATCCGCTAATTTACTACTCTGTTTTACTTATATGTTCTGTCTTGTGATATCTGCATGCATGTTTACCTTGTTTAAACGCCCCTCCAAAGCTAGTGTCCTTGCAAGAGTGGCACTGGCGGAGGTGGGGTGTTACATTTGGTATCAGAGCATAAGGTTTACAAGATTTGAGCAAAAGTGTTTTTGAAACTTACCTTTTGAAAAACTATTTTCAAAACCAATTAAGTATTTTCCAAAGAAAAGTCTAGTATTTTAAAAGGCTATTCCCCAAAAGCCATAGCATTATCCTTCGTTTCTTCGTTCTGAATCTATCTTTTTCTTCGTTTCAGTATGGCCGATCTTAACCTTCCCGAGGGAGTGACCATTCCCGGATGGTTCCGGAGGTACTTGGAAGCTAGAGCCAACGATGCGGGCCCAGCGACTACCCCCACTGTAACTGAAGTTCCTTCTCCTCCTCCTCCTCAGAATCCACAAGCGGATTTCGCAAAAGTTTGCAAGGACTTTAAGGCGATGGGTGGTAAGAACTTTATCGGAACGGAGACTTCCGTGGAGGCAAGGAACTGGTTAAAGGAAACTGAGGAACTCTTTGCTATCTTTGATGTGGAAGATCGTAGGAAAGTTCTGTTGGCGGTATGGCTATTAAAAGGGGAAGCTGCTTATTGGTGGGTAGTCACCACCACTACTAGACCAATTGAGACTTGGGATGACTTTAGGAGAAGGTTTGGACTAAGGTTTTTATCATCAGCAGAAGAGAACCTTCAGCTAGAGAGGTTCCTATCACTAAAGCAAGGGGACATGACCGTTAGAGAATACGTGGATAAGTTTAATCAACTTGCTCAGTTCGGTCTAGAATGGGTTAACACCGCTCAGAAGAAGGCCCTACGCTTTGCTCTAGGATTGAATGAGCCATTGCGCGGTTTGGCCATATCTCATATACCCCTGGGGGCGACCTTCGAGGGTTTGGTGAATATGGCCCTACTTCAAGAGGAAGATAAGAGTGGCAAGAAGGAGGTCAAGGCAAATGAGTCCCAAGGCAAGAAGGAAGATACGGAGAAAAGAGATAAGAACAACAACAAGGCAAGAAAGACAAGAAAGTGCAACTTCTGTAGGATCACTGGGCACATAGCCAAGGATTGCAGGAAGAAGAAGAGGAAGTTAGGCAAGTGTTTTCATTGCGGAGAATCTGGACATCTTAGCAAGGATTGTCCCAAGAAGCATGGACAAGGGCAAGGACAAACTCAGCAAGTAGGACCCTCTGGAGGGCAATTGCAGGCTCTCCTCGCTCTTCCAGCTTTTGACCGAGGTAGAGTTTTTATAGAAATTCATGTTTACATTTCTGATTTTCCTGTTCGCACCTTATTTGATTCTGGCGCGTTGCATAGTTTTATCTCTTCTGATATTGTTGAAGGTTTGCACCTATGTACTAGTTTAGTTGAGGATCCCGTTTGTGTTTCAAATCCAATTGGGGGTTCCGCCCATCTGTCTATGATTTGTGTGGATTTGAAAATTTCTATCTTGGTCGTAGAATTCACGTGTAGTGCTTATGTTCTCGGGGTCACGGGATATGGGTTGGTCTTGGGCATGGATTGGTTGTCCAGTTATGGAGCCATCCTCGATTGTGAGCATAGGGTGGAGAGGCTCATGACTCGCCTCGGTAACACCCTAGAAATTTCTTGTAACCCTAGAGGTCCCGTCATGTTATGTTATCTTCAATCTCTCGACTCGTCCATCGATGATCTGCAATCTGTAAGGGTGGTCCGAGACTATCCTGATGTCTTTGAAGAAGTTAAGGGGTTACCCCCTAAACGAGAGATAGATTTCAGCATTTATCTAGTTGATAATGCCAAGCCAGTATCATTGCCCGTTAGGCACATGGCCCCTCGTGAAAGAAGGGAGCTCAATAAGCAAATCAAGGAGTTGCTTGAGAAGAATTTTATTAGGCGAAGCATTTCTGAATGGGGTGCTCCGGTGGTATTCGCTACTAAGGCGGATGGTTCGCTTCGTCTATGTGTTGATTATCGAGAGTTGAACAAGCTGATAAAGAAGAATAGGCACCCGTTACCGAGAATTGATGATCTCTTTGACCAGCTTGTAGGTGCTTCTGTTTTCTCTCAGCTCGATCTAGCCACCGGATTCCATCAGCTTAGAGTGGCTGAGGATAGCATTGATAAAACTGCGTTTAGGACTCCAGATGGATTCTTTGAATGGCTTGTCATGCCATTCGGTTTGACTAATGCACCCGCCTACTTCGTAGATTTGATGAGTAGGGTGTTCAGGGAGTTCCTTAACAAGTTTGTTGTTGTCTTCGTGGATGATATTCTGATCTTCTCAAAGGATGAGGAAGAGCATGCTAGGCATCTCAAGGAAGTGATGAATACGCTTAGAGCGCATCAGTTGAAAGCCAAGTTCTCCAAATGTCATTTCTGGAGAAGGGAAGTTCGGTTTCTTGGACATATAGTTTCTAAGCAAGGCATAGCGGTGGATCCCGCGAAAGTGGTTGTGGAAGACTCCTAGGAGTGCAACCGAAGTAAGAAGCTTTCTCGGTTTGGCGGGCTACTATAGGAAGTTCATCAGGGACTTCGCTAAGATTTCAGCCCCTCTTACTAAGTTGACGAAGAAGAACTTAGTCTGTGCATGGGACTTGGAGTGTGAGCTTGCTTTTCAAAGGCTCAAGAGAGCCCTTACCTCAGCTCCAGTTTGGCAACATGGATTGGCACTGTTTTCAAGAGATAGTTTTCTGCGTGGGATACCGTATAGTATGTAAATGAGATCCAAGATTCACTAACGAATCTTGGAAAGCTTGCATGAACCATGAGCACGCAGTTATGTTTAAGCCAAGTATTTTAGGCAAAGAATAAGTGGAAGTGGAACGAGAAGCAACGGTGTAATGAGTTCTAACTCGTATTTTGGGAACAAGAATTAAGAACTACGGAATTGCGAAGATAAAAGACGGTCAGGGCACGATGGGATTAAGCACAAGAAAATGCGGCTTAGAAGATTGAAGTCTAGATACGCGCATTTAACTCTTTCTAAGAGTATATCCTTGATCCCTATTGTTCCGTAGAGCTTACTCGCATGCTACCTTTTAAGTATATCCTCTCAGTCCTATCCTCAATCTTAGTTCTGTTACAAACCCCCTAAGGAGTATGGCTAGCCTATTTGTGATATATGGTTGGGGTGAAGAAGTTCGCCACCAAACTATTTTGGCTTTATGGGATATGGGTAATAATTGATAGATTTACAAAGAGAGCCCATTTTATTCCGGTGAAAAGCAAGAGGACCGTATCACGGCTAGCATCTGTTTATCTTCAAAAGATAGTGCGGCTGCATGGAGTTCCTTCTAGCATAGTTAGCGATCGTGACCCAATTTTCACTAGCCAGTTCTGGAATAGTTTGCAAGAAGCAATGGGTACGCGATTGAATCTGAGTACAGCCTATCACCCCCGGACGGATGGCCAAACCGAAAGGGTGAATAGAGTGCTAGAAGATCTTTTGAGGTTTTGTGTTCTCGACTTCGGTGGTACTTGGGAAGACCACCTTCCTCTTGTAGAGTTTGCTTATAATAATAACTATCAAGCCAGCATAGGGATGGCACCATTTGAAGCTTCGTATGGGAGGCCGTGCAAGCCACCAACATGTTGGTGGGAAGACGACGGATAAGCTTATAATTGAGCCCGACATGATAAGGGACACATCCGAGAGGGTTGAATTGATTCGAAGACGGATAAGAACGGCCCAAGACAGACAGAAATCCTATGCAGACAAGCGAAGGACAGACTTGGAATTTAAAATTGGAGATATGGTCTTTGTGAAGATTTCTCCTTTGCGAAATATGGTTCGCTGACACCAAGGATCGTAGGACCCTTCCCTACTATAGAAAGAGTCGGGAAGATGACTTATAAGGTGGAATAGCCGAGAAGCTGGCCGGAGTGCATAATGTCTTTCATGTCTCGCATCTCCGGAAGTGTTTGCACAGACCCGCCAAAGTGGTTGAACCAAGTATTCGTGAAGACATGGAGGTAGAGGATGAAGCAACCCTGAGACGAGCTCCGATTCATATCATGGAAATGAAGACAAAGAAGCTAAAAAGCATAGAAGTTAAGCTTGTTAAGGCGCAATGGAGTGAAACAGAGGGAGACGCAACTTGGGAAACCAAGGAGAAGAGGCGCGTGCTTTATCCATTTCTCTTGGAGGATACATTTTCAATCTCTTTTCCTAGATTGGTATATCTTCCCTTTGCTATCCATGCTTATCTAGTTTATCTTGTTTCGTAAATCTTGTCATGAGAACCTTAGGTAGAAACCCTTGGTTGAAACATGTATTTGAAACATGTTATGTTTGATGTTTGCAAGTGGTTGCAAGTGTTTGCAAGTGGATACTCGTGGATGCATAATACACGTTAGGCACTAAGATCGGCTCACACACTTTCATACCGCATATGCATGAGTGTTTATGCTTATTCATGGATGAAAACTTGTTATGCTATCACGTGGATGTTGCATATGGATGAATGTTATGTGCACTCATGTAGAGATTATAAATTATGTTAGGAATTTGCATACATATGGACTCATTTCACTAACATATTTTGCATTAAGGGGGTTTACTGAATTAGTAACCTCCTGATTTTCGCATTAAATAAGTACATATACACACACCTTTGAATATGATCATACAGCATTTAGAACCTTTTAAGGACAATGATTGCTCGTGGATGATGTTTTGAGTTGATGGATGATGGATGGTAGGATACGTTCTTCCTAACTTGGAGATTTCTGGGACGAAATCCTTTAAGGAGGGGAGAATGTAACAACCCGTATTTTTGAATAACATGTTATAACATAAATGGAGGCATAATTAAACTGTAAAATCTGAATCAAGGGAAACGGGCTGTGCCATTGCGTTCGTCTCGGAAAAATACGCGAAATAGAGTCCGAGTTTTCGAAAATCGGAGTCCGTATGACCAAGATATGGCCTCGCGAAGTTTCACGAAAAATTCACAAATTAAAGTATACTTAATTAAGTGAAATGGGTTGCGCAGAAATATATATATATATATTGATATATATATATATATATATATAATTGAAAATTAAATAAATAAATATGCAAAAATGTTCAAAACATCGAATTGGGAGAGGGGAATAACCGAACCGGCCGATTTTTGAGGTCGACCCGAGCCCGCTGGGTCGACTAGGGGTAATCCAGGGTGTTTGGCTGTCAACTCGTGGGCCGATTCGCTCAAATGCAGATTTTGCACTTGAATGGTTCTCATGGTTCAGCTTTAATCTAAAGGCCCTAGATGGTTCCTATACTTGACTTCTTCCCCAAGACATGCTTTGATGGCTTGGATTGAATCTAGGGTTAATCCTATGGCTAATATTACCCTAATCTTCTATAAAAAGGACCTAACACCTAGCCTAAATCATCATTATTCAATCCTACAACTAAACTATGCCAAATTTGTTCCTCTCATGGCCTCCACTCTCATGCTAAAATTCCTAAGTTTATTTCTATGAGAGATTTTGAGTGCATACAAGTATTTTCAAGCTTGTATGAGTATTCTTAGTTTGCATTCAAGTCAAGTTGCAACATTTCTATTTCAAAGCAAGGGTTTTTATTGATTTGGCTCAAGGGTTTTCATTTGGAGATTGCATATTTGGGTTTTTGGTGCTTGGATAAGGGCTTCGTCTCAATCTTTATAATAAATATTTATTTGTGTCTTCATAGCATTGTAAGCCCTTTTCTACTTTCTTTTTATTGAACTCTAAAGTTAAATGAATGATGCAAGTTTGGGGTTGATCATTATATGCAAGTTGGGTTGATCATGTTATCATGTTATGCAAGTTTGGGTTGATCATGTTATGCAAGTTTGGGTTGATCATGTTATGCAAGTTTGGTTGATCATTATGATATGCAAGTTTGGTTGATCATTATATGCAAGTTTGGTTGATCATTATGATATACAAGTTGGTTCAATCATTATGTATGACACATGTTGCTATGTTATGTAAGTTTGGGTTGATCATTATACACATGTTATCATGTTATGCAAGTTAAACTTGAGTTTATGACCTTAAAGCTTCAAGCTTTATGTTAAAGGTTGCATTTTGGCAACATGAAAGTTATCATATCCCTTATGATAACTTGCATGTGAGGCTAAATGCGAACTTCTAGCAACTTCTACGTGTTATTTATCACCATGTATCACTCATATGCTAAGTTTGGTTTTATGCATGCTTTTGAAGCCTAATGATGCAATAGGCAAGTATATGAACATATGTACATCTCATATGCCACCATGTTAAACTTGTGGCTTCAACACCTTTATGTCTCGATTATGCCAAGTTCCCTATTTTATCCTTTATGCGTTGTTGCGATTGTGTAAACGATGGGATTACGTTGGGGTTGGGTAACATAATGACATAAACATGGTTTTTATAACATAACGTGATATGTTAACTTGTAATTATGTTTTGGAAACATAATGGACATGACACTTAGAAAATATGAGTGTGGCCAACTCGAGGTTGGGTTGAGTTTGTAGCATAAATCTACCCGGACCCGCCCGGCTTAACTAGTGGCTACAAACAATAGGACCCAATGTGAGAAGTTGGTCATGTTGTGCTCGAACCCGAGGTTAGACCTAGTTGTGGTGTAAAGCTACCCGGACCCGCCCGGCTTAACTAGTAACCACAACAAAGTCTAATGTGAGAGGTTAAAGCGCATTAAGTTAATTAATGCCTCCTGATTAGGGTTAAGTCATGGTCCACTTAATACTTAACCAATTTGGTCTTGATGGATTAATCGAGGTTAAGTCGGGAGCCTTGGGTACCCTTAACCGATTTAATCCACGTGTGGATCGGGTTAACCACATTTAACCCGTTAAGAAACCCTAGTTGCGTGGTCCTTTTCAGCAGTAACCTTCTTGGTAGTATCATAAGACCCTAGGACTAGGCTAGGGTGGGGCACGATTACTGGGCTGATTGTAAGAGACCAAAAGAGACGGTTGAATGATGCCCCGGTTGTTCAGGCGGACCATGGTCGTGCACATCAAGTCTGGAGTTGAACACGGGCTACGGTAGGTTTGGACTGTGCATCATGGAATGGTGTCAGAGGGTTACACCATAGGGCCTGATACACCCTAGGGTGGACCCTGCACAGTCAACTACATTACATGATTAAGCCGCATGACACTGACACTTGACGAGTTAGGCTTATAGGGAGCCGATCGACTAGACCGTGTTGTTGGACCTTGATTTAGGTCATCTCATGATGTTGGGCCAAGCTTGGGCCAAGGGATCAATTTTTGTTTTTTACTTGACATGTTAGAATGCTAGTACACCGGTGGTGCAAAACTTAACCTTAATTATGCGATGACACCTTTATCTATCTTGTTAGTTAATCATCATGCCAGTATGTTGTTATCCTTATGTTCATCTCAGCTTCTCATGCCAGTTAACTTTACTGGTTCATAGACAGATAGTAGTAGGGCTTACCAGTCTTTTTGACTGACCTGTTTTCTTTCGCCTCTTTTCTTCCGTTCCCCCCCCCCTCAGGTTCTCAGGGTGGGAACATTGGAGCTTAGCTTGGATCTTTCTAGCTTGCTTACTGGATTTGCTCATGTACGGGTTTGGACATTGAGCTAGCTATGGTTTATCACTTCACTTTGGGGATAGTACTTTATGTATTTCAGTTTTTCAGTTTATGCTTTTATCTATACTTTGTTTGTTGGAAAATAATGACTAAGTACTTTATTGTAACTTAACTGTGGTTTTGGAAATGCAAGTTTTATCCGCTGCTTTACTACTCTGTTTTACTTATATGTTCTGTCTTGTGATATCTGCATGCATGTTTACCTTGTTTAAACGCCCCTCCAAAGCTAGTGTCCTTGCAAGAGTGGCACTGGCGGAGGTGGGGTGTTACAATACCTTTCTTTTGTGGTTCAGGGTTTCGGGTCCTAAGCTTTCGGCCATCTTTTTATCTACTTCTAGTTTCAAGTGGTATGCTTTCGGAGCTGAACCCATGTTTGTTGCTTATGGTATCGACGTTGCCTTGCCGCTATCTCTTTTTGTATCGGTACCAAGCCTTTGCCTCATGTGTTGGTACTGATAGCACATTGACTAAATCATCCACTCTCTGCTTTTGGCATCGGTTATCCCCATTAACTGGTGTTGGTTATTTTCTCCTGAAATACATTCTTGGTTCCAGTATTGCTCCGATACCCCTTCACCAGTATCTGGTTTCGGTTCGAGTTAGTAACATTTGCCCCTAGTGAGGCGGTATTTTTGACTTTCCAAGTCAAATTTTTTTGCTTCTGTACTATACCGTACTTTGATTTCCTGCTTTTTGAACTTTTGGCAACAATCTGGTACGTTCAACTATGCTTTTCTGTATGATCAGGATTAGAGAACCTTTTAGTGTAGATGTTATTCTTCTCTTTCCTCCTTCTCACATGCAAAGAAACAAGCTCAAGCGGGTTTACTGTTTTTCGAGAATCTTCACTTTTTTAGCATTACAAATGCAATTCCATTTCTATAAGCATTTAATTGTTTTTAAATTAGAGTTCGAAAATTTTTCTCATAGCCTGATTATAGGATAGTTTGGGTTTTATAAATTTTTATTTTTAATTAGAATAAGTTCTTGTTATAAGGGTACTTTGCCAGTTTCCCATGGCAGGCAAAATTGGTAACTTGTCCCACAAAACATCTTTGGGGTTTGAAATGCAAAATTGACATATAAGAGATTAACTATTTCTATAAGATGACGTTATGCTTTTGGTACCGATTGACTAAATACCAAACTGTTGTTGATTCATTCTAGTTGGTGTCGAGACAGTGTAAAAGTGTTATCGAGATTCCCGACTTTTGTTTTCAGTGTCGACAAAGTTTGAGATTATGACACTAGAATAGTTTGAAATTGATATCACCGGTACCGTGTTTTAAGATCGGTTAGGTTTTCGGTGATGATACCCAAACACTTGGTTACGGTTTGACCGACATCAAACACTATCGATATTTGGACTTCCCCGATATCAGCCTTTCGTTAATGTGGTTTTGGCATCGGGGTAGTCATCTAGATCATCACCAAATACTTAACTTGTTTATATGCATATACAAAGTTCCCCCTTATATATGAACTTCATCAAAATTTGGATCCTAACGGTTCTTGTGGTGTTTCGACACTCCAAGTTTTAATGTTATCAAATTCTCATGTTAGTTACAAAGTGAATTTCATATGGCAATTTATGTGAAGATATAGTACTAATATGTGTTATGAAATAATATCACCTAACAACACCATGTCTAGGGAACAAAATGTTGATAAATCAAAGTCAAGTAGTTCTGCCACACCTTTCCCTAAGAAGGCATCTGCTTTCAACGTTCCCTCATCAATACTCAAGACGAGATGGATACTATTCTTAGGAGCTTCAATATAACTGGAGTTGATGTGATTCCTTTCTCAGGTCTAGATACCATTCGGAATCCTCTGATGGGAATTTTCGCGGACACGACCATTCATATTTGGCACGGAGATTTCTTTCCTTTCCAAATTTTATTTTTGAATTCTTGCATCACTTGGGAATTGCTCCTATTCATCTTTCCCTAAACACATATACTCTTCTTCTATACCTCAAGGTTCTTACCCTCGAGTCGGGTCAATCTTCCCTCAGCGTTAACCTTCTTCATAATTTGCTTCGTTTATCCAAAAGATCAGAGTCGTTTATTCTTCGTTCGAACCCTACAAAGAAATTGATTAGTGACAACATTAATAAGTCTAGAGATTGGGAAGATCAATTCATTTATATTAGATGTCCTTTCAGTATTTCTGGTATTCTTGTCAACCCTGGTGTGCTTTTTATCTTTTGACGATGACCATGTTATTTCCGTGCTTCGTCTGACATTGTCTCTATTTAGCTTGAACTCCCGAGAAGAAGAGCTTAAGTGACGGGGAAGCTCAAGCTAGTGAATCTATTTATAAGACATCTGAGAGGCTGGGTAGGCAGGGCATTTTGTTGACTTTAAATAATCTTCGTAAGCATGCCCTTCTTCCTTTTAGGAAAAAGATTTTGGGACAACCACCCTTTCACTATCCTGGCTCTGACCACTTGTCCTTAGGTTCTGACTCGTTTGCTCCTTCGACCCCTTTGTTTCCAAGTACCCCAAATAAAAATATCACTCCAAGTTCTCATTTCATATCTTCCCATTCTATATTCTTGTTTTTTTAATATTATAATTCTTGGTCAGTTACCCAAGACGTGGATGAACTGGCTACCCTAGCCTCCCTGGCCCAATCTAGGGATTTAGCTGTAAAATGATTTGCTATAGCTGGCGATGATATGCCTCCCAAAAGGCACAAAGGTGAAACTCTTGTCTTCCTCCTTATGGGTAAAGAGATTGTTGCTTTGCCTGCTGAACAACCGACATCTGTTCCTACTGCTCCTCCTGCTGACCTTACTCCCAACATTGATTCTTCTCAAATAGAGACCATGGAAAGTGGATTTAGTGCTGATTTGTTGACGTCTGACCCTCAAGAAGCTTTGGATTTGAGGGAACGTAAGATGACATCATTCCCATCTCCTGATTATGATGACCCTACTAATTCTCCTTCACTGTCTTTCGATTTTGATAGAATTGTGAAGTCCGCTCTTTCCTCTGCAGATATTATCAATATGTCATTGCCCTCTTTTTCTTTGGACTGGACAAGCATTCATCATGATCTTATCAAACAACAGCTCCTGGTATGCTCTTATTCTTTCTAGTTTTTCTTTTGATTTTTGCTTTTTGCTTTTTGTTTTTGTATGCAAGTTAATATGATCTTCCTTCCCCCAGATATCCAAAGGTTGGTACTCCCTTAGAAAGGTGGTTGCTGTGTCATCCTATGAAGCGGTTACTATTAAGGAGGAGAAGGCTACCTAAGAGTTTAAAGTTAATGCTTTGATTATGGAGAATAAGGAAAGTAATGAGGAACGTGAAAGGCTGAAAATATCTCTTGATAAGGCTTAGTCAGAACTCGTAAAGGAGACGACAGCTAAAAGTACCTTGACTGACAAGGTATCAACTCTTGAAAATGAACGAGTGAGTATGGTAGCTGAACATGATGATAAGCTGAGAGTGAGGGATGACGCACTTTGTAATGCAAGGACGGTAGTTTATGAAGCCAAAAAACAGGATCTCTTCATTTTTGAAAACGCATCTTTCGGATGTAGTAATGGAATATTACGAAGATGCTTTTTTCCTAGCATACTCTGATAACTTCCTGAAGTTTCATGGAATGGAATTTCCTTCAATCCACCCCTTCGTTAGAAGTAGAGTATGGAAAGGATAGAACTGGCCAAAAAGGGGGTTACAGTCCCAAAGAAAACAAGATGAAATTTGAGAGTCTTTTATTTATTGAGGATATGCCTGATGATTCTGAGTCTCATGATGAGGAGGAAGAGAAATTTTATTGCTGACGACCACGATAAAGATGATGATGGTGACGAAATGATCTCGGTTCTGGAGGCGAAGGTCGCCGCAATAATTTTGATAAAGATGGTAACAATCCTTCTTTGACTGCTGGGGAGATCCTAGGTTCCGAGGAAGTGAATCCAGATCCTTTAATTACTCCCATTACCCGCGATTCGACTAATTCTCTTATTAAAGAGATTGGCTCAATTGAGCTTGATGAAAAGATGCACCCTATTCAGCCTGATATCCCTAGCTCTCAAGTGTAGCTCTTGCTCTTCAAGTACCTTCTTCCTTCTTGAATTTGTTAGTAATTAGTTTCCTTTGTCTCGGAACCTGTAAAACTTAATGTTATGGCTGCGTTCTTCTGGTGACAATTCCTTTTTTTTATAACCATTTATTTCCCTTTCACATTATGACAGACCCTTGTTTTTCACAACGATGTAGTTTCAAAGGATGATTTACATTCATTGTCTAGGTTGAGGAGGGAGTTTTCAATGAGACCACGTTGTAAGTTCAGCAGGGATCGCTTTCTAAGAAATCTCAGGCATATTTACATGAAATACACTCACTTCCCTTCTGTTTTCTAGGTGATGATCGAGAAGTGACTTTAAGGAAACTTAGAGCTCACCATACATAACTTATATGTAACATAAACAATAAGTGCATTAAGGAGTAGGATTAATTTTTGTAATCTTTGTAACTTAAAACATTTTTGGATGAATTCAGGAAAATTTACTTACTCAATCTTTTCGAATGATTGAAAGTATGACCTGTTATTATTATTCCCTTCGAAAGTAGAACTCATAAGATATGGTATGTTTGGTTTATAAAACAAGATTTCAAAACAAAGACTTCTGCTCTCCTATTGAGGAGGAAACACTGCGGGTTATAGATCAAAAATATATTTTTAAAGACCCTTCTGCTAATATTCGAGATAATACGTTTTTACTTCAGAAGTTGGCTATGAATCATTTGAATGAACGAGTGAACATCCTGTAGAGTCAATTGAAAGAAAAGAACAGAATTATCCTTGAGCTGAAGAGGGAAATAAAAACCAATCTCTCTATTGATTTTGACAAAAAAAGTAGCTGGATTATATCAACAAATTGTTGATTTAGAAACTGAGCGTGACAATGCACTGTGAGTTGTATAACATAGGAATTTTTTTTTGGGCGTGCTACCAATGTTCCTACATCTACACTTCCACAAGCCACGACTAGCCTCAAGGCTTCGGGGTCCGAAATGCATTATCATATGGGGAACCCTCCACCTAGGTTAAATGATTCAGTTGTCAACAGGTGGTGTCAGAAGGTTAAAATCGACATAAAAAGTTTTTATGATAGAAAATACAATAAGGATACACTTCGGCGTGTTGACTACTATGTTTCTAAAATTAAGCAGCTACGAAAGGAAAGACAAGCTTATCGAAAAAAAGGTTTTCGGTTTGGAGAAAGAGAATAAGACTCTTAAAGCCATGGGTAGGGCTTATAACAGGGCTTTGAAACTCCAGATTAAACCCCTTGACAACCCCGATAAAATTAGGGAAAAGAGGCAAAAGATCAATGATCTTTTGTGTATATCGCTTCGGCATGCCATCATTCCCCCTTTACCTAATGATAGGGAAGCGTAGAACATTGTATTAAATAACATAGATGCCTAACCTTATTGTTTGAGTAGATAATGACATTATCTTGTAAATAAATTTGTAAATTGTGTACGTATCACCTAATGTGTGATCATTGTCCGTATTAAGAACATCTTTCTTTCAGGAATCTTGCTGTATTGTTCTGCACACACCAATATACCACATATTGGTGTTGACTTGTAAGATGTATGTAATGGTTCTCCCGATCTGCGCGAAACTGTGCATGGGTTATATCTCATCAACAAACGAGTTTTCCTTAGAATAGTGTGATCATCTATATTCCATCCAATTAATAATGATTTATGTAATGAGTTTAAGGAATCTCCCTGTGAGATGTGGAAGATCATAATCTTCGTTTGAAGACTTTTAGACGGTAGACCCGTAATATAAACCCTGGTATTGATAGCATATCCTTTTCCCAAGGACAAGAAGTAGAGTTTCTTGACCCATATTAGGGTACTTAAGCCAGAAGTCCAAAGTTTCCTTTCCAGAAGTGTAAATAGGATCGTCGGAACCCATATTCGGGAAGGTTGTGAGATAACGCTAAAGGCCCATATCTAGCAATAGTAGTTAGAAGCTTCGAAACCCAGATTCGGGTATTTATGAGAGAAGACCAAAAAACCTCTTCTGGTGATAATAGAAGTCCCGAACTATAACCCAAATTTGGGTATTTAAGAGAAGACCAGAAATACATATTTGGTAATAATAGAAGTCCCGATCCATAGCCCAGTCTCGGGTATTTAATAGAAGACCAGATATCCACATCTGGCATTAGTTAGAAATCCCGAACCATAACCCATATTCAGGTATTTAATGGAAGACTAGAAACCCCCTTCTGGCAATTTATTGTTTCGTCACCCTCTTCGGGTTTGATTTGCAAAGAAGAGGATGCATGTGCTTCGTTAGCCACTCTCTGGGCTTGTGATTGTCAAAGCATAGGATGTACGTGCTTTATTGGCCACTCTATGGGTTTGCGCGTCTCGTTGGCTAGCTTATTCTCAAGCAGGGCCTAAGGACTTACCCGACCTCCCTCCAGGAGGCGCCTTACCCTAGCCATCGTAAGCGGTGATAAGGGCTTAGATGCTTTAACCTGACCATCATAGGTATAGTAAAAAGGCTTACTCTTTTAATGCGCTACCCCGACCATTGCAGGCGGTGATAGAGGCTTACACCCCCTCTAAGGGGTGCCTTCACCTGGCCATCGTAGACGCAGATAAGATTTTTTTTGTTCCCTTCTACGGGATACGAGGAACAAAAGTAGAGGTAGGATGTTCTCTTCTACGAGCAGAGGTAGGACATGCTTAGTTCATAGCAGAGGCAGGGCATACTCTTATACGAGCACAGGCAGGGCATACTCTTCTACGAGCAGAGGCAGGGTGTGCTAATTTAGATGCTCCATCCCGACCATTTCTGGCATTGATTGGAGGATTACACTTTTGATTCTTTAACCCGACCCTTTCTGATTTGGGTGCGGAGAAAGGCTTACACGCTACCCTCCTCCGATGGTGCCTTGCCCTGGCCATCTTGGCGGTGACAAGGGTTTTTAACCATCGTAATGTGTTTGACCCATTTCGGGTTATTCCAGATTTTAAGAGGGTTTCCATACAATTAGCTATGTAGGTATTGTTTCTTCAGGAAGACCTTTCTTAGACTTAATTCGATCCTTTTACAAAGTTCTGCAATTGGTCGTGGTTGTAGCATTTGATAATCATTCCCTTTCGGACTATGTAATGATTAGTTTCATGTCTATTCATTATATGATAGTGGCAGTAAGACCCTCCTAATTTCCTTTCATATTTGGGCTTCTTCTTTGCAGATGGCAAGAAATTAAGATCATGTTTGGTTAGGAAGTAGATATTTCCTATTGAAGTGGTAAGGTGTCATTCCTTTGGTACCCTTGACACAAAGTTTTCTCTTTGTCGTTGGAACTTAGACCTTTTGTTACTTATCCTCGTTGCTTCAATTATGTCTTCAAAACTTCTTTTCGATGTATATTGAGGCTGAAGTGTTATCCTTTTAGTCCATTTGAAAGTGTAATGGTTGAAGTCTCTCAATATTCCTTGTTCGAGTACCGTTCCCTTGGTTTTTTCATGGGTGGCTTCCTTCATGTGAGTGTATAGGTTATATTACTTTGATGTAGAATTTCTTAGAGAAAAGTTTGGAGTTGATCCTATGTGGAAAGAGTTAATGCTCCAACGGTCCGGATCATAAGGTTCTACTTCCTTATCCTTATTTTTGATTTGTAGGGATTCCAATCTAATCCTGTGTTCTTCCATCACCCTCGGGTCAGTAATATCTGACATAGCCATTTAAGATCCGTAAGACTCTTGTTGGGACTCTTTCCCCATAGTTTTGCTTCTTCAAAGCTTAGTCCAATCTGGGACGGAACATCACAATTAGGAATGTGGTAAGATTATCCAAAGGTTCAGAGGTTCAAGCCCTCCTTCTAGCGCCAAAATTTTAACGATATTTTTCGTCAGCACCTAAAATAGGTCTAAGGATGTGGACCTAATGTGATGACCGCCCATAACTCCTACACTTTACAAGAGGAATAATGCACTGAAAGACGTGCCAGGAAGCTATGGACAATCATCAAGGTAGATTAACATAAGCGGAAACCTGTCATACAACTCACAGCGTAGAGATAAAATATAATAGAACATATACAACAGGAAATAATAATGAAGCATAATTGAGCAGAATCTTAAACTTTCCTATCATCATGAGAACATCCATACATCACTGGATTACATCATAAGAGTTTGTACAAAATGCCTCACTACAAATCACTCAGAGAATCACAATAACCATAACAGCGGAAACAACCAATAGTAGATATTAGGAAATAATATATCAGTCTACCACTCGTCTTCGCTCTATAACATCATCCTTATCAATATCTACTACATGTTACCCGCTACATAGTCTGCCCATCCACAACTAGATGAACAACCCAATGTAATAAGAGGAAGACATAAAACCTTGAGTCAGACAATAGTCTTAATGAGCGATAAACAACTATCTAACATTAACAATAAATTATATGAGAAATAGGTATATTTAACATCTAATCTACCAATACATTAATAGAGAAGAACCCCAACCCACGTCCTCCACATCCGACAGTGATAGCCTCCCAACCGGATAGAAAGAAACAAACAAACAACAACATTCATAGCAACCAATAATCAAGCATGAACCACTTCAGCTAAGTTCGACGTCTCCCAAGCACAAACCCCAAAGGCCTAAACCAATATCAGACAAGCACCCAGGAAGTATCTCCCTTGACGTCGAATGGTCCACACATGATGATACAAACAAGCAATCAACATCCATGACTCTAGATATCACCACCAACCTTGCCTTGAAACCATCGTTAATCGTATGACAGGCCCAACTTGCCATCCGTCAAGGGCTAATGGCAATCCCGGTTCTAGAGAAACTCCATACGCCATCGTGACTCGTATCTAGGCCTTTCATCGATACCCAGGGTTCTCGACAAGACATCTTCTAGTCTTTTGGGCGTCCCCATTATACCCTTGCTTTGAGTCCGCTACAACCTCCGACTAACGATAATCCCTCTGCCTTCAATATCTCTAGCCATCCACCTTGATGTTTGTCCATAAGCTTAAGCGCCTTCTTGAGCAACCATTATCCACGAACTCAACATCTTTGAGTCATCTCACAACTCTGTTGCATTCCATCGATCAACGAATACTTCAGGACACTTCGAATATTCCATCTGAATTCCTGTCGAAGATATGCTCATCATCGAACCAAAATAAACATCACCATTTGGTCACTAATTGGATGGATCGCTCGACCTCTTATGGGTTTCCACTGACCCATATGGGTTGTCACCGACTCATCCTCCCACCGACCTGATCCATCGAGTTCGAGCCGACCCTATGCTTCCATCAAGATCTAACATCTTCATACCGATCCATCAACACGAACGACCCACCATCTGAGCCGATCCATGCACCACCAACCCGACCCAACTGCCTCGACCGACCTGTCATGTGCTCAACGACCCATCGCACTAACTGAACCGATCCATAAATGTTCGCCACCGATCCATCCAAATTTCCACGAATGACCCAACTTCACCAAGCAAGCCGACCGATCCATGCTTCTTGAATGACCGATCCATTCCCCTTAGAACGACTTGATCCATCCTATCTTTTCTTGCGCAACAAGACAGAACGACCCAAGCTTCGTGCGAATGACCCAAGCTTCGTGCAACCGACCCAAACTGATCACCACCGATCCATCGCAAATCTTGGCCGATCCATAGAGCAACCACGTTCAATACTTGCCGAATCACCCAAGTACAATGTGATCTAATCAATCCATGCACACCGTAACCAAATCAACCAGTTTCGAAAAATAATCAGTAGCAATCATCAACACACATTGACACAAAAATAAATCATCATACAACCATATGTATTCACCAAATCATGATAGAACTATTAAAAAATCAATATATGCATCTAAATTTGTATAAGTATATGGTTCCAACATTAACATATGAATTAACTGTTATAATATTACTAAATTAGATTCTATGGTGATTTGAATTAAATATATACTTACCTCCATTAGATCTAGGTTAAAATGACTTGAAATGATGAAATTAAGATCAAACAAACTCATATTCTCGATTGAATCCATGTGAGAGCTGCTTATCACTCACCAAATCTTCAAAACAGCTTGAAAAATGATGAATCTCTAATCCGAACAGCGAAGAACACTGAAGAATGGTCTTAAATCAACTTCTTTGATGCGATCTACTCTTCCTTGATGTTGATCTTCAATCTTCTAATGTAGATCCAAGAATTTAATGGAGTGGAGATGTATTTGATTGAGCAAGGAGAATCACGAGCTCAACCAAATGAGAGAAATGAATAAACTAAACTATTATCCTTGCCTCCCCCATTTATTTGTAGCCAACAACCCCTAGCCTTAATGGGCCTCACTAATCAGCCCACTAATGACTAACTAGTCTGTTCAGAAATTGTGCAACACTAAAACAGCTATTCCTCCCAAACCAATGAACCAAATCTATAATGTGACCACTCAACATAATTAGAAACATCATTTCCTTTCCAATGAAATCGATCCCAGCACCTGATTTGATTCCCATCAAAAGATATTCTCTATAAAAAATTGATAAGGGAAAATTGGTCACACATAAAATTGATAAAAAATTATGGACATGTCACACATCCCAATAAACAAAATATCAAAAGTTGAGAATGATCCCACCCTCAAGAAGTCAAATAAAAATATTTTACGATCCTCCAATACGTAAAATGCAGGTCGTTACACCTAGGGAAATTGAAGGGATTATTTAGTTTCTACAAGCTTGAATTAGTTCACTGTTTCCTAGATATCAAGGTCTCAAGCCCAAAAATTAGTTACTCTTCCTTCAAAGATGTGAATATAACTCTTACGAGACTCAGGGACCAACAGTTAATTTGGGATAAGGGTTCCCTAAGTGCAATGCAAGTTAGAAAGCTAAATGGCTTGTAGAAGGGTATTTTGGTTAATTTGGCTTATGCATGGAACATTGTCGTGAAGAAATATTGAAGAAAATAGCAACATAAATGATGAAGAAATTCATGATATTGATCTCAAGTATTAATTCACTCTTTATTGATCATTTTGTTGGGTACATAGAAATGTCTAAGTTAAATCCCAAATCGATTTAGAAATTAGGATTTAATTTATAAGAAAAGTTTACAAGAATGGGGAATGAAAAAAGTCCCCCAAAATGAGACCTTTGAGGTCTCATCTATAGAAAATTTCGACCCCTTTTCAGTTGCGATCAGTAGAAGCCCAATTATTGGTGCTTTCGGTTTTGGAACTTATCTTTCATCCTTAGATCAGCCGCGTTAGTGGCTTTCGACGCCAACCTTTCAATTTTGACCTTCTTTTCCTTTCTAAGCACTGTTATTGGCTCTATCTTGCTTTCGAAATGCCAGTTTTAATTTCTATCAACTAGTAGTTCAGATGCCCCATCTGTGTTGTGTATTGATACCAAGCCAATTAGTATGGATAGCTTCAAGAATCACTTTCAATCTTGACGATAAGCTCTGGTTTCAATAGCAAATCTTCAGAATATTGCCCTTACGCCTCCGTTCGTTGTGACATTGTCATCTTCATCTATTTCGGTATCGACACTAAGAAAATTAGTGTGGATAAACCCTCTTCATATACTTCGGATTGCTTCAGTGAATTCTTGGGTTTAGTTCATGCTTTGCGATAACATGCTTTTGGTATGTCTTCTGATGACTTTGAAGTTATTTCCTGATGTTGGTATCGATACCAGATATCGATGGCCCTTTGCTTCCTCCCAGCTTGACTTAATGCGTTTCTTTCTTGCTTTTGGGTTTCGGGTTCTAAACTTTCCACCATATTTTTATCTACTTCCGGTTTCAAGTGGTATGTTTTCAGAGTTAAACCCATGTTTGTTGCTTTCGATGTTGGCACTCCCTTGCCGTATCTACTTTTGTATCGGTACCAAGCCTTTACCTCATGTGTTGGTACCGATACCACATTGACCAAATCTATAACTCTCTGCTTTCAGCATCGGTTGTCCCTATTAACTGGTGCCGGTTATTTGTTCCCGAAAACACATTCTTGGTGCCAGTATTGCTTCGATACCCCTTCACCAGTATCTAGTTTGGTAGTAACTCTTTGCAATCATGTTTCCTGTTACATAAGTAAACACGGTTTTGGCAAACTATTTCCAAATGGTTTCTAAAATATAAATTGGCACAATTTTTGCAAACTATTTGCAAACTGTTTTCTGTTGTCTAATTAACATAGCTATTTTGCAAAATCTTTGCAAATACTTCTCTACAATATATTTGCAAGAGTTTATGTTGCATATTTACTGTTTTTCTCTAACAATCTTGAGACAATATTATATAAATATTAATTAGTCACTAATTGGAGTCATTGTATTATAGATAATGGCTCAAGATAGTAGTACATCGACAACAAAGCCACCACTGAGAATACAACAATGGTTCCAACAACCACTGACGCTTTATCACATGGTGAGAAGCCAGAAAAATTGACTAGTGTAGAATTCAACCGTTGGCAATAGAAATATTGTTCTACTTGATAACTCTAAATTTGTAAGCTATCTCACTAAGGATGCTCCTAAAGTAAACGAACTGGAGTCGGATGCAATGTAAATCGAACCACTAAACATTTGGAAAAATTCAGAGTTCATATGCATAAACTACATATTAAATGGACAAGATAATAGTCTATATAATGTTTACTACATAGTAAAGACATTAAAGCAACTCTAGGATTCTCTGGATTAAAATTATAAAACACAGGATGCTAGAATGAGAAAATTCATTTTCGGAAAGTTCCTCGATTTCAAAATGATAGATGCCAAAACCATTATCAGTCAAATTCAGGAGTTGCAGGTGATAATTCATGAAATCCGTGATGAAGGGACGTCATTATGCTATTCATTTCAAGTGGCTTCTGCCATCGCAAAGCTACCTCCACCATGGAAAGATTTCAAGAATTATCTAAAGCATAAATGCATGAATATGACAATGGAAGATCTTGTTATTCGACTCAGGATTGAAGAGGACAACAAAAAAACTGACAAGAAATCAACCAATGCAATAGTGGCAAAGGAAATTTGGACGTGGCTAGGAAGAACAAGCATAAATAGGAATACAACCCAAATGCAAAGAAATCAAAGAAATTCAAAGGGTCATGTCACAACTGTGTGATGAAAGGGCATAAGGCAAATGATTATTGAGGTCTTAAGAAGAAGTGATAAAAAGAAAATATCACTGAATGCGAGAAACTCTTTAACGACATTTCAAAAATGAACTTATCCGTAGTAATTTCTAAACGCATCCTGATTGGTAATACAAAGATTGGTTTGTGTATACTGGTGCCACAAGACATATCTGCGCCAGTAGGTGGATGATTTCCAACTACAAAACCATGACATAAAATGAACAGCTATTTATGGAAAACTCCTCCACATCAAAAGTTGAAGGAAAAGACAAAATCATTCTGAAAACGACCTCGGGAAAAGAGCTTACACTGAATGATGTCCTACACATTCCAAACATTCGAAAGAATTTGGTTTCTGGATAATTTCTTAGCAAAATTGGCTTCAAGTTGGTTATTGTCTCCGATAACTTCGTTTTGTCAAAGAATAAAGTTTATGTAGGAAAAGGATATATGAGCGATGGCCTATTTAAAATGAATGTAATGACTTTTGTATCAAAGGATTATGATAATAAAATTGAATCTTTTGTTTATATCGTTAAATCCTCTATTATATGACATGCTAGATTAAGCCACATTAATTTTGATACATTACGAAAAAATTATTAACTTAGATTTCATACCTAATTTTTCAATAAATTCAAGTTGTAAATGTGAAACATGCGCTGAGGAAAAAATGGCCAGAACTTCCTTGCACCTTATCTAAAGGAATACTGAGCTCTTAGACTTAATATATACATATGTATGTGAGTTGAAAATGTATCAGCCTCGCAGAGGGAAATGATATTTCATACCCTTCATAGATGACTGTACTAGGTACTGCTATGTGTACCTGTTGAGAAGGAAAGATAAGGCATTTGAAATGTTTCAACAATACAAGGCATAAGTTGAAAATTAATAATACAAGAAAATCAAAGTCTTAAGAAGTGATAAAGGAGTTGAATATGAATTTCCATTTAAATATAATTCATCAAAAAACGGTGGCATATTCCCATCAATCAAAAAATGAAGAAGAATGAAAAAACTGTACTTTAAAAAAAATAATGAATGCTTTAATCATAAGTTCTGACCTATCAGATAACTTTTGGGGAGAAGCTATACTTTCTGATAATCACATTCTGAATAAAAGTTCCTCGAAAGAAACCTTCGAAGTCTCCACACAAACTATGGAAAAATAGACCATCATTCTATAGATACTTAAGAGTGTGGGGTTGTCTTGTAAAAGGAGAGGTACCTAAACCAAAGAAGGTCAGAATTGGACCAAAAAAACAGATTGTGTTTTCATAAGATATGCACGAAATAGTGTTGCACATTGATTCCTAGTATATAAATCTGAAATCGATGGTATTCATGAGAATACCATTATTGAGTCAAGAAATGCTAGAATTTTCGAATATATTTACCGTTTAAAACAATCTATTGACCACAATAAACAAACAAAAATAGAAATTTCTGATTCATATAAGGTAATGAAGAACAAAGTTGTGAAAACTCAGAACAAGAGAATAATGCACAATTGGTGGAAACGATAAGAAGTAAAAGAAAAAGGATTTCAAAATCTTTTGGACTTGACTTTTATGCCTTAATGTTAGAAATGACCATTAACATATAATCAGGCAATGTCCTCCTCTAAGGCTTCATACTAGATGGA
This sequence comes from Allium sativum, assembly GCA_030737875.1. Classification (NCBI taxonomy): domain Eukaryota; kingdom Viridiplantae; phylum Streptophyta; class Magnoliopsida; order Asparagales; family Amaryllidaceae; genus Allium; species Allium sativum. Next base: position 968,070,314 of record CM060920.1, read on the forward strand.
AGTCATTAACAATGAGATAAAATCCATTATAAATAATCATACATGAAAATTAGTTGATCTACCTCAAGGATGCAAAACATTGGGTAATAAATAGATCTTTAAGAGAAAACTAAACTTGATGGCTCAATACATAAATATAAAGTGCGGCTTGTGGTACAAGGTTATGGGCAAAAGGAAGAGTTGGACTACTTCGACATATATTCGCCTGTAACACGAATAACTTCCATTAGAATGGTAATAGCAATTACATCAATACTACAATTAAAAGTACATCAAATAGATGTTAAAATAGCGTTTCTAAATAGTGATATGGAAGAAGAAATTTACATGAAAGAACCAGAGGATTTCCTAAAAGCAGGAAATGAAGGAAAAATATGCAAACTAGTGAAATCATTATATGGGCTTAAACAAGCACTAAAATAGTGGCATGAAAAGTTTGATGAAACAACGACATTAAGTGGATTTCGTATCAAACAAAGAATATGCTTTCCGCCAGATTTGATATGAAAGATATTGGAATCGCTGATGTAATTCTTGGTGTAAGAATACATAAAAGTTCACAAGGATATGTATTGTGTCAGTCACATTACATTGAGAAAATATTTGAAAATTTTAAGCAACATAACATAATTGTTGCAAACTGACATGTTAACTTAAATCAAAATTGGGTCAAAAATTGTGGTGATAGTATCTATCAACTTGAGTATAGGCAGCATTATGTATGTATGAACTATACTAGACTAGAAATAGCTTATGCTATAAGTAAACTTAGCAGGCTATATGAGCAACCCAGGAAAGAATCACTAGAAAACAATAATTTGAGTATAAGGATATCTTTGTGCGATGACGAGATTTAGAACTTGAATTAATCATGAGTTATGATTATAAATAAGACACTTTCTTATATTGAACATGATTGTTACTTATGGTTGCATGAGACGTATGTCATGGTTGTGTTGATCGTATATTTGCATCATTATTGCTAGTTGCATCATATTTAGTTATTCCATATGATTACTATGTTGTTTATGCACATGTTGTAGTTATTATGTTTCTTATCTGTTTTCGTAATTCTCATTTGGTTAATGTAAGCATGTACAGGTATATGAAAGCAAAATCTTGCTAGTTTGCTCATAGCTTTTGGTTTTATTAGTAAAAATTTGTTTATCCAACAAACAATATGTATTTCAGATTATATATCACACTTGAGGTCTTATATATTATTTCCTATAGTTTGGGATGCTTCATCATTGAGATGAGATGCATAGTGTCACATATTGAATCTGGTATTTTTTTAAGACCTAGGCTTACGAAGGAGGTGCGGGCGAAGTTTTCCATAATTTCAAGTGTTCGAAAAATTTAACATGATTTTGAAAAATAATTTTTTGAATTAAAGTTAGTGGGTTTAGTGACATTCATCTTAACTTGTGATTTCCAAATGTAATCCTTTTTAGGGGAAGAATGTAACAACCCAGATTTTCAGTACCAGAATATTTTAGAAGTTGAATAACCTGAATTTAGAATATATATATACATGTTATTTAATATGACTTAATGTTTTTTTGGCAAGACTGACCGGTTTTAAAGTGATATGTAACACTTTTTATTGTAATATAAAATAAATATATTATTACACGAGTTAGATAGATTGTCTAGCTACTACTTTTGATTTTTAAGGTGGACTGTCCACCACAATCAGTTTTTAAAGTGGTCCGTCTACTACAACTGTACTACGTTACCGCAAAGGAGTTAGTTAAAAAGATTAGGCTACACAAAACATAATAAACTCCATGTAGGGAGCGCCTAACTAACCAAATCCATAAAAGGAGTAAATTTACATTTGAGAGGTAAACAATTATCATAAAGTCAAGGCCAACATGAATTGAGCCTAAACAAATTCACAAGCCTCGCAAGTAAAACAAACTTTACACAAAAGGATACATCACATCTTGGTACAACATAGCTTAACCACAACAGACATGGAAAGCATTATGTACCCTAAAGGATACATCACATCATAGCGCAGCAGACCTATCAAAAGTCAGACATCACCTTTCTTAGCAACAAGCATATAGCTTCCATCAAAAAGTAACAAGAAGCTACTTAACATGGTATAGTATGACATAATAACTTGATAATTTAGGTAGACATGGAGCAGACTGACATGGAAACTGACATGGAACTAGCGCAGAGCTTCCTACAAAAAGAAAGATATGTAAAATCCTATTTGAATGTTGAAAATAGTATCATTTGACTATTGGAATTACTTAAACAAGTGAATTTGGAATTTAATTTGAAAGTAAATTGATTTCGAAGCATATATGAAATCCTATTTGAATGTGAAATATGATAATAAGTTATTATCGTAGAATTGAAGTGTTTGGAAATCAATTTGTATTTACTCGGTTTTATTAACATGCGAAAATATCCAATTTGCAAACGGTCTTCGGATTCGACGAAACCAGTTTCATCGAATCGTGAATTATTATAGGATTCTAAATTTCATATCGATCAACTTGTTATGTGATCGTGCACAATATAAACGCATATCAATAAGCAATTTGAAATTATAATAATGTATAGTTTGATTTTAAAAATAACTGTTGAATACGATCGAATTAGTTTTCGAAACTAGTTCCATTGAGTTCGAAATATGATTATTTAGCTATGACCGATAGCGAGCACAACCTGTTTCGAGTCTGGGAATTTCTAAATGAATAGTGTTTTGATAAACTTTTTATAAATAGGCTTTAGTGTTTTCATTTACACTAAAATTTAAGTCACAAATATCGGTCTACATCTCCTCTTTCAAAATCAATGGCGAATATTCTTCACGTCGAGTGAGGCCGTTTTTGCCTTCACTTCCAATTATGAATTTTCCAAGGTCGAGGAGAGGAAGGTATCAATAGCGCTGATCGACAATCGGTGAACTAGGTCAATCAAAATCTAGGGTTGAATGTAAATAGTTTTTGGCTGATTCAAACGATCTGATATGGCTAGGGGCGGGCTACTTCAAAGGATGGTAGAGGGGGAAAAGTCGTGCCGATATAAGGCGGTGGCTTCGTCTCCGTTGGTAGGTGGTCAAAGAACGAGGGAGGTGGATAGAAAATGCATGGATTCAGCATTTTGGGTTACTGCATCATCATGGTGGCTCAGGGGGTAACGTGGCCTGATGCTGGGAAATCAGGCGGTGATGGTGGCAGTGGGTCCTAGGCAGAGTTGGAGGGAGATGAACGAGTGCGAAATTTTGGTCATAGCCTGTACAGGGTTAAATAGGATCAGTTTAACCTAATCTGGGTAATTATCTAACTATTGACGTAATCAGTGAATATAATTTATTTTAAACAATTATAAAATTATAATCGCAATAACTTTTTATATCTGATCGGATTGGGAAGTTTCGTTAGATTCATATCGAGAAATATTACGCATACAAAGTGGATTAGATGAATTTTGAGAAATTTGGAATTTTATCTAATTTCGTACGCTTACTGAAATTGGATAAAAACAATGTGAAATCGTAGTTTGGAATGGATGGTGAGTTTGATTCGTACTCTTGGTTTACTATTATATCATATAATATTATTATTATTTTGGCAAGGCAATACCGGCTTTATAGTGGCCATACCACTTTTATTAGACGTTCAAGGAAAGAATGGGGTACTGTACAGGAACAGTAATTCCATCTTGTTTGAAGTCCTAGAACACTAAGACTATATAACACAGGAGAGAAACAGAGTGTTTCAGTTACTGTCATGGAACACACAACTAATCTCCATCTAGAGAGGAATTATTGGAGGTACCACTACCTATAACATTGACATACTCAGAAAATAGTACATCAAGGTTAGGTACAAAACACGGGTTAGGACTGTGAAACTCGCACTCCCAATCCTAAGTAAAATCTAGGAAAAGTGACTTGTTCATCTCACCAAGCTCGCCTTCCTGAATGAGCTCAAAATTATAACCCACAACATGACATTCCAATCTTCTAGTATCCTCCTCTACGTCTGTTACATATTTATAGTATTCATTTTCATACAGATCACATCTCATTCTAGAAGCATCATGGATCCAAGAGCGATCATCTGAATTCCAATATATGCCATCATCTTCAATTTCCCCATCTGATGTTTCTACTTCATTTTCCTTTTTTTTTCTTCACAGGTAATTTCATTACTCTTCGGTTCTTTATCTGAACTTGGTTCTTTTTCGACTTGCTTATCTACTTCTTTGTGATTTTTAACCCAAATGCTAGGTAGAGGCTTCGTGAGAGGAGTTCGTTCCTGAAGGACCTACAAGCTTACAAGCTTCAATAGCATGTCCAGTGATTGACATTTAGTGCATATTTCCGGTTCCCATGAGTACTGAACAACAATATAGGAATCATAGCCATCAATACAGACTTTGAGCTTTTTTGGTAGCGGCTTGCTCGGTGTTATTTCAATTAAGGATTTTGTAAAGAAAAGATTTTTCTTAGCCTCCATGTTCGCATCAAAACATTTAAAGTTCCCAATTCTACTAGCTAACCAATTCAAACCTGGAAGTTTCTGTAGGACGGATGGGATTCTGATAAAAATAGTCCAAGCCGGAATGGAAAGTACACACTCTCTTGCACTCTCAACCGATGTACTCCAGGATGCAATAATAAGGATTCCCTCTTATTATTGCGGGATCAGATTCCAACACTTTCGTTCTCTCCTCCTTTATCGAAAATTTGAAGTGAAACATTCCGTTAACAAAATTAACTTGTATACCAGCTCTCAAGTTCCAAGCCTTACGACAACGATCAAGTAAATGAAGGTAGAGAACTTTGGTGTCTAGGAAAAAACCAACAAGGTGATCTTTCCAATAATTTACTCCCTCTTGAACTATCCCAGAAGGCGGTATCGGGTTTTCAGTAGATGAGGAGAAAACACATGGAGTATATGCTCCGGCACATCGAGAGAGGGATGTAAAAAATGAGGAGTAGCTTGGTTTGGTTTTCAAGTTTGTAGGGTTATTATTTGCAGTGGATTAGGGCAAATTTGGTTTATACACCTCAGGTTCCATAGTGGCATTATCATAAACACTTTGCTTGCTAGTTATGACAAGATTGGGGTTAGCAATGGAACCAGTGTTGGGTGGCACTATCACACAATTCACTGTCTCAATTGTTGCATCACAATATCCTGCAAATTTGGATGACACATCACCACTTCTCACAAACTCAACCGCCATTCTCGAATTTGACTCGTTTTTTTTAATGCTGCCATCATCAGCCCCAACAGTCTCAGTTTCAAGATTAGGCCTTTTAGAGATACTACCTGAGGAAATTTGCTCGTGGTCATCTTCATTACTCGCTATGACATTTACGTTCATCCATCTCTCATCCTTTTGTATTCCAGCTAGCAGAGGTGAAACAGGCGAGGCAAACATTGACTTTATGCCTGAAATCGGATTTGCTGCACTTGTTATTACCAGTTTTTTTTGCTATGTCTTGGATCCGGGTTGAGCGTATTGGATCTTCAGTTGTAACTCGATAATTGAATCCGGATCTAGTTTCGCTCTTTGTATACTGGAGCTTCAGCATTTTTTTCTTCGACATAGGATAGAAAGCGAGAGGAGAGTTTGGATGCGATTAAGAGGAAGAAGGCAGTGGAGGAATTCATGAGAGGTTAGACGTAGGGGGATGGAAGAGGGAGAAAATGTTGGAAGAAAGTAATATCTGTAGAGGACACCATTATATAATTAACCAAACTACTAATCTCTTTTTCTCTTAATATCATATATTGACTGTTATTTACATATTTAAATGTATGATTGGTTGTTTGGATGATTTACTACTTAATCGGTTGATTTATAGTTGTACATACCTGCCTATGGAGAGGACGACCTTTGATACTACCTTCTTGTTGCAGAAGAATCATCTTATACGAATTAGCCTATTTGAATCGTATTACATTTATACGTGCTGCAATGTAGGGGGAAAGGTTGGTGGGATCCAACAGGATTCCTCAATGTGATTGTTATAACATTTTTATTCATGTGATGTTTTATGAAGTGGTTGAACGTTAAACCTAATTATAGACTCCATTGGTTATATAATGTCATTATATGTGGAATTGTGGTGATGTAAATATATCATAATATATAATATATTCAGTTTGTCTGTTTCACACTTTTGGTGTGTTTTCCATAACTGAACAGGATTGGAAAGTTATCTGAATTGAAAGCAAAACGGGAAAACTGAATGTGAATGATTTTGAAATATTAAAGATACTCTTATTATTTTACTTAAAACCTATTTTAAAGTTTCCATATATATATATATATATATATATATATATATATATATATATATATATATAGAAATAAATTGAGCCTGTTTATAAGATTTAGAAATGATTTTGGATTACAACACCTGTTATGATAAAAGATTTTGAAACTATAAGTATTTGCACTTGTTGAATATCTATCGATATTTAAATCTTTAAAGGAATAGTTTAAAGATGGGAATAAGTATTAAAATTATTTTAGGTTTGTCATGATAATGTGTTAGTTACATTCATCTTTAACCCTCTCAAATTATACCAATGAAGTTAATATAATTGAATCTTTAAAGATAATTATGTAAAAGAATTGTTTTGAATTTGTTGTAAAGTCTTTTAGCAACACTTGTTTTTAAACCCTTAGAATACAGTTAAACTAGAATTATACGGTTTAATGGGTTTTGAATAATCTTAGATCTTTAATATCGTGATTCCAAAGATATAAACAATAATTTGATCTTTTAGGGAAAAGATATTGAAGTAGATGTTTTAACCTTTTAAAGAGAAGAGGTTCTTAATAAACAATGATTTTAACCTCTTTGATTATATTTTAAAGAAAGAAAATTTTGCAAATGCTTTGTAAATATACGTATATCATAGGAATAAATAAATGAATAAATTTTGAAGTATTTAAGACTATAAAGGAATAGGAAAATCATAGAATACATACATATATATATATATATCTTGTATATGTATAAATTGAATATATACACTAGTACTAAAGAAATATTAATCAAGTAAGACTTGTTGATTAATAAATGAAGTCTTATTAGAGAAAAGAAGTTTTACTAACAAAAAAAGTTTTACTAATAAAATAAGTTTTACTGCAAAAGTAGTTTTAATTAATAAACGATTAATTAAGTGGGAAAGGGATTAGAAGCCATTTACATAACTTAATCATGCTTTGTGTATTTATCATGCTTTGTGATTTGATAGTGCTTTGGATGCTTATTCGTTTGCTATGAAAATTAAGTGGTTGTTTTCCATATACAATCGTCTATTGTGTGACATGATAGTCGATTAATTGACTATAGAACTTAACCTTAATCTAATGATTGGTTTTAAGAAGACCGAGACTGTTAAGTGTTCTACTTATCGAAAACCACTTCAAAACTAGTATACGGTTTCTATGTTTTGGAAGCAGTTACGAATTGAAGTCCGTGTGGTGACCTGAGATCTATTGAGATGATCTTACACATGTAGTGATTCTGAGATCTTTTGAGGAATCTATGTATGATTCCGAGATCTATTGATGTATTGGAATCCATGTGTGATTCCGAGACCTGTTGAGGAATCTATGTACGATTCTGAGATCTATTGAGGTGTGGGTTTCCAACTGGGGATTCTTGTTCTGTTTAAATGATGAAGAATCATATGAAAGATGCTGAATAAAACCTCGACATCAGAAATGGTTAAAGATAGGGTAGGCTGCATGATATGGGTTTTAGGTAACCCACGACATGATATATTGACTCCATATCTAGAGTATGCTTATAGATGTTGCGCGCGGGAGTTGGACATATTTGGTTCCACGTGGTGCACATCGGTGTTTTCGCACTTGCACCGGTTGTGTTTACCTTATGGTATATTTTATCTAGACATATACGGTGCTCGAAAGGTGGTTTCTTATCCTTGTGGAATTCAGATCCGGTTTGACTGGAGAGATCTCCACAGAAAATCCAATATGTGAACGTATCTTAGTGATTTTATTTGTACCTTAATAGTTGTCGAATGTAACTAATGTAACCATTTCAGCTATTTGATTTATTTATATTCTACACCCTAGACATCATCTATTTTATAACTATATTTCATCTATTGAGTGGTTGGATGATTTTGAGGGGAAAACCAAAATAGGAATCCATACGTCACAAATTGTATTGATATTTGTTACATATATGTTGAGTTACTCATGCTGATTTACTTTCCTGATCCGGGTGTTATTTTATTATAGTGCTCGGGTCAGACTGAGTATATTGCCCAGATCAGACTTTGATTGCTTTGGATCTTCAGAAGAGGTGCTGACACCGAGACATATGCTCGTATTCCTTTATTTATTACGTTGTGTTTAGTTGTATGTATCAGCAACTTCAAGGACTAATTATTATAAATGTTCATGGTGATTCATTGTTTTCTATGTACTTTGATTAATGTGTGTAAGGTACAATTTTTCTCCTTATGTAAAGAGGATTGTTTATATTATAAATTATCCATTTCGTTGTGAGATTTTATTTTGTATTTTTTTATTATATCTCCTTTATTTTCCCCTAATAATTAGTCTTTCTAGCACTTGGTTTGAGATACATGAATAAAGGGGATGTATTATTGTTAATATTTTAGAATCGAAAAGTTGGGTCATTACAGTAAGGATGAATGAGAATCTAAAATTTATATCTTTTTATACAATAGAATAGATAGAAAGATATTAGAGTTACCATGGAAATCAAAATCAAATTTAGTTATATGAAATACAAAAATGATGACTGCCGTAATTTCTGGAAGAATGGTATCGGTTAACCTAATTTTTACAACGATGATTTATATAAAAAAATATTAAATATTAAACAATATTTTATTTAACATAATAATTTCTTTTAGTGCTAACAAAAATCAAATCTAATTCCTATTAACTAACATATAATCAGACCAAAAGCCCGAAATATTCCATAAAACATGGAAGAGGGAATTCTATGGAACTGCCAATTAAGAAAAAAAAATAGTCGGATTTAAAGGAAAACAAACATGGGATATATATTATTTATGAATTTGAAATTTAATTTTAAATGAGAAGTTCATAAAATGGAAGTAAGAAGAAAAAGAGAGCAGAAATTTTGTGAATACCTAAAGCATAAATGGTCTATTTTATTTTAGATAAGAAACTAAGAAAAAAAATAAGAAGACTAAACATGGAATATTTCTGAGCGGAAGTAGAAAATGAAAAGTTGTGTTATAAATCAATGACGGAGTTGTATTTTGAATAAGATTGCTTGAAAGATCGAAATTCCAATAGTCATATATTCAGTTTTTTTACATAATAGAATATATTGAAAGATACCAGAGTTTGCAAAGAAATCAAAATCAAAGCCAGTTACTACAACACAAAAATGATGATTGCTGTAATTTCTAGAAGAATGATATGTATCACCAAATTTTTATAATGATGACCCATAAAAAACATTTCTTAAAGATTAAACAATATTTTAATTAACATATTCGTATTAATCTTTTCTAGCACCAATAAAAAGTATATCTTATGTTTATTAGCCAACATATAATCAAACCAAAAGCATGAAGCATACCATAAAACACAAGGAGGAAGTTTTATGATATTGCCACTGAAGCAAATTTTTCAGATGGATTTAAAAGAAAACAAACAAAGGATATGATAACGTTTATAAATTTGAAGTTTTATTTTAGACGAGAAGTTGAGAAAATGGAAGTAAAAAGAGAAAAATCATAGGAAATTTTATGAATAGCTAAAACATTGAAATTTTATTTTAAATGAGAAGTTGAGAGAATGGAAGTAAGAAGAGAAAAGACAGAAATTTTATGAACAGATGAAACATAAAAGGATCTATTTTATCTTAGATAAGAAATTAGGAAAATAAAAGTGATAAGGTAAAACGTGGAATATGTCTAAGCAGAAATAGAAAATGAAAAGACATGTTAACTACTATTTAATGGAAAGTTAATGCAGGGATTGGAATGGTAAGTAATATTAATGTAGGGGTTGGAATGGTAAGTAATTATTAGATGGTTGAAGAGAAATTTTTTGATCTCAAATCAACCACAGAAGAGGATTTATAGTAAGGATGAATGAGAATCGAGAATTAATGTGGTCTCAGATTCTCTTTCTTATATAATAGAATAGATTAGGCATGTCATCTATACCTCTAATACATCGTCTCATACATTGCATCAATTAGTAATCTTAGTTATATTGTTGCTGTTGTCACTATCTTTATCCTTCATTCCACATGTCTTTATGTAAGATTGAACTTTACTAAGATTTGGCTAGAAGACAATGATGCTTCCACATGTTCAAAAGTATGAAGAAACTCATTTCGTTGACTTATCCTTTTTGATGATCTACCCTTTTTAATACTGGCAACGAGGCTCCAAAATATTGGTTGTTTGAGGAAGTGCTAGCAATTTCAATTTTTTTTATAATAATTCTAGCATAATCAAGAGATTCATCAAACATTCATTTCAATGCTTTGATTTTGGGCAAGTTTAGGAAATCAAGAGTTGAATGATGCAATGTGGGACGAGTAACTAGTTAATTACTTCTAGTAAGAATTACAACACTTAGAGGTATGGACCATGTGAAGGCCTAATGTCTACAAGTATATGTGCACATGGTATTCCATTACCATAAAACACAACCACAATTCTCGATACATAAGTTGATGTTTGAAATGATACACAAGTCATGTACTAGTAAATCAAGCGCCTTATGTGATACAAATCACAAAATTTCCTTAAACAATTGGTTCACTTTGAAATCTATGCATTGTCTTATATGTACTCACTTCAAACAAACGCATGTTTGATAGCAACTAATACATCCTCACAATAAAGATGTGCACTATTCCAACATAGTACAAAACTTCCAACAGCTGAATCACAGTACAGATTTAAACAATGATGTGCACTTTCAACTATGCTAGTTGACACATTATCATAGTGTCTTATTTTATTGGTCCAAATCAGAACAAACATCTTCATATATTTATTAAGAAAAATTTTCATTATACGTGATAGATTTCTTTTGTTTCACAAGCCAGGAATCACGAAACGAGTTTAAGTTCCTATTGTACTCTTCTTCAGACAATGAGTTTATCACATTCATCCAAACATTCCAAAAAAGTTTATACTCCTTGTTTCGTTTTTCATCCTCCATTACTACCTCTTTGTCCACAATCAAAACCCATTTCTTTTTTATAAAATCGGGTTCACAATTTGGTTGAACATTCTTCGAAATATGCCAAGCACAAATAATGTGTCGTGTAATTAGAAGCACAGTAGCTACTGCATTTGATAAAGCAATTTTGGCATCTATGAAGATAATACCTATATTTTCTTTTTTTTTCTTGAAAACACTTACTAACACATTCAAGATCCCATATGTATGATTCTGTAGTCTTATGGCTAATAATAACTTGTGCAACAGTACAAGATGCACAAGTTGATGTTTGTGACAACATATGAAAACATGGTAACTTATACCAAATTGTTTGGAATATGCAATCCATAAACATAATTTGATGAAAACACTGACCCAAAACAAAACATTTAGGATGACTAAAGAACAAGTCTGAAACTTCATTGGTTATACTGTCAACTCTATGATGTACGAAATAATGATTATTTGAAACCAATTTCATAAACTACTGCATAATCAATCTACCTTTCTTATTTTGAAGTTTAGCTTCACTTTTTAATAATAGACATTTTTTATGATTGATTGGTTGACTGAGTTGTCTATTTTAATAGCCTGAGGTAGCTTTGGTTTCCCCTTCCCCTTCTTCTTCTTGTCCGTTGGCTGGTGCTACTGTTTCCTCTCCCCTTCTTAGTAAGAACGAGATAGCGATCATTAATGATCATCTTTCTCGTCTATCTCGTCTGACTAAGAATTCTTACCCGGCTAGGGTTGGCACATCGGTCTGTTCGCCAGACAGCGATGCCCTTCACTCTCTTGTTTCCTCTTTTTCTGCCGTGTCTTCCGTTAGTCCGACTTCGCGGGGCTCTCGACGTAGACAGCGGCCTGGTCCGCGCACCCCCCGCACCATCCGCACACGCTCTATAGCGGCGTCCGAGCAGATCGTTAGATCCACTCGCCACACCCTATATCTTGTCTGAGCTGTGTGGTGTGTTTGTCATCGGTCGTCTTTTCCTTTTGGTTTTTTTGGGTTCTAGATGGCGAACTTTCTCATCTGGAACGTTCGCGGTATAGGTAATGATGAGTCGTTAGCTAGGCTCAAGAGGATCATTAAGAAGCACTCTATCTGCCTGGTGGCGCTTTTGGAACCATTAGTGGGACCAGAGAAGATCACCAGCACTGTCTTATCTATTGGCTTCGGTGGTGCCTTGGCCAACGTCTCCGATAAGATCTGGATCCTTTGGTCCAACGATGTTGTCGTCCGCCCTATCTTCGATTCAGATCAGTTGTTGTCGATTGCATGCTCGTGCTCCTCTTTTTGTTCTTCTTTTCTTTTCTCCGCGGTCTACGCTAAATGCGACAGAATAGAAAGATTGACCCTTTGGTCTGATATTCTATCGCTATCCGCTATGGGTTTCTCTGTTTCTTTTTTGGGTGGTGACTTTAATGTTGTCGCCAGTCAAGCGGAAAAAAGAGAGGGTATTGCCGTTAACCGCTTGGCTGTCGCAGATTTTAATGCTTTTATCCTTAGTTCGGATCTTTCAGAGGTGTCTTTCGTCGGCTCAGCCTTCACTTGGTGTAAAAACCAAGACGGGCCAAACCGCATCCTATCCAGGCTTGACAGAGTCTTCGCGTCCGAAGGGTGTTTCAGCCTCCCTTTTTCTTTATCGGTTTCTCATATTCACCGTACCTTCTCCGACCATGCCCCTCTGCTTATTAATTGCGCTCCCCATTCCTTATCTGGCCCTACCTCTTTTAGGTTTCAGAGTATGTGGAGATCTCACCATATGTTCCATGGTGTGGTGGAAGATTCCTGGAACTCCCCTATTAGTGGCTCTCCGTGTATGGTTTTCTCTCGTAAGTTGAAGAGGCTTAAGGCTCGCCTCAAGGCGTGGAATACCCTGGTTTTCAAGAATATCTTCGACCGAGTTCGTTTAGTCGAAGAAACTCTTGTGCTAGCAGAATCGTCTTTTGATGAAGATCTTTCTGCTGCTAACAAGGAAGCTTGGGGTTTGGCCCAGTTAGCCTTTTCTTCGGAGCTTCGTATTGAACATGACCATCTTCGTCAAAAGGCGAGGATCAAGTGGAGTGTTGATGGAGATACGAACTCCAAGTTTTTTCATTCTACCATTCGTAAGAAGAATAGTCTTCTTACAATTCTCCGCATCCAGTGCCCTGATCTTTCTTTGGCTACCTCCCCAGCTGAAGTCAAAGATACTATTATGTCCCATTTCCAGTCTTTCCTGAGCTCTCCCTCTGTGTCTGTCTCTGATCCGTCCCTGCTCGCGTTTATTCCTCGGTTGGTTCTTCCCTCGGATAGCGATGACCTTGCTGCTCCCCCATCGTCGGATGAAATACGTGCGTGCGTATTTTCTTTGAGCAAGGACAGTGCAAGTGGGCCGGATGGCTTCAGCGGGGTGTTCTTCAGGAGTGTGTGGCCGATTATTCAAGCTGACTTCTGTCTTGCCATCCAATACTTCTTCTCCGGTGGAGAGCTCCCTATGGGCTGGACCTCCACCAACTTGATCCTCATTCCAAAATGTGACCAACCGGTCTCTTACTCGGATTTTCGGCCTATCAGCTTGTGTAATTTCTCTAACAAGATCATTTCTAAGGTTCTAACCTCCAGGCTAGCTCCGTTTATTGAGCGTATTATATCTTCTTCCCAGGCTGGTTTTGTTAAAGGACGTTTGATCACTGATAACGTTCTTCTAGCCCAGGAGCTGATTTCTCAGATCGATAAGAAGGTTCGAGGCTCTAATGTGGTCGTTAAGCTAGATATGACTAAGGCCTACGACCGCATGTCGTGGTTCTTCATCATCAAAGTTCTGAGGGCGTTCGGGTTTCCAGAACCCCTTATCGATGTTGTTTGGAGACTTATCTCCAGCTGCTGGTTTTCCGTTCTCATCAACGGATCGGCCACTGGTTTTTTCAGATCTGGGAGGGGTCTCAGACAGGGAGACCCTCTCTCCCCCACTCTGTTTGTCATCGTGGCTGAGGCTTTCGTTCGAGGGCTGCATGCTCTTACGATTGCTGGCCAGATTCATAGGTTCGGCATTCCTAGGGGATGTCCTATTATCTCTTCCTTGTCTTTCGCATACGACATCATCATTTTTACTAATGGTAGTCGTCAGTCTTTTAGGAGCCTTCTGGGTTTTATTCGGCAGTATGAGAGAAGCTCGGGGCAACTCGTTAACACTTCTAAAAGCTGCTTCGTATCCGCAAGAGACCTTACCGAGGTCAGATCTTCCTGGATCGAATCTTATTCAGGTTTTAAGGCGGTCTCTCTTCCCCTCCCTTACCTCGGTATTGAGCTATATCGAGGTAGGAAGCTCAACGCCATTTTCATCCCCTTACTAACAAAGTCAGGGGAAAGATCATTAGGTGGAACGCTACTCTCCTCTCTCAGGATGGCAGACTGGTTCTTATTAGGTATGTTCTTGACGCTATGGGATCTCATATCTTCGCTGCTATGACTCCCACCGCGTCGTTCTTCCGCTCTTTCCGTTCCTTAGCTTCGTCCTTCTATTAGGGAAGCAAAGACAACGCTTCTCGCCACCACTGGATCTCTTGGAAATCCATCTGTCGTCCGAAGAGTGAGGGAGGTCTAGGCCTGCGTAACCCAAAAGACATCTGCACGGCCTTTGCTTGCAAGCTTTGGGCGAGGTTTGGAGAGAACAATTCCCTATGGGCGACGTTCCTCCACGCTAAGTACCACAGGTTGGAAGGTACGAATTTTACCGGTGTCCCGTCTTACGCTAGTGAGACGTGGAAAAGGATGCAATCCGTGAAGGCCTTGTCGAATGCTCATGGGGGAGGCACTGGATGGGACGGTAGACCCTTCTCTCTGAAGGCGGCATGGAATTCTATTAGAACTCCAGGTCCTCGTCATCATCTTTTCTCCTGCATCTGGAATGTTCGTATCCCCCCGAAGGTTTCTCTGTTTATGTGGAAATCTTTGCATAATGGTTTACCAATAGATGAGAACCTTCAGAGAATTGGCATCCCTCTAGTATCCAGGTGCAGGTGCTGCAGTTCTGGAAACTTCGAATCGTCCACTCACTTATTGCTCTACGGGTCTTGTGCGAGGTCTGACTGAAATTACTTCGGGAATCTGATGGGTTTCTGAGGTAATGCTAGCTCACTTGAAGGATTTCTGAGTATCTGGTGGTCAGGCGTCTCTGGAAAATCTTTTCGATCGATCCTTCTTCGTTTGATTCCTTGCCTTGTCTGTTGGCACATCTGGTGCTCGCGAAATAAGGCAGTTTTTGATGAAGTGGCTATGGACCCTCCTACCATCATTCGAAAAGTGAGGAACGATGTGTTCCTCGCATTTCGAGGTAGGCCTTACCGGGGAGTCATCAGCTCCCACGCAAGGAGGTGGGCTACGTTCTTTGATGTTTTGTCCGTGTCGGCCACTCCCAGGGCTGGTATCGGTTGATTTTTGGTTTCTTTGTTTAGGCTTGGCTTTGGATTTTCTACTGTTGTTTTCCCCTATCCAACACCTACCCCCCCACCCCACCCACCGATCTTATTTCGTTTGCTAGTGCGCTGATATTAGATGATACATTAGCAGTTTGATCGGACAGAAGCAGGATTGGTGCTTTATTCTCTTCATCGCAGGAGGATCTGATTGAGCAGATGTCGCAAAAGTTTATTACGGTTCAGGTGATTTGATGGAGCCAGAGAGCAGGAGATTTCAGTGGTTTCGAGCAGTCAGCCTAGTTTACTGGATTGCTAGTTCTTCGGTCTGTAGATCAGATCAGATGGGTGGCCTTATTGCCTTCTCGGTAGCTTTTCTACATAGCACTGGCCGTCAATTGGATAGTCATATGCTCTACCCTGGTTTTGTCTACGTTTTGGTTTCCTTTCTGTTTATGTACTTATGTGGCTTTCTTGTTTTTCGTACTTCATTGATTTTGGAGTGACTGTTGTATTGTGTAGGAATAGATATACTTCAATATCGGGTGGTGGCATTGCCGGAACTCGATTTTGAAGTAGGATGGGTGGTGGCTAGTCCGGAGCTCATCTATCTATTCTTCTATACATACACTCAGTCATTTTCAGGGCATTTTATAGTTGCTGGTTACCTGCCAGGCATGTTGGCAGTTTTGATGACCTTTTGGTTCCTTTATTTATATATATGTAGAATAATATCTTTAAAAAAAAATAAAAAAAATAAAAATAAAAATAAAAGGCAGTTAAAATATTTTGAGGCCTAACATTATTATTTTTCATTATTCAACGGCCTTAACTTCGTGTTCTTTCAGCCTCGCCACATACAGTTTCCCAATCAATAAATTAGGAAGCATGTGATTGTAGTGCCCATTCGTTACACGCAATACTCGTTTTCTGTCGTTTGTACAATGTGCACTTAACTCAAATGAACATTCAGATTTTCTAATCTACGTCGTTTCTATTGTGTTTTTGGAACATGATTCTTTGCCTTATGATCAATGTACGCCTGCTTCTTCCACATGCTAAAACCATCCATGATGTTTTTCCATGAGATAAAAAAATCGTTTTCTTGTTCTTTTTATCCCAATAATACAATTTACACTGATTCCATGTTCATGTACCAATCTCGTGCACCTTTCTTTGACTCAAACAACTGCATTACAAAACAGTAGCATAACTCAAAATAACGCAAACCATATATAACTGAAATATTTTTGTCATATCTCAACTGTAGTGAAGTGACAAGTTAAATCGGGGTTATTGCAATGCGATTGAGGCAGTTGCTCAATTAGATTCTCATTATCATAATCATTTTCAAAAATATTTCTATAGTCTTCCTCCTTTTCATTACACTATTACTAAAGATTATTAATCAATTATTTATTAATAATTAATTATAATATTTTATTACCTATTAAAAATAAGTTTAAGCTATTAACAATTATATATATATATATTAAATATTAGTCGTATTTACTACTTTTTAAATAATAATTATAGCTTATTAAATATTAATTATTAAAATATTACTTCATATTTGTTGATATAAAAAATATGCTTATCGCAACAGGTAGAAATGATAATAGTTAAAAATATATTTATTGCAACTAGCAAGAAAGAGCATAGCTGAAAATAAGTTTATCGTAGTAGGTAGGAAATGTATGTGGTTAAAGAATGTCTATTGCAAAAGGCAGAAAACGCCCCTTGTTATAAATCATTTATTGCAACTGGTAGCAAATGTCTTTTGTTGAATATCATTTTTTGCAAGCGTCATATTGTGCAAGTTGCGAATAACTAGTTGCAATAAGATTTTGTCATGTTGTGGTTAAAATCAAAAAGACTTGAGAGGAAAAATAGTGTTTGATAGATTTAAACCGATAGGTTATGGATATGTTATTGGAAAAGAGGTAGTAAAAAGTAGAAAAAGATGTTGTTTCACGGACAACTATCTACCGTGAAAATGAGTTTCGACATGACTGTGGTGCAATCGTTGATTATCATTCGCTCTTCAAAATTCATGCAATAGATTAAAGTGTTGTTCAAAAGGATATATAATAATTTGTAAAGATTTTGGTCTTGTAATCTATTTTAAACCAATACTCTTATAAACTAGGTGCGTATTATGTCTTTGAAATCTATTGATATGCTTTTTAGAAAAGCAGTCACATGTCTTTGAAATCTATTGATATTTTAAACCAATACGCTTATTGGTGTGATCAAGCAAAAATGCTTGCGCAACTTGGTGGATCACTTAGAAGCTTCAGACCTGGCATTCGGAAAAGCCACGGTTTGGAACTCAAACTCTCCTGATCGGCACAGAGTGATCATCAAAAATCCGTGTTCACACCATCCCCGATAAGCTTCATAACTCAACTAGAAGCAGGGAATTAATACCCCCTAAGGATAAGAATATACGGATTTCATATCCCTTTCAAGATATGAAATACTGTGCTTCGTATCCCCTAAGATACGATTCATCAGAATTTCGGTAGATGCAAATGGCTTGAGCACACCGATATGATCAGATATTTTCTTTAGTTTGGCACATGGGTTTGGATTGACATTTAGCCAGGAGTGGGATTTGAAATCCCTAGCTTAGTTTTGGTACACTCAAAACATGATGGGATCACCGCATTTTAGCTGAGCGGCTCGAGATGATCGGTTTGGTAAATCGGTTTGGTACGTGCAGATCACTTGTTTTTGATGATTTTTCAAAGATTCGTGATTTTGAGGTGAAACTCAAATTTTTTGGCTAAGCACAGGGTGTAACAACACACATATTTGACGATAATATATTTAAATAATTTATTTAAATATAACATTGTTGATCGAGTGTGTGCCCAAAATGTCATACTTTGCATACAGATGAAGTTGGACACGAAACCACTTCCACTGAGTTCAAAATGTCGTTTACGTGATCGAAAACTATAAACATCGATATATTTCGAGTATGACAAAATTGGGACTTTGGTTGGGACTTGGGTTAGCTAACCTAGCCCACTTACTTAAGCTCCCATAGCCCTCTTCCTTCATTCATTTCCTCATACTCCACAAAATTAGAAATTGGGAAAGTGAAATTAAAATTCCCTAAGCCCTAACTCAATCTTACGAATCTGATTTGTGTGGAAATCAAGTGGAAATCCATAGAGATGAGAGGTAAGCTCAATCTCTATCTTCTCTAACTCAATTCCTCTTCAATTCTTATGATTTCCTAAACCTAATTCTTAGGAAATGTTGTATATTCAGGTGTAGATTGAAGATTTGTGTGCTATATTCGAAGAAAGAGTGATCTAACTTGGTTTTGCACATCCTCCTTGCTTTAAACCATCAAAGGTGAGTTCTTGGAGAACTCACATCTACGCCTCAAGTTATAGGCTTGTCTAGTGTGCCTTTGGAACTTAAGTGATGTATGTTTAATGAGTGTTTTGGATTGTTTGTGTTTAAACTTCCTAATTCATTTGTTTTTATTTCTTTGCAATGATTTTTAGTATAAATCTTTGTAGGTGTTTGATTCTTCATGTGATTTAGTGTTTGGGTGATCCAATAAGGCCCCCTTGTTGCTATGATAAAGTCTATAGCCTCCGTAGTTCGCCGAAAATGATTCATATAAGATTTGGCTACAAAAATAACCAAAATGGTCAGTTTGACAGTCACCAGTCGACTGGTACCTGCTACCTATATAAAAAAGTAAAATTGATGTTTGCTGGTATGTTGACCAGTCGAGTGGTCCAAAATGGACCAGTCGAGTGGTCCGGTAGTTTTTTGGCAGTCGACCAGTGGAGACTACGGTCGGCTGTATAGGTTGTTCCAGGCTCTTTCCCAGCCAAGTTTCTGCCCGTTTGGCCTTTTCATTTTATTTTTCAGTTTCTCCAATTCATAGATTTTTGCAGCTCGATTTTTACGGATTTTTGATTTATTCGTTGTGAATGAATTTTATAATCAATATTTATGAGATTTAATTCATGTTATGAAAACCTGAATTCTTAGTTTGATCGTTATCAATCGCTATTATACGAGATTTGCCACTTCGAAACTATATATAAAGGTTTTATATTATTAGTAGATACCAATTTTTTTTACCAAAATGGTTTCTAATCTTACTTCATTATACAAAGTTATTTTACGAAATCGTTTTCAAATCTACTAATATATATTTTATAAACCTTTTTCTCGTTCGTACGAGAAATCTAATTAAACACCTTGTTAAAAATAAGGACTATGAACCCTTCCTTTTGCTTCGACGGTTAATTCTTGGACTCATTCTATTGAAAATTGGGGTAATGACCGTCTTTTTTTAGTGGACTATACAACTTGTTTGTAAATATTCGAGTAGAGCTAGTGGTTATGGGACATTTAGTTAAACTCTTTTAATAACTTGATTGGAGTATTTTGTAGTACATTGAATCAATTGTGATCTTTTCATGATTTTATTCATTTTGATGATCTTTGAATCGTCATGAGGAACTTCGGTTCATTGAGGGACTTCGGTTCACTCTAGCGGGGTTGCGACCCACAGGTCTTCGGGCCATCTTGGAGCTTCGGCCCATCATATAGGCTAGATACCTAGAGATCGTGTCTCATCTCGATACACGTATTGGTTGAGTCTTCGGACTCCCATCTCGAGGCCTAACCCCTTGTTTTCTCTGTGATTTCTAGATTTTTGATTTTTGATTTCTGGAATATGAGATTTATTGATATTAATTTATCAATCTTAGTTTTTTTTACATATGAGCTGTCAATTTTTTTATTGGTATTAATTTATCAATCTTAGTTTTATTGATATATGAGCTGTCAATTTTCGTATTGGTATTAATTTATCAATCTTAGTTTTATTAACATAAAAGCTGTCAATTTTCGTATTGGTATTAATTTATCAATCTTAGTTTTGTTGATATATGAGCTGTCAATTTTCGAATTGATTTGATATGGTTTATCATTTCTGTGAGTAGTTATATAACTTCGAATGAGATATTCTTTTATAGCTCTGTTATAGAATTATAAGATATACTGTAGACATTCTTGAGCTTCATTGTTAAGGGTGACATTGTTATTAGAGTATGTCTATATTTACCTATATCTATTATTATATCCAAGTTTATGAGATAAGTACTGCTAGATTGATCCGTTTATTGTTTATCTTTGTGTAAATAATACTCGGGTCAGACCGAGGTATTTCAGGTGATTCTTCTTGACTTAACCATGGATTATCCTCCACTTTTGAGAAAACTACTTTGGTGTTGTACTTTTTGGGTTATATGTATATGAGACTCCTTTGTATACATATTATTTTGAGTAACCTTGTACCTATTCTTTTTTTGTATAGTGAATTATGAATGGCCACTATCTTTGTACTTACTCTTATGTGCCATATTCATATTTATTTCCTCCTTTGTGATGTGAATATCTGTGTCTGACTCTAATTTTATGGTTATGTATTTTATATTGATTCTGAATTGTATATAGCCACTGTGTAGTAGATTTGAACTTGAATTAGATGTATCAGATTTCCTCTTGAGATTTCAAAAAGTAAGACCACATTTTCCGATACGTTTAACACTCATTCAGAGCTAATATACAGATTGTTGCTCCTCAACAGCCCTATTCTTAGGGTTAGTTGACACCATTGCTTGCATTGGCCTTGGCGAACGCGAGTATAGAGGTGAGGCGTTACACTTGATATCAGAGCCAAGTTCGGAACAATATAAGATATTATGGCGAGGGTCATTGTCCTAAGTATCACTTAGGAAATCGTGTTTTAGGATTTAGCTCGAGTTTTAGGACCAGTCATATCCTATCTTATATCATGATCCTTGTTTGACCAATCAAATTTATTTGGCTTCATCTTTGTGAAAGCTTGGCCTAAACAACCCTTGAGTCCCTTTCCTTAAGTAGGAATTCAAATTGTTTCTAATTTTTGAGTTGAAATAACTTTTGGGACTTAGTTTTGATGACTTTCAAATTATTTTATAAAATTGTTTAATAAAATAATTTTGGCCAAGTAAAATACTATTTTGCTTGGGATTAACTTTGCGAGGCGAAAACGAATAAATTATTTCCGCTAAGCACTATGAAATGATTGCTTATTTATTTATGATTACAAATTTAATTCATGAATAAAATGGTTTCACCCATGATTACATATTTACAAATTTGTGCCCCTATTTGGACGTAATTTGTTTTATCGTGTTGAGTTGCGCATTGAGTATGTTAGGAGTTCTAATTAAGAAGTGGGACGCCATGATATCGATAGGATTTTCTGAACACTTCAATGAGATGAATCCAACATAAACCTTATATTAAGTATCAATGATCTACAACGTTATTGAACCTTAGCATTAGAAATTTGATATAAATTGTAACGACCCAGATTTTCTGGACGATAAACTTTAAATATTTAATATGCTTTTAAATATTGAGTTGATAATATAAAAAAAAATTATATTAGGTTATCAATTTAATAATCGATTTCGATTTAATATTGAATATATTAAATTATCGTAATACGAAATATATTGAAATCGAAGTTAAAACTGAATCGAAATGATTCAGACGGTCAGTGTGAGTTATGTTTGAATATAAAAGCGATAATAATAATTTATTATTAAGGAATTTATTTGTTTTGAATTTAAAATATATCGATTTAAATTTAAATCTTCTCCATATGATCAGATTAGACTTCGTAGCTTATTCTAGTGTGGTCAGAATAGTGTTATAACGCTATAAACGCCAGTTGTTGCGCTCAAATTGGTGTTCGTTACCGCGAAATATATTATTATAATATATAGCGGATAAGCTTGAACTCAAATCGCGGTCGAATCAAAATCAAATCACAATTAATTTAGATTCGACCATACACAGACTAATTCCTTAGTCCCTAAGCCATTACCATCTATGAAATCGCGACCTCCCTCTTTATTTTCTCTTCTGATTTTTGTTCTGAATAAAACAAACCGAAATCGTCCCTTCCTTATTAAATCTTCAGATAATTCTAATTCAAACTCTTCCCGAAATCTCGAATGGAGGCCATGGTATTTCCTGGAACTCGATTCCACATTGAAGGCACTCACGAATGAGTGAATCTAAATGGGAAATCAACCGTGTAGCTTCCTCAAGCTCAACCTTAGGTACGTGCAAAATCAAAAGCACGCGATGGAAATTTTCCAGCTAGGTTCGCGAGTGTTAGGGTTATCATCAATTTAGAGGTTCTGGTCTTCAACTGCGAACTACTATGATAAGGATTCTGGTGGAAAGGGGGTTGCGATGGGATGAGAAGGCAAAACAGTGGAGTTTGTGGTGTCTCGATGAGGTTAAAATCATTCGATGTTGGTGGTGCGCCTCAATTCCTGACTTCGATTTTGGAAATCGCGAGCAAGGGTTCTTCGACAGTTAGGGGTTTCGTAAATTCTGAAATCGAGTTCAACTGGAACACTGGAACGGTGCGAACGTAATGACAAGTGATTGTGTAAAGTCCGATGCAGTGGAATGGAGAACGATGTTGATTGGTTGCGGTTCCAGGGAAGAGCTGTAAGAAATATGGTCTGTGTATGCAAATTGAGAAAGAAAAGGTGGATTCGCTTTGTTCTTTGTCTGTAGGTGTAGAAATTGCATTAAGGTAATTTAGCTAAAATTTGTGAAGTAAATGTTTTCATGGTTAGAATTTAATTAGTATGATGGTTAGAATTTAATTAGTATGAATGGTTAGGATTAAATTAGTATCTCGGTTAAAATTTAATTTTTAGTATATTTTTAGTATAAAATCTTGTTAAGGATATTCAGTAGTTAATTTATAAAGTTTGGATTTTTCCTAGGCAAGGAGAAATCGAATGAAATCATCCGTGTGGAGTTCGGAGACTCGGAAATCGATAAAAAAAATTGAAATTGGTACAAGCGCAAAATAAAAAGCTTGGTGAGTAAATCTCACTCTGATTTTTTTATTAAAATTTATTTTTATGGTTAAAAATATATGTTGGTTGTTTGGTTGCATTTAAAATATTATTGTGACTATTATAAATATATATTAGTTATTTACGATTGGTGTTTATGGCTATTATATATATATATTGGTGGTTGGATTCCCGCAGTATCATTAGCGGATGCCCGCGGTATCATTAGCAGATGATTTCCCTACGCGCCCCACAGTATATATAGTGGATGACCTTCATACCGCGATATCCTGCCTCGAAGCAGGATGGGTATCATTTATGTTGGCTAATGTTTGTGGATGCAGGAAAAACAGGTTGGAGGAATCCAATTGGATTCCTCAAAATTTATTACTGTTTGTTTTCACATATATATTATCATATATGATGTGTTATAAAACCGGTGATTTGATAATTGAGTGTTTTTGGATATTTAAATATCATTGGGCTAAAATGTTGATATATAAAAATATCGTGAAAACGATATTTGAGATTTAAATGGAAAATTGTATTTTTCTAAAAATAGAATTTGAAATTCGAATGGACTAAAAATATTAACTTGTTTTGATAAATAAAACAAGTATTTGAAATTTATAAACGATGTTTATAAATGAAAAATCAGGGAATTGAAGTAAATTTATAAACGGTGTTTATAAATAAAATGGAATGATCTTCATTGGAAAATCTGGAAACTGAAATGAATTTATAAACGATGTTTATAAATGAAGTATCATTGGGATAATTTGGAAATTTTAAATTCAAAGGTGAATTCCAAAAGGGAATTGAAATTAGTTTCAAAAAGAAACGATAAATCTATTCTGATATTCAGAATGTAAAGTGAATTAAAATAATTCCGTATGGATTTGTGATTTAAATTCGAAAGATCGAATTTATGTAAATAAAATAATTTCAAAAGAAAATATTAGAATTTTTTTAATAGAAGTTTTATTTTTAAATATGGAAATAAATTCCGTGTTATATATATATATATATATATATTAGTTAGTAAATAGAATCTATTCCAAAATAAGATTTTGGGTTTTCAAACAGATTCTGAAATGAAACTTGTTTTATTTTATAAAACAAGGAAGTTGGATTTATAAACGATATTTATAAATCTAGTGAAATGAATTATCATTAGATAATTTAGAGGTTTAAATTCAAGTATGAATTTGAAAAGTAGAATTTGAAATGGAATCGAAATAAAACTTGTCTTTATAAAACAAGAAAGTTAAATTTATAAACAATGTTTATAAATTAAGGAAAATAAGTTATCATTTGATAACTTAGAAATTTAAATTCAAATATGAATTCAACCATGAATTGGAAATCGTTTCAGAAAGGGAACGACGGGTTTTATTTCGATATTCGGAATATAAACTGAATTAAGTCAAATCCAAGGGATTTAAATTGGAATTCGATTATATCGAATTTTATAAATAATTTATTTATAAAAGGATTTGGAATATAATATAGCAAATTGAGTTATAAACAAATTTATAACCAAGTAACGAAAAATCGATGATTTGAGATAATCGGAAATATTAAGTTGGATTTGAAAACTAGATTTAATATATATTAAAAATATATTAGAATAGAGTTGAAATTTATTATAAACGAAGTTTAAACATTATATTTAAATATAATTAAAACGAACTCGCCGCAGTGCGGTAGTTCGTAATTGGCGTTTCGAACTTCAATTGAGTATATAGAACTCAATTTAAGTCAGAATTCTTTGAAACAAGAAACGTCAGGACTGATTTGATAATAGTTTTCTAGTGGAGGAGAAAAATATGGATTTATCTTATAGATTTTTAGTTATGTCAAAATCAACTTTTCAGAAAAACAGCGCCATAATCGTTATTAAACCATAACGGTTTATTTAAATAAATAAAAAGGATTTTTGCAAATAAGACTTAGATCTTCGTTATAGAAATCCAGACTCGAGTTTTAAAATAAATATGAACTCAAGACAAGTAAATGAAATGATTTTTGAAACAAAAATCATATTTTTGAGTATTGAATATGATTAAATAATTTGAATAATAATTTGTTAATCGAGTTTTGAATCGAATTTGGCGTTGGATAAGTAAATTGGTTTTGTGAACTCATATTCGAAATCGAATATGAAACTCAAGTTGGAAATGAAATTCTACTTGTTTATAAGCGAATTAAAATATATTTGAACATGATATGTTCAAAATAAAGGGATTTGGCAAAATAGTTAATTTAAGAATAAATTAGCAAAGTTGAGTTAGGAATGACCGAATTGAGTTGGGATAAATCGAAAAACAGGTGAACATAGATAGACAGGTATGGAGTGAAGTGTATGAAGATTATAATTCGTGTTCTCGACAAAAAGGTACATGTTTAAATTCCATATGAGGTTTTATGCGCCGAATCGGCAAGCCACTTGGCTTTTTGATTTTCTTTTTGAATGGAAAAGGCCTAGAGAGGCGAGTTGAGATTTGAACTATTGACCGGTACAAAGGAGGTTATGGCGAATTTTTACGGAAATTTAAGGAGTTAGAGTATTTTTAAGAAAATTTGATAGATAGAAATCAATGTATCGGTATATATAGAATTCGATAAGGAAACAAACTTAAAAATAGAATATTATAAACAAAAAGGAAATCTATAAATTAGATTTGTTAAAAATAGAAAGAGAAGCATATACGTGTTTTAGAAATGAAAAATTGGTTTAATATGGTGTTGACTATTCGAGTTAGCGGTCTTGTCTGTTTTGAAGTTAATAATATTTTCAATCAAGGTATGAGAGGTAATTATACCCCAGCTTGATTGATTTCATTATTAGCTGATAAATAGCAAGATCCAGTCTCAAAGAGAAATGTTTGAATAAGATTTAGTCGAATGCAGTATTTTGGGTTGTTGTAGCAATGTTTTACATAACATTCATTTTAACCCAAGTAAGTGGAATTTTGGAAATATAATAATAAATATTTCCTAAGTATAGAAATGAATGGTTGTGAAACGGAGAAGTAATTGGAATATTTACCAATTATTAATAGAAGATATTTTCTAAGTATAGGAAATAAAAGATGGTGAAATATGGAAATGTTTTCCAAACAACGTAAGAGACCAAGATGATTATTGAAAATATTTGGTTAACAAATATTGGTAAGGAACTTAAGAAGTGATTTAATTAATGAAATATTAATTAAGAGGCCCAGTGATTTGTTTGATGATTGGAATGTTTGTTTATTTTTCTTCGATAGTTAAATAACCGACTATCGAAGTATTTGCCAATATCGTTGTCAATATGGAGAGACCGGTTGGATTATTATCCGAGAACCACTCCGTATTGGCATTTGCGTAGCGAATCAGATTATATGAAGATAATCGAAGACGGAGTAAAGTGCAAGGACTTTTTCTATTAATAGAAATTGTGCATTCGGTTTCGTTTAGTCCTAGAACGAACGTGTATGGACGAGTGTCTGACAGAGTATTTCCAATGATCGCATATGTTGGTCTGTATAAATATATATGGTGGCGGAGAATTTATTCTCTTGGCATAATATCCAGATTATATTTATGCAAATCAATTAGTGATTAACGGATCTGACCATGTGGCATTCAAAGTGATTGTGCTGTCAATGAATGATAAGTAATCGTAGCATCAGGCCTCAACAACCGGGAAATGACAAAAATCAGGCAGGCTGCATGGCTATGTGGGTAGCTCCCATTAGGGTGTATTATCACCTATCTAGAGAAATTCATTTAATTCCTTATTCTATTCAATGCTGTCCTATTCGGGAAAACGGTTGCTGATCCCAACCGTTGGTGATATACATTCGATACCCTTAAGCGAAATGAGTGGTCGGTCATGTGTGGCTGGGTTACAAGATGTTCTTGTTGAACCCAGTGTATTCTCCTCTAGAGATACACTATCGGAAGGTGGTTCCATACCTTGTCATAGTTGGAAATTCATTACCCAATAAGTGCTCGCGGTTTTGATTGTATATTATGTATGTGGAGTGTGAGATGAAAGCGTTCCACTAGATTTCTAGTTATTTGATTTATACACTATTATAATATCAAAAGAGTTTTGATATAAAGATTATCGTTTTCTTTTGAAATGATTTGAAAGTTAAATCAAGTGGTTTGGATTCTCATAAGGAAAAAACCCGTTCTGTGTTATACGGCGTGGTCTAATGAGATATCATTTAGTTTCTGAAACTGTTTTAAATTGTTTACTCATACCAGTCCCATGACTGACCTGGAGTTTATTTTGTTTTGTTTTACCTAAACTCTTGGGTGCTTAAATTTGTACGGGCAGTCAAGTAGTTCAGGATTTTACAGATTTATGTAAAGGAGCTTGGAGCAGGAGGCTTCAGCATTATGTAGTTATTGCTTTCCGCTGTGTTGTAAGTGTTGTACTCTGATAAGTGTATGTTATATAGTTAGAATTTTGTATCCAAAAGTTATGATATATTATATTTTGTTTCGCTATGATGTGAGATTTTGTGTTGTATTTCTATTCTTCTTCTACCTTTTTCTTTTAAAAAAATGATTCGTATTTTCATGATATTTCGGTTGGTTGTATGATGTATGTAGTCAACTATGATATTACGGATTTGCGGGCCATTACATAAATAAATTGCGAGGCAAATCATTAGTATTGATTGTAAATTTGCAACCGTAGGGATTTTAATAAGATAATGATTTGAAAATGGTATACGTAAGACCATCGTATATATCCTTTACACCTTTCATAGTTTGAATTTTTAACTATGAAGTTTGAGATCTCTTATTCTAGTAAGGAAACTAATGTCTATAAGGGTACCATCCTCTTTATCCTTTATGATGATGGTTACCGTGATCATCTCATTTTAGTTCTTTTGAAATTGTGATCATCTACCTTCTTTGCATTAAAGGAACTTAAGGACACCATGTCCTTAGGAATTAAAGGGCGCTTGTTTTATATCTAAGTATGTTTTTCCAAATTTATGTTTTGTGAAAATTCTTACATGCTGCCTAGAGTTTTCATTACCCATTTATTTTGTTATCGAGATGACTTTAGTTTTCTTTTGGTAATGATTTAGTATTCTCCTTTTCTTTTGAGTGTTACTTGTTTCAAACAAGTAATTTTGCCATTTCGATTGAATAAAGAATTTAATTAAATGTCTTGGTGAAATCGAGTGGATCGACACACTTGTGTTTGCTTCGCCGGTAATTTTTGGACTTGGTCGATTGAAATTCAGTTTCATTTTTGGATGTCAATCTTGATATATTTAAAGAAAATAATGTTGGTGATGACTGCAGCATCATCGAAATTTATTTTCCTATTTCTAAGTAAGAATTGTTTGAAATTGTTTCCATTCTTCTTATTCTTGATTATGATGGCCATTTTGAACTTTATTGAGTAACTTTGGGCTATGCCTTTTTGCAAATTTTGCCATAATGATTTTTATGTTTTGTAGTGGGATTTGCAATTTGTTCGTGAATATTTGAGTTAATTTAGTGGTTATGGGACATTTGGCTAAACTCGCGTATTTATTAGCTTAATGTAAATTACGTTATCATTAATGATCGTTGATGATCACTTTGTAGCTTTGATCTTTTGATCATTTGTGGAGTTTCAAATTTTGGGTTATTCATGAATTCACCATTTTCGTAACGACTATCTTATATATATTTACATTGCTTCGAAGACATCGAAGTATTTGTGATTATATGGTGATTTCAGTAATTTATGGTTTCTCTTTATTTATCGATGACACGAATTACTTACGTGTTCCTTTTTGGAGTTGTATCCATTTTTATGTTATGAGGACCAATTTTTGAATAACATTTTGATTTATGGATTTGTATGCTTGCACTTGTTATGGTTTGAGTGTCTATCCATTTTATTTTTCTAGATATCTTTGAGTGACTTCTAGAACTTGAGTGATTTGAGTTCTCATTGAAAATTATCTTGAAACTTCTTTTGAAAGGTAATAAGTTGTATTTTGCCTACTAAACTTAGTCTCTTGTTTCCGGATTTTGATTCTCGGTCTCCGGGATTTCATGATGTGGGGATCTTCTGTGATTACCAATATTCATCTCTTGTATACTAAATGGGGTTTAGTATTTCGATAGGTCAACTTTGCGAAAAATTGTTATTCCTTTGTGAAATCATTCTTGAGACAAACTTTGGTGGATGTTTAAAATCGTGTTTTTATGGATGATTAACTCTCTTTTATGCAGCTGTTCTTTCCATGCTTATTTGCATGTCTTGTTTGGTTTGGTTTCGTGGTGATTCTCGGGATGGATTGACCTATCCATTCTGAGGTCTGCATATTATTTTCTCAGAATATTATCCATCTTCGACATCCCATATCCGTGAGATAGATTTTTGTTATTCATAACGATTTTAATTTAGATTCGTTAGCTTCCTTACATTTTATAAATTCTCATAACAATGAGAATGACCTTAAAGAAGACATGTTTTTATATTTTACATTACTCATGAATTTTTGGGGATCTTTACACCCATTTTAGGATGAACACCTTGATGGATAATTGAGTTTGAAATTTATTTTTTCATTTGGTGGCTCGATCTATTTATTTGATCGTTTCCTTAGTGACCGACCACTAAGGATAAAGGAGAGTTACTTGTGGAGAAATACGATGGAATATTTTAGCTTTGCGACCACGAAAAGCTTAATAAATTTCTTATCTCGGATTGATGATTAATTCAATAAGTTAGTTGTGCTATTGTCAGTTCACTTTTAGACTTAGCAATCGGTTATCACCAACTTTTTAGTTGAAACGGACAGATTCTCTTTGGCTCCATTTCGTGCTTATTTGGTCATTTAAGGTTAACAAATACTCTAGTTTATTTTGTTAACGTAGTGAACCATATTTGCGAGGTCGAATCCTGGTGGGTTTAACCTCATCTTTGTTGGTGATATTTTTGTGTATTTGAAAACCAAAATTTTTCAAGCTTGATGGAATTCTTTCAACTTCTACCATTTATCATATTTAAATGATGGAAATTGTTCATGAAATATTAGAGGACGTGCTAATATTTCAAATTTGAGATTTTTGGGGTTATTTGGAAACTTAAAAGTTTCGATATAATTATTTTCGAAATATTGGAGAACGTGCTAATATTTTTTTTGTAGGGTGTATAACCCGGATTTTTATTTCACAATCTTGTTCCCCCATCGCGATCGATTATCCTTTTCGATTTAAGGAAATTATTGTAAGCTAGAATACTTTTAAGGAAATTCTAAGTGATAAATTTTCTAGCTAAAATATGATAGGGAATACTCGACGATTTTGGATAGTCTGTATTTCCAATTTTTAATTTGATTGATTAATTAGTTTGTGTTGAAAACGTAAGAGTATAGGTAAATAATTTATAAACTTATTGAATGTTAAATGAATTAAATAATATTAAAACGAACTTGTAATGACCCGCCATTTTGACCGTGCTGAATCGACAAAACATGTCAACTCGAAACGTCCAAAACAACAGATTGTTATTAGCTTCTGAGGTAAATAAAATAATTCATAGAATCACATATCACAGACACAGATACAGAGCAATATAATACCTCGCAGCGGAAAAATACAAAATACAATTGCAGTTCATGAAGCTACTAATAAATATTTTATATCAGAGTTTACATAAACAATACAGCGAAAGTCTAATATAATGAATTTTGATACATAAGTAAATGATAATAGTATGAAACAAAACAACGAGAATGGCTGACACTGGAACAACTGATCAATGAGTTGATACAGGTGAGCAAAGCTCAAGATAAGCTCCAACTCCAAGGACACATCTCGAACTGGAATAATCATTCTGACCTGAGCAATAATGAAAAACAAAACAACTCGGATCAGGACTAACATTCTCATGGAAGTAAATCAACTCAAATGAAATGTTCGATGAAATGCAACCAGTAACTTAAAGGATGTTTGGGATCACCATCCTCCAAGGATCCGTCAAACTAATACTATATAGTATAATACGCTATATACAATAGTGTTTATCAGTAATGTAAAAATATCAAAATAACATAAGCGGGATTACCATTATTACCCTTACACCCTTTATATATTCCTATAGTATATACAGTACCGTAATTCCTCCTTAAATTGGAGGGCTATCAGAGGGCACTCCATATAAAACAGTACAAAACAAAGTCGTAGTGGGCTCGTGTAAGGCATGTGACAAGGCACGAAAGGAATGTCAGGGTGGATTCACTGTTTACAGAGTAGGACTGGTGGTAACGCATAACAGCTACTACCGCCACCCCGAGACACACTCCCATAATCAAAAGGGGCCAAATAGAATCTCAACGGTAATAGAATAATTTCAAAAAAGTGCGCTCGATAGAAGGTATGACCTCACTTGGTCTTGGCGTAGCTCCTGTTTTAGTCACATCAAGCAGACTCAAGGTAGTCAGGGTCTCATAATTAATATGAATACGACTATAGAGTCGTTCGCCAAATCATCCCCTTCATTCTGAAACTTCACCGCATACACAGTTGTTAAAGTGGTTTTCGGTATTGGCAGAGAGTATGACAGTAGCCAATCCCGGTCTCTTTAACAACCAATCGTTTACATTTTTCACACCGTGGTCATTATTTTATAAATCACTTTATAAAATAGTTTATACGAAATCTCATATTCGAATTTGAATTCAAAATTAAATATCTAACATCGAATATATTAAATTCAAGAAAATAGGCGGAAGGAAGAAAATCGGTCAAATTTTAGTTTTAAATACGCGGCTTTGTTTTTTACATCAAAAGGACGCGCAACATATATTTTCAGCTGAAGGAATTTTTTTTTCGAAAAAATTAAATCATCGGTCTCTTCCATCTCCTTGTCAAATCTTCTATACAAAATGTTAATTCGTGGATCTCAAATCATGTGTGCATCTCAAATCTCAGTCTCAGATAATGAGAATCGATTATGTCTTCAATCCTTCTTCTTCTTCAATCGTGTGATTTTGCGGTAAAAATAAAAGATGTTGATGTTGTCTTCAATCTCGTCCTCTTCAATCTCATCTTCGTTTTTTGTTTCAGATGCCGATAATAGAAAATGTTGATTTAAATTTTCGATCGATTTTGTGTTTCAGCCCAGATTAATGATATATGAAACTATCATTTCTGTATGCGCTATGAAATTTACTATTTATATGTGCAGATCTCAAATCTTGTATACAAAATTTTAGTTCGTGCATCTCGAAGAAAGTGTGCATGTCGAATCTCAGTCTAATATGATGAGGATCGACTATGTCTTGAAACCTTCTTCTTCTTCTTCATGTCGTCGTGTCTTTTTGCCATAAAATTAAGAGATGTTGGTGCTGTCTTCAGTATTGTCCTCTTCAATTCCATCTTCTATTTGTTTCAGATGCTGATAATAGAAGATGTTGTTGATTTGGCTTTTTCCATCGGTTTTGTGTTTCAACCCAGATTAATGATATATGAAACTATCATTTCTGTGCATGCTATGAAATTTGTTGTATTATATCATTTTTTTCAATGTTATGTATATGTATCATTACTCAAATGCCATATTAAAGTGAACTAACATTATAGAATCCGAAAAATGATAGATGAGTATAGCGTTGTGTTTTCAAAGTGAACTAGCACGCGTATAATATGATGAATGATATCTGAATGTAGAATTATATTTTTAAAGTACTATAGTATATGTTGAATATACAAAATAACAGTTGAATTTAGCATTGAATTTTTTAAAATAAACTAGAACATGTAGAATATATTAAATGATAGTTAAAAGTAGCATTGCTTTTTGAAAATAAACAAGTATGCACAAAATACTATAAATGATAGCTGAATATATCATCATATTTTTAAAGTACTCTATATATGTTAAGTATACCAAATGATTTTGAATTTTGTACATATTTTTTTAAGTGAACTATCACGTGTAGGACATACTAAATGATGGTTGAATATAACATTGTATTTGTAAAAAGAACTAGCATATATGGAATATTATAAATGATAGTCAAATTTAGCATTTTATTTTTTAAGATGAATTAGCATGTATGAATATGCTAAATTATAAATGAATTTAACATTGTATTTTTAAGTTGAGCTGGTAAGCATAAATATGAATGATAGTTAAATTTAACATTGCATCTTTTAAAGTGAACTAGCATTATAATAGTTGTATACGACTATATTAAAAAAGAACTAGCATGTATATAGCATTATATTATAAAATTGAATAGAGCATCATGTATAGTAAGCTAAATAATGGTTGAATATAGCAATATTAAAAAAAACGAAATAACATGTGTAAAATATATAATAAATAATTGAATTTAGCATTATATTTTTTAAATTGAAATAACATGTGTAGAATACGTTGCATGGCAGTTAAATATATCATTATATTTTTAAAGTGAATTACATGTATAAAATATGAAAAATGATAGTTGTATATGGTATTATATTTGTAAAGTGAACTAACACATGTATGAAATATGATAAATGATAGTTGAATTTAGCACTGTATTTTTTTAAGTGAAATAACATCTACATGCTAAATGATAGATGGATATAATACTGTATTTTTAAAGTGAGCTACCATGTATAAACTATAGTAAATGATAGTTGAATTCATCATCTGTATTATTGAAGTAAGTTAGCATGTGTATAATTTGTAAAATAATGTTTGAATGTAGCATTTGTTAGTAAAATGAACTAGCATATAATAAATTATAGTTGAATTTAGCATTATATTTTTTTTAAAAGGAACTACAACGATTAAATATGCTAAATGATAGTTGAATATAGCATTAAGTTTTTTTTTCAAATACAAAAGAAGATTGGCATCATCGACTTGAACGACGATAGCTAGGGTTGGAATTGTAATGACCCAAAATTTCTCAAAAAATAATAATCATTTTAACATAGATTAAAATGTCTACCGAATTTTTATTTGGAATTAGTGGAGTTTTGGACTGTGTGTATAAGTAAGTGTGTGTGCACATGTGTAAAACAGGGGATATGCACAAGGCAACACCATAATTCCAGGATACAAATATATAGTATGATTCATATATATGAATATACTAGTGTTTTCTGTAATTAAATCACATGGACTAATTTTAATACACCCTGAAAGGATGCTTTAAACAATACACGTACATGTTAATGGCAAAAACAAGTGTACATAAATTTCCAGTACCAGTTAAATTAAAAACACATAGCCTGATTTAGTATGCAATATAAAGAAGGCTTGAGATAATGTATATACATATATAGAATGATTCATATATGTTAATATGCATAGAGATCAATGAATTAAATCATTTGAAATGATTTAGTTTACAACATAAAGTAGACCCAAGATAATATTTTCATAAATATAGTAAGGCATGTTATATAAGGCAACATATTGTGAATAAGCAAATTTGGAAAAGGGCTAAGTCCTCATTTTTGTCATGACATGAAATAGAAGGGAAAATATTTCTTTTAATTTTAAAAGAAGTTTCTTAAATTCTGGAAAGCAATAGGCCCTACCTAAAACATTTCCTACCCTGAGCATCCAAGACAAAACAGGGTGAAAATGATAAATATTTTATTTATCCTGAAACATGCCATAAGCATGATCAGGGGGAAGAATGGGAAAACAAACCAGGCCATAGGAAACCTTTTTCCCTTCTCACATAAAATGAGCCGGCCATAGCTGCATAAATGGTTATGTTTTAAACAAGATAAGGGAGAGGGAGTGCAGTTTTTGCCCGGGGGTATAATGGGTACAACCATCATCTAAAAACCCTAGAATGTTGTCTATAAATAAACCTTAAAATAGAGGAAAATGGGCTAGTTACTTTCTCCCTTACAAAGAAAACCATAAATAAAACATGGCAGAAGAAATGGCAATGGGGGAATCTAGGCTGATAGACTATTTTTCTCCTTAACACACCTAAAATAAGTGGGGTGATGGCAGTAGCTTCTAGAGGGTAGCATGGACTATATCAGATCAGAACTAAGAGAAAGAAGAAATAATGGCAGTAGGATTTATGTGAGTATTCTCACTTAAAAATTTATGGCATTAAGTCCTGAATTTAATAGGCAGCCAATATTTTTATATATGTTCATTTTACTTGAATCTGATTTCCTGAATTGCTTCACCTATTTACATGTGACTGGAAAAATGCTAATGATTTTATTAAGAATCACATTTGGTTTAATATCATGGATCTGAAGTTATTATTTAAACCTGCTCAGTTTATGATCCTTTGAACACCTCTGTACTGATACCTTTGGGAAACTTTATGAAATCTGGATATATAAATGATTTGGATCTATGGCAATCTTTCATGAAACATTGATATGAGCTGCGATATACTTGTGTATAGGTGCTGAGGCTCTATGAATGATTGATTTAGAGAGCAATAGATTTTCTATGTGCTGATCTCTAATCAAGAATGCAAACATTATGTCTCAGCTAGGTTTTGGAATTAATTTGAAACCAGTTTGGACATAGTGGCAAAATCTCTTAAAAATATTCCTAAAAAGCCATGGATTAATATTAGATCTATATCTAGACAAGCATATACATATGCATAAGTGACTATATTTAGACAAGGATTTTACCTTATTAAAACCCCAAGATAAAATGACTCACTGGAATGTATACATATACATTGGATGGCTTACATTTTTGCCTGAAAGGGTGTTTATTCTTCTATGAATATTGATTGCCAATCATATGAAGTGTTATGTGATGATCTATGATTGAAAAATTATAACACAGATGCAATTTGATTTTTTATTGGTTGAATGAAAGATTGATTCCTGTTTGAGTGAATGTTTGCAAGTCCAATGGACTATAGTATGATTAATGGATGTTTAAGTATATGTTTTATTCATTTGCTTGAGTAACAAGAAATGAAATTAAAACACTTAATAACCTAACTTAATTTGGTCAAGAATACTGCGGGATGGCTTGTACTTGAGTTGGAAGTTTGGTACATGGCCTAATTTTGGTCCTAAGATCTTTGTGTTGTAGTGTAAAGTAGAGTACTACAGTGTGCCCCAGTGATCCCTAATGCAGGTTGAGACCAGGAACTAAATTCTTAAACTTAGAATGAAGAAAATAAAAGGTATGCAGGAACTTGAGTTTTCCTGGATTTTTTGAGAAACCAGGGTAGCAAGTGTATTATTCACATGGCTTAATTATATTGGTTTCTCAAGATCGCTGAATTGCTATTATAATTCATGTTCACCTCTGCTTTGAAATATTCATTGATTTAAGTAATGGTGTGTGTACACTAAATTATATATTGTTATTCCATGAATGAATAAGGAACTTGAGTTTTTCCTGGATATTATGGCATGGAAGGAAATGTGATAATAAGTATACATGTTAAATGGCTTTATGATTTCAGTTCTAACCTGTTTTGACTAATGACTGATGTGATGATTGTGTTCCTTTTATGATTCCTATTTAAAAGACTCATTGATTTTATATAAAAGGGTATGTGCACATGCACATAGACACAAGGCATACACATTTATTCAAATATAATTTTAAACATGATTTTAGGACTTTTAATCATGTTCTATCATTCAAACTGTGTTTTCATGAATACTCATACCAGACAAGCATATCTGACCCTATTTTGCTCATGGCATATGGGGTGTCTCATTTATAATGAGGCAGCCTCCATTGCTTTTTCAGGAAATGTAGACACTAAGTAAAAGATTAAAGACATGGCTTTGGGAAAATAAATTAGCACGCATAGCTTAGCATAAGAAAGGAGTTCCAGAGTGTTTAATCTGCATAATTTTCAAGATATATGTCATTGTTGAGATTATGTAACAAAATGTTAGATGAATGGCTGTTTAAGGAGTCATATGATTTTATGGTTAGGTAATTGTTTTGAGTTAAAATCAAAGTTTACTTGAACTGTATTAACTCTAAATTTTTCCATGAAAAAGGGAGTTTGAGTAAAAGTATGTTTGAATCATGTAGATTTACTAATGTCACTTGTATTAGATAATCCGGAGTTGTTTTGGAAAGATTTCATGCATAAGTTATATGCACTGTTTTAAAAGAATCATTTATATAGTCTTAAAGTTATCAGTTTTGACAATACCACTTGAAGGTATCACTTCAGTTTGTTTAAAAGTATCATTTTGATAAATACCATTTTGAAAGGATCATTTCTGTATGCACAGAGTATCACTTTTAAAAGATCTAATTTTATCAAGTATCATTTCTTCATACAGCTAGGAGTCATTTTAGAAGGCTTCCTTTTCTGTAAGAACTACAGTATCATTTCTGTATTCACTGATGTATTAGTTTTAGAAAGCATTGTTTTGTAGGCATATAGGTATCATTTTTGCATACCCATAAGTATTAGTTCTATCCTTATGATACAAAAGAATCATTTTTTTGTGCATAAGGATATCAGTTTTAAAAGTCTGTGTTTAACATTGATCTATAATAAGGTCAATGGATCTCTTGTTTTCTCTCTACTCTGATTTAAAGTAAGAGGGGTATATATATATATATCAAAATATTTTCTGTATGTAATAATATTTCTATATTGGTAAAACTTTAGGGTCCTGGATATTTTATTTGGATAGAGTGACTCTGGCTCTTAACTAGAGAACCCCTTTATATGCAATAGTTAAGAAAAACAGACTAGAAAATCTAGTGAAAAGCTGGGTCATTTCATTTTGGTATCAAAGCTGTGGTTGTAAGATACACAGATCGAACAATTAAGAAGGATATATATATATATAACTATTAATAAATTTGGTTGATAAATTCATTGTTTGTTTGAATATGGATGTATGGATGCATGTTTTGTTTACTTGGTTGAAAATGACACTTTAAGAAGGACAGAAAATTTCACTTTCATTAGTGTTGATGTCCGACGCGTGAAAACTCTTTTATTGAAAAGAAAAGCTGCAAATACATTAGTTTATTTGTAATAAGAAATGTATGGGTTAAACCCAGGGTATTTTGAAAAATTGTTGGTAATAGAACTGGCTTAAATTTGGTTAATCCAAGAAGGAATATATCACAAGAAAGATACGCACCTTTTATGTATGCATGGAGGTGATATATATGGTTATCTGGATGGAAAAATTAAAAGACATTTTGTTAGAAAAGGTAAAATACAAGCGGTCAAATTTATTATAAAAATTGGCCATGTATTATAGAAAAAATTTGTTGCAATTTAAATTCTGAAGAGAAGGATATATTTACATTTGTAAATACTCTGGCAAGCAACATGGAAACATAGAAATGATCCAAATATAATATTTTGTTAACATTATGTGGAAACGGCTTTATATGTATACATAAACAGAGTACCCTGAATTGGTAAAATAAATGGGAAAAGGGTAGGGTACTATAATGAGAAATAAAATTAGTAAAGATTGGTACATGCTTTAATCTTCATGCAAGAAAGTACCAAAGAGTTAAACACATGTGTATAATTTGAACTGGCTATATTTTGATAAATTTACTCAGGTTTGGAAAGAATATGGATGATTTATCCAATCTAAAGAATGTAATGTCTTGATATTGGAATGAATTAACATTTTGCCTCAGATTAATTGCTTAAACAACCAATATGGTAATGTAAGACATGAGGATTCACCAAAGTTTATGTATGTTAGTTATTTTCTGGAACCCAAAGTAAAATGGGAGGATTTTTAACACTTGTAAATACATAAGTGTGTATAGAATACAATTTTAAATCCAAAATCTGGAAGATGTGTATGACAATATACAGGGTCTTAGCCATGTAATAAGACACTGATAAATAAGTTCAATTAAATATCTGATTTACTTTTGATTTGAAAGGACACTTATGTGCTGAGAATAGTTTAAGGAGTGAACTTTTAAATGCAAAATAGAAGGAATGACATATGCATATACATATAAGATTTATTATATATGTATGCATATGGAAATTAGACAGATAAGAATTTAACATGTGAAAAAAAAAATCTCTTACCATTGTTAGTATAACATTGGGAACTTATGCCATGAATATTTTGATATATTCAAAAAGGAAAAATTATTTAGTGAAAACTGAATTGGTAAGTTAGAAGCTTTGTTAAGCAAATTTAAATATAGATATTATCCTGTAACCAGAATGAATAATTGAAAAGGAAAATTTCTGGAAGGCAGTAAAAATTAAGTTGTGGTGAGACCAATAAATATATGCCTTAGTAAGAAGCAGTAGATATTGGTTTGTGGCCAAAATTTATATTAAAGTAAAGGAGACCATTAGAAGGTTAAATGCATATGCATTGTTATATAAATACATATGTATATGGGTAAACAAAAAGATTAACCTGAAAATAGGTATAAAATAGTTTTAATTCAGGATATGTTAATACAGGAATAAGCATTTCAAATTGATATATGATTTTAATATCT
This sequence comes from Allium sativum, assembly GCA_030737875.1. Classification (NCBI taxonomy): domain Eukaryota; kingdom Viridiplantae; phylum Streptophyta; class Magnoliopsida; order Asparagales; family Amaryllidaceae; genus Allium; species Allium sativum. Next base: position 968,110,301 of record CM060920.1, read on the forward strand.
GAGGAAGGGATGAATGAAATGCAAACTTTGACATTTATGAATAATTTCCTTCTTAGTAAAGATGATCAAATGGAATTACACTTAGTAAACTAACCAGATAACATTAGCATCAAAGTAGAACCAAAATGGTATTTGAGAAAGTTTTATTAATGATAGTTGATTTGTTTCATGACTATGCTATGTGTGTAAAATTGATAAAGTACACCAACATGTGAGTATGGAAGATAAGGCAATAAAAATATGTCTTAAAAATAAATGAATGAACTTGGAAGGTTTGCAAAATATTTGCAATATGAACTAAATATATATATGAAGAAAAAAAATTGAGATAAGAAGCAGAACCATTTTTCTTGGAATACAAGTAGCCAAGACAAAACATAAAAGGTATGTTGTTTCATTTTGTGATGCATAGTATATACATCAACTTGAATTGCAAAAGTATTACATGTTTATGTGTGGCTGAACATATGTAATGATGTCCGTGTGTATTCACTTTAGAAAGTATTAGGAATTGCATTACCCAAACCTCAACCATACTTAGAAAAGCATGGTGGATAGTGGACAATAACAACCCACAGGAGGATCAAATAAACCCTAAATGTGGACATGTAAGTATTAAGGGATGATAAACAAAGTAAGCAACATAATGGGCTGAAAGAACACAAGAAAAATTTATATAAAAGAGGGAAGATATATGAACCTCAGAAATGCCAAGGAAGAAAGGAAAAGGAAAGGAAAATACTGGGTTGAGAAAACAAGTGAAACTGCCACAATTAAGACTAGAAGGAAAGTGATAACATGTTATCATTATGGAAAAGGACACATAAAAAAAATCTGAAAGCTCAGTGGAAAAAAATGGAAATTTAAAAGAGTTGCATTGGAAAGGAAGGCCATACCAAAAGGAAATTACCCAAAAAAATAATCATGAAGGCATGGTGGCTATTTTTGGAGGAAAAAAAACCAATGAGTGTTAAACTCCATTGTGAGTGGGCAAGAATAAATGGAAGGTGCACTGTTTATAGGATTATCTGCTAGTGGCTATAATATATACTACAGAGACTGCAAAGTCACAAATATTTCATGATATAGGACAAGAATCCTAGGATGAATTTTTTAAATTTTTATTGATGTTTGACCTTGCTTGCTAAGTTTGAAATTGCCTACAGAATTTTGAATGCTTTCATTTATGAATGAATGTGAATTAAGGATGGAACCATGGATGAGTTTATGTACTTTAAAATATATTTGTGAAGGTTGGCTTTCAATTATATTCTTGTTTACATTTTTCTGAATGAAAATGGATTATGTTGTTCTAAGTTGCTAGTGAACAAGCCAAGTAATTGACTTGGAATGATATGAACCAAATGTTTGGAGGAGAAATTGAATCACCTCAAAATGCTTGATACTGAAATTGAATATACAAGCTGTTAGCTATTGAAAATTTTGCTACTGTTTGAAATTTTTGTCTATTTGTATGCAAAAATTTGGTGTCTTGATGCTTGAAAACTGTGTGTGTGTGCACAGAGATTAAATTCTCTGGAATTGAGTTAGATTACAAACATGTGCAAGAAAATTGTGAGGACACAATTCCTAAAAGGTGCGGTATTTGTACTGACCCAAAATTTCTTGAAAAAAAAATCATTTTAACATAGATTAAAATGTCTACCGAATTTTTATTTGGAATTAGTGGGGTTTTGGACTGTGTGCATAAGTAAGAGTGTGTGTGTGCACATGTGTACAACAGGGGATATGCACAAGGCAACACCATAATTCCAGGATACATACATATAGTATGATTCATATATGTGAGTATACTAGTATTTTCTGTAATTAAATCACATGGACTGAGTTTAATACACCCTGAAAGGATGCTTTAAACAATACATGTACATGTTAATGGCAAAAACAAGGGTACATAAATTTCCAGTACCAGTTAAATTAATAACACATAGCCTGATTTAGTATGCAATATAAAGAAGGCTTGAGATAATGTATATACATATATAGAATGATTCATATATGTTAATATGCATAGAGATGAATGAATTAAATCATTTGAACTGATTTAGTTTACAACATAAAGTAGACCCGAGATAATATTTTCATAAATATAGTAAGGCATGTTATACAAGGCAACATATTTTGAATAAGCAAATTTAGAAAAGGGCTAAGTCCTCATTTTTGTCATGACATGAAATAGGAGGGAAAATATTTCTTTTAATTTTAAAAGAAGTTGCTTAAATTCTGGAAAGCAAAAGGCCCTGCCTAAAACATTTCCAACCCCGAGCATCCAAGACATAACATGGTGAAAATGATAAATATTTTATTTATCCTGAAACATGCCATAAGCATGATAAGGGGTAAGAATGGGAAAACAAACCAAGCCATAGGAAACCTTTTTCCCTTCTCACATAAAATGAGCCGGCCATAGCTGCATAAATGGTTATGTTTTAAACAAGATAAGGGAGAGGGAGTGCAGTTTTTGCCCGGGGGTAAAATGGGTAGAACCATCATCTAAAAACCCTAGAATGTTGTCTATAAATAAACCTTAAAATAGAGGAAAATGGGCTAGTTACTTTCTACCTCACAAAGAAAACCATAAATAAAACATGGCAGAAGAAATGGCAATGGGGGAATCTGGGCTGATAGACTATTTTTCTCCTCAACACAACTAAAATAAGTGGGGTGATGGCCGTAGCTTCTAGAGGGTAGCATGGACTATATCAGATCAGAACTAAGAGAAAGAAGAAATAATGGCAGTAGGATTTATGTGAGTATTCTCACTTAAAAACTTATGGCATTAAGTCCTGATTTTAATAGACAGCCAATATTTTTATATATGTTCATTTTACTTGAATCTGATTTCCTGAATTGCTTTACCTATTTACATGTGACTGGAAAAATGCTAATGATTTTATTAAGAATCACATTTGGGTTTAATATTATGGATCTGAAGTTATTATTTAAACCTGCTCAGTTTATGATCCTTTGAACACCTCTTTACTGATACCTTTGGGAAACTTTATGAAATCTGGACATATAAATGATTTGGATCTATGGCAATCTTTCATGAAACATTGATATGAGCTGCGATATACTTGTGTATAGGTGCTGAGGCTCTATGAATGATTGATTTAGAGCGCAATAGATTTTCTATGTGTTGATCTCTAATCAAGAATGCAAACATTATGTCTCAGCTAGGTTTTGGAATTAATTTGAAACCAGTTTGGACATAGTGGCAAAATCTCTTAAAACTATTCCTAAACAGCCATGGATTAATATCAGATCTATATCTAGACAAGCACATACATATGCATAAGTGACTATATTTAGATAAGGATTTTTACCTTATTAAAACCCTAAGATAAAATGAACTGGAATGTATAAATATACATTGGATGGCTTATATTTTTGCCTGAAAGGGTGTTTTTCTTCTATGAATATTGATTGCCAATCATATGAAGTGTTATGTGATGATCTATGATTGAAAAATTATAACGCAGATGCAATTTGATTTTTTATTGGTTGAATGAAAGATTGATTCCCGTTTGAGTGAATGTTTGCAAGTCCAATGGACTATAGTATGATTAATGGATGTTTTAGTATATGTTTTATTCATTTGCTTGAGTAACAAGAAATGAGATTAAACACTTAATAACCTAACTTAATTTGGTCAAGAATGTTGTTGGATGGCTTGTACTTGAGATGCAAGTTTGGTTCATGGCCTAATTTTGGTCCTGAGATCTTTGTGTAGTAGTGTAAAGTAGATTACTACAGTGTGCCCCATTGATCCCTAATGCAGGTTGAGACCAGGAACTAAATTCTTGAACTAAGAATGAAGATAATAAAAGGTATGCAGGAACTTGAGTTTTCCTGGATTTTTTGAGAAACCAGGGTAGCAAGTTTATTATTCACATGGCTTAATTATATTTGTTTCTCGGGATTGATGAATTGCTATTATAATTCATGTTCACCTCTGCTTTGAAATATTCATTGATTTAAGTAATGAGGTGTGTACACTAAATTATATATTGTTATTCCATGAATGAATATGGAACTTGAGTTTTTCCTGGATATTATGGCATGGAAGGAAATTTGATAATAAGTATACAGGTTAAATGGCTTTATGATTTCAGTTCTAACCTATTTTGACTAATGACTGATGTGATGATTGTGTACCTTTTATGATTCCTGTTTAAAAGACTCGTTGATTTTATATAAAACAGTATGTGCACATGCACATGGACACAAGGCATACACATTTATTCAAATATAATTTTAAACATGAATTTAGGACTTTTAATCATGTTCAATCTTTTAAACTGTGTTTTCATGAATACTCATACCAGACAAGCATATCTGGCCCTATTTTGTTCATGGCATATGGGGTGTCTCATTTATAATGAGGCAGCCTCCATTGCTTTTTCAGGAAATGAAGACACTAAGTAAAAGATTAAAGACATGGCTTTGGGAAAATAAATTAGCACGCATAGCTTAGCACAAGAAAGGAGTTCCATAGTGTTTAATCTGCATAAGTTTCAAGATATATCTCATTGTTAAGATCATGTAACAAAATGTTAGATGAATGGTTGTTTAAGGAGTCATATGATTTTATGGTTAGGTAACTTTTTTGAGTTAAAAACAAAGTTTACTTGAACTGTATTAACTCTGAATTCTTCCATGAAAAAGGGAGTTTGAGTAAAAGTATGTTTGAATCTTGTAGATTTACTAATATCACTTGTATTTGTTGATACACAAGATTTTGATTAATGACAACATAGAAATAGAGATCATTGACGAGCTGAATTCACATTTATCAAAGTGGAAATCAATAAAGATCATAGTGAAGATCAATGGAAATCATGACATGGAGCTAAGATTATATATATGTAGGTATGGAGTCGTGTTAGATTTATGTTAAAATCTATCCTCAAAGTATAACACGAATGCACAAAACAATTTAGAAACTGAAATTAGCTGGGGCTGAAATCTGTATATTTGAGGAATTGAAAAGTCTCAGAAAAAGCCCAAACGGTCCAGGCTTCGACCGGGAAAGAGTGCAGAGTGATATAGACTGTGGACCGAGGTCCTCTGGTCCACAGCAAGAAAACGGTCGACCGCCCAAAAAGGACCTGTCGACCGGTCCTATTGTCTTTTGTGCATAACGGCTATTTTTTTCAAATTCCTGTCGACCTGTTAATTTCGACCGCCCAAAAAGGACCTGTCGACCGGTCCTATTGTCTTTTGTGCATAACGGCTATTTTTTCAAATTCCTGTCGACCTGTTAATTTCGACCTGTCGACCTTTTTTCTTGCTGTAATTTTTCTGAAAGGGTGCTTCTTTTTGTGAAGAGATTTCTATTCAATTTCAAGAGAAATGGACACAACTCTTTATAGAAACTCTTCATGAAGGAATGCAACTATTCTACACTATAAATAGACTTGAAATCATACTTTCAAATCACCGAATCTTCTTCTATTTTCTGATCTTAACTCTTTACTCTCTTGCATTCTAAAAGCTCTCTCAAATAGTCAATACTTGTTGAATCCTTGAATCAGTTTTATATCATTTGATTCAACAAGCAATCTTTCTTCCTTAAATCTTTGCATTCAAATCATATACTTGAGGATAAGATTATAGGAAGGGTGTACTCAATCATTGGCAAATCAGTGTTGAAAGAAGAACACAATCAGAAGTCAAACTCTTGTAATTGTCCTGTGTGGGTAAGCTTGTAGCCCGTGAAATCAAGTGGGTAAGCTTGTGGCCCGTAAATCAAGTGGGTAAGCTTGTGGCCCGTAAATCAAGTGGGTAAGCTTGTAGCCCGTGAAATCAAGTGGGTAAACTTGTAGCCCGTAAATCAAGTAGTTGTGAACCTGTTCCTCCGGGTGAAGCGAGGGTGTTGTTTAGTGAAAAGCCGAAGAGAAGCTTCGGGACTGGACGTAGGACTGGAGGTCCGAACCAGTATAAAAATCCTGGTGTCGTTACTCTACTTTACTTTACTTTACTGCATTTAAAGTTTGTTATCATATTCCGCATAGCCATATTATAGATCTTGCATAAGTCGTACACACCCGACTTTTTCAATTGGTATCAGAGCCTGTCGTTCTAGAGATCGTAACAACATCCTAGAACAAATGGCTATAAAGAAATCTAGTCAGGGGATTAGAAAGTGGAAGAGCAACAAAGCCGAATCAAGAGAACAAGGAAGCAAATGTCTCATGGCTAAAGTCAGATCATAATCGGTATGTGTAGATTCATTATTTAAAGATCTTTTGTTAGACCATGAAAAATTATTGAAACTCAATACAGTCGTTTTAGCTATGTCAAAAAAGTACAAGGAAGAAAATTCCAAATTAAAAGAAGAAAACAATCGTTTGGTAAAACAAGCGAAATGTTTTGAAGATACCTTAGAAGAGCTTGTTTCTCAAAAAGATAAATAGAAAATGAGCAACTAGAAGATAAAAACAATGTTCTTTTAAAGGAAATCGATCTTTTGCAAAATAGAAATATATCATTAGAAGATTCTTTAAATAATTCTAGTTCTTTAATTTCGTCTCTTGAAAAAGAGAATGGAGCTTTAACTGAAAAGAATTTAGAACTATCTAAAGAATGTGAGTTTTTAAAGGTGAATAATAATATTTTGCAAAATGAAATTTCTGACTCAAAAGAAAATTTTGAAAAGTTACAATCTTCTTTAGATAATTCAGAATCTCAAATTTTAGGTCTCAAAACTGAGAATGGTACTTTAAAAAGGAAAAATTCTGAATTAAATAAGGAAATTGATGATTTAAAGAATAACAAAATTTCTTTTGAAAATGTCAATAGCGACTTTGGAAATAAATTTGATAAATGTGCAAATATGTTCGCAAAATTTAATAAAGGTCAAAACGATTTAAATATGATTTTATCTAGATCTCGACCTTTACATGACAAAAGTGGTTTAGGATATAATAAAACTAATCTTAGAAATAGTACTAGATATGCTTTCATGTACAATAAAAATATTACTGCTAGTACTAATGCTCATCCTAGATCCAATTATTATAGAAATTCGAATACTTCTATGACTAGAGATCTGTATAATAGATCTAGAAGTATGAAAAGGAATATCAATAGAGATTACTTAAGTATTTGGGTTCCTGTAAGTTGGAAAAACAAAGAAAAATATATTGATGATTATTTTGATTCAGTAGTTAATAATGAAAATTTTATCTTTAAAGGTTCCATTAAACCCTCTTGGGTATGGCTACCTTCCATCTAACCCATGGACCCAAACAAAGCAAGTGGGTACCAAAGTATATATATTCTACTTTTTTGCAGGTACATCACAATAAAAGGAAGGCGATTTTGATTTCTCCAAATGTCTCTGAAAACAAAATACAGTTTATCAAATTGCACATGATCCAATATCTCCCGAAGGTACTTTAATTTATGTCTTATGTTCGATTACTGTTCTATCATGATATTTATTCTTTTTAATCGATGACAAAGGGGGAGAAATATGCATATATAAATACTCATGTATCATATAAATATTCATTTTATATGCACTAACATTTTGTTACAGGAAACAGTAAATGTTTATTATATATACTAACAAAATGTGCAGAAAGCTTTTGGACAGGGGGAGATAGAAATATATAAGCATATATTCAGGGGGAGCTACTCAGTATCTCAAATAAAAATATATGCAAGATGTTGTCGTCAATCAAAAAGGGGGAGAATGTTGATACACAAGATTTTGATTAATGACAACATAGAAATAGAGATCATTGACGAGCTGAATTCACATTTATCAAAGTGGAAATCAATAAAGATCATAGTGAAGATCAATGGAAATCATGACATGGAGCTAAGATTATATATATGTAGGTATGGAGTCGTGTTAGATTTATGTTAAAATCTATCCTCAAAGTATAACACGAATGCACAAAACAATTTAGAAACTGAAATTAGCTGGGGCTGAAATCTGTATATTTGAGGAATTGAAAAGTCTCAGAAAAAGCCCAAACGGTCCAGGCTTCGACCGGGAAAGAGTGCAGAGTGATATAGACTGTGGACCTAGGTACTTGTCAATGGAAGAAGGACTCTCACGTACGCGTACTTATAATTAATACGAGGTTCCGCTCCGCAGCCTCCGTTTTTGGTAGAAAAATTGTACCGACAACTTCTACATAAAAAACGAGCTACAATGCGTGTTTTCCATCTTGGATGTGAAAAGAAAAGTGAAATTAAAAATTCACCGAAAAAAAACTAGAGATGCTTTGGAAACATTATTGTGATACGAATGGAAATATGCAATTCCTCCGGTCCACAGCAAGAAAACGGTCGACCGCCCAAAAAGGACCTGTCGACCGGTCCTATTGTCTTTTGTGCATAACGGCTATTTTTTTCAAATTCCTGTCGACCTGTTAATTTCGACCGCCCAAAAAGGACCTGTCGACCGGTCCTATTGTCTTTTGTGCATAACGGCTATTTTTTCAAATTCCTGTCGACCTGTCGACCTTTTTTCTTGCTGTAATTTTTCTGAAAGGATGCTTCTTTTTGTGAAGAGATTTCTATTCAATTTCAAGAGAAATGGACACAACTCTTTATAGAAACTCTTCATGAAGGAATGCAACTATTCTACACTATAAATAGACTTGAAATCATACTTTCGAATCACCGAATCTTCTTCTATTTTCTGATCTTAACTCTTTACTCTCTTGCATTCTAAAAGCTCTCTCAAATAGTCAATACTTGTTGAATCCTTGAATCAGTTTTATATCATTTGATTCAACAAGCAATCTTTCTTCCTTAAATCTTTGCATTCAAATCATATACTTGAGGATAAGATTATAGGAAGGGTGTACTCAATCATTGGCAAATCAGTGTTGAAAGAAGAACACAATCAGAAGTCAAACTCTTGTAATTGTCCTGTGTGGGTAAGCTTGTAGCCCGTGAAATCAAGTGGGTAAGCTTGTGGCCCGTAAATCAAGTGGGTAAGCTTGTGGCCCGTAAATCAAGTGGGTAAGCTTGTAGCCCGTGAAATCAAGTGGGTAAACTTGTAGCCCGTAAATCAAGTAGTTGTGAACCTGTTCCTCCGGGTGAAGCGAGGGTGTTGTTTAGTGAAAAGCCGAAGAGAAGCTTCGGGACTGGACGTAGGACTGGAGGTCCGAACCAGTATAAAAATCCTGGTGTCGTTACTCTACTTTACTTTACTTTACTGCATTTAAAGTTTGTTATCATATTCCGCATAGCCATATTATAGATCCTGCATAAGTCGTACACACCCGACTTTTTCAGTATTAGATAATCTGGAGTTGTTTTGGAAAGATTTCATGCGTAAGTTATATGCATTGTTTTAAAAGAATCATTTATATAGTCTTAAAGTTATCATTTTTGACAATACCACTTGAAGGTATCACTTCAGTGTGTTTAAAAGCATCATTTTGATAAGTACCATTTTGAAAGGATCATTTCTGTTTGCACAGAGTATCACTTTTAAAAGATCTAATTTTATCAAGTATCATTTCTTCATACAGCTAGGGGTCATTTTAGAAGGCTTCCTTTTCTGTAAGAACTACAGTATCATTTATGTATGCACTGAAGTATCAGTTTTAGAAAGCATTGTTTTGTAGGCATGTAGGTATCATTTTGGCATACCCATAAGTATCAGTTCTATCCTTATGATACAAAAGAATCATTTTTGTGTGCATAAGGATATCATTTTTAAAAGTCTGTGTTTAACATTGATCTATAATAAGGTGAATGGATTTCTTGTTTTCTCTTTACTATGATTTAAAGCAAGAGGGGTACATATATCTTCATATATATATATATATATATATATATATATATCAAAATATTTTCTGTATGTACTGATATTTCTATATTGGTAAAACTTTAGGGTCCTGGATATTTTATTTGGATAGAGTGACTCTGGCTCTTAACTAGAGAACCCCTTTATATGCAACGGTTTAAAAAAAAAACAGATTAGCAAACCTAGTGAAAAGCGGGGTCATTTCAGGAATGAACGATGATGACAACTGAAGCTTGGACTGCGATGGCTAGAAAAGCAGTGGCTAGGGTTTGGTTGAACGGCAGTGGCGATAGCCACGCTGGCTTAGGGCGGCGATTGCAAGGTTTGTGGAAGCGGTGACTAGGGGCGGTGGCTTGGAAGGCGACAACAAGGGTTGAGGCGACACTGGCTTGGGGCGGCAGCTCCGAAGGGAATGTCGGTTGCGAAGGCGTTGATGGAGACGATTGATTTGGTTGGAACAAATTACACGTGTCCTTCCGCCTAATTTCTGGAACTTACGTCCCTGATTGTAAATCCGCTTTTTAAGTTTTTCCTTAAAACTAATTTACTCTATTAAATTTTGGAAACAACTCAATTATATCGCTTAATCGCATCGATTTCGAAAATATTCACATAATGACTTTCAATTCAAAACGACATACATTAAAAACATATCTTAAAGGTCGCAGTTATCGTTTAAATCAAAACAAAAATATTTAACTTCGAGAATATTTCAATCTGATTTATATTCGTCAAAAATCTGAGTTCAAACAAGTCGACTGATTCAATTTTTACCTAAATAAGGATTTGCTTAAGTCAACTCAAAAATTCCACTATTTCAGTTCAAATTCAATATATACAATCCATTTCAAAACTAATGATTTCAACTGAAACAAATCATATCGTATAAATTCAAATAACTCATATAATTAATTTTTCCTTTATAAGATTCGATTGAGTAGATTCGAAATTCCAATACTTAAGTTCAATTTTAGTTTATATAATTCAAAACGAATCTCATAAACCAAATCGTATCATATCTTATAATTTAAGTCGTACAATTCAAAATCGTTACTTATAAATGCGATTTAACTCATTTTTTAAATTCAAACCAAACGATTCATAAAACTAATTCCGTAAAAATTATCGTATTCATTCTATGTCAATTTTATATTCAAAACTAACCGCAATTCAAGATCGTTTCTTATAAAAGTTCAAATTCAAATTTGTATTCAGTTGACTTATAATCAAATTCATTCCTTGAATTTGGAAATTCAATTTCAAAACAAATTCACAATTCAAATTCATCTCTCGGAAGTCTATTTCGATTCGAAATCATATTCAATTCTTATATACGTTCATCCGTTAAGTCAAATATCATTATATGAATTTATATCTTAAACCTCAAATTCGAATCGCTAAACCTTAACTTATCCAACTTTAGTTTATTATTATAATTTGTAAATTATATATATATATATATATATATATATTTGAAAATATATATAAGTTTATAAAATTCTAAATTTAATTAGAAATAGATTATAAACATATATAAGTTTAAAATAATATAAAAATAGATTTAAAGAAATATTTATAATAATATAAAAAAGGTTAAAATACTTATAGGAATAAACTATATGGTTTGAAATAAATAAAATTACAAGTAAAATCTTAAATAAGTATTTAAATTTATATTTACTCATATAATCATTTTAAAACATATAATTTAAAATCTACAAGTTAATTTAAATTTAAAATCTATTGAATACAATATAAAACTATAAAATCTGAAGTAATTATTTAAAACTCAAATTTTCCAAATCCCCTTTACTTTCAAAACATGACCAACGATGTCCGTATATAGTTTTTTTACCCTATGGTCAAGTGATACAGATATTTATCATTTCAACCCGCAATTTATAAAATTTCTACAGGTCTGTCATTTCAACCCACGATCCCAAATTCAGTAAAAATCATTCAGGCCTATCATTTCAACCCATAACGATTTTTCCCTATTCTAATGTCTATTCGGGTATGTATCATTTCAACCCTTAGTGATTTTTCCTAAACTAGGGGTATCAACAATCACAAACAACAATTACATAGCAATAATCACAGCATATTTATCATCAGTGCAACTAGGTGTCATATGAATATCCGTGTCACGTATGAAATGTGCATATATATCAAATCAAACAATTTCTATCAGCAACTCTATACATTTCATATAATAGGTCATTATTGATCAAACATCCCTGAAAAATGTAAGTCAGATGTGAGATAAACTCACCTATCGTGGCTGAAAAAGAAAACGACAGCGGTGAAGGCACGACGGACTAATGTGACCCATGATCGAATTTATCCCGCTAAAAACCCAAATATGAGCAGAGACTACTCGGATGAAATCAACAAAATCAAACTTTCGGAACCAACAAACCAAAGTTTTCTCATCGATAAGCTTCAGAATTTTGATACCTAAACAAACTACATGCAAGTACCAACTTCAAACTTCAGAATTTGGATTAAATCCTTTTATACATGAACAGTACTAGCCTCACAACAAACCACGACAGCTCCATAAATTTCTTCTCGGCCAACAACAAATGAACCAACAAAGAAAACAAGATCTTAGATCCAATTTTTGTTCTACCACAATGGAAACAAACCTAGCGACACAACTTTTTTTTTTTTTTTGTAGAAGGAGGCGGTTCGAAATTATGGAGTAAAAGGAAATTTGCGTGAAATTGAAAAAAGAGCAAGGGAGGGGAAAGTTGACTACATGCCTTATTGCATTGCATGCATACGCAATCCCCTTTGTGTAAAATTTTGTCTCTCCTTTATTTATTTATTTTCCTGTTTGGAGCTTATGGAGTTCATCGGACCAATGGATGAAGCCATGGTCAGAGGGTTAAGCTGTTTTTTTTCTCTTGAAGTGGACATGGTGGAGGGATGGAATACGTGATGGCCTAGGCAGAAAATGCTATTTTTTGGCGATGAGGAAGAATGAGGAGATGGATGTATTAGCAGTACAAAGGAGATGCTGTGTTTAACCCTTCATGCATCATATGGGGAAGAAGAGTTCTGGGAAAAGAAGAAGTATTGGGAGTGAGCAAGCTTTGAAACAATAAATTATAACATGGCAAATGATAGTTTCATGAATTGAATAGGTATGAAATGAATAGAGTACACCCTGAAGCGGAAAACATTTTGCTTTAAAAGAAAGGAACGGTTAAATTCAGAAAAGTGCGCATAGGATGGAACAATGCTTGGAATGGAAACAGACATTTTAGAAAAGGCAAGGGAACAAAACATTTTTTCCCTCTTTGAATGGTAATGCATGCAAATGATGTTGGAAATATAAAGAGATCGGGAAAGTTTTTCATGGAAAAAATAAAAATAAACAAAGAGCGAAGTGCTTTTGGAAAATGAGACATACATGTATGTTTTGTAAAACAAAATGACGCAAGGGAAACAATATGACGCAAGGGAAACAAAATGAACAATGGATGCCTTTGTAAATAAGGAGTAAATGTTACCACTTAGTAAGCTTTTGGAAACAAAAAGAATGAACTCATTTTGCATGGCTTTGTAGACCAAATGAACGTATAGTGCATGAAATGGAAAGTATAGAATGGACATAAAGCATGCTCAAGACACATATATGCCTACTCACGTTTGCATGCATGTAAACAAACGAAAGTGTCACTTAGAAAAACATTTTTTATTTTTGGATGGCTTAATAAAATAAAAGGACGGGTTATGTAGACCCAAAATGACTAGAAAAATATGCAGGATCCGAAAATGGGCACATCGAAGTCAAATGGCTTTGTTTCAAAAATGAACCGCATAAGCCTTTTCGCAGTCTTAGCGCGAACCGAGCACCGAAACCGACAAATGAATATATTGCGCTAATCAGCTCGACGAGACGGACACAGCGGTATATAATTTGCTATTTCAGGATACTTCGTTCAAAAATGCATTACAGACCCCTTTAAACGAAAAATGCGGATAACAAAATAGTGGTTAAAACGTCTGATTTTTGTGAAATGAACTTCACCGTTAAATTTCTAACATCGGGTAGAATAAATTTCTTGTTTGTTCGAACTTGATTTGCTGTAATGTCCCGTCTTTTTGACCGCTTCAAATTGATAATTAAATCAACTTAAACGTTCAAATCGACAGATCGTTATTTAGCTTACAGAGTTTAAACACAGAATCAACAAAGAAAATATATAATAAATAACATAATGTTGAACAACGAAATAAACCTTTATATATATTAATCAAAAATTTTGAATACATAATATTTATATACAGGGGAAGTTAAATACCACTTGAATACAAGAAAATATTTACTGTTCAAAAGTCTTCCGAGTGCGCACGTCTTTCGATCCCCAACTTCACCAATCTTTGAATCCTAAGCTGTGATTTTTTTAAATCTGTACTACTCGGGTCTGACCCGAGCATTCCATGCAAACACATAAAACACTCGAGTCGGGATTAATCATAGTTCAAGTAAATTAACTTCAATGTAAACTAAAATATAATAGTTAATCTTAACATTGAATATATCAGGTGCAACATCCGCTTGATATCACATAAATATCTATGCACATACTTTTTTATTTAAGGGAAAACGATCGCGGAGGTCTGCATATACACACGTGTACATGTACACGTGTGCACTGCCTCAACATTCTGCAAGCACGGAAACAACCAGTGCGACAAAAGTCAACCGAATGAAACATCAGGAACAGATCACAAAGACCAGGGTAACTAGTACTAAAGACATACTTTCCAGGCACATGATAGGTATATGTGAGATTTTCACGCTACATGCTGCCAAAATGTAACAAATCTCACCACATGCGCATGTATATGATGGGACCCTACTGGTAAGGGATTTATGCAATGAATGTTCAACAAGCCTATATGCAATGGCCAATGGAAACTACTACATGTGCAATAGCAAGGTATGATCAATCAACAAGGTGCATGTGTTGGATGTCTTTGTGTTTAGTTCGAACATACATATATATATATATATATCATATACAAGCTTTGTTCAGTCCTGGCGCAAATCACATGCTAACAGGGTACCGCTACATGAGTTAAAAGTATGGACACACCCACACCTATGCAATGGTACAAATTATGTGATAATAAGGCCATCTACATGAGTTAAAAGCATGGATTTTGATATTATACCAATACCATCCGAAATTTATACAAAGTCCACAAATAAGTTAAACCCAGTTATGTAATAGGAGATTGAATTCATCGTTCGGTTAATCAGTTATGCTATTAAGTAATACCAATTTACTGGCAGATTGCACCGTGTCCTTTACTTCGGTCTACGGTTAAAAGAAAGATACAAATAAGTTTTAACTCTTGCAATAAATAAAATAATTTATGTGTGTCATTTATGGTCAACTAATCTTTATACACATGCAATTAACACATGTAGTAGTCATCGAAATCTGCTATTAGGTAAATAGCTTTTAGCACACTTAGAAACAAGTCAAATTTATTTGCAGTTAGGAAAAAAACAATAGGATCACGTAGTTAAATATCCTTTAGCCTGCTTAAAACAAGACAACATGTATATAAATTAAACACGAACAAGATATGAATTCAACCTCCTATTCATCTAACTTTAAACAAAACAACAGGTATAAGATAGCATATATGTGACAGTACAAGACCCAAATTTCGAATAAGTCAGTACCAAAGTTCAAGTGCTACTGAATCGTTGGTTTAAGCAGTTACATGTTCAAGGACAAAATAATGGGACTGCATGCTTTTAAAATCAAATAATAGTTACATGGTACCCCAAAGTTTAAAAGTTATCTAAAACCATGACTTTAAATCAGTTATTTACAGGGATTACAACTTATATGTGTACAGCAGGTCACGCAAGAAGGTCAGTGGAAATGAGATATGAACCTGGTTTAATACACAACAAAGTACAATTGTAAATGACCACACTCACACAGTAAGAGGTTCAATGTAACCCAAGTGCCAATTATTCCAGTATAGTAAGTGTTTTATAAATAGTTTGATATAGTATATAGTTGCATATTGTTTAGTAACTCAGGCCCAACTTTCAAATTTATATCTAAGTTAGCAGCGGGTAACATGTTATTACATGAGGTATGCAAGTTTTCCCACTTAACTGTCAAAGTACATTATACATTAACTAGCAAACCGGGTATTAAAGGCATAATATTCAAGTTAATGTATTCGACTAAGTGCCCGTTTCCAATGAAACGACTGTCCATATTCAGCTCAGTTTGGTGTACATGGGACAATGTTTGTAACAATATTGTAGTGTTTACTCCAATTCAGTGGGGATACTTCCAGTTTCAAGTAGGTGGCATAGCATACAGTACGTTGATTTTATAAACTTTGTTTATTATTGTTGGCTAGCTTTTGGACCAAGCCACCAAGATTCAAACGCGAGTCCAAGATGATGCTTTACTCGTGGAAAGGCCTTAGCCCGATCGTGATCGCCCCCCGCTTGCTCAATCCGATCCATCCACAAAAGTGCGACCCGATCCGACCCAGGAAATCAGATGAAGGCCACGACCAAGTCCACCACGATCCGCGAACGCAGGATCTGATGACACCTGTCCTCAACGGCCATATTGACCATTGCTTCATCAAGCCGCGAACCAGTCCGAGATCTTCGGAATATGTGCCACATATGACCGCGATCCGCCTGCAGATATCAGCTATAAATAGCCTAGAAATTGGCATTTTTTAGGATCTTTTTGCAATTCGGAGTTCTGATTCCACCATTATCATACCTCCATCATTTCTATTCAGAGTTTTCTCTAACTTATTGAGTGAATCAACATTGTAACAGTGAGATTGAGAGATAAATCATTGACTGTACTCTGATTTTAAGTATAATCATAGATATAAAGTGGACGTAGACTCGTTAACGTCGAACCACTATAAATCTTGTGTCTTTTCTGCTTTTCTAGCATTTTTCTGATATTAATCTCTACATATTATCATAATTTGGGTGTTAGAGCCAATTTTGGATCTAACATTTTGGTGCTTTCACTGAGAACCGAATTCTTAGCATATTGGATTGTTGTTCCGTTGTTTGGATACTCAAGTCCGAAGAAAATAATCCAAAACTTCACTGTTTCGATTTTTGAAGAACTTAGCAAACTCAAAGTATCATGGCTGGAAAGAAGTCTAAGGATGTACGAGGGTCGCAGGACGATGAAGCTGCACACGAGGCAATTGAAGAAAGTGTGCGCGAGTAGGTCGAGGAAGAGCTCTCGGATCGCGGAGAAGGAGGGCGACCTTAACCGATGTTGGTGTCACGAACCAAGAAGCTGAAGGAGTCACTACCCGATCGAAGGACCATGCCGCGAACCCTCCTGCACCCATCACCATGACTCGATTTCAAGGGGACGCCACGAACCATCGACATAAGAGTACCATGATCCGAAACGACAACCAGACCACTGTTCGACCTGGGAAGGAATCTATCGCTCGTTCTGCTCGTGCTGGAGCTCCTGCACGACCTGGTTCAAGTTCTCTGCGTATAAGTGAAAATGTTGACGATCAGCTAAATGATTCTGCTCCAGCGACTGAAAGAGATCTCGCTCGTGTAATTGACGCTTTGGATAGCAAACCGATGAATTGGCCGCTCAAAGGCAAGAGAGCTCAAGACTGCGTCAGAATATTGAAGCTTTGGACAGGCGTATTGATGACCTTCAAAGGCAGAGGCTTCCTCCGCTAGCTCATCCTTTTACTCCAGAATACTCGTCCTCGTCTGAAGAGCCTCGAAGGAACCGACGATGGCCTCCGCTGGAAAGGGCTGAGAACATAGAACAGCTCCGATTTGGGACACTGCCGTCTCAGGAAGAAGAGGCGCTCAATCGGGAAGATAATAATCGTAACTTAAACGAGCCCGTTTTACCGCCTAGGAATGGAAACATCGTCGATCCTGTTCAGAATCAACCTGTTCTACCTCCTCGCCGTGTGAATGACCGCGGCAATATGGGGCAAGGGAGTTCTGCTCAGGCCGCAGACGTCGTAGCAGCATGATAGAGAAATTCTGGAGGGGCCCGTAGGGCGAGAAGTGCTGATCCTTAATCCACCCTGACCCACGCTGATGTTGAAGCCATGGTTAGACGGATGATGGCGGAAAATCGCGTACAAAGGACCAAAGATTGGGGCATAGGTCGCAGCCACACACCTTTTACTGATGACATTTTGGAAGTTCGATTCCCGAGAAATTTAACATGCCACCTATGAACCGTTACGCAGGACAGGCTGACACGGTCCAACATTTGATGAGATATTCATGGTACATGAATGCAGCTGCCGCCTTTGACGCTATAAAATGTAAGGCAATACCGATATTTCTGGAGGATACAACGTTAATGTGGTTCACCAGTTTTCCAGCGCGATCGATCTCCAGTTTCAGGGAATTGAGTGAACGGTTTGTGAATCAGTTTCGGCTACATACTCATAGGTCCAAGAATGTGATTGAATTATCCCTTATCAAGCAGCGCTCGGACGAATCTTTGAGATCCTATCTTGATCGTTTCAATTTAGCAGTTACAGAGGTTAAAGATCCCCACGAACAATCTGTTTTGATGGCCCTGATCGACGGAGTGGATTAAGATACAGAATTTGGAAAGTACCTGGCCGGTAAACCACCGCTGACCAGGGAGATATTTTATGAAAAAGCTAATATCCGCTTGCGTCAAGAAGAGATTTACGCCAACTGGAAGAGGAAGGCCACTGATAAGGAAGATATACAGAGCAATGTGGCTATCAAACAAATTGGGGACAACTTTGGAAAAGTGAAAGTAAACGTAGGGAATAAAAACCAAGGGAATGGTTGTCAGCTTGGAAATGGTAATAAGAGAAGGAATCAAGGAAATAATCTGCAAAGAGGGCCTCGACTCTGGCCATTCGAGAATTTCACGCCATTGAACGATACCTTAGAGAACATCTTTATGGATACTTATAATGTCCTCCAGTATAAGAGACCTCCTCCGAGAGACTCGACGGAAAAAGAGCGTGAGACTGCGAAATTCTGTATCTTCCACCAGATACACGGTCATTCTACAAACGAATGTTGCCATCTGAGAGATGTGGTTGAAAAATTACTTCAAGAAGGAAAGCTTGATGAATATAAGGTGACCCCTAGGGACAGGGGGCAAGCCGTACAAACCCCAAACCAAAACCAGAATCAACCTGCCGCCAGACCGATGGCTCAGCAAAAGGGAAAGAACCTCGTCATCAACACAATAGTCGGACGACTTTATTTAGCTGGGAATAGTTTCAGGGCGATGGACCAGTATGTAAACGCAGCTAAGCTACATCTGGAAGTAGGAGAATGTAGCAATCCCGGAGATAATATCCCAGTTAAGCAACAAAAGATGATGCCTGATGATGTCATATTCCACGACCGAGAGAGTATTGGAGTTCATTCCCCGACTGAAGACCCACTAGTGATTACCGCTACTATTGGCCCGGCCATAGTCCATAAAGTTCTAGTAGATAACGGGAGTTTGATTAACATCCTATTCAAGAAGGCGTTTAACCAAATGAAACTCGAGCCGAAGGATTTGAAGCCATGTGAAGGTTGGATACGTGGATTCAATTAAGCCACCACCGCCCCCAATGGGATATGTAGAACTGTCAGTAACCCTTGGGGAAGGAGAACGCCAGAGGGTGAGAATCCTCCCCTTTGTGGTTCTAGATATTGAATCGTCGTACAATGCCTTTTTGGGTCTACCGGCCCTAGCCAAATTTAGGGTTGCATTTCCCCCTGGTGCTTGTTATTGAAATTCCCAACAAAGGCCGGTGTAGGTATAGTCAGAGGAGATCAGGTTGTTGCACAAGCATGCTACATAGCAGAGCTGGAGCTGCTCCGCAAAGGAAGAGATGTAGAAACAAAGGGCACTTCTTCCCCTCCAAGGGAGGAAACCGCATAGCAACTAAAGAAAGTAACTCAGGGAGAGTTTCCCGAGGACATAGATCCCAGAGAGGATGAAAAGCCTAGGTACAGAATGGCGACTCCCAATGAAACAACTGTGGATATACCAATTGATGATAATGACCCAGAGAAGATCCTGAAGATTGGATCCCAATTAGATCCTGTTCGAGCCACAGAATTAACAGATTCTTGAGAGCTAACTTGGATGTATTTGCATGGACTCATGCAGACATGTGTGGAATATCTCCGTCGATTATGAGTCACTCATTAAGCATCAACCCAAAGCATCCTCCCATCAAACAGAAAAGGCGAATGCTCGGCCCAGAGAGGTCTGTCGCCTTGAAGGAAGAAGTCGAAAAACTGAGGAGTAACAGGTTTATTAGAGACTCAACCTATCCTGACTGGATTTAAAACCCGGTTTTGGTAAAAAAAAAGGCCAATGGAAAGTGGCGCACGTGTATTGATTTTTCTGACCTAAATAAAGCTTGCCCAAAGGATAGTTTTCCGTTACCCAGAATCGATCAGCTGGTGGATTCAACGGCGGGCCATGAGCTTCTTTCTTTCATGGATGCTTACTCGGGGTACAACCAAATCCCTATGCATGTCCCGGACCAAGAACATACCAGCTTCATTACGGATCTGGGATTATACTGTTACATTGTGATGCCTTTTGGTTTGAAGAATGCTGGCGCAACATACCAGCAATTGGTCAACAGAATGTTCTACAACCAAATCGGAAAAAGGATGGAGGTATACGTTGACGACATGTTAGTAAAGTCCAGACAATCATCTAATCATACCGCCAATTTAGCAGAGATGTTTAAGATTCTCCGGAAGTACGGGACGAAGCTCAACCCCTTAAAGTGTTCATTTGGGGTTTCTTTGGGAAAGTTCCTAGGTTTCATAGTCAGTTCGCGCGGAATCGAGATCAATCCCGATCAAATTGCTGCAATCCGAAATATTCAAGAACCCCGACAGATTAAAGTTGTGCAAAGCCTCGCTGTAAAAGTGGTAGCGCTAAGTAGATTCATTTCTAAAGCTACAGATAAATGCATCTCGTTATTCGAGTTGATCAAGCGAGGAAAGCGCAACTTTAAGTGGAATCCTGATTGCATAAAAGCGTTCCAGAACCTTTTGGATCACCTGGAAAGACCCCCGATACTGTCTAAACCCGTGGATCACAAGGACTTATTTGTGTACTTAGCAGTGTCATCCCATGCGATCAGTTCAGCCCTAGTAAGAGAGGAAGATAAGGTACAGAGACCAGTGTACTATGTGAGCAAAAAATTGGCAGCCGCTAAGCGAAATTACCCAAGAATAGAAAAGCTCACTTACAGCTTGCTAATTTCATCTAGGAAACTTCACCATTATTTCCAGGCTCATCCCATCACTGTGTACACTAATCAGCCACTCAAGCAAGTTCTGCAAAGGCCAGATGCAACAGGAAGACTGCTCGAATGGAACATTGAGCTAAGCCAGTTCGATTTGATTTTTCAGCCCCGAAGGTCAATAAGGGGGCAAGTGCTAGCAGACTTTATCGCAGAATTCACCATTCCGGAGGACGATGTAATAAGCGAGGAAGCTGACCCACCAAAATTACTCCTTGGTCCTAGTGCCTGGAAGCTGTATGCTGATGGAGCTAAGAACGATAGACGATCTGGCACTGGAGTAGTGCTTGAAACCCCGGAGAAACGACTAATATACTATGCCCTTAGATTGGAGTTCCACGCCACTAACAATGATTCCGAGTATGAGGCTCTGATTTCCGGGCTGAAACTCGCAAAGAAATTGGAGATCACGAAGCTGGACATCTTTTGCGATTCCAAGATAGTCGTAAACCAGGTCATTGGAGAGTTCCGGGCCAAAAGTCCAAGACTAATATCATATTTGAAAAAAGTGAAGGAGTTATTGGATGGTTTTGACCATCACAACATATCTCATATCCCACGAACAGAGAATCAAAAGGCAGATAAGTTAGCAAAAATGGCTAGTTCTGATAATCCTGAAGATACAGAGCTAGTCCCGATTGAAGTGTTATGGTTCCCTAGTATAGATCAAATGGAAATTGATCCGGTGCTAGAGGTCGAACCTGAGAGGGAGTCATGGATGACTCCTCTAAAGAACTTTTTGATGAATGGAATGCTTCCGACAAAGAAAAGCGAGAGGCGTGCGGTTATCCGGAAGGCTTCCCGGTATGTATTGCAAGGCGAAGTCCTCTATAGACAAGGTTTCTCGATGCCCCTCCTCCGGTGCATCGCCCACGGCGACGTCAAACGTGTACTAGAAGAAGTTCACGGAGGTGAATGTGGCGACCACACTGGAGGGAAAACATTGGCAAAAAAGATATTACAGTACAGCTATTTCTGGCCCACCATAAATAAGGATGCAGCCAAGTATGCTCGAGGTTGTGATGCATGTCAGAAATTTTCCAGAATACCTAGGGCACCTCCCAGCCAGTTGAAGACGATGACGAATCCATGGCTTTTCACCATGTGGGGAATTGATATTATTGGAAATCTCCCGCTAGCAAAGGGCGGAGCAAAGTTCGCCATAGTGGCCATCGACTATTTTACGAAGTGGGTCAAAGCAGAAGCTCTGACGACGATCTCAACCAAGAAAGTGATCAACTTCGTCGTTAGAAATATTATATGCCGATTTGGGATCCCGAAAGTTATCGTAACCGATAATGGAACCCAATTCGACAGTTCAGAGTTTCGAGATTTTCGCGAAAAATACAATATCGAGAAGAGATACACGTCTGTGGCACATCCACAGTCAAATGGACAAATAGAAGCAGCGAATAAAGTAATCAAAACCGTCTTGAAGAAGCGTTTAAAACTGGCCAATGCCATGCGGGTCGATAAGCTACCCTTGGCGCTATGGGCCTATAGAACGACTTACAAATCCGCTACCGGGCATACTCCTTTTTCCCTCGCTTTCGGGTTGGAGGCAGTCATCCCGGTAGAACTGAATGTGCCATCCCATAGGGTCATTTATTACGACCCAATGACTAATAATCAGTTGCTTCTTGAATCCCTGGATATGGTAGAAGAAAAGAGAGATGAAGCAGATTTACGTTCCTTGAGGCACAAGCAACAAGTCGCCCGGTACTATAAAAAAAGAGTCTGAGCCCGTACCTTTGAACCCGGAGACTTGGTTCTAAAGCGGGTCTTTCCGCCCCTGACTCACTTGGGGCCGAAGTGGGAAGGACCTTATGCCATCCAACGGAGGCTTGATAATGGAGCTTTCAAGCTAACGACCGTGGACGGAATTGAAATCCCCAGAGTGTGGAATGCCCAACATTTGCAGCACTATCTGACGTGAAGACCGTCATCTTTATTCTTTTGTTTGTAGGATTATGTAATAAGGCCTGACTTGCCTAGAATAGCCTAGAGATTATAAAGTGGACGTAGGTCATGATTCGACCGAACCAATATAAAATACCGTGTGTCATTTACCTTTATTGCGTTCTCATTTATTATAATATTACTTACATGCATGGATTATTACTGTTCACTGGCATTGATGATGTTTTCACGAGTTCCAGACGGAGTACAACATCCTTGGGAATTTCGTCAAAGCAACATTCGACTGCTTGATGAAGGCTTATGGTTTCTTGACTCCTGACTTTTGGAATGAGACTCGCTTCCACGGATCACCCTTCCAAGAGTTCAAGGACTTGCTCACCACTTCTAAACGATGTGCAGGTTATTGAAAAGGCGATCAGGTGAATGACACAACTACTGAAACTCTACTTCTCAAGATTTGAGAAGCATAAAAGGACAAGGAACTTAATTGTCCACGAGATGTGAAGGTGCACCATGATTTTAAAGACCGTCTCGACCAAAACTCTACCGTTGGAATTCGACGGGAGAGTATAAAGGCGTTGGAGACTCAACGCCACTAAATAACTCCTACCCCGCTGAAGGATCGGGGAACGGACTGAAAGCTGAGTTCGAACTCTATCCTGGGCATACGACAGGAGAGTATAAAGGCATTTGAACTAAATGTCACATAAGGGCTCCTATCCCGTTGCAGGTTCACGAATAAGAATGAAAGCTAAGCCCGACCCCCCATTTCCATACATGGGGAGCAACCCGAAGGTGACTCTAATCAATCCTCAATAAGCCTTGGCCAGGCATAATAATAACGATTGATTGGGGACATACACATACGACACTTCACATTAACTTAGCAAATGCTTTTACACTAATGCCCAACACGAATTTTTTCGAAGTTTACCATTCATAACTTCAGTATCTCGTTGTGATTGTTTATGCTAATCGTGATTACTCTTAAGTTATGTGACTCAGAATAATAAATTTCATAAATATGGTGAATTTGCAGGTACGCGAAGATGCAAAATAAACAAACTTTCATTCACTAAACTGTAGAATTACCAAGTGAAACTAAAACAAAAGGCGAGGGCCACACTCGCAGTTACATTTTATGGCCAGTGGAAAGCCTAAAAACAAAATGTGAACTAACAACCGCGTCCTACTTATGCTTGGGGGATGATTTTGATTTCTTCTCCTTTTCTGCTTCCCCAACTCCTCTTTGTCAGCATCAGAGCGGTCACCCTTCTTCCTCTTTCGCTTATCGGAAAGAGGATCTTGAGGAAGGACGGAAGGCTGGGATGCAAGCTGTGTTGTTATTGATTTGGAAGAGAATTTTATAACCAACCCAATCTTGGGATCAACCTCCGAGATAGGAGACTTATACACAGGCTCTTGTTCCCCCTTTCTAAGAGCCAACTGTTTATCCTGTATGTCAGCCAGGGTTTCATTATCATCATCCTTGACTTCGTCTGTGATGACAACCTCATCCTCCTCGTCTCCGTGACCACCATCCGTGTCTTTCAAAGCCTCGATAACCTCAGCATCCGCAGGAGCATTAGTGCCGGATGCCACGGGTGCCATAGTGGTCACTTCACTAATCACACCCTCGGTTTGCTTCAGAATCTCGGAGCCTTCAACCTCAATGCCTAAGAAGACATCAACTTTCTATGCCATTTCCTTCTCTTCTGCATCTTTCTCGGCCGGTTTGACACCTATAGTATGAGAAGAAAATGTTAGTGTATCGGCGTTTGTCTGTCCCGCGAAACCACGACAAGTTATGATCGCTTTGGAAAACTGTGGACAAAATATGGAGATACCTTTAGCCGACTCCTCGCCCAAATTTGTAATGGCAGCTCCGACAACATGAGGGGTTGCAGCCAAGGAAATCAACGGATCATCAGGGTTATATTCCTCAACTGCAGAAGTTTTGGGATCCACCACCGAACTCGAGCCTTCGTCAATTTTATCCTTACCCTTAAGCCTAGCCTTCTCCCTCTCGATCTCTTCTTGGATTAAGCGTCTGCCTTTCTCCAAAGCTTCGGGCTCTTCGCCCCTGAGAAAGGTCTCCATCAGCTGATTTTCGTCAATCTCATCGACATTCAACCGCTGCTTCTCACCTTCAACAATCGCATCCCATATATTGGCTAGGGTAACATGACAGTTTGGAATCCAAGAGATGTCTTGAGTCTTAATGACTTGGCCCAAGAAGTCAAATAGCAGCTCGTCAAATCCTTCTATCTCTTTTTCGGCTGCGGCAAGCTTGTCAGCAGTGGTGGAGGCCGATTTAAGAACATTGTTAGCATTACTTTCGGCAAGAACTGCACACTCCTCAGCTTGGACAAGTTGATCAGTCAAAACCTCTTTCTCCTTTTTGGCAAGAGCAAGGCTGTCTTTTAAGCTCGCCTTCTCTTTCTCCCAGGCAGCCTTCTCAACAGGAAAATGTTCCTGCCCTGTTTTCGGTTCGATGTTGGTTGCCCTGAGATCCTCCACTTCTTTCTTCAGAGCCATTTTCTCTTGGCTAATTGAGTCAAGCTCAGTGTGAAAACGCTTCCTAGCGCTCTCCTGCTCTGATTTGTAATTCTCTGCATCCCGCCGGGCTAAGGCAAGTTGAGCTTGTGTGTCCTCCAATTCCTTTTCCATTTTTATCCTAGCCCTACCATTGTTGTCAATTTTCACTCTGGCTCTAGCCGCATCTGTCTCAAGAGTACGGATGGCAGTAGAAAGCAGGGCAGCATGTCTTTTCATCACCCTGTATCGCTTGGCCACATGGGCAACTCTCCCCACAGCTTCTTCATCCCAATTATTAGGAACTGGCTCAAGATCTGGAACAAACATCATTCTGTCAAAGAAAATGTCAGGGAACTGCTTCTGCAAGCACTCTAGTTTGGCCTGATTCTCAGAGGTGTGGACAATATCTTGAGTAACGGTGGCACCCAGGCTATGCTGACTAGAAGAAGCAAGAGTTGTTTTCTCTTTCTCCACGATCTTACCCTCATCTTTGTTCTTGTCCTCTGGCTCGTGGTGTTTTTTAGAAGACTTAACATAAGAAGGCGTACTTTTTGGAGGCGTCAAATCCTTAGGAAGTTGTTTACCCCCAGCCGGTGGCAATGGACGACTGTGAGACTTTCCAGGACCTTGCTTTGTCGGAGATCAAGATCGTGTAGAATAAGATTTATGAGAATCGCGAGGCCGATGACCATCTCTTCCCCGACTGTCACTGCGACCATGATCGGGATTTGAACGAAGACTTGGTGTGCCCTCACGGAGGGAGCGATAAGAATAGGACTGCTTGTGAGGCATCCCCTATAAAAGAAACAAGTATACATTAAAATCATGAATACCGATGGCATAAGAATATCGTGACAAGTGGTATATGTGGGGTGTGTGTGTGTATCCATGTAATCCCCCCAAAAGACCAGGGCTCGAGGCTTGGCTAGTCTGTGCAGTCTCTCTGCCTTTAGAAGGAAAGATTTCATCTCCAACGGTAGGGAAGAATGGTTCCCTACTGAAGTCTTTAGAGGTAAAAATGTCATCTGGCAAAGGAATCTTTTCTAGACCCTCGCATATCTGATCATTTGTGAGTGAGGGTTCAAGTGGCGGCGGAGTCTTTACAGGAGACTGCCCTTTAGAAGAGGGACCTTTTTTTGGTTCATTAACCTTGGTATCACCTCTGTATATATTTAGGTCCTCGTCATCTTGATCGATCAGAGGTGAGGGACTTTTGGGAATCGTGACCACCTGAGCGGCTCCTGAAGTCCCTTCCTCCCCAACCGGGGGTACATAATTATAAGGCTCACCACCTGAGCCAAGACCGAACCTTGTATCCAAAAGATGGTGCCTGTGAAGATTCTCGTCGGTAATGCATTTTTTGATTCTTAATAAGTCAAAGTTGCTTTTAAGAAGGCGGGATAGTCGATCGTTATACACTGACCCTTCTGTCTTGGGAAAGGTGTGATTTGTATAAAGAAAAGGAAACATGTTAACGCTTCGATTATGTAAATAAGCCCCGCATCTGGAGGCTCGAAACTTACTTGACTTAAGACACTTCCTCGCACACCCAGCTTGGTGTTTTATATAGAACCAATCTGCTTTGGGATCCCCTATGTTGCTGTAATTGTCCGACAAAACCTTCCTATTGGCCACTGACTCGAAAAAAGAGAAATTTGGAGTCGCCGTGGAATGGTGCTTGAAGAGATAGAAGAATTTCAAGTCTTTAAAAGTAAGCTTCGTCTACAGGATTTCCGCATACGCAATGTATAGAGTATACAAGGCAGCATAGGCATTGGGATGAAGTTGCATAGGACCAATACACAATCGTCTTAAGGTTTCAACGACGATTGGTGGGAATGGAGGAATCGCCCCTACCCAGCACATTAACTTACTGACGGTCATGTATCCAGGTGGGGCAAAGTGAGGTCTATCATCTTTTTCTGGAGTCTTAACATCGTCCCAGGGTATTCCATGTCTTAAACATATTTTCATGAGTTTTGTGTCATCTAGTTTGGAAGCCAGACGATCAGTGAACTTCTCAATCTCCTTAGCATCGGGGGTCTCGTCGGGAGCACGATCATCTACATCAGATTCCTCCTCGAGCGAGGTACTCCCAGATGAATTTGATTCTGTCTCTACCTCGTATTCGGACTCAGAGTCATCACCCTCCAGATTAACTAGAGGAACATCAGGATTGGGGTGTTCTGGTAACTCCGGGTTCACCTCTGTTTCAGATCCATTAGGAGAACGTCTATCTGACATTGCTGTTTTGGCGAGCAAACATGAGAGATTAGAAAATAATTACCCTCGGACCCCGTGCATGTGCAAATGCTCGTGTGTGCGAGTATGTCTGAAACTGGAAAATAAAGTCGCGAAGTAAATTGGATAAGCGCGGTGAATATGCTTGTAATTCATGTTGTTGATCAGTCCAAGAAGACCGTTTTGAAGGCTCTAACCTAACTGTTCAAAGTACTGCGATTACGATGTATTGTTTAAGTCCATATGTGTGTGGGATCGTCAACCGGGTCGGTTCGCTGGATTGTCGGAGTTCAGAACGTGATAAAAGTGCTGATGTACTAAATCGGATCGGCCAGTAGGGATCAGATCGTTAGTGGATTAAGTTGGCAATGAAAAATCGGCTCGTGGATCGGGATATAGGCAGAAGAATGACTCATAGACTCGTGACAACACGCCCCGATCCGTTCCCACTAGCATCTCCACGAACCAGCACTCCAAGATCCGATCCGTTGCCCAGAACTGCTTTTCCATTTCCCCTTTTTTCCTTTCACCGTTATCACGACCCAAGACGAAGCCCACATCCACGAACCAACCTGGCCCTCTCTCCCTTCTTCTTCCACGTGTCTCCTCTCCACCCTTGAACCCATGAAACCGAACTTGGTTCATCCATAATTGCCATACCCAAATCCCACAAAATTCCGCTATTTTTTGCTTTCCAAGCCAGTAAAAACTCGAGAGAAAGGAGAACAGAGTTGTTTGATTACCTTTTTAAGTTTGGGAAACGAATGGGTTTGGTGAAAACTAAAGTTAGGGTTTTCCACTCAAGAATGCTGGCGACGGCGAAGAAAGAAGAAGAAGGGGAGAAATGGAAAAGGGAGCGGATTATATAGCCGAACCATATGTCCCTTCGTCTCCCCCTTTTTGTCGCGACTCGACCCACGAAAGTCCACGGGCCGTAGGCATCTGGAAAGGCCCATTAAGGCTTTGGTAGCATTCCTCTCTCCTAGCCGGCTCGTAGCACTTACCATGATCGCGAACCGTGTAGAATTCCAACGGTTCCGACCCAAAAAAAAGCCCGCTTAGCCACCGGATCGTGACGAAGGTTGCATCCACGGACCGTGATAGTGCCCAACGACCTAAACTTGGGTGCGACTGCCAAAGCGAAAACAATGAAAATAGTTCTAAAAATTTGAAGACTTACGTGGAATCTTGACAACAATACTCCCGAAGACTCTAGAGATGAGATCTATCTGATGAACAAAGAAATGATGGATGGTTTAACTGGATATTTATACTAATCCAGAGACATGATTTTTTGAAGTTGTACGACGTTTCAGACAGACACGGCCTTTTGTTCACATCGTTTCATGAAAAGGTGACTCGGAAATTTCAAAATATGTTCCATCCTTGACAAAACATATTTCGAGGGGGCAAAATGTTGGCTAGCTTTTGGACCAAGCCACCAAGATTCAAACGCGAGTCCAAGATGAAGCTTTACTCGTGGAAAGGACTTAGCCCAATCGCGATTGTCCCCCGCTAGCTCGATTCGATCCATCCACAAAAGCGCGGCCCGATCTGACCCAAGAAATCAGATGAAGGCCACGACCAAGTCCACCACGATCCGTGAACGTAGGATCTGATGACACCTGTCCTCAATGGCCATATTGACCATTTCTTCATCAAGCCGTGAACCAGTCTGAGATCTTCGGAATATGTGCCACATATGACCGCAATCCGCCTGCGGATATCAGCTATAAATAGCCCAGAACTTGGCATTTTTCAGGATCTTTTTACAATTCGGAGTTCTAATTCCACCATTATCATACCTCCATCATTTCTATTCAGAGTTGTCTCGAACTTACTGAGTGAATCAACATTGTAACGGTGAGATTGAGAGAGAAATCATTGATTGTACTCTGATTTTAAGTATAATCAAAGATATAAAGTGGACGTAGGCTCATAAACGCCGAACCACTATGAATCTTGTGTCTTTTCTAGTGTTTTTCTGATATTAATCTCTACATATTATCATAATTTGGGTGTTAGAGCCAATTTTGGATCTAACAATTATGTTCCAGTTTTTATACATATCCTCACTGCAAGTTTTGACAGATCTATAATGCTACCTCTTCCAACACAGCCTATATTTCAACCAAAAACAGTGTACCGCAGGGTAAAAACATGCCACCATGAACACAACCAAGAACATGTGCAAATTTTAGTACTGTTGCTAATAACATGTGCATGTGTAATTCGAGTGAACATTTAAATACAGCGACAATCACTTGTTTTTTGTTTCAAGAAGTGCGACTCAAAACAAACAAAGGCATACATGATATATTGACCAATGTTCTGATTTATATAGTTGCTCCAATTCACAATATAAGGTGGACGTGAGTGATCATATGTTCAAACTTTTTTTTTTTAAAAGTATGCAAACTTGTTAAGGACAAAATCAATTCCATTCGATTTCTTAAACCACATGAGTATAGGCAACAATCCCTCAAATGTTGTCGAGAAAATCATCCATTTATGGCCGATTAAATCAAGGTCAACACAGGGGAACTTACACAATCAGTCAATCGAGCACAAACCCACCCACAAGGCACACACACAATTAACTATAATATTCCAATTAAAATCGAGTTAAAATCTACTTGGACCACGATTAATCATGAGTGATAACCCAGCTTAGGACTGTGATTCAGATGAAGGCAGTGGGCTTGATGTGATGGCCTGCGAAGACACAGTGAAGTCTTGGCCTTGGGTTGAATAAAGGCGATGATTTTTGAGTTGCTGCAGTCTGGAAAACGAACTGGGAGACAAACGCTAGTGGCTCTGATCCTCTGAGGCAAACTTGAAGTCGAAATCGATGGTTTGATGTTGGTAAAGGAGGCGGATTAACTGGAGCTTGACGTCGATTTGTAAAAGAGGGAAACCTAGGGTTTCACTTTGCGATTTGGAGAAGATGAGTTGAATTTTTGGTGGAGCGATTTACAGTTGATGTTTGGGGAAAAAGTAATTGGCTATGGCTATAATCAATTTATAAAGGAAGAAATGATTTTCTGTTGTAAAGAAAATGGGACAAGCGGCCTGATTTATATAAGGAAAAACCGAGGATAAGATTAACGTATTATCAATAGGTTCTTAGGGTTGTTGTATGGTCAGATAGAGGTCGGTGCGAATTTATCGGGTGTAGGTCATATATTTAGTTTAATTAAATCTTAAATTGTACCGTGGATAACACTGAACGGTCTAAGCTCGTACTGCCAAAACAATTCCCAACCGCAACAAATATTATACGCACTTCTTCATCTTCGCGTTCTGAACCCGATAAAATTACTATGATTGTAATTTGACACTTGTTCTATACGATGCTACATTAAATTTTAAATCATCTATCCGTTCACCGATTTTATATCGTTCGCCCACAACCAGCTCCGCTCGATTCAAAATTTTGAAACGTCAGACTCAATTTCTTTATATACACGAATACACACATATCCTAGCCAATTTTCTATATATTTTAAACAAACAAAATCTACCATTCATTTAACGTCAATGACGTTTATTTTTTTTAAAATTAATTCATTTATATTTTTCAATCAAAACTAAAAACCAATTCCAATATCCAATCGAGTTCAATCCAAATATTCAATCAATAAATATTTGATCTTCAATCAATTATTCCGAATTGAATATCATATTCAATTCAAATCAAACAATATATTCGATTGTTAATTTCTAACCCCATTATCAATATAAAATTGATTGTCCACATTTAAATCATTAATAATTTTCTTATTTTAATTATCGAAATTTCTAGGATGTTACAATCTTCCCCCCTTTAAAACTTTTCATCCTCGAAAAGGAAAGATCGCTGGGTTTATACCAATGTACACTATTAAATTTCATATTTCTGTGAAAATTCTGCACATCGAATTTAAATATCAATATTTAAGTTACTGATCTTCTTTGTTTATTCATCATATTCAGTTAAATCGGAAAACAACTTTCCATCCAAAAAGAACCTCTTCTTAAATCTCAAATGCTGCGTAAGTTGTATTTCCAATTATTCTGAATTCGGCATCGGTCAATATTTGCTTATACATTGTTGCTCTGTAATGGGTCTACACTTTGCAACCATCAACCTAATCTTTTTACATTCAATCCATTTAATCCTTCTCAACACTTATTAAAGAGTGTAAATGCATTCTTCTTTTCAAGTCACACATTATCGACTTGGAAAATTTTAAAATCCAAAATCTTTTATAATACAAAATTTGTGCAGAAAAATATTTGTATTATTACCCCAAAGCTATTGAATTGAAAAAACTGAGAAATCCTCATTCTTAATTTATTCAGCTAAGTACAATTTAATTTCAAACTATTTATTTGAAAATATTTGACAACTCGAAGTTTGACAAGTCTATTGTTGTTCTTACAGATGTTAGGCATACGCTGGCCAGGCACACGACTAAAATCTCCAAGCACTAAATATATTTGTTTCAACTTCCAGTGAAAATATTTCAAAAATTCTTTTAAAACAGACACGGAAAGTACCAATGTGATATTGATATGTTGATTGTTCAAGAATCGCATATACACAATGGTTTCGTCTGGATCCCCCAGAAAACATCCGTATCCGTAGGAAATCACTTCCTTACGAATTTCGTCATAGACAGATCAACATAAAATATTTACGAATCAAAAGAGAAAACTGAGGTCACTGAGCGTTGACTGCTCTATCTCAGAGTCACAAAACAATCATGCAATTATGAAGATACTTCAAATCACGAGGACAAATCAAGTCATATAGACAAATCAGGTCACGAAGACCAATCAAGTCATGAAGACACATTGTTGCATCATACAGGTGGATCCACATCACTAAAATTCCTTAACATCATATGGCTCCATTCTATCTTTAGTAACTCTGGTGGTTACATCTCTTTCACTTGTAGATATGCCATGTGGACCGCAGGTACACAATGGTTACGCCTGGGTCCCCCAAGAAACATCCATACCCGTAAGCTTTCGCAGCTCTGCGGGTTAAGCAATTATCACGACTATAGATCGCAGCAGACACAATGGTTACGCTTGGTTCCCCCAAGAAACATCTGTCCACCGTAGGCCATCTACAACCCTACGAATTACGCTACACGGTTGTGTCCTTTCAGACAACTCAAGTTTTATGTCCGGACAACCTACTACCACCAGCAGCTCATCTCACTAAGTTCGAAATTCAAGGGAAAGGAAGGTACTTTTCTTATTTTGCTTTGAAAATATATAATACTATATACATATAGTACTTCATTTCATACTCATCATAATTCATACTTACGTCTATTTACATAAGATTTTCTTTCTAAACCATATTTTCAAACATCTTATTTTTTTATATAAATTCCATTGTATAAAATTTCATTTCAAAACGATTACCTTCCAAATCAGTAGTCTCTGAATTTACTATATTCTTATACACTTCTCATATAGGTTTCGGAATTTCTACATCTAGTATTCAAAATCGAATATCCTCAAATTTCCATTCAGATTTCAAAATTTCAATTTCGATCTCTTACTCAACTCAGATTTCCGAATTTCTTTGTTACAAACCAAATTCTCTTCTAATTTCCAATTATTAAGTTCATTGCTTAATCTAACCTTGCCGATTTAACTTTTTCATTCAAATCTATTAACTATTAGATTTCATACATCCTTGTATTAATAAATTCAAATTCAAATTCAATTACTATTTAAATCCTTCTTTTTTTCGTCATTTATTTATTTATTAGTTGATCAATTCATTTCAAATCTAAACCTTTATTGACAAAGATTTAATTATCCCATAATCGACAATTTACTTTCCAATTCAGTAATTGGAAACCACAAATTCAATTATTCCCACCCATCACCTCTTAAGATGTACAAATTCATTATTTGGATACATTGGATTACCATTCAACCCAACTCGATAATCAATTCCGGATTTTGTTTTAAATATTTGAAACTATAAATACATATTTGTAATCAAATCATACTTCAGAAATCAATTTGTTTTATCAAAACAAATAAGCAGCAAAGCTACTAAAATGGTTTTTCTCTACAATTCCTATTAGAAAATGTTTGTATATGCCACTAATATTGATTTTCAAAACAATTGAAATCCATTTCAAAATATCCCGGAATCGAATTCTCTAATCAAATCAAACAATCTTCTTAATTGCAGGTTTAGCTTGATATGCAATTTACTTCACATTCTGGCTTCATTTCAAATACACACATTTCTTTTCTTCAACCGTTTCCTTAATTATAACCAATTTGATAGGTTATTTTATTCCATCATTTAAAATGATTTGGAATATACTCCATTTTATCTCATTCAACGGTTTCTCATTCTCAAATCCATTCACGTATATACTCTTACTTCATTTCGATGGAACTCGCAAACGAGAATATATCTTCTCAGTTTCCTTTTTCAAAGAAAATTCATTCATTCACCAACATTTAATTTGGATCTACAATCATTGGTGATTGGCTGCTTTTCGATCGGTAATCACATCCT
Organism: Allium sativum; assembly: GCA_030737875.1. Lineage (NCBI taxonomy): Eukaryota > Viridiplantae > Streptophyta > Magnoliopsida > Asparagales > Amaryllidaceae > Allium > Allium sativum. The sequence goes on from CM060920.1 coordinate 968,144,692, forward strand.
CTCATAACCAACTCCACGGTATTCACCATTTTTATTCATCGAAATTTCCAAAGTTCTACGATCTTCAACCAATCTACTCATACCATCATCTTTACCCTCAGTCCTCTTCATATTATTTTTATCACTATATATATTTCGTCAAATGGTTATATGCATTATCACATATCCCTATTCTTCCACATTCATCAGTACCTGACCGTAAATTAGTGAGTGAACAATTCTCTAAGTATCAATTCCGAAGGCCGAAACCAACATCAGATCAACACTTAGAAAATTATTCAACTTAACTAATTTCCAGTCAGTTTTCAATTTCCTTAATTTCATCTCTTAATTTCTTATCCAATCAATTCTTACGCAACTCTCACATTCGGTTTTCGAATCCACTTCACTTACGTTCTACCGCCTTTCATTCCCGACGTGCAGCTTTTTGTTCTTTTGTCCGTGCCATTCTGATTTATCAAGACTCGTTAGCCTCTCACACTCTTTCGAAAAACATTTCCATATATTCGTAAATCTTTATTTACTACAGAAAATATACTTTATTTTCATAGGAAACATTTCTAAATTCGTTATTTGAATTAAAAACAAATACTAAGTAAAACACCGCTACTTTCACTTAACTGCTGGCACTTATTTACTTACTTCACTTAAATAATCTTGCTATCGGACCTTATCCATTTCTTAGTCAACAGTGAAGTCAATCAAGTTGGGGTATATTCACCTCTCAAACCTTAACTAAACAACCTTATTAACTTCGAAATAGATAACGTTCACAGCTTCAAATACGAACAAAGCATTTATTCTCGTAACTTCCAAATTCAAATTAAGAATTTACCCTTTTTACAGAAATCACTGATTATAACAATAATTCATGCCTTCGAAAATATGTAACTTTAAAAATATACTTCATGCTTTAGTCTGAATAAATAATTTATTAATAATATAATATATTTTTGAAAAAAAAGGAAAGTAAATGGTACTTCCATGAAATATGACATAATTGTCTCCCCTAAATAACTTCCTTTCGAATAATCTGTTATTCGATACCATATTCCGAAATTCTGAAAATCTCATTTGACTTATATTCTGAACTTTTTCCCACCGTACTGGTTAACTCCATTTCCTCTATTTCCAATTTCGTTTGCAACAATTTTGCTTTCCAACGACATTTACTTCTAAAAAGTAATTTTTTTCCCGAAACCTGAACTTGTCACATCAATTTAATTTTTATTTTAAATTGATTCAAATCTCTCCAAAATCTTCATTCATATATTACTTCATTCACAGTTCTTATTTACAATTTCACTTCTTGTTAATCAATTTACCAGTTCATAACTTACTATCGAATATATATATTCGATCATACATTCTTGGTTCGAAACCAATAATAATTTATCTTGCCCAGTTCTCAAATAATAAATTTAGTAGTAAATTTTGACACTATCGATTTCCAATTATAATCATCTTGATTTTAATTCCATTTATTGATATTCCGAATATCAAAATAAAGTTTATCGTTTCATTATTGAAACGATTTCAAATTTCCTTTTTTTTCACTTCTTATCTGAATTCTTATTCTGAATAAATTTCAATGATCTTTGATTGTTAAAATACACGATTAGAGAAATCAATTCATTGCTTCTCTTATACTTATCTTCCTTAAATATCATTCGACGATGGATTCTAGATTCAACCTAAGGGGACCTTATCAAAGACTAACTCTCGTAAGCCTGGATCCGAAGACTGAGGATTTCAAACAAAATTTAAATCACAAAATTGTTTTTCCGCTGTATTAGTTTCAAAATACTAGTATTCAAAAATTTATTTTAAAATCATTTCTACTTTCAAAATTTATATTTGAAACCCTTTATTTTTAAGATCCGTTTTAAACTCAATAAGCTAAGCTTTGAATAAACCAAAGCTCTGATACCACTTGTAACGTCCCGTCTTTTTGACCGCTTCAAATTGATAATTAAATCAACTTAAACGTTCAGATCGACGGATCGTTATTTAGCTTACGGAGTTTAAACATAGAATCAACACAGAAAATACAGAATAAATAACATAGTATTGAACAGCGAAATAAACCTTTATATATATCAATCAAAAAATTTGAATATAGAATATTTATATATAGCGGAAGTTAAATACCACTTGAATACAAGAAAATATTTACTGTTCAAAAGTCTTCAGAGTGCGCACGTCTTCAGATCCCCAACTTCACCAATCTTCGAATCCTAAGCTGTGATTTTTTTAAATCTGTACTGCTCGGGTCTGACCCGAGCGTTCCATGCAAACACACAAAATACTCGAGCCAGGATTAATCATAGTTCAAGTAAATTAACTTCAATGTAAACTAAAATATAATAGTTAATCTTAACAACGAATATATCAGGTGTAACAACCGCTTGATATCACATAGCTATCTATGCCCATACGTTTTTATTTGAGGGACAACGGTCTCGGAAGTCTGCATACACACGTGTACAGGTACAAGTGTGCCCTACCTCAACATTCCGCGAGCACGGAAACAACCAGTGCGACAAAAGTCAACCGAATGAAACAACAGGAACAGATCACAAAGACCAGGGTAACTAGTACTAAAGACATACACTTTCCAGGCACATGATAGATATATGTGAGATTTTCACACTACGGGCTGCCAAAATGTAACAAGCTCACTACATGCGCATATATATGATGGGACCCTTCTGGTAAGGGATTTAAGCAATGAATGTTCAACAAGCCTATATGCAATGGCCAATGGAAACTACTACATGTGCAATAGCAAGGTATGATCAATCAACCAGGTGCATGTGTTGGATGTCTTTGTGTTTATTTCGAACATACATACATACATACATATACATATATATATATATATATATATATATATATATATCATATACAAGCTTAGTTAAGCCCTCGCGCAAATCACATGCTAACAGGGTACCGCTACTTGAGTTAAAAGTATGGACACACCCACACCTATGCAATGGCACAAATTATGTGGTTACAGGGCCATCTACATGAGTTAAAAGCATGGATGTTGATATTATACCAAGACCATCCGAAATTTATACAAAGTCCACAAATAAGTTAAACCCAGTTATGTAACAGGAGATTGAATTCATTATTCGATTAATCAGTTATGCTATTAAGCAATACCAATTTACTGCCAAATTGCACCGTGTTCATTACTTCAGTCTGCGGTTAAAAGAAAGATACAACTAAGTTTCAACTCTTACAATAAATAAAAAAAATTATGTGTGTCATTTATGTTCAACTAACCTTTATACACATGCAATTAACACATGTAGTAGTCATCAAAATCTGCTATTGGGTAAATAGCTTTTAGCACACTTACAAACAAGTCAAATTTATTTGCAGTTAGGAAAAAACAACAGGGTCAAGTAGTTAAATATCCTTTAGCCTACTTAAAACAAGACAACATGTATATAAATTAAACACGGACAAGATATGAATTCAACCTCCTATTCATCCAACTTTAAACAAAACATCAGGTATAAGACAGCATATATGTGGCAGTACAAGACCCAAATTTCGAATAAGTCGGTACCAAAGTTCAGGTGCTACTGAATCGTTGGTCTAAGAAGTTACATGTTCAAGGACAAAATAATGGGACTGCATGCTTTTAAAATCAAATAATAGTTACTTAGAACCCCAAAGTTTAAAAGTTCTCTAAAACCATGACTTTAAATCAGTTATTTACAGGGATTCCAACTTATATGTGTATAGTAGGTCACGCAAGAAGGTTAGTGGAAATGAGATGTGAACCTGGTTCAATACACAACAAAGTACAATTGTAAATGACCACACGCACACAATAAGAGGTTCAATGTAACCCAAGTGCCAATTATTCCAGTATAGTTAGTGTAACGTCCCGTATTTTTGGTAGCCAAATATTTAATTTAATTTATTATCGTAAATATTATATTTGGAATATTAAGAATTTTAATATTGAATTCGTTTATTTAAAATGATGTTTAAACGTTATAATTATAAAACGAGCTCGAAATGACGCGGCAGTTCGTAATATTGAGTTCTGAACTTTAATTGAATATACAGGATCCGATATAAGTCAGATTTCAGTGAAACGAAAAACTTGGAACCGTGTTGATTATAATTTTTATATGAAAGAGAAAAATTCAGATTTTGTTTTATAGATTGTTAGTTATGGCTAAATCAAATTTTGAAATAGTCGCTGTGGAAATCGTTATTAAAATATCGGCCTTTAAAATGGCCATTTTGCAAACGGTCTTCGATTTCGACGAAATCAGTTTCATTGGGACCGTAGCGTTAAATCATTGTACGGTGTTGAATGGCGTGGTAAACCGATATCGTATGTAACCACGGCAGCCATAAACGCTCGTTCAATTTCTAAAGTGAATAATTTATTTAATAAAGGGTTATTTGGGTATAACTTGAGCAGATGATTGAATTAAGCCGCGAAACCAGTGCCATTGAGTTTGTATCGTCGACTAGAGTCAAGATAAGCATATAGTTTGTTATTTTTGGAGATCGGTTAATTTGGTGTTCAAAAGGGCATTGCGGTACGCGTAAAAATAGCCTACCGGGGAAACAGTCTCAGAATGCGACGAAACTTGTGCCATTGGGTTCGTATTGAAGAATTATTATAGGATTGTAATGTTTCAAGTTGATTTGATTTATCTGGTGATCGTGGAAAAATAAAACGCGTGTTTAATTCTGGTTTTATAAAGGATTTTTTTTCATTCGACCTCGGAATTCGACGAAACTTGTCCCATTGGATCCGGAATATTTTTTACACTAGGATTAGTTTTTTTGTCAAAAGACGGAAGTCGTTTGTAGTGGTTTTACCGCATTACTTTAGGATGAAGTTTCCTAAATAATATTATATTGTAACTAAAATAAAATACTATACGTTTAAGACACAAAGCAAATCAATACAAGCTGTGTGAAATGAAAACTCCTGCACATAACCTATCCAATCCCCACGCAGCTACCCTATGCTATATCTACGCTGTGAACATCAGAATTGCTGCTAACATTTATTTGCACATGCTTTTGCCTAATCTAGTCGGTACAATTACATGCCACAGCATGTATTTTCTTTTCAAATCCTAAGCAATAACCTTCTGCCTACTGACTAAATATCACGTTACCCTACATGAAAATACACTGTCTTGTTGAAGTGAAACCCTGCATGTTAATCCCCACATGCCTACCCAAGCTTTAAGCACAGCTCCCCTGTGTCTTATTTCAGCTATGCACTGTTGATACCGTACAATGAAGTAAGCAGGCCTATCAAAATGAAGTTTCATACAAGGCCAACCCGACTTCTCAACACATTTAAAAGTCACACGTACAGCCTATGTATCCTTGAAGTGAAAACACACCACGGCTCCCTTACGTAGCTACACATGCCTAGGTACCCTTTGAGAGACGTTGATCCTATCTCAACTTCGTCTCACCTATATATACGATGCTCCAGCAAGGAAGAGAAACAAGAAAACCGAAATGAGAATCAACGAAGAAAAATAAAATGAAAGGAGGAAGATCTATAAAACAAAAGGACTGATGGACGTGAGGAGCAGTTGCGTGCATGGAGGGATCGTCCAGTTGGTCGGGATCAGACTGGAGTGAGGTGTGGTGAACTAGGGTGCCGTTTGCCGGAGTCGACACAGGCGGTCGAGTTTGGGATGGAGATACTGACAAGGGCGGTGTTCTGATCAAGGGTTGGTGGCACGGAAGTCTGGCGAGCTGATGGTCGGAGCGGGCCGTGAACTCCGGTAGGAACAGTGGTGCCAGGGAACGATGGAAAGGGCAACGTGTTATACTGGCATGGGAGATGTGTTTTTTTTTGGAGAAGTGGAGCTGTTGCTGTACTGGTGGAAAAATAGGACGTAAACAGAAGAAAGTGGAGAGTGTAACAGAAAGAGGACGGAAAAGGAAGGGGCAGATATGGGAAGAAACGATGAATAGTAAGATGGTTGTTGCGCTGAGTTTATGTAGTTGCCACCAGGTTAGAGACAATGTAAAAGAAGAATTATCAATTGTTAATCAATTAAGGATTTGATAATAAAGTTATTATTAATATTAATTAAAAATAGTGACACCGTATTAAATTTATATTCGTATCATACAGCGACGGAATTGGATGAACAAATAACGTTGGATCAATATTAACGAGCGCAAAATGGCGGAGTTGGTCCGGACGAAGTTGAAAGCATCTGCAATTTTCAGTTAAACTGAACGTTGGTTTAATTTAACTGAAATGAACCGTTTCTACAACAAATGAAAATCAAAGTGAGTTCAACTCACTCAGTTTATATCCCATTTATATCTTATATGAGTTGGGTTTAAATATTTGTGTGCTATGGTTGTGAATTGATTGATGGATGTTTGGATTGTAGTTATTGGTTGATGGTTGAATATTATATCTGTTATTGAAATAAAATGATATTGTTGAGATAACGAATTTGGATGCAGGGAAGAACAGGTTGGAGGAATCCAACCGGATTCCTCAAATATATTATTTATTTTCATATTATCATATATGAACTGTCATGATTGGGTAATTGATTTGATTAGTGACCTTGGACTGAAAAATCAACCTGTGTTTTGTTTTAACCAATGGGCAATATTGGTTGGGTAATCGGCAGTAATTGGCCTAAGAATAAATTGGTTTGTTATATCGATTTACCGTCAGGCAAATCGATAGAGTTGAAGTTATAAAAATTTATTTTATAACTGGAAATAGATTTTGAAATATATTATTTTGTATAACAATATTTTCAAATTTGAAAGGAAATGTAAAAGTTGAGTTTTATTCAATAAGAATAAGTATTGGGTGTTGTTAAGCAATGAATAAAATAGATCTCATAACGTTGTTTTTCGAGTAATGAGTAAAAATGATTTCCTAATATTATAATAACATGGCCAATGTTTGAAAGTGAAATAGACAAACTGAATATGATATAAGATTTTCCCTAAGTAGTAAAATGAATTGGTTTAAAGACAATTCTTATGTTAAATAAGAAGCGACACTATATTTATAAGATCGAAATATATAAGAGTTTTAAATTACATTTGTTTTAATTAAAGGGCCAAGTGATGCTGAATACTGAACCAGTGAACTCATTGAATTGTCATGTTTGAAACACTGATTATTTTGATAGCTAAATCACCGACTATCAAACTTGTCCAACACGATTGTTGGTACGGGAAGACCGGGATCGAATTTATATTCAAAAACCATTCCGACCAACAAATACGTGGAGATATTAGAAGATGATCGAGCTGGAGCATTGAAGACCGTGGATCTTCATAAGCGGAAGAACTACTAATAATCTCTGGTTAGCTCCCAGGGATAAACTGTGGTTCTATCGTGGCTGGAATCTACGGGTTGCAAGGACTTCTCGCTACTGATCCATGGGTGATTCCTATATTGGATGCAGTAGGAGAATACCTTCGGTTCATCCTGTTCTTGGATGACTTGTATGGACGGATGTCTGACAGAGTATTTCCAAAGGGGTCACGTACGTTGATTTCTTCAAACGTACGATAGTTGGTGGCGGAGAAAGGCCTTTCTCTTAGCTTATCAACTGGAGTATTTTTGTGAACGTCAATTAGTGATATCTGGCGGATCTGACGATGTGGCATTCAAAGTGAATGATGACCAGATATTCAAAAGTTAATTTAAACCTCAAGCCTCATCAACCGGTAGATGACAAAAATCGGGCAGGCAGCATGGTTATGTGGGTCGCTCCCATTAGGGTGTATAATCACCTATCTAGAGAAATTTCATTTGCTTCTTTAATTTATTTCGATGCTATCCCTTATCGGGAAACAGTGGTTTGAGCCCAACCGTTGGTGATATACATTCGATACACTCAAGCGAAATGAGTGGTCGGTCATGTGAGGGCCGGGTTGCAAGACGTTCTTATTGAACCCAGTGTATTCGTCTCTAGAGATACACTATCGGCAGGTGGTCCCATACCTTATCAAGGTCGGAATCCAATCTCCAATAAGCGTCTACGGGTTTTGGTTGTATACTATATATATGGAGCGTGAGATGCAAGTGTTTCGCTAGATTGATATTTACTTGTATTTAGACATTATTATAATATCAGAAAAGATATTGATTTCAAAAATGGTTTGGGTTGTCGTAAGGTAAAAACCGTCCATATTTATGTGTGGATTTGGTCTTACGATTATTCTTTTCTTTTGAAAAGATTTTGAACTTTAAAATCATGTTGGATGATTTACCCTTAATACTGTGCGAATTTTACTCACTCTGGTTCGCCAGACTGACCCGGTGTTTTGTAAATGCTCGGGTTAGCCCAGGGTGTACAGGTTCAGGTTATCGAATGCTGTGAAGAGACGAACTGGAGATGTTCAGACGTATGATATTATATGGCTACTGTTCCTCTGTGTGTTGTATATGGGAACAAGTTATTATAACTGTCCCATTGTGTGATGTACTCTGATATTATAAGTATTTTGGAAGCTCTCAATAAAGTTTTATTTCTGTATTATATTTTGTTCCGCTGCGATGTGAGACTCTATGTTGTGTTGTTTTTTCTTCTTCTTATATTCTAATATTTCTTTCTTTCTTATCTCACCCTCTAAATTATTTCAAATAATGTTCCGGTGTTTGGAAGGTCGACATGAGGTACGAGAGATGTATTTGTGTCGATTTTCAGGACCGAAACCCCTGGGTCGTTACAGTGGTATCAGAGCTATTGGTTTAGTAATAACCTTGGCTCTGTGGTGTAACTCGATATAGATTGGGTTAGAAATACCCTAGATCGAGATTGGGTGTATATATACGAGAGCGCATTTGTAAATTCTATATAAAAATGGTTTGTATTGTGTTGGTTGATCGGTTCAAGTGTTGAGAAGCGTTGAACTGGAAATCAATACAATATTGTTTTGAAAAGAGGGTAAATGAAATAATTTTACCCAAAATCATATTTTTGTATAGAAAAGAATAATTTTAGACAATTATTGAGATATAAATATGTTTGATCGATTTGAATGGAATTCAAATCGGATTGAAAATTTGAATTGAAACTTAACTTTGTTAAGTGGAATTAAAATTAAGGATGGTATTGAAATTAAATTAAATAAATTGGAAATTTGATGAATAAATAATAATCAAAAGAAAATCAATCAAACACTAATCGATTGGTGTTCAAATATGAGAAACCAAAGTAAAATATTAATATTGAATATAAATTCAATTGATTTGGTCGTGTATTGGTTGTTGTTTGTGATTGGTTTGGTATTGGATGATGGTTTGTTTGAATGGAATAATCAACAATTTAATAAAGCTAAATGAATTCCAAACTAAAGAATAAATTTCAGTATAAACTGGGATGAAACTACTTATGAATTGAAATAAATGAGTTAACCTTGTATTTGATAGTGGATTGATACTATCTGTTTGATTTTTGAATTGGTATATTAATACTAGTTGATTCGTGAATATTATTTAAGAATTTCATGTTTTGGCAACTCATATGTGAATTAAGTTAAGTACAGGTGTCAGATGGATAGGCAGATTGATATTGGTTGAGTAAATCACATATACGTTGGGCCAGTATGCTCAATAACGCTCGAAAAAGGTACGCCTACGCGGAAATATAAAATTTTGAATTTTGGTGTTTTGATTTTTGTTTTCCGACCATTGGTCGATGTATATATAGTAATTGTTCCTGCGATATCGTAGATGTCACTCCGTGCAGGGGAGACTCTGCCGAATTTTTTCGAAAATTTAATGTGTTAGAAAATTTTCGATATTTTTGAAAATTTATATTGATTATAATAAAATGGTTTTGATTTAAAATTAAATTGGATTTGAAAATTAATGGGTTAGTAACGTTCTTTCTTACCTTAGCAATTACGAGTACGAAATTATTTTAAGGGGGGAAGAATGTAACGTCCCGTATTTTTTGTAGCCAAATATTTAATTTAATTTATTATCTTAAATATTATATTTGGAATATTAAGAATTTTAATATTGAATTCGTTTATTTAAAATGACGTTTAAACGTTATAATTATAAAACGAGCTCGAAATGGCGCGGCAGTTCGTAGTATTGAGTTCTGAACTTTAAGTGAATATACAGGATCCGATATAAGTCGGATTTCTGTGAAACGAGAAACGTTGGAACCGTGTTGATTATAATTTTCATATGAAAGAGAAAAATTCAGATTTCGTGTTGTAGATTGTTAGTTATGGCTAAATCAAATTTTGAAATAATCGCTGTGGAAATCCTTATTAAAATATCGGCCTTTAAAATGGCCATTTTGCAAACGGTCTTCGATTTCGACGAAATCAGTTTCATTGGGACCGTAGCGTTAAATTATTGTACGGTGTTGAATGGCTTGGCAAACCGATGCCGTATGTGACCACGGCAGCCATAAACGCTCGTTCAATTTCTATAGTGAATAATTTATTTAATAAAGGGTTATTTGGGTATAACTTGAGCAGACGATCGAATTAAGTCGCAAAACCAGTTCCATTGAGTTCGTATCGTCGACTAGAGTCAAGGTAAGCATATAGTTTGTTATTTTTGGAGATCGGTTAATTTGGTGTTCAAAAGGGCATTGCAGTACGCGTAAAAATAGTCTACCGGGGAAACAGTCTCAGAATGCGACGAAACTGGTGCCATTGGGTTCGTATTGAAGAATTATTATGGGATTGTAAGGTTTCAAGTTGATTTGATTTATCTGGTGATCGTGGAAAAATAAAACGCGTGTTTAATTTTGGTTTTATAAAGGAATTTTTTTCATACGACCTCGGAATTCGACGAAACTTGTTCCATTGGATCCAGAATATTTTTTTACACTAGGATTAGTTTTTTGTCAGAAGACGAAAGTCATTTGTAGTGGTTTTACCGCATTACTTTAGGATGAAGTTTCGTAAATTATATTATATTGTAACTAAAATAAAATACTATACGTTTAAGACACAAAGCAAATCAATACAAGCTGTGTGAAATGAAAACTCCTGCACAGAACCTATCCAATCCTCACGCAGCTACCCTATGCTATATCTACGCTGTGAACATCAGAATTGCTGCTAACATTTATTTGCACATGCTTTTGCCTATTCTAGTCAGTACAATTACATGCCACAGCATGTATTTTCTTTTCAAATCCTAAGCGATAACCTTCTTTCTGCCTACTGACTAAACATCACGTTACCCTACATGAAAATACACTGTCATGTTGAAGTGAAACCCTGCATGTTAATCCCCATATGCCTACCCAAGCTTTTATCACAGCTCCCCTGTGTCTTATTTCAGCTATGCACTGTTGATACCGTACAATGAAGTAAGCAGGCCTATCAAAATGAAGTTTCATACAAGGCCAACCCGACTTCTCAACACATTTAAAAGTCACACGTACAGCCTATGTATCCTTGAAGTGAAAACACACCATGGCTCCCTTGCGTAGCTACACATGCCTAGGTACCCTTTGAGAGACGTTGATCCTATCTCAACTTCATCTCACCTATATATACGATGCTCCAGCAAGGAAGAGAAACAAGAAAACCGAAATGAGAATCAACGAAGAAAAATAAAACGAAAGGAGGAAGATCTATAAAACAAAAGGACTGATGGACGTGAGGAGAAGTTGCGTGCATGGAGGGATCGTCCAATTTGTCGGGATCAGACTGGAGTGAGGGCCATGGGAGGCTATTTGAAATATCCCGAAGCTCCCGATATAGGGGAGGTTATGGCGAAATTTTTCGAAAATTTAGGGTGTTAGCCAAATTTTTGAAAAATTTGAAAGTTCTTAGAAACTGAAAAGTTGAAGAACGTGAGGAGAAGTTGCATGCATGGAGGGATCGTCCAATTTGTCGGGATCAGACTGGAGTGAGGGCCATGGGAGGCTATTTGAAATATCCCGAAGCTCCCGGTACAGGGGAGGTTATGGCGAAATTTTTCGAAAATTTAGGGTGTTAGCCAAATTTTTGAAAAATTTGAAAGTTCTTAGAAACTGAAAAGTTGAAGAACTTAAGCCGTATGGAAAATAATGAAAGTTGAGTTGATTAGAAAACAACTTTCAGCTTCGTTCCTTTTCGAGGACGAAAAGATTTTAAGTGGGGGAGATTGTAACAACCCGGAAATTCTGAGCTAGTTTAAAATTTTTATTTTGGTTAATTTAATGAATTTTGAATATTTAAAATGATTTATTTTAAATAAAAACGACGGAAAATTTATTTTCGATGACGTTAAAACGAATAAATTTATTTTAATTATATAACGAGACTGAAATGGCCCTGAAGTTCGAAAATTCGATTTAGAATTTCAAATGAATATACAGAATTCGTTTTAAGTCGGAATTGAACGAAACAAGAAATAATGGAATCTGTTTAACCATATCTTTCTAATGAGTGTAAGAAACTGAAATTTCGTTTAAAAAGATGAGAGTTATGTCCGGTTTAAAATTTAGAAAAGTCGCTGTGGAATTTATATATATTTTAATATATATAAAGGCCCTTAGAAATGGAAATTTTGCAAACGGCCTCGGTTTTCGACGAAACCACTTTTGTTGGATCCGGGACGTCAATTTATTGCTAAGTTTATTTTTGCATAATTTTCTTAATCAATATGTGGCCGTGGCAATGTTAAACGTGTTTTGACAGTTTCAATTAAATCGGGTCGACCAGAAAATGACCATTTTTCAAACGGTCTCAGAATTTGACGAAACTAGTTTTGTTAGGACCGTATCGTCAATACGAAGCTAGGAATAATTTTTCTGGAATTTTTCGAGTTTGTATGTGCCCCCGGTAAATTGAAATGTGCGTTAAAATTGAATATATAAAGATTTATATTTTAAATTCAACGGAAACTGATTCAAACAGTCGAATTGGCCTACGTTACATATCCCATTGTGTTTGGAATAGGGGTAAAACGTCAGGGACGACAATCATTGGGCTCGATTTGAGATTTGTATGAAAAGTCAACTTTCAAAGGAATAAAAAATAAATAAAATAAAATATATAATTACCTTCACCCTCTTTATCTCTCCCTCCCCCCACGTTCTTTCCCAGTCAAACAAAATTAAATTAAAAAAATGAAAATGAAGGCCGATCCCCTTTTGCCGCGCCCCCTTTCACCATCGCCATCCGCTCCGCCCCCACCACCACCTTCTTCCCCGCTTCAGCCTCATCCGCCCTCCTCTAGGTCCACGCGAGAACGAGAAGCCCCAAACCCTGGACCGCGAGACTCCACCATCGTCCGCCCCCTGTTGCGTCAGCCGCCTCCGCCCTAGCCGCAGCCCTCCCCAACGATCCACCGCCCTCCCCTCCCTTCAATCTCTCCTCGCCTTCCTCCTCTCTCCTCAGACCCGCTGGAAGTCCCTCCCTGCTCCCAAATTCCCTCCACCATCTCGCTGAACTGCCGCAATCACCGTCAACAGTTGAGGCTCCAACCACCGTACGCCCGTGTCCAGTCTTGAGCGCCACACCCTGAACTGTTGCGCAAGATTCACCAGGTCTTCCTCTGAGATGTAAGTGAATTCACATGGAATGGATTTAATTATTTTCAGTTTTACTGTAATTTCACATACGAATTTTTTTTTCAGTTGATTATATATAACCATGGTTTTGAAAATTTTAATTCTTGTTTGTAACAAGCTTTGTTTTTTTTTAACTTTAAAAAGCTTTGATTTTTCTTTAAATATAAAAAGATGAGAGCTTTAAAAATAAAAAGATGAGAGCTTTAAAAATAAAAAGGTATGATTTTTATTATTTACAAAGCTTTGATTTTTTTAACGATGAAAAGAAGGCGTGATTTTTAACATGAAAAAGATCTCATTTTTAATTAGAGAAAGAGGAGATTTTTAATTAGAGAAAGATGTGATTTTTAATCATTGAAAAGTTAGATTTTTAAAACCTTAAAGAAGAGATTTTTATATATATAAAGTTAGTCTTTTTAGTCATGTAAAAATAGAGTTTTAACGATGTAAAGATTTGATTTTTAACACTATAAAGCTTTGATTTTTAGTTGGAGAAAAATATGATCTTTGTTCAAATAAAAATATAATTTTTATAATATAGAAAGGTTAAGAATATAATTTTTATAATAGAGAAAGGATAAAAATATAATTTTTATATAGAAAGAAGCGTTGTAAATATGTGAAGTGAAATAAAATCTGAACTTTATTTTATCGTGAAGTAAAGAGAATATAAAAATGTAATTTTTATATATGTAGTGAATACGGGCAACGAAAGTGACAAATGGCTAATGGCGAAGATTTTCTACATATGAAGAGTCGTGGGGTTTGGATTAGCTTCGGTGAGAACTTCTCACTTTAAATTTTATTTCCTAGTTAGAAATATATACTAGGATGCAGACGGTGTTTAGTAGCACCCGACACCCTCGTCCACAGACCATGGACTTGTTTGTTTGGTTGTTTGGTGATTGATTAGAATATTGGTTGAAATTTTGTGGTGTGAATAATAAAATTGATTTGATTGATATGTGTATGGCGTGGGCCATCACTAGACCGGAGATAAAGCTAGGCCTTGTCCCGTTTCTAGTATCGTGCCGTTATGCCGCCGAAATTTTCTAAATTATGTTAGAAAAATAAAAATATCATTTTTATTGTGTAAATGAACTGAATAGAAATTCATGTGTTGAAATAAAATATTTTATCGTTAAAAATATAATTTTTAACGTGGAAGTGAATAAAATAAAATATTCATTTACAAACCAGACGGTTTGTTTATGTACACTGATTTGACTGATCTTGATTGGGACGATAAATTTTACACGTCGCCCAACTACACAAATAAAATCTGCGTTTGTTGATGTGAAACCCCACACGGGTGTTGGGATGTACAGTAGTCTCAATAATTAATTGTATGTCGATCGATAGGTTGACAGACAGTTGTGTTGTGCACTCTGGATGATGGTTGATTATTTATCGTGGCTGTTATATACATGTGTTGTATGGAATCCATATAATTAACCTTATATGGTAATTGATTGGGCCTCATTTCAATTTAGAAAATAAAGAATATTGAGAAATATATATTCATGTGTTGAAAATAAAATAAATATTCATGTGTTGAAAATAAAATATATATTCATGTGTTGAAAGTAAAATATATATTCATGTGTTGAAAATAAAATATATATTCATGTGTTGAAAATAAAATATATATTCATGTGTTGAAAGAAATATATATTCATGTGTTGGAAAATATATATATTTATGTGTTGACAGTACTCATTTGTTGAGATTAGTCAGGTGTTGAAATAAAATATATTTATTCATGTGTTGAAGAAAATATTCATTTGTTGAATATAATAATGATGTTATTGAAATATAAAGCTGTGTTGGTTAGATTTGCGTCATTTTGACGTGAACGATATTTATATCGATTTTGTTTGAATATCGGAAAAGAAGTGATTTCAAATTATAACGTTTTGAAAATTATATCATTTATATATATCGATGATATGGAATATTCAATCTTGATTTGAAATTGAATATGAAGTTGAAATCGTTTTGAAAACGAATTTAAAACGATTTATAAAAATACGTTTAGAATTGAAATCGATGAAATGTATATAATGTATATATTATATATATTAAATGGCCTGAATAGAACGCGCCGCGCCGCGACAGTTCGCGAATTTCGACCATTGACTTCGAATTGACGTTACGGGAGATCCGACCGTCGGATTATCCTCAAACCGGAACCGTTGGGTTCGTATCGGAAAAAGCTTTCCAATGAATATTTGAAATTTGAAATCTAACGGTTGGATTTGGAGATTTGTCCAAATCAAATTTAGAAAAGGTCGGTGTAAGTGCAGTTCGACGACCGTTATTGGAAATCGACTGTACGGGCCTTGATAAAATTATTTAAAATATCCATAATTTGTGTAAAATCAAAATATATGAATTGGAAAGAACTGGGATGAAAAATTCCCTATTTGAAAGGATAAAAATATATTTTTATCGAAATGAACTAGTTTTGAACTAGAATTATAATCTGATATTTTTAAATAAATAAATTGGATTTGAAGTGGTTTTAAAAATAATCAGAATTTCCAATATATATATTGGAATGGAATTTCGGGTTTGTCGTGAACCGTGTTTTAAATGACGTTGGTTCTTTAACCCAGTTAAAGATTAAAACTAAGTGGAATTTTAGTGAATCTTTAATTAGATTAAAATGATCGAGAATGGATTATCACCAGTTTTGCTCCAAGCGGTAGTTAAATCTTTAATTAGATTTGAACGTGAAATGGTAATTAATATTTATCGATAACACCGTGGTGTTAGATATGGGGTATTACCAGTTTTGCTCCATGGGATAAATAGTTTGGTATTGGGAAATAAAATAAATAATTACTTCGGTGTGGTTTGCTAACCCCGACTAGTTTGAAATGATATTCAAAGGAAGATTAAAGAATAAATTTCAAAGAATTTATCTTTGATAAAATTAATGGGAACATTTCCCTAAGAATGTGAAATTTAGCAACTAACTGAAGATTAGTTGGGATGAATGGTTTCCTGGGTATTGATCTGATGTTGGTTTCGGCCTTCGGGGTTAATATCTGGGGAATTGTTCTCTTACTAATTTACGGTTAGTGGCTAATGAATTGGAATGAGGCGTATGTTGTGTTTGTGTAACATTTGTTTATTATATACGTGGGTTATTCAGAAAGGCCGGGTTTTACCCATTCTGAATAACCGATTCGACGTTATGTCGAAGGTGAAGATGGTGGTAGAAGATCGGATGTTCTTCACATTGTTTGGATGATTATTGATAATCTTGATTGGGCTGTACACTCAAGAGGAGAGAATCAGTTGGTGATCGTCCAGACGTACTTGGAGATCGACGGATATGCGAGGACCTCTGCCCTGTATTGGACATACGGGGGAGGAATAAGGTGCCTCCGGTTTCGTTCAGACCCAGAATGGACTTGTAAATGGACTGTGTGTCTGACATTGGATTTTATTCTATGTGATTGATTTCTATTAAATATATATCTGTTTGGCGGCGGAGAATTTATTCTCTTGCTTAACGCCCTTCTTTGAGACGTACGAGCTCAGAGGTTATATATCGATAGATATCAATCGCATAGCGTGAATTGCCTGTGTGGCATGCCTAAGTGGCAATTGATCAAGGCTTCTGTTGAAAAGCAGAGTCTTGTGGTTGATGATCAAAGCACGGCCTTTGTGGCACCGCTTTGTGTAACGTGAATTCGCGAGCCTCACACCTCGGTATGAGTCAAAAACGGGATAAGGATCCAAGGTATGTGCACGACATTTCTTTCTAGCTATGGGTGGTGTCAATGCTTAAACTGGCTGACATTTATTTACTTTTCACCTGTGTGGTTGTTGGATGAGGCGCCTCGAATATATATGGCGATAACTGGCACTTTGTGAGCCGACGTACTGACCATTATATATATAGGTCCTATAGGACCGGGAAACGTGTGTTCAGGTATAACTAATCCACTTGCACTTTGAGTGGACCGGCCTTGGAGGTTCCAAAGGATCATAGTGGGGTCCTGAGACATTTGCTAGAGTGTCTCGAATCGGAGAGGAGCTTGCCCCTTGCCTCGACTCATGATGGAATCCAATTTCCAATACGTGTCATTCGGTTTTATTTGTAGAGCCTAGTATGGCGACATAGTGGGATGGGGCACTATGCCGTCTATGATTTATACTTATGATTGAAGTTGTTTTCTTCACTTATAGTGATAATAAAAGATGAAATTTCGCGTATCAAGCATTATTTGGCTGTTATAAGGTAAAACCCTATCCTCTGTTTGCGTTGCATTGTGTGATGGGACCTGGGTCTTATAACAGCTTCATTGTTCTTTATTTAGCATTGCGCTGTTTGTTTATGCACTAGTATCCTTGGGGTAAAAACCCGTTCCGTGTTATACGGCGTGGTCCCTTGATTTACCGAACTTTAAAAACCAAATTTATAACTGTTTTAGTTCTCACACCAGTCACATGACTGACCTGGAGTTTATTGTTTTGACCTAAACTCTGAGTGCCCTTATTTTCCACAAGGGCAGCTAGTAGTTGGGTTTTGCAGATTTATATTCACAGGACCTTGGTTTATAGCTGAAGTGATATCCGGAAAGCTCTGTATCCGTGTATTTCTTTCAGTTATGTTTTGTATTATTTTTCCGCTGCAGTATTGTATTTAAAATCTCTGATAATCTCTGTTGTATAATATTTATTCAAACTCTGTATATCCTTGTATTCTGATGGAATTGTTGTAATAAACAATGAAATGTTCTTCTGTTTTCGTTCTGGTTTGTCCTGTTCTCATACGATCAGGGGTTTCGAACGGTCTTGATCGGTTTAACGATCGATTCGGATCGAGCGAAATTCCATGTCGTCACATTTGGTATCAGAGCTCTGGTTTACAGAGCTCGAGAACAAGACACGTTAGAACCAAACGAAAGAATTCATCAGAAATTGGATTATTAATATCCAATAAGGATTACTCGTTAGAGATGGGATCAGTAGTATCCTAGAATGAGTGTGAGGAGTGTTATTTTTAAAATAAAAATGAAAATCAACTTTGTTTAGAAAATTTAAACCATTTTATTTGTATTTGAATATTTAATTTATATTGAATTTTGACAATCCAATATATAAAGATTTTGCATATACGCCTTGCAAACGTATATTCGAAGTTTTAATATACTGGATAGATATAGAATCACACTCTAGTCGCCCGGAGATGGTTCTGATGATTGAGTACTCATCATCAGAATTTATATTCGAGTTTCGAAAGTGTGATATCTATATATTTCCATTAGACTGGTGTGAGAACCAAAACTAGATAGGATTTATTGTTGTGATTTGACATCAAAAACATGATTTTTGACTATGTATTAAAATTATCAATTTGAAACGTTAATCCACTAATTGATTGCCGATTGTGTTGTTTGATTTTTGGTTGATTAATTTAGATTTTAAACCATTATGTGAATGTAAAGTATAAGTAGCCAAATTGAACCAAATATTGAACTGTTTTGAAAATTGTTTGAAATTGCATGCATATACATGTATATCTATTGAACAGGTCATTGCAAGGAGGCTAAAGAAGAGGAATAAAATTTGTTTGCCCGACAAATAGGTACACATTTACTGTTTTGTTTGGGTGATGATGATTTTATGAGCCGATTGGCTAGCCGCTTGGCTTTTTCTTTTTCTTTTTATACCACCATTGGATTGGTGAGGCCCATGGGAGGCTATTTGAAATATCCCGAAGCTCCCGGTGCAGGGGAGGTTATGGCGAAATTTTTCGAAAATTTAGGGTGTTAGCCAAATTTTTGAAAAATTTGAAAGTTCTTAGAAACTGAAAAGTTGAAGAACTTAAGCCGTATGGAAAATAATGAAAGTTGAGTTGATTAGAAAACAACTTTCAGCTTCGTTCCTTTTCGAGGACGAAAAGATTTTAAGTGGGGGAGATTGTAACAACCCGGAAATTCTGAGCCAGTTTAAATTTTTTATTTTGGTTAATTTAATGAATTTTGAATATTTAAAATGATTTGTTTTAAATAAAAACGACGGAAAATTTATTTTCGACAACGTTAAAACGAATAAATTTATTTTAATTATATAACGAGCCTGAAATGGCCCTGCAGTTCGAAAATTCGATTTCGAATTTCAAACGAATATACAAAATTCGTTTTAAGTCGGAATTGAACGAAACAAGAAATAATGGAATCTGTTTAACCATATCTTTCTAACGAGTGTAAGAAACTGAAATTTCGTTTTAAAAGATGAGAGATATGTCCAGTTTAAAATTCAGAAAAGTTGCTGTGGAATTTATATATATTTTAATATATATAAAGGCACTTAGAAATGGAAATTTTGCAAACGACCTCGGTTTTCGACGAAACCACTTTTTTTGGATCCGGGACGTCAATTTATAGCTAAGTTTATTTTTGCATAATTTTCTGAATCAATATGTGAGCGTGGCAAAGTTAAACGTGTTTTGACAGTTTCAATTAAATCGGGTCGACCAGAAAATGACCATTTTTCAAACGGTCTCAGAATTTGACGAAACTAGTTTTTTTAGGACCGTATCGTCAATACGAAGCTAGGAATAATTTTTCTGGAATTTTTCGAGTTTGTATGTGGCCCCGGTAAATTGAAATGTGCGTTAAAATTGAATATATAAAGATTTATATTTTAAATTCAATGGAAACTGATTCGAACAGTCGAATTGGCCTACGATACATATCCCATTGTGTTCGGAACGGGGGTAAAACATTAGTGACGACAGTCATTGGGCTCGATTTGAGATTCGTATGAAAAGTCAACTTTCAAAGGAATAAAAAATAAATAAAATAAAATATATAATTACCTTCACCTTCTTTATCTCTCCCTCCCCCCACGTTCTTTCCCAGTCAAACAAAATTAAATTAAAAAAATGAAAATGAAGGCCGATCCCCTTTTGCCGCGCCCCCTTTCACCATCGCCATCCCCTCCGCTCCGCCCCCACCACCACCTTCTTCCCCGCTTCAGCCTCATCCGCCCTTCTCCAGGTCCGCGCGAGAACGAGAAGCCACAAACCCTGGACCGCGAGACTCCACCATCGTCCGCCCCCTGTTGCGTCAGCCGCCTCCGCCCTAGCCGCATCCCTCCCCAATGATCCACCGCCCTCCCATCCCTTCAATCTCTCCTCGCCTTCCTCCTCTCTCCTCAGACCCGCTGGAAATCCCTCCCCGCACCCAAATTCCCTCCACCATCTCGCTGAACTGCCGCAATCACCGTCAACAGTTGAGGCTCCGACCACCGTACGCCCGTGTCCAGTCTTGAGCGCTACACCCTGAACTGTTGCGCAAGATTCACCGGGTCTTCCTTTGCGATGTAAGCGAATTCACATGGAATGGATTTAATTATTTTCAGTTTTACTATAATTTCACATACGGATTTTTTTCCAGTTGATTATATAACCATGGTTTTGAAAATTTTGATTCTTGTTTGTAACAAGCTTTGTTTTTTTTAACTTTAAAAAGCTTTGATTTTTCTTTAAAAATAAAAAGATGAGAGCTTTAAAAATAAAAAGGTATGATTTTTATTATTTACAAAGCTTTGATTTTTTTAACGATGAAAAGAAGGCGTGATTTTTAACATGAAAAAGATCACATTTTTAATTAGAGAAAGAGGAGATTTTTAATTAGAGAAAGATTTGATTTTTAATCAGGGAAAAGTTAGATTTTTAAAACCATAAAGAAGAGGTTTTTATATATACAAAGTTAGGCTTTTTAGTCGTGTAAAAATAGAGTTTTAACGATGTAAAGATTTGATTTTTAACACTGTAAAGCTTTGATTTTTAGTTGGAGAAAAATATGATCTTTGTTCAAATAAAAATATAATTTTTATAATATAGAAAGGTTAAAAATATAATTTTTATAATAGAGAAAGGATAAAAATATAATTTTTATATAGAAAGAAGCGTTGTAAATATGTGAAGTGAAATAAAATCTGAACTTTATTTTATCGTGAAGTAAAGAGAATATAAAAATTTGATTTTTATATATGTAGTGAATACGAGCAACGAAAGTGGCAAAGGGCGAATGGCGAAGATTTTCTACATATGAAGAGTCGTGGCGTTTGGATTAGCTTCAGTGAGAACTTCTCACTTTAAATTTTATTTCCTAGTTAGAAATATATACTAGGATGCAGACGGTGTTTAGTAGCACCCGACACCCACGTCCACAGATCATGGACTTGTTTGTTTGGTTGTTTGGTGATTGATTAGAATATTGGTGGAAATTTTGTGGTGTGAATAATAAAATTGATTTGATTGATATGTGTATGGCGTGGGCCATCACTAGACCGGGGATAAGGCTAGGCCTTGTCCCGTTTCTAGTATCGTGCCGTTATGCCGCCGAAATTTTCTAAATTATGTTAGAAAAATAAAAATATCATTTTTTTGTGTAAATGAACTGAATAGAAATTCATGTGTTGAAATAAAATATTTTATAAATAAAAAAATAATTTTTAACGTGGAAGTGAATAAAATAAAATATTCATTTACAAACCAGACGGTTTGTTTATGTATACTGATTTGACTGATCTTGATTGGGACGATAAATTTTACACGTCGCCCAACTGCATAAATAAAATCTGTGTTTGTTGATGTGAAACCCCACACGGGTATTGGGATGTACACTAGTCTCAATAATTAATTGTATGTCGATCGATAGGTTGACAGACAGTTGTGTTGTGCACTTTGGATGATGGTTGATTATTTATCGTGTCTGTTATATACATGTGTTGTATGGAATCCATATAATTAACCTTATATGGTAATTGATTGGGCCTCATTCCAATTTAGAAAATAAAGAATATTGAGAAATATATATATTCATGTGTTGAAAATAAAATATATATTCATGTGTTGAAAATAAAATATATATTCATGTGTTGAAAACAAAATATATATTCATGTGTTGAAAACAAAATATATATTCATGTGTTGAAAAAAAAAATATTCATGTGTTGAAAATAAAAAATATATTCATGTGTTGAAAGAAATATATATTCATGTGTTGAAAGATATATATATATATTCATGTGTTGACAATACTCATTTGTTGAGATTAGTCAGGTGTTGAAATAAAATATATTTATTCATGTGTTGAAGAAAATATTCATTTGTTGAATATAATAATTATGTTATTGAAATATAAAGCCGTGTTGGTTAGATTTGCGCCATTTTGACGTGAACGATATTTATATCGATTTTGTTTGAATATTGGAAAAGAAGTGATTTCAAATTATAACGTTTTGAAAATTATATCATTTATATATATCGATGATATGGAATATTCAATCTTGATTTGAAATTGAATATGAAGTTGAAATCATTTTGAAAACGAATTTAAAATGATTTATAAAAATACGTTTAGAATTGAAATCGATGAAATGTATATAATGTATATATTATATATATTAAATGGCCTGAATAGAACGCGCCACGCCGCGGCAGTTCGCGAATTTCGACCATTGACTTCGAATTGACGTTACGGGAGATCCGACTGTCGGATTATCCTGAAACCGGAACCGTTGGGTTCATATCGGAAAAAGCTTTCCAATGAATATTTGAAATTTGAAATCTAATGGTTGGATTTGGAGATACGTCCAAATCAAATTTAGAAAAGGTCGGTGTAAGTGCAGTTCGACGACCGTTATTGGAAATCGACTGTACGGGCCTTGATAAAATTATTAAAAATATCCATAATTTGTGTAAAATCAAAATATATGAATTGGAAAGAACTGGGATGAAAAATTCCCTATTTGAAAGGATAAAAATATATTTTTATCGAAATGAACTAGTTTTGAACTAGAATTATAATCTGATATTTTTAAATAAATAAATTGGATTTGAAGTGGTTTTAAAAATAATCAGAATTTCCAATATATATATTGGAATGGAATTTTGGGTTTGTCGTGAACCGTGTTTTAAATGACGTTGGTTCTTTAACCCAGTTAAAGATTAAAACTAAGTGGAATTTTAGTGAATCTTTAATTAGATTAAAATGATCGAGAATGGAGTATCACCAGTTTTGCTCCAAGCGGTAGTTAAATCTTTAATTAGATTTGAACGTGAAATGGTAATTAATATTTACCGATAACACTGTGGTGTTAGATATGGGGTATTACCAGTTTTGCTCCATGGGATAAATAGTTTGGGATTGGGAAATAAAATAAATAATTACTTCGGTGTGGTTCGCTAACCCCGACTAGTTTGAAATGATATTCAAAGGAAGATTAAAGAATAAATTTCAAAGAATTTATCTTTGATAAAATTAATGGGAACCTTTCCCTAAGAATGTGAAATTTAGCAACTAACTGAAGATTAGTTGGGATGAATGGTTTCCTGGGTATTGATCTGATGTTGGTTTCGGCCTTCGGGGTTAATATCTGGGGAATTGTTCTCTTACTAATTTACGGTTAGTGACTGATGAATTGGAATGAGGCGTATGTTGTGTTTGTGTAACATTTGTTTATTATATACGTGGGTTATTCAGAAAGGCCGGGTTTTACCCATTCTGAATAACCGATTCGACGTTATGTCGAAGGTGAAAACGGTGGTAGAAGATCGGATGGTCTTCACATTATTTGGATGATTATTGATAATCTTGATTGGGCTGTATACCCAAGAGGAGAGAATCAGTTGGTGATCGTCCAGACGTACTTGGAGATCGACGGATATGCGAGGACCTCTGCCCTGTATTGGACATACGGGGGAGGAATAAGGTGCCTCCGGTTTCGTTCAGACCCAGAACGGACTAGTAAATGGACTGTGTGTCTGACATTGGATTTTATTCTGTGTGATTGATTTCTATTAAATATATATCTGTTTGGCAGCGGAGAATAAATTCTCTTGCTTAACGCCCTTCTCTGAGACGTACGAGCTCAGATGTTATATATCGATAGATATCAATCGCATAGCGTGAATTGCCTGTGTGGCATGCCTAAGTGGCAATTGATCAAGGCTTCTGTTGAAAAGCAGAGTCTTGTGGTTGATGATCAAAGCACGGCCTTTGTGGCACCGCTTTGTGTAACGTGAATTCGCGAGCCTCACACCTCGGTATGAGTCAAAAAGGGATAAGGACCCAAGGTATGTGCACGACGTTTCTTTCTAGCTATGGGTGGTGTCAGTGCTTAAACTGGCTGACATTTATTTACTTTTCACCTGTGTGGTTGTTGGATGAGGCGCCTCGAATATATATGGCGATAACTGGCACTTTATGAGCCGACGTACTGACCATTATATATATATAGGTCCTATAGGACCGGGAAATGTGTGTTCAGGTATAACTAATCCACTTGCACTTTGAGTGGACCGGCCTTGGAGGTTCCAAAGGATCATAGTGGGGTCCTGAGACATTTGCTAGAGTGTCTCGAATCGGAGTGGAGCTTGCCCCTTGCCTCGACTCATGACGGAATCCAATTTCCAATACGTGTCATTCGGTTTTATTTGTAGAGCCTAGTATGGCAACATAGTGGGATGAGGCACTATGCCGTCTATGATTTATACTTATGATTGAAGTTGTTTTCTTCACTTATAGTGATAATAAAAGATAAAATTCACGTATCAAGCATTATTTGGCTGCTATAAGGTAAAACCCTATCCTCTGTTTGCGTTGCATTGTGTGATGGGACCTGGGTCTTATAACAGCTTCATTGTTCTTTATTTAGCATTGCGCTGTTTGTTTATGCACTGGTATCCTTGGGGTAAAAACCCGTTCCGTGTTATACGGCGTGGTCCCTTGATTTACCGAACTTTAAAAACCAAATTTATAACTGTTTTAGTTCTCACACCAGTCACATGACTGGCCTGGAGTTTATTGTTTTGACCTAAACTCTGGGTGCCCTTATTTTCCACACGGGCAGCTAGTAGTTGGGTTTTGCAGATTTGTATTCACAGGACCATGGTTTATAGCTGAAGTGATATCCGGAAAGCTCTGTATCCGTGTATTACTTTCAGTTATGTTTTGTATTATTTTTCCGCTACAGTATTGTATTTAAAATCTCTGATAATCTCTGTTGTATAATATTTATTCATACTCTGTATATCCTTGTATTCTGATGGAATTGTTGTAATAAACAATGAAATGTTCTTCTGTTTGCGTTCTGGTTTGTCCTGTTCTCATACGATCAGGGGTTTCGAACGGTCTTGATCAGTTTAACGATCGATTCGGATCGAGCGAAATTCCATGTCGTCACAATGTCGGAGTTAGTCCGGACGGAGTTGAAAGCATCTGCAATTTTTCAGTTAAACTGAACGTTGGATTAATTTAACTGAAATGAACCGTTTCTACAACAAATGGAAATCAAGGTGAGTTCAACTCACTCAGTTTTTATCCCACTTATATCTTATATGAGTTGGGTTTAAATATTTGTGTGCTATGGTTGTGAATTGATTGATGGATGTTTGGATTGCAGTTATTGGTTGATGGTTGAATATTATATCTATCATTGAAATAAAATGATATTGTTGAGATAACGTATTTGGATGCATGGAAGAACAGGTTGGAGGGATCCAACCGGATTCCTCAAATATATTATTTATTTTCATATTATCATATATGAACTGTCATGATTGGGTAATTGATTTGATTAGTGACCTTGGACTGAAAAATCAACCTGTGTTTTGTTTTAACCTATGGGCAATATTGGTTGGGTAATCGGCAGTAATTGGCCTAAGAATAAATTGGTTTGTTATATTGATTTACCGTCAGGCAAATCGATAGAGTTGAAGTTATAAAAATTTATTTTATAACTGGAAATAGATTTTGAAATATATTATTTTGTATAACAATATTTTCAAATTTGAAAGGAAATGTAAAAGTTGAGTTTTATTCAATAAGAATAAGTATTGGGTGTTGTTAAGCAATGAATAAAAGAGATCTCATAACGTTGTTTTATAAGTAATGATTAAAAATGATTTCCCAATATTATAATAACGTGGCCAATGTTTGAAAGTGAAATAGACAAACTGAATATGACATAAGATTTTCCCTAAGTAGTAAAATGAACTGGTTTAAAGACAATTCTTATGTTAAATAAGAAGCGACACTATATTTATAAGATCGAAATATATAAGAGTTTTAAATTACATTTGTTTTAATTAAAGGGCCAAGCGATGTTGAATACTGAACCAGTGAACTCATTGGATTGTCATGATTGAAACACTGATTATTTTGATAGTTAAATCACCGACTATCAAACTTGTCCAATACGATTGTTGGTACGGGAAGACCGGGATCGAATTTATATTCAAAAACCATTCCGAGCAACAAATACGTGGAGATATTAGAAGATGATCGAGCTGGAGCATTGAAGACCGTGGATCTTCATAAGCGGAAGAACTACTAATAATCTCTGGTTAGCTCCCATGGATAAACCGTGGTTCTGTAGTGGCTGGAATCTACGGGTTGCAAGGACTTCTCGCTGCTGATCCATGGGGTGATTCCTATATTGGATGCAGTAGGAGAGTACCTTCGGTTCATCCTGTTCCTGGATGACTTGTATGGACGGATGTGTGACAGAGTATTTCCAAAGGGGTCACGTACGTTGATTTCTTCAAACGTACGATAGTTGGTGGCGGAGAAAGGCCTTTCTCTTAGCTTATCAACTGGAGTATTTTTGTGAACGTCAATTAGTGATATCTGGCGGATCTGACGATGTGGCATTCAAAGTGAATGATGACCAAATATTCAAAAGTTAATTTAAACCTCAAGCCTCATCAACCGGTAGATGACAAAAATCGGGCAGGCAGCATGGCTATGTGGGTCGCTCCCATTAGGGTGTATAATCACCTATCTAGAGAAATTTCATTTGCTTCTTTAATCTATTTCGATGCTGTCCCTTATCGGGAAACGATGGTTTGAGCTCACCCGTAAGTGATATACATTCGATACACTCAAGCGAAATGAGTGGTCGGTCATGTGAGGTCCGGGTTGCAAGACGTTCTTGTTGAACCCAGTGTATTCGTCTCTGGAGATACACTATCGGCAGGTGGTCCCATACCTTGTCAAGGTCGGAATCCAATCTCCAATAAGAGCCTGCGGGTTTTTGTTGTATACTATATATGTGGAGCGTGAGATGCAAGCGTTTCGCTAGATTGATATTTACTTGTATATAGACATTATTATAATATCAGAAAAGATATTGATTTCAAAAATGGTTTGGGTTATCGTAAGGTAAAAGCCTTCCGTGTTTATGTGTGGATTTGGTCTTACGATTTTCCTTTTCTTTTGAAAAGATTTTGAACTTTAAAATCATGTTGGATGATTTACCCTTAATACTGTGCGAGTTTTACTCACTCTGGTTCACCAGACTGACCCGGTGTTTTGTAAATGCTCGGGTTAGCCTGGGGTGTACAGGTTCAGGTTATCGAATACTGTGAAGAGACGAACTGGAGATGTTCAGACGTATGATATTATATGGCTACTATTCCGCTGTGTGTTGTATATGGGAACAGGTTATTATAACTGTCCCATTGTGTGATGTACTCTGATATTATAAGTATTTTGGAAGCTCTCAATAAAGTTTTATTTCTGTATTATATTTTGTTCCGCTGCGATGTGAGACTCTGTGTTGTGTTGTTTCTTCTTCTTCTTCTATTCTAATATTTCTTTCTTTCTTATCTCACCCTCTAAATTCTTTCAAATAGCGTTCCGGTGTTTTCAATGTTTGGAAGGTCGACATGAGGTACGAGAGATGTATTTGTGTCGATTTTCGGGACCGAAACCCCTGGGTCGTTACAGGTAGTGTTTTATAAATAGTTTGATATAGTATATAGTTGCATATTGTTTAGTAACTCAGGCCCAACTTTCAAATTTATATCCAAGTTTATCAGTTCAGCATATAGCAGCGGTTACCGTGTTATCACATGAGGTATGCAAATTTTCCCACTTAACTGTCAAAGTACATTATACACTAACTAGCAAACCGGGTACTAAAGGCATAATACACAAGTTAATGTATTCGACTAAGTGCCTGTTTCCAATGAAACGACTGTCCATATTCAGCTCAGTCTGGTGTACATGGGACAATGTTTGTAACAATATTGCAGTGTTTACTCCAATTCAGTGGGGATACTTCCAGTTTGAAGTAGGTGGCACAGGATACACTACGCAGATTTTATAAACTTTGTTTATTATGTTCCAGTTTTTATACATATCCTCACTGCAAGTTTTGACAGATCTATAATGCAACCTCTTCCAACACACCCTATATTTCAACCAAAAACAGTGTGCCGCAGGGTAACAGCATGTGACCATGAACACAACCAACAACATGCACAAATGTTAGTACTATTGCCGATAACATGTGCATGTGTAATCCGAGTGAACATTTAAATACAGCGACAGTCACTTGGTTTTTATTTCAAGAAGTGCGACCCAAAACAAACAAAGGCATACATGATATATTGCCCAATGTTCTGATTTATACAGTAGCTCCAGTTCACAATATAAGGTGGACGTGAGTGATCATATGTTCAATTTTTTTTAAAGTATGCAAACTTGTTGAGGACAAAATCAATTCCATTCGAATTCTTAAACCACGTGAGTACAGGCAACAATCCCTCAAATGTTGTCGAGAAAATCATCAATTTATGGTCGATTAAATCAAGTCCAACACAGGGGAACTTACACAATCAGTCAATCGAGCACAAACCCACCCACAAGGCACACACAAAATTAACTATAATATTCCAATTAAAATCGAGTTAAAATCTACTTGGACTACGATTAATCATGAGTGATAGCTCACCTTAGGACAGTGATTAGGATGAAGGCAGTGGGCTCGATGTGATGGCCTGCGAAGACACGGTGAAGTCTTGGCCTGTGGTTGAATAAATCCGATGACTTTTGAGTTGCCGCGGTCTGGAAAACGAACTGAGAAACAAATGCTAGTGGCTCCGACCCTCTGGTGCAAACTTGAAGTCGAAATCGATGGTTTGATATATGTTGGTAAAGGAGGCGGATTAACTGGAGCTTGACATCAATTTGTAAAAGTGGGAAACCTAGGGTTTCACTTTGCGATTTGGAGAAGATGATTTGGATTTCTGGTGGAGCGATTTATAGTTGATGTTTGGGAAAAAAGTAATTGGCAACAGCCATAATCAATTTAGAAAGGAAGAAATGATTTTCTAGGCCTGGTTTATATAAGGAAAAACTGAGGATAAGAATAACGTATTATCAATAGGTTCTTAAGGTTGCTGTGTGGTCAGATAGAGGTCGGTGCGTATTTATCTGGTGTAGGTCATATATTTAGTTTAATTAAATCTTAAATTGTACCGTGGATAACACTGAACAGTCTAAGCTCGTACCGCCAAAAAAATTCCCTACTGCGACAAAAATTATACGCACTTCTTCGTCTTCGCGTTCTGAACCCGATAAAATTATTTTGGTTGTAATTTGACTCTTGTTCTATACGATGCTACATTAAATTTAAAATCATCTATCCGTTCACCGATTTTATATCGTTCGCCCACCAACAGCTCCGCTCGATTCAAAATTTTGAAACATCAAACACAATTTCTTTATACACACGAATACACACATATCCCAGCCAATTTTCTATATATTTTAATCAAATAAAATCTACCATTCATTTAACGTCAATGACGTTAATTTTTTTTTTTTAAAATTAATTCGTTTATATTTTTCAGTCGAAACTAAAAACCAATTCCAATATCCAGTCGAGTTCAATCCAAATATTCAATCAATAAATATTTGATCTTCAATCAATTATTCCGAATTAAATATCAAATTCGATTCAAATCAAACAATATATTCGATTGTTAATTTCTAACCCTATTATCAACATAAAATTGATTGTCCACATTTAAATCAATAATAAATTTCTTATTTTTATTATCGAAATTTCTGGGATGTTACATTCGGAGAGATTAAAAAATCATTAAAATTTGAATTGATATGCGCAGCTTCGCACTGAAAATTGCCCGACCGTCAAACATTCAAATTTTTCGATGTAATTTTCACTACTGTTACCACTCACTGTACGTATTTAGAATTTAAAATTCCCGTATTGAAAAACCATAGAATATTTTCAAAATAAAATTTTGATTTAAATCGGAATTTAAATCATTAAAAATAGCAGGTTGTTACACTCTCCCCCACTCAAAACTTTTCGTCCCCGAAAAGGAACGAGGCAAACAAATAGTAATTAAATAATTTATATATTTAAACCAAATGGTTCAAATCTATTATAATACCATTATATATATACAACTTGAAATATATATAAATATATAAATCAAAAGTTTAAAATATTTTCAAACATTTCAGTATAGTTTTAAGTATTCACTCGACGTCTCGATTGGCAATATATAGTTATCCCACTTTCGAAACCTGAAAATAGATATCGATGATGCCGCGGTCATCACCAAAATCATTTTCAAGCGACTAGAGTATGACTCTATATCCATCTAATACATATAGGATTTAACATATACGTTGATCAGACGTATATCTAAATCTAAGTATTCGATAGGCCAATTTTAATGTCAAATGAGTACTCAAAACATTTTTCTATATTTAAACAGAATATATACCAAATTTTCAATCATATATTATAAATAATATATATCAAATCCTTAAAATTTCGAGTAAGGAAAAATTATATCTCTTCCCCACTCATTTATTTATTAGAATTCAACTCAGTTCTTAATAAATAAACAAATGATATTATTATTAAATCAAATACATATCAATATTATTATATATTATTCAAAATAATTTCAAATACATGTTATCAATATTCAAACCTACAAAACTAGTTTAATTTCATAAGTTAACATATATATACATATATATGCACACACATCACAAATTAAAATCTTTATAAACCAATTTGAGTTTATAAATTTCTATATATATAGATTTCAACTACTATAAAATCATTTTCTTAAACCCTATTCTAGTGTCCGTTCGGGTATGTATCATTTCAACCCTTAGTGATTTTTCCTAAACTAGGGGCATCAACAATCACAAACAACAATCACATAGCAACAATCACAACATATATATCATCAGTGCACCTACGTGTCATATGAATATATCATGTCACATATGAAATGTGTGTATATATCAAATCAAACAATTTCTATCAGCAATCCGATACATTTCATATAACAGTTCATTATTGATCTGACATCCATGAAAAATGTAAGTCAGGTGTGAGATAAACTCACCTTTTGAGGCAGAAAAAGAGAACGACAACGATGAAGGCACGACGGACAAATGTGACCCAAGATCGGATTTATCCCGCTAATAACTCAAATCTGAGTAGAGACTACTCGGTTGAAATCAACAAAATCAAACTTTCGTAACCAATAAACCAAAGTTTTCTCATCGACAAGCTTTAGAATTTTGATACCTTAACAAACTACAGGCAAGTACCAACTTCAAACTTCAGAATTTGGATTAAATCCTTTTATACATGAACAGTACTAGCCTCACAACAAACCACAGTAGCTCCATAAATTTCTTCTCGACAGACAACAAATGAACCAGCAAAGGAAACATGATCTCAGATCCAAAGTTTGTTCTGCCACAATGGAAACAAACCTAGCGACATAACTTTTTTTTGGTAGAAGGAGGCGGTTCAAAATTATGGAGGAAAAGGAAATTTGCGTGAAATAGAAAAAAGAGCAAGGGAGGAGAAATTTGGCTACATACCTTATTGCATGCATGCATACACATGCCCCTTTGTGTAAAATTTTGTCTCTCCTTTATTTATTTATTTTCCTATTTAAAGCTTGTGGAGTTCGTCGAACCAATGAATGGAGCCGTGGACAGAGGGTTAAGCAGTTTTTTTCTCTCGAAGTGGACATGGAGGAGGGATGGAATACGTGATGGTCTAGGCAGAAAATGTTATTTTTTTGGCAATGAGGAAGAATGAGGAGATGGATGTATTAGCAGTACAAAGGAGCTGCTGCGTTTAATCCTTCATGCATCATATGGGGACGAAGAGTTCTGGGAAAAGATGAAGCATCGGGAGTGAGCAAGTTTTGGAACAATAAATTATAACATGACAAATGACAGTTTCATGAATCGAATAGGTATGAAATGAATAGAGTACACCCTGAAGTGGAAAACGTTTTGTTTGAAAAGAAAGGAACAGTTAAATTCAGAAAACCATGTGCCTTTTATTTCGTTGAGTAAAAAAGTGCGCATGGGATGGAACGATGCTTGGAATGGAAACAGACATTTTAGAAAAGGCATGGGAGCAAAACGTTATTTTTCTTCTCTTTGAATGGTAATGCATGCAAATGATGTTGGAAATATAGAGAGATCGGGAAAGTTTTTCATGGAAAAAATAAAAATAAACAAAGAGCGAAGTGCTTTTTGAACATGGGACGTACACGTATGTTTTGTAAAACAAAATGACGCAAGGGAAACAAAATGAACAATGCATGCCTTTGTAAATAAGGGGTAAATGTTACCATTTAGTAAGCTTTTGGAAACAAAAAGAATGAACTTATTTTGCATGGCTTTGTAGACCAAATGAACGCATAGTGCATGAAATGGAAACTATAGAATGGACATAAAGCATGCTTAAGATACATATATGCCTACTCACGTTTGCATGCATGTAGACAAACGAAAGTGTCACTTTGAAAAACATTTTTTTGGATGGTTTAATTAAATAAAAGGACGATTTATGCAGACCCAAAATGACTAGAAAAATATGCAAGACCCGAAAATGGACACATCGAAGTCAAATGGCTTTGTTTTAAAAATGAATTGCACAAACCTTTTCGCAGTTTTAGCGCGAACCGAGCACTGGAACCGACAAACGAATATATTGCGCTAATCAGCTCGACGAGACGGACATAACGATATATAATTTGCTGTTTCAAGGTACTCCGTTCAAAAATGCATTACAAACCCCTTTAAACGAAAAATGTGGATAGGAAAACGGTGGTTAAAACGTCTGACTTTTGCGAAATGAACTTCACCGTTGAATTTCTGACAACGGGTAGAATAATTTTCATGTTTGTCCGAACTTGATTCGGAGAGATTATAAAATCGTTAAAATTTGAACAGATATGTGCAGCTTTGCACTGAAAATTATGCGACCGTCAAACATTCAAATTTTCCGATTTGATTTCAAATGAGCGTGTACGATCCAATACAAGTCAGAATTCTTTGAAACAAGAATTATCCGGATCTATTTGCTTATTGTTTTCTAATGAAAGAAAAAGATTGAATTTCATCTTGTAAATTTTGGGATATGTCTAAATCAAATTTTCAGAAAAATCGCGGTGCGGCAGTTTGCATTTAAAAATTATAAATAATTATTGAAATTAAGGTTTAGAACGTTTAAAATTGAAGTAAGGAAAAATATAATTTATTGAAACCTCTTTTGATTGGAATAAATTATTTGCACCTATATGTTCGGGATTTTTATTTGAACATTATACGTGTATAACTTAAGTTATATAGTGATTTATAACTAAAAGTTAAGGATTTGTGTAATAATTCATAAGTGAATTTCTTGGTTTAATATATTTTTATATATCAATTCTTGGTTAATGCTCGGTTGTTACTATATGGGTTTTTTCTTAAGTAATTGCGTGGATGCAATTTCTTTAAGGGGGAAGTCTGTAACAACCCGCATATTTGACGATAATATATTTAAATATAACATCGTTAATTGAGAGTGTGCCCAAAAAGTCACATTTTGCATAAGGAAGAATTTGGACTCGTAACCACTTCCATTGAGTTCAAAATGCCGTTTACGCGATCGAAACCTATAAACATCGATATATTTCGAGCATGTGAAAATTAGGGCTTTGGATGGGGCTTGTGTTAGCTAACCTAGCCCACTTACTTAAGCTCCCACATCCCTCGTCCTTCATTCATTTCCTCATACTCTACAAAATTAGAAATGGGAAAAGGGAAATTAAAATTCCCTAAGCCCTAGCTCAATCTTAGGAATCCAATTTGTGTGGAAATCAAGTGGAAATCCATAGAGATGAGAGGTAAGCTCAATCTCTATTTCTCCAACTCATTTCCTCTTCAATTCTTATGATTTCCTAAACCTAATTCTTAGGAAATGTTGTATATTCATGTGTAGATTGAAGATTTGTGTACTATATTTGAAGAGAGAGTGATCTAGCTTGGTTTTGCACATCATCCTTGCTTTAAACCATCAAAGGCGAGTTCTTGGAGAACTCATATCTATGCCTCAAGCTACAGGCTTGTCTAGTGTGCCTTTGGCACTTAAATGTTGTGTGTTTATTGAGTGTTTTGAATTGTTTGTGTTTAAACTTCCCAATTCATTTGTTTTTATTTCATTGCAATGATTTTGAGTATAAATCTTTGTGGGTGTTTGATTCTTCATGTGATTGAGTATTTTGGAAAACCAATAAGGCCCCTTTGTTGCTGTGATAAAGTCCATTGCCTTTGTAGTTCGCCGAAAATGATTCATATAAGATTTGGCTACAAAAATAACCAAAATGGTCAGTTTGACATTCACCGGTTGACTAGTCAAAATGACCAGTCGACTGGTACCTGCTACCCGTATAAAAAAAGTAAAATTGATGTCTGCTGGTAAGTTGACCAGTCTTCTGGTCCAAAATGGACCGGTCGACTGGTCCTGCTATTTTTTGGCAGTCGATCAGTGGAGACCACGGTCGACTATATAGGTTGTTTCAGGCTCTTTCCCGGCCAAGTTTCAGCCGGTTTGGCCTTTTTTTGTGATTTTTCAGTTTGTCTAATTCAGATATTTCTACAGCTCGATTTTTACGGATTTGTGATTTATTCATTGTGAATGAATTTAGTAATCGATATTTATGAGATTTAATTCACGCCATAAAAATGTGAATTCTTAGTTCGATCGTTATTTCGATCGCTATTATACGAGATTTGCCGCTTCAAAACTATATATAAAGGTTTTATGTTAATAGTAGATACTGAATTCTTTTACCAAAATGGTTTCCAATCTTACATCGTTATATAAAGTTATTTTATGAAATCGTTTTATAAATCGTTTTCAAATCTACTAATATATATTTTATAAACCTTTTTCTCATTCATATGAGAAATCTAATTAAACGCCTTGGTAAAAAAAAGGACTATGAACCCTTTTTGTTTCTTCAACGGTTAAGTCTTGGACTCGTTCAATTGAAAACTGTGGCAATGATCGTTTTTGGTTTTTAGTGGACTATACAACTTGTTCGTAGATATTCGAGTAGATCTAGTGGTTATGGGACATTTAGCTAAACTCTTATAGTTGCTAGCTTGGAATAATTTGGACTACCTTGGATCAATTGTGATCTTTTCATGATTTTATTCATTTTGATGTTCTTCGGATCATCCTGAGGAACTTCGGTTCAATGAGGGACTTCGGTTTACTCTAGCAGGGTCGCGATCCATAGGTCTTCGAGTCATCTCGGAGCTTCGGCTCAACATATAGGCTAGCTACCTAGAGATCGCGTCTCATCTCGATACACGTGTTGGTTGAGTCTTCAGACTCCCATCTCGAGGTCTACCCCACTTGTTTTCTCTGTGATTTCTGGAATATGAGATTTATTGATATTAATTTATCAATCTTAGTTTTATTGACATATGAGCTGTCAATTTTCGTATTGGTATTAATTTATCAATCTTATTGACATATGAGTTGTCAATTTTCGTATTGGTATTAATTTATCAATCTTAGTTTTATTCACATAATAGCTCTCAATTTTCGTATTGCTATTGATTTATCAACCTTTATTTTTGGCATAGCCGACGGGGTTGAATGGCCCCCTTCCATTTTATTGAAGTACCAAAGAGTTGCACATATATACAAGAGTACAGAAGCAACACAGTACTTCAATCACAACGAGAGTACAAAAACAAAAGAAAACACAGAAAGTTAGAAGTTCAATTAAATCCATCCCTGATACCGGGGTCAAAAGTGAAGTTACGAAGCTTCAACCCATTACGAACCTGCATATTCACTTCCATCATTAACATTTTTCTCTTGCACTTCTTGCCAGTGAGTTTTTCCATTCTCCTCCATTCATGGACTGCATCAGTACTAACATTAGTTCTTTTGAACCTTCTCATCACGTTAGACCAAACTTTTTTGCAGATCACTCATTCAAATAGAATACGGTATAGTGTCTCATTTTGCTGATTACATAGTTTACATCTAGGGTCAAGTGACATCCCCATATCACAAAGTTTGCTTTTAGTTAGAATAGCACTGTGCACTACTTTCCACAATAATAAATTCTCCCTTTCACTGTTATCTCTACACCACACTTTCCGTCTCCACTTGCAATTCGGTTCATCGTCAATCCCTGTCAGTTTGCTGTAAATGCTTTTAATACAAAAACTACCCCCTTTAATGTCCCATTTAATAACTTCACCTACCTCATCTTCAAACCCGACAGTGTTAGCTTTGCTCAACAAAAGGTTAACATTGTGCACCAGTGTGGATGGTAAATATAATGTATTATTAACAATATAATCACTCACTTTAGCTCCACGGCCAATTATAGAAATGGAAATTTCAAGAGTGGTCAAAACTCTGCTCATGATCATACCATTCTCAATCCAAGGATCAGCTCAAATCTTGACGTCAGACATGGAGGTAATGTTGCATCTAATGATGGAGAGAATCTTGTGCCTTAGTTTGAAGATGCATCTTCACGTCCAGCTTAAATTCTAAGGTTGATTCATAGCCCAGAAATCTCTCCCCTTTATCACATTTTTCCTCGACCACTTGTCCCAAATATTCTCCCTTTTT
This sequence comes from Allium sativum, assembly GCA_030737875.1. NCBI lineage: Eukaryota > Viridiplantae > Streptophyta > Magnoliopsida > Asparagales > Amaryllidaceae > Allium > Allium sativum. The sequence continues at coordinate 968,182,005 of CM060920.1, forward strand.
TTTAGATAGCTATCCACATGTTTTATAAAAGCAGCTTTGTTCCAGGTAGAAAGATTCTTGATTCCCAGTCCTCCTTTATTCATTGGCTTCTCTACTTGTTTAAAGGCAATTGGAGAAATATATCTATCAACATTCTTTCCTTTCCATAGGAATTTCATCATTTCAGTTCGTATCATTTTGATCAGCTTCATAGGCAGAATAAACATTCGTGCCTAGTATACTTGCAACGAGAATGCAATAGCTTTAACAAGAATTAATCTTCCCACTTGGATCAACAATCTGCTAGTCCAATGACTCATTTTGGCTATTATTTTTGTAAAGAGGGGCATGCAGCGGTGAACATTTATTTTTGATGAGGTTAGCGGAAACCCGAGGTATGTTATTGTTTCACTGAAATTACTTAAGCCAGTACTAGTCATAATACTGTTGGCTTCAGCTTTAGAAACTCCTACAATTTTGATAGCAGACTTTTCTAAGTTCCCCTTTAGACCTATCATAGCTCTGAAATCATCAAGAGTATATAAGATAGTGTTGATGGTGTTCCTGTCTGGCGTACAAAAAATTACTATGTTGTCAGCAAACATTAGTGAAGTAATTCTTGGATCTCCGCACTTAGGTGCAATTTGATCTAACTACAATCAACTTAACTATTAATCATTTGAGTAAGTAATACCATGATAATGATAAATAGGTAAGCGGAGATAGGGTCACCTTGACGTATGCCTTGTTTGTTACCAAAATATCCAGTACTAGTGCCATTGAGAAGAATAGAAAATTTTGTTGTGGAAATACATGAATAAATCCATGTGATGATGTGTGGGGGAAAGTTTATAAACCCCATAATTCTAACAATCGAATCCCATTGTAATATGTCTAATGCCTTCATTATATCTAACTTAATCATAGCTCTCGGAGTAGCCAAACTGCTAGTGTAACCATTCAAAAGTCCATGCGTGAGAAGTACGTTATCAAGAATATTCTTACCTTTGATAAAAGCAGCCTGATTTTTCTAAATAGGGAGGGAAGGACATTTTTCAATTTGGTAGCAATAATCTTTGTTATACACTTATAGATGGTGTTGTAGCAAGAGATGGGATGAAAGTCAGAAACCTTGCTAGCATTTGCAGTCTTGGGCATTAAAGCTATATTAGTGTTATTACAAAATTCATCATGTTTTCTCTCTTGAAAAAGTGTTTCACCGCTTTACACACCTCACATCCTATGATTGACCAGCATTTGAAATAAAAGTAAGTGTTGTACCCATCTGGTCCACCAATAGAGTTCTTATTAAGGGAGAACATCACATTTTTAACTTCTTCATCAGTAACTTCTCACACAAGGTTAAGTGTTCATCATCAGAAATTATGGGAAGGATATGTGGATCAATGCTTTCAATGTCAGGATGAAAGCTATCTTTATTCCCAAACAATTCAGAAAAGTAATTAATAAAGGCAGTTTCAGCATCTATAACAGAGTTAGCAATATAATGTTACCACTACTGTCGAGTACAAAAACTATGTTCTCACGACATTGCTTATCTTTGAGAGTAGCGTGGAAATAAGCATTGTTCCTATCCCCTTCCTCCTTCCATTTCACTCTAGCCTTCTGTTTAATCATTCTATCTTCTTTGCAAAGTGCTTCTTGGTATTTCTTTGATATGTATTTCTCCATGCAAGAGTGGGTTGGGTTTGTAATGTCATTCATCATGGTCGTTTGAATCTCCTGTAGCTTCAGTTTCCAAAATTCACTCTGCTTGCTTCCATTCCCAAACTTCAAGAGAGCCCAATCTTTGAGTCTAGCTTTAGTTTCCTCAAACTTAACCTGTAAAATGTAAAGAGGGTTGCCATAATTTGGTCTCTCCCAAACTTGTTTGACAACATCATAGAAATCCAGTTCATTGACCCAATTGTTAAAAAATTTGAAACTTCTTTTCCCTCTCATGTCCATACCACTCAGGAGCAGCAAGGTTAGAGAATGGTCAGATAAGAATGGTGGTGGTTGGTGGTAAAACAAGGCAGGCCAAAAGGTCAGAGATAAGGGTTGCAGAATAAATGATCAATGATTGAGTATGTTCTTGGCCCAAAGTGCCCCGAATTGTTCCAAGAAAAAGGTAATCCAGTGTGATTGATAGGCACAAGGTCTGCTAAATCAATGGCAGTTTTGAGTGGGTTAATTTCGGCAAGGGATAGAGGATTCCCACCAGCTCTTTGAGTCGATTTATAACAGCAATTGAAGTCTCCAAGGGTAAGAAAATTGACTGAGATTAGGTAAATTAGTCAAGAAAGCCCTTCTGACATTCACAATATTTGCAGCATACACAAAGGTGATATGATTATGGATTGTTTTGGCATGACAGTGTATCATTTGGCTGGATGATTGAATAGGTGTTAGTTGGATAAAAGTCGTGTTATATAAGATCAGAATTCTCCCAAAAGGAGCATCTAACAAGTTGGGTATATACTTCCATGATGGATTTATGTATTTTGAAACATAAATTGTTAACTCAACATTGAGTTTAGTTTCCAAAATGGCAAGTATTTCAAGGTTATTTTCAGTAATAATCATCTTACAGTGGTCTAGCTTGGTGTCGTGATGACCACCTCTTATATTCCATGCTCCTATCGTTTTCATCATTGATTAAACTACAGAGGAGAGATGGTATCATTTTTATTACTCATAGTAACATAGGAGTGTGTCACTCATGAAGGTGTTCCATTTTCTTTGGCACTTCCAGAATTAGGAGACGGTGGTTGATAGGCTGATGGCGGCAACAGGTGCTGATATAGGTTTTTTGGTATCACATTTGTAGTTTCATGCACAACTGCATTAGTTGGATCAGGTGGATGCAATTGCTCTGATGGTTTAGATTGATTTGAGGTGATATGAGTTTGCGTGGTGTCAGTTGCATTATAGTGTGATGGTGATTTTCGTTTCTACATGCTCGTTTGCTCCAGTGCATTTTCTTTGTTGCTTTGTATCATAACTGCACATTCATTATTCACTAGATTTTCACTTTCATTGTTGTTATCTGCTTCTTCTAATTAATTTTCTTTACCAAGTAAAGCAAACATATTGTCATTCTCAAATACTTATAAATCCACATTCTCTTCTTCATTTCCATGCTTTCCTTCCGGAATATCAATATCAAGGTTTACATCTGCCTCAGTTTTTACATTCAAACCGAGTTCATCCAAATTTCCCTCAACTTCTACCAGTTGTTTTCCCCCATTTTCACTTCTTTCTTTCTCTTTCTGCTTTGCCTTGCCTTGTGCAATTGTTTCAGCTTCTGTTCCAATATCGTTTGTAATTTCTACAACATCATCAATTACAATGTCAGTCATTTCTTCTAGCATTATCTCTCCTTCTTCCATTGTTTCATCCTTATCTAACACATTGCTTATGCCTTTGCCTTTATCTACTTTGTTCATACTGCTATCAACTTTGTCATTGTTTGCTAATTTTTTCCATATACTTTTTCATTGCATCATACTCTTCCTCCTTCTATTTGTTACTATTTGGCATCCGTTCCTCTGAGTTACCTCCTCATCTCTTGCTTGCACTTACACTGGATTTTTCTTGTTGATTCTTTCTCCTTTTTGTACATCTTGAACAGTTTGCTTCTTATTTAAGGGCGCATTCACAACTTCTTTGTCACATCCTTCAGTTACATGCCCAAATGTTTTGCATTTAACACAAACGTCTGGCTTCCATGGATACTCCACATAATTTTTTTGAACTCTTCCTTCCACTGTCTTAGCCAAGAATTCAGACACTAATTCCTTATCAGGTTTGATTTCTATCAGACATTTCGCAAATTCCAATCTTTTTCTACTTTCTGTCATACCATCCATGCATTTCATTTTACCTATCATACGGCACAGCCAATTGATACCAAAGTTCGACCATACGAACATCGTAATGTTGTAGAATTTCACCCAAACTAGTACAGGAGCTACATTACCACAAACATTGCTTATGGTGGGATCATATTTCTTCAAGATAAAAAGCTTCTTGTTCATGATGATGGGGTTAGCATGCAGCACTTTATTTTTATCATCATGACACGTAAACTCGAACATAAACATATCACCGTCTGATCAAACTTTTGCCTTGCTTTTGAGATTCCAGATCGAATTGAGCTTATTCACAACAGTAGTGTATGACAGAGGCTTATCCAAAAAGAAGCCTACAACAAAATTTTCCCAAACCTGCATTCCTGCCTCTGTAACACCTTCAACAATCTTAAGAACATTATCAATGATGATTGGTTCCATATCAACAGGCATGTACTCCTCGGAGTTGAGAGGCCTTCGATTGAACAATGAAGTCCATGAACGTTGATTAACCTTAGGTTGAGCTTGAGAGGAAGATGACGGGTTTAGGTTGGGGGCAGAGGTGGGTGGTGGGTCAGGTGGCTGAGGCAGCGGGATCAGGGGGAGGGGGGATGTGATCGAAGGTGGGAGGCTCGAGGATGGCAGAGTGGGTGTGGAAAGGTTGATGGTAAGTGTCGGGGATAGGACAGAGGGAAAGGACATGAGATTACGAGGAAGTGTGGTTAATTTTCCAATAATTTAATTTATCAATCTTAGTTTTAATAATATATGAATGTACTCCACACACAAAAGCCTCTGCATCGATGACAAAAGCGTCGGTGAAAGGGGGTCTCCCTGCCGTAGTTCACTCTTAGACCTGAAAAAACTGGTGGTTATCCGTTAACAAGAACCCAAATCCAATAGTTTGAAATGAGCCTCCAGACCAAGTCAATCAAAGGCTCGTGGAAGCCGAAAGTTTGAAGAACCATAATGATGAAAAACCACGACAAGCGATAGTAAGACTTAGCCATGTCGGGTTTGATCACCACATTAGATCCTTAAACCTTTCGGTCATTATGGGAAATGACCTCTGGAGCCGGCAGGAGATTATCCGTAATAAGCCTCCCATGGACGAATCCTGCCTGAAAAGACGAAATAACACAATCAAGATAAGGTGATAGCCCCTTAGAAATGACGTTGTTAGAAAAATTACACAAGCTAATAGGACGCCAGTTCGAACATTAACGGGGATTATCAGATTTAGGAATCAACACAAAATCGGTGGAAGACCACCCATAATTTGGTCTCCATCGGAGAAAAATTATTGGATAGCCAAAAAAAATCAACTTGAATAATCAGCTAGATCCTACGGTAAAAAAACCCGTTAAATCCGTACGTACCACTCGCACTTTCTTTGCTTAGCGAGGACACGCAAGAAAGAATTTCCTCATAAGAGGGAGGGCTGGCAAGTCCATCACTCTCGCTAGGAAGAACCAGTCTTGGGACAAAGGACAACAAAGTCAGGCCATCGCAAATAACCTAAGGAGAGCCAAGGAAGGATTGAAAATTGGAAAGGATCGTCTCTATGACTTCTATCAGCGTAGAAGCTAATGAATGAGGGTAAAGTACCTGAAGAATATAAAGGAGCTTATTCTTCTTTCTAATAGAAGAATGAAAGAATATGGAGTTCGAGTCGCCATCAATAATCCACTAGATCCTAGCTTTCTGGTGAAAGAAGTCGTTCTCGAAGAGAAATTCAGAAGAAAAGGTGAGTTGGGCAAGAGCCCACTACTCCTTGTTTGCAGCGGAGGGATTCTCATCAAACGATGATTCCGCTAAGATAAGAATCTCTTCCGCAGCCCTAACACGATCGAAAATGTTCTTTAAAACCTGCACATTCCAAACCTTAAGACAAGCTTTGAGACGTTTAAGTTTACACGAGAACACAACACAAGGAGAGCCATAAGCTGGAGAAGCCCAAGAATTATCCATGACAAGATGAAAAAAAGATGAGACTTCCACATGGCCTGGAACAGGAATGGCGAAGGCCCCAAAGCTGCGAGGGGCGCACCTATTTATACTATGATAAGTGAAAAGACCTAGAGTAAAATATAGTAATATGGAAATATGTGTATTATACAGAATGCAGAAGTTTTAGTTGATGATATACTAACTTTGATATATGCAAGTAAATATTTAATAAGATACATATCTAGAAATGATATCACAGATAAGCGGTATAAAAGTTGTAAATGAAATAAAGAATACCAGGAATTTTTATACTGGTTCGGAGCATCGTCCTACGTCCAGTCCCTAAGTTAACCTTAGGCCTTTATAAACTCTCTCTTTACAAGGAGGAATAAGTATCTACCGTCGTTACAGGACTTCTAAACAACTAGACTATACTAACTAGGATTTTTTCGCCTGGACTTGCTTATAAGACTTATGACCACTTGAACCATGTATTGAATTTTTCTCCATCTTTACAAGACTTTGAACAAAAGTATGATTGACTCTTTTGTGTTCTAATACAACATGGATTTGTCATGTATAATATCCTATAATCTTCTCCTCGAGTTTATATTCTATGAAATGACTGAAAATGGAGATAGAATAGGGTTTTGATCTTGTTTGAGTTCAAATTAAGTTTGAATTATAAATACATAATCCAAAGAGATCTTGAATGCAAGAATAAAGAGATTAGAAATGAATATGAACTTGAATTCAATAAAAAATGAAATTGATTAAGTTGTTAGAGATGTTATTCTTGCATATATTTATAGTGATTCAAGAGTTACAACTGCTGGTTAAAATCCATGGTCAAAATCTGAGAGATGAAACCATTAGAGATCAAGAAGCTCTTGGACAAAGAGTTGTGTCTCTTCAGAATATGACAGTTGGAACACTGTTCAGTCGACTAAATATTCTTAGCCAGTCGACTGAAATGGAATTAATATAAACTTTTTGTACTTGGCCAGATCAAACGACTGAATAAGAATATTTAGTCGACTAAATTGGAACATGTACGCAACATTTATGTGCACATAGATTCAGTCGACTAAACTAATTCATTCAGTCGACTGAACTATGCAAATTCCAGATTCACTATATATATTTGAAGTTTAATTATGGAATATAGAAAATAAAAACTAAAGGAGAGATTTTAACATCCTAATCTAAAAATAGACTCTACTTAATATATAAATTATAACATACTCTAGAGTCTTTGGTATAGTTCTTCGATATTGACGTGTTTGCGAGAGATCGTGTTTTAGATATATTGATTTGATATTTCATCTTTTCATTGATCAGAATCTCGTGATTCAACATTCTCCCTCTTTTTGATTGATGATAACACATGAATAGGATGCAAGCAGATAATGATGATCTTCCTCTGAATTTATGTTTTTTCCCTCTGAATCATTGATATGTCCTACATTCAATTGTTAGTATATACGATTTCTCCTCCTTTATAATAAAAAAAAGGAGAAACTTATGATATAAATTTGATATATACATTTAGATATCATGTACATACCATAAATTAAAAAATGTATCGAACCATGCATATGTGTATGTAGTCTGATGATATACTTGAGTAAACATAGAGTAGTGGACATATATGATTTCAAGCAAAAACAGAAACATAGTATAATATCCACACAACTTAAGTACAAACCGACTGTAGCACCTACAAAAGAATATTTACATAAACATTGTTTTAAACCAAAATACTAATTAAAGAGTTTCATGTCTTAAAAGCCAAAATGTTTTTGAAGATATAATGAGATCATTCTATTGGATCATCCCCATCATCTTTAGTTTGTTCATCTCCTTCCTTAGAAGTGCATCACCTTCCTTATTGCCATTATTCCCATCTTTGTCTGAATCATCTGATCCCTTATTTATGCCACGAAAGGATCAAAATCTGTTATTGCAGTTGACTTAGAGGAAGATGAAAGGCTACGAATAATGTAGTTATGCATAGATATAATACTGTCTTGCTTTATATCCACAACGAAGTTTTTTGTTTCAATCATAGATAAGCGTTGATTACACATTAAAGCCATTGCCTTTTGATTTTTGGCAAGAGAAGTGAGGATTTGTTTAATTGGACCATCATGATCTATTTCTTCATAACTAGGAATTGGTGGGAGTTGATTTTGCAGTTGAACTTGTTGACTTTAGGAAGGGTCTTGAAAAGTTGTAGATTGGGTAGGTTGAGTAGTTGTAGGTTGAGTTGGACAAGTACGATAAAGTGATGGAGATTGTGGCACATTATCTTACTTACGTTTCTTCCATTGTTCAAATGTTTGAATGCGTTGAAGTATTGGCAACTCTTTAGGAAGTCCCATTAGGCTTAAGATCTTAGAACTCAAGGATCCTATGGTGAGATTCTAGGTTTCAGGAGCTGGAATTTGTAAGTGGGTAAGGATACGACTGATGCAAGATCCATAATACATAGTCCGTAGTAGAGATTGGTTAAAGCAAAGAAACTCTTCTATTATGTGTTGTGCCCAATTTATTCTTTTATTTCTCCATATTGCATATAACGCTTGAACTCCTTATCATATACTTGATCATAGCTTCCAGTACGGGGATAAATTGTATGTGTCAAAGCACGATTAATCACACGAGCCTTTGGTCGTAAGTCAATTTCTTTAAGTTCGCTGATATCATCGGAGAGGAACCGATGACTAATGGTATCACATCCCAAACTATCACACTTTATTTCGAATAATTCTTGTCCTTCAGATGGACATTGAAGAATAAGACCCAATCTAGCTAATATAAGATAGATATGAACTACACATACATTTGTACACAAAGAGTTTTGATCTTGAGATTCTAGTTGCTCAAGATTCATATTAGCAAAGAAGAGTTTGAGTAATAATGGGTATATGTTGACATTATTAGGTGTATAAGAAAGAAATGATTCAAGACCAATACTTTTAATCATTGGAAGAATTTCATAAGATTAAAAATCAGTAAACTTCGTAAATGAACCTTCAAATATGCAGGGGTTTTCATTTTTTGAACATATCCTTAAATTTTTGACTAAGAAACCATGAATCAATCTGTGTTTGCGTAGGTCCGGAGGATGAAGAGACTTCTCTCTTTCTTTTTGGTGCAATTTGATGATTGAGGTTGAGTAGGGATTGAAAATTTGAGAAAGTGAGAAACTAGGGTTATGAGGATTTTGAATTTTTTTTTGAGTTAAAGTGTGAAATGAGGAGGGTAGGATGATTTAGTCGACTAAATGATATAGAATTGAAACCCGAGAGCAGGTTTGAAATTTCAGCCGACTAAATTTTTCTAGTCAATTGATTGAACAACAGGAAATTTTATCCTGAGAGTTTGGGGTTGAATTTAGTCTATCGGTTAGGGTATTTTAGTCGACTAAACAATAGCGATTTCTTTCCCGAGAGTGATAGCAATTTTTAGTCGACTAGTATTGAAATTTCAGTTGACTAAAAAACCGAATGTATGTTTTTCTTGAAAGAAAGCAATTCAAATATTCTTATATACGAATATATACTTTTATTTGTTTATATGTTATGTATTTTTTGTTGATATTAGTATTTAAATTTGTATATTCTATAATGGAGTTGTCTTATATATGATAGTTATGTAAATATGTCTTATATAAGGAAAGTCTATCTAGACACAAAATTTTGACATAAATTAAGAGACAAAAATTCCCAGCCTTCGGATTTCTCTCTGAACTCCACCCTTCATATAAGGACAAACTGATTTGGTGAATGAAATTTTATATCTCTTAATTTGTGTCAAATTTTTGTGTTTAGATAGCCTCTCCCTTAATATAAAGACAAATTTTATTTATTCCAACAACTCAAATTTCATGCACTAAATCAAAGAAACACAAAAAAAATGATAATAGTTGGATGGATTATTTTGAGGTAGATGAGGTCGATTTCTTAGGAGAGTTTCTTTCCTCCTTAGACCAATCTTCATTTTTCTCGTAGTTTCTATCCCACAAATTCAGAGAGATGGAGGTCACTTTGGACTTGAATTCTATGAAGTCCAAGATGAGAAAGGATGAAGAGAAGGTTCATGAACATCAGGTTTGATTGACCCACATACTTCTATTGTGATTTGTTCAAGAAAGCTTAAACAACGAGTACTCTTTTTGCTCGAAATAGAACTCAAGTTGAAGCTTCATTTTTATCTTTGGTAATGATGGATATCATCTTTCTTTCCTTTAGTGGACAGAGAAACGATCATTGGTTGTTTTTGATTTTTTATTCTCCAATGTATAACCGGTATGGTTAGATGAACACTCATATACAAGTTCATGACATTGTGTTGGAGTTGAAATTTTTGGTGAAGTCGGTGATGATGGTGATGAAGGTGAAGACTCAGTTGATTGTGGAGTAAAATAAATTGAAGAGTATTAATTACTTGAAACATATTGTTATAACTTTGATAAGATATGTTTGTTTTTGTTTAATAAAAAGTGAGTATAAAGCTGTTAGCCTACTTTGTGAACTAGGCTACATAAAGACAAAAGGCCAATTCCTGAAGAATGCTGGTTAAGAGAACACGCGCTCAAAAACCGGATCGGAACGGAGATCTTTGACCAAAACAAAAGGTAGCGAAGCAAAAATCAGAGAAGGAGAGACAGATTCGGATCGGGTCGAGGGAGCCCGATCCGCCCCTCCTTTCCTTCGTACATCCGGTCCGAACCGAGAGCAAGTGGGCAGCGGTTACACTCTACAACTCCAGAAGACGCGGACGGTTAGGCAACTACTCCCCCACGTTCACCCATGATCCAGATGTGCTATCACCATCTTGTTCTATCTGATCCCGACTCCTATGGGATGATTGCCACGTGTATTCGAACCGGAGCCACTCCAGAGAAGTATTCCACCTATAAATACACTCCAAAGGGTCATTTGAAGGGATCTTTTGGCAAATTCTTGACTCAAACACTTGCAACCTCCGAATTTCATTACTTGGTTCAGATTATAATCATCTTTTAGAGCATATTTTGGAGAAGATTGAGTGAAATTATTCATTGTATGAGTGAAATTGAGTGAAAACGATCATAGTATTTGCATTCTTATCATCAATTAGAGAAGTTCAAAGTGGATGTAGGCTCTTGTACGCCAAACCACTATAAATTGTGTGTACTCTTCGCTTTTATTTTCATTTCATTTGATATTATCGTTAGTTTGGGTGTTAGAGCCATTTTTTGATCTAACATTTTGGTGCTTTCACTGAGAAGTTCTCAAATTCTCTACATTTTTGGGCTACCACTCTACTATTTGGGTTTGCATATCCGAAGAAGATAGTCCATACAATCAGTATCTTTAAAATTTTCTCCGAACAAGCTTTGAAAAAGTTGGACGTTATGACCAAAGGAAAAGGAAAAGAAGTGCAAAACGTGCAGGAAAGTGAGATGAGCGAAGATCAGCAAACCATGGTTGTCACAAGGTCAAGGGGACAGAGTTCAGGAGCTACCCGATCAGGCAGGACATCCCCTACCTGATCCGAGCTGCCTGCCCCGAACCGATCCGAGGAAGTCCCCCCGATCCGACCCGGTCTCTTGAATGCTCCAGCTCGCTCCCTCTCGATCCGATACGCAGAAGTAAGGGAAGGCTGAATTTGGCTGAAGTTGGTACCTCTACTCGAGCTCCTACGAATGCTCCAATACCAACAGTGACAAATGATGATCAGCCTACACCTTCTGAACTCGTTAGATAAGGATATTTTTCGCGTTTGCTTGATATGCTTGAGAGTACTAGGGATGCTTTAGAAGACCATAAGCGTGAAAGTTTCCTAATGCGAGATAACATGATATCCATGAGAAGAGTAATTAGTGAGCTGCGTAGACAAAGAGTGCCTCTCCAGTTCATCGCCCTGTTGTCGATCACTTATCCTCTTCAGACGAAGAGCGCCCGCGCTAGAGAATGCCATACGAGAGGTGGAGAATCTGGATCAGTTAACATTTGGATCGCTAGGGACACGTGAAGACGTAGTCCGGACTCTTGGAGGTAATAGTCCAGGCCTGAGGGAATCACCTGTCCAAACTAGGAGTCCTAATGTTGTCAATCCTGCCCAAGGCCAACCTCTCCACCCAAATCATCCCGTGAACGACCGGGATCGCAGAAGGAGGGGAAGTTCAGCCATAATTCAACACCAACGAACATCGCCTGACGTAGGCCCTAGACATACTAGAAGAGAAAGAAGTGCAGATCCTGCACCTGCACTAACCAACGTCGAGGTAGAAGCGATGATACGTCGAGTCATGGCCGGTAGTAATCGATATACTAGTGAAGATTGGGGTATTGAGCGCTGTCACACTCCATTCACCGATGATATCTTGGTTTCCAATTTCCTCGACGATTCAATCTACCACAAATGGACCGATATGCCGGAAAAACTGATCCAAAGCAACACCTGATGAGGTATGCATGGTACATGAACGGTGCGGCCGCACCCGACGCTGTGAAATGTAAAGCCTTCCCCATTTATCTAGAAGATATGGCACTTATTTGGCTCACTCGACTTCCCCCACGATCAGTATCGAATTTTCAAGAACTAAGAGAGCTTTTTATGAAATAGTTCCGACTCCATGTTCGGAAGCTAAAAGTGTCATTGAATTATCCAGAATTAAGAAGGCTCCGGGGGAATACTTGAAGTCGTATCTGGATCGCTTCAACTTAGCGTTACTGAAGTAAGTGATCCCCATGAACTGACCGTTCTGATGGCCTTGATAGATGGGGTCAATCCGAATACTGAATTTGGTAGATATTTAGCTGGAAAACCGCCATTTACGAGAGAGGTATTCTACAAAAAAGAAAATATTCGCCTACGACGAGAGGAGATATACGCTAGTCGGAAAAGAAAATCCGACGGAGCCTCAAAAGAAGACATTCAAAGTAACGTTGCTGTAAAACAATCCGGTGACAGCTCGGGGAAGGTCGAAGTAAATGTCGGTAATAAGAACGAAGGAAGTAACAACATGAATGGAAATGGCAAAAAGAGGAATAGGAACAGAGGAAACAATCCCGGTAAAAGACCTCGATTCCAAACCTTTGAAAACTACTCACCATTAAATGACAAGTTGGAAAACATCTACCAGGATACATATAACGTCCTCCAATACAAGAAACCCCCACCCAGAGACTCCACTGAAAAAGAGGTCGCCACCGGCAAATTCTGTTTGTTCCACGGAACTCATGGCCATTCCACAAAAGAGTGTCGTCACTTAAGAGACGTTGTCGAGAAGCTACTATGGGAAGGGAAGTTAGATGAGTACAAAGTTACGCCAAGAGACAAGGGGCAAGGAGGACAAGCCCCAAATCAAAATCAGTCTGCTCCTAAACCCACGGCTCAACAAAAGGGTAAAGGAACTGTTATCAATACCATAGTAGGTGAGCCCCATACCGCAGCCCATAGCTTACCAATATGTCAACACAGCTAAACATATTGGAGCGGGAGAGTGCAGTAACCTTGAAGATAGCGCCCCAGTAAAGCAACAGAAGACGATGTCAGATGATGTCATATTTCGTGATAGAGATGATACCAGAGTTCAATCGCCCACTGAAGATCCTCTGGTGATCACTACCACTATCGGTCCGACTTTAGTTCACAAAGTATTGGTGGATAATGGAAGTTCAGTTAATATCGTATTCAAGAAAGCATTTGATCAGATGAGACTCGAACCGAAAGACTTGAAGCCTTGCGAAGGATGGATACGAGGTTTCAATGGAGCCTCGACAGCTCCAATGGGATATGTAGAATTATTGGTGACATTGGGGCATGGAGATCGTCAGAGGGTGAGAATCCTCCCGTTTGTGGTTTTGGATATCAATTCACCCTACAATGCCTTTTTAGGCCGACCAGCCCTCGCAGAATTCAGGGCCTGCATAACGCCATGGTGTTTGTTGTTAAAATTCCCAAGTGAAGTATGAGTGGGAGTGATGAGAGGTGATCAGGTCATTGGGCGAGCCTACTACATGGCAGAGTTGAAAACATTATTAAAAGGTTTGAGCATATATACTAAAGATGCCCCCTCCTCTACGAAGGAGAGCTCGGCATAGCAATTATAGAAACTAACCCCGAGGGAATTGCCTAGAGAATTGTTCGAGGATATTGATCCCAAAGAGGATGAAGAACCCGACGATAGGAAGGCGACCCCAATGAAACAACTGTGGACATTTCCATTGACAATGTTGATTCAACCAAGGTTTTGAAGATCGGATCTCAACTAGACCCGTTCTGATCAAAGGAACTAACTGACTTTTTAAAGGCAAATTTGGATATGTTTGCCTGGGACCATGCCTACATGTGTGGGATATCCCCCTCCGTCATAAGCCACTCGTTGAGTATCAACCCGAAACATCCACCCGTTAAGCAAAAGAGGCGTATGTTAGGCCTAGAGAGGTCAGCAGCCTTAAAAGAAGAGGTAGAAAAGTTGAAAGATAATGGGTTCATTAGAGACTCAACATATCCCGACGGGATATCGAATCCCGTTTTAGTTAAGAAATCAAATGGGAAATGGCGAATGTGTATTGATTTTTTGGATTTGAACAAAGCTTGTCCAAAAGATAGCTTCCCACTTCCTAGGATTGACCAACTAGTAGAATCAACGGCCGGACATGAACTTCTCTCCTTTATGGATGCATATTCAGGATATAACCAGATTCCCATGCATGTGCCAGATCAAGAACCCACAAGTTTTATTACAAACTTGGGATTATATTGCTATGTAGTGATGCCATTTGGATTAAATAATGTTGGAGCCACTTATTAGCGCCTGGTGAATAGGATGTTCTATAAACAGATAGGAAAAACCATGGAAGTTTACGTAGATGACATGCTCGTGAAGTCCAGACAATCTTCTAGTCATACACAAGATCTGGCATAGATGTTCGACATCCTATGGAAATACGGGATAAAGTTGAACCCATTAAAATGCTCATTTGGAGTTGCGTCAGGGAAATTCCTCGGGTTCATCGTATGTTCTCGAGGGATTGAGATTAATCCAAGCTAGATAGCAGCAATAAAGAACATAGAAGAGCCACAAAAGATTAGAGATGTTCAGAGCCTTGCAGGGAAGGTGGCTGTCTTAAGTAGATTCATTTCCAAAGCTACGGACAAGTGCGTCCCATTCTTCGATTTAATCAAGCAGGGAAAACGTAATTTTGAATGGACTCCCGACTGTGTAGAGGCCTTTCAAAGTCTGTTGGACTTACTGGAAAAACCCCCGATATTGTCAAAGCCAATAGATCACGAATAATTGTTCGTCTACCTAGCGTTGTCAGCTCGTGCTGCCAACGCAGCCTTAGTACGTAAAGAAGACAAAGTCCAAAGGCTAGTGTACTATGTAAGAAAGAAGTTGGCAGCTGCAGAACGCAATTATCCAAGAATAGAAAAACTTGCTTATAGCCTCTTGATTGCCTCCCGAAAGCTCTGTCACTATTTCCAAGCTCATCCGATAGTCATATACACTTATCAACCTCTAAGACAAGTATTGCAAAGACCCGAAGAGTCGGGGCGATTAATTAAGTGGATGAGTTGAGCCAATTTAATTTGAATTTCCAACCACTGAGGTCAATAAGGGGGCAGGTCTTAGCAGGCTTCATAGCAGAATTTACGATTCCCAAAGAAGAGACGGTAGACGACAAGGTTGTCAAATCAGAGCATGAGTTAGAGCTTAGTCCATGGAAATTATATATGGACGGTGCCAAGAATGATCGAAGATCTGGTGCTGGAGTAGTTTTAACTACTCCTGAAGGACGATCCATTTATTACGCCTTGCGGTCAGAATTCCCTGCCACCAATAATGATTCCGAGTACGAAGCCCTGATTACCGGGCTGAAACTTGCTAGGGAATTGGGGATAAGAATATTGGACATATTCTGTGACTCAAAAATAGTTGTTTGCCAAGTGCAAAAAGAATTTGTGACCAGGGGGCCTCGTCTTGTTACTTATCTTGGAAAGGTGGAGGAGTTATTGGGCAACCTGGAGCAATACAGTATAACACACATTCCGAGAGCAGAAAATCAGAAGACAGATCGACTGGGTAAGGTAGCAAGTTCTGACAACCCTAAGGAATCTGAAATGGTTCCAATAGAGATATTGGAGTCACCCAGCTTTGACCTAATGGAAACGGAGCTAGCCCTAGAAGTTGAACCAGAAAGGGAGTCATGGATGACACCAATTAAGAATTTCCTTAAAAACGGAATTCTCCCTTCAAAGAAGAGTGAGAGACGAGCTGTAGTTCTTAAAGCTGCAAGATACATCTTAAAGGATGACATCCTTTACCGTCAAGGATTTTATATGCCTTTACTTCGATGCATAGCACATGACGACATCAAGCGTGTACTAAGAGAAGTACATGAGGGTGAGTGTAGAGACCATATAGGAGGCCAAACTTTAGCAAATAAAATATTACGATATGGTTATTTTTGGCCCACCGTGAATAGAGATGCAGCTGACCATTCACGACGTTGCGACAAATGCCAAAGATTTTCCAAAACCCCAAGAGCACCCCCAAGACAGCTTAAATCAATGGTCAGTCCATGGCCATTCGCTATGTGGGGGTTAGACATCATCGGGGCCCTGCCCATCGCTAAAGGAGGAGCCAGGTACGTGATCGTGGCTGTGGATTACTTCACAAAATGGGTAGAGGTTGAACCCTTAACCACGATCACGATAAGAAAGGTGATAAGCTTCGTGGTCAGAAATATCATATGTCAATTTCGAATACCAAAAACCATCATAACCGATAACGGAACCCAATTCGATAGCTCAGAATTTAGATACTTCTGCTTGAAGTATCAGATTGATAAGAGATATACTGCCGTAGTTCACCCACATTCAAACAGACAGGTTGAAGCAATAAATAAAGTTATCAAATCAATTCTTAAGAAGCGGCTAGAATGAGCTAAGGCCAAGTGGGTAGATGAATTACCACTAGCTTTGCGGGCCTATCGGACAACCTTCAAGACGGCTACTGGACATACTCCTTTTTCGCTTTCCTTTGGATCCGAAGCAGTAATCCCGGTGGAGCTCGAAGTCCCTTCTCATAGGGTGACATATTATGATCCGATGACAAACAGGTGCTCCTCCTAGAGTCCCTGGACATTATTGAAGAGAAAAGGGATGAAGCTGACCTGCGTGCCTCAAGACACCGACGCCAAGTGGCACGTTATTATGACAAAAAGGTTCACCCTCAGACCTTTGAGCCTGGGGATCTAGTTTTGAAGAGAGTCTTCCCTTCTCCAACTCACTTAGGTCCGACATGGGAAGGGCCATATGTCATCCAATGGAAGCTTGATACAAGAGCTTACCGTGGACAGTGAAGAAATCCCCAGAGCATGGAACGCCCAACATTTGCGGCAATACTTGATTTGATTGTTGTATTATTTTCTTTTGTTTTATAAGCCATGTAAAAAGGCACGACTTGCCTAGAAAAGTCCGGTTGATTTAAACAAAAGATTACAAAGTGGATGTAGGTGACGACTTGGCCAAACCACTATAAAAATACTGTGTGTGATTTACTTTTCCTGTACGATTTTTATTTATGTACACTTTGTGGTTCTCATGACATAAGTCAAAGATATTAGAAATTCATATCAAAACCAATTCACACGTAACAACCATTTGCATAACAGTATATAGGATGGGAAGCCGACACCCTAAAGTCTAACTCTCAGAAGCCTAGAGAGAGTATAAAGGACAGGAAGACGACGTCCCCCAAGGCGTGATGGTGCACCTGAAAAGAGACCGCCTTGATGACGCTCTAACCTGATTACACGACAGAAGAGTATAGAGATGCTAAAAGAATAAGCATCCATGACAAGGGAAACTTAGCCCCACCAGAGAGTCGGGAGCAATTAAGTATCAAGACTAATCAATCCCGAACAAAGCCTTAGCCAGGCCGTTTGTTCAAGATCGATAGGGGATACACATGCATATCCCCAGTATTTATTGTCCTTCGTCTAATAGTAATGACTTTAAATATGACATATTGTTGTATCTTACTTAAATGATGAGCTTGCAAACATTAGACATTTCCGAAAATAAACTATTGTATTCACAGGTACGTGAGTTCATACAAGAAAGCTAAACAAAAGATGCGAGGGTCGCGCTCGTTACAACAACAACAAACCAATGGGTAGACAAAACAAAAGACAAAAATCATTTTCATATCTACTTCGAAGCAGTCTTAGCTTTCTTGGCGGCATTAAGAGCATCCCATGCCTCTCTTTCAGCATCAGTGATGATGCGCTTGGGCTTTTTCTTCCCTAAAGCTAGAGGACTAGGGTCAACAGGAGTCTTAGCGGCAAGTTCCTCGGTGATTGACCTGCCTGATAATTTGACAATAATCTTAGATTGGGAGTCAATCATTGCAATAGGTTTGGGATCTCCAAGTTCCACTTCTTCGGTCTTTGCTTTTAGACCCGTATCCTGCTTGGTTTTCATCTCCGCCATGGTCATGTCGTCATTATTCCCCGAATCCCCAATCACGACAGCATCAGCATCCTCTCCATGCCCATCGTCACCGCCATCATCTTTCAAGGCAGCTATCATATCCCCATACTGAGGAGTCTCGGTGACAGGTGGCACGGGAGCTTTATCAGTAACCTCCTCCTTGCCCTCGGTTTCTCCTCCAAGTTCTGCAGTGGTGACTTCATCCCGTTTCTCCTGAGTATCTTCAATGGACTTCTCACCGATGACTGTCTTCTGTTGCCCATTAGTCTTGTCAGTTGGCCCAATACCTATAGAACGAGAAGCAACAGTTATTAACTCAGGAGAAAACAGGGGATTTTCAATTGATTGCCAAATAATATAACGAAAAGTGGAGATAGCTTTGACAAATTGGGGTGAAAAGGTAGAAATACCATCGGATGATTTCTCGATTGGAGTGGTTAAAGTCTCCAGTGCCGATTCATGTATAGGAGACAAAAGGGGCGCCTTAGGAATTCCTGGATTCTCGGGATCATATTTTTCTACTTTAGTAGCCTCAGGGGCAGTAGAGGAAGAACCGGCTTCAATGGTATTCTTTCCTTTGGCCTGACGTTTCTCTTCCTCCATGGCGGTAGTAATAAATCGGCGCCCTTCGGCCAGACGTGCCGGTTCCTCACCCCTAAGGAACTTCTCCATAAGTTTGTTTTCATCAATGGAGTCTACTTTAAGTTCTTTCTTTTCCCACTCGATGATTTGGTCCCAGATGTAAACTAGAGTTGTCGGATAATCCTCGATCCAAGAAATGTCTCGGCGACGGATTATCTGAGCAAAAAATTATATCATTAATTCACCATAACCATCCAATTCTTTCTGGGCCTCAGAAAGCTGTGTGTGGGCTTCTTCGGCGGATTTGATGGCACTATTCACATTCACCTCAGCCAAGACTGCTCTAGACTCAGTCTCCATCAGTTTGGCCTCCGATTCAGCGTTTCGTTTATCCAACTCGGCATTCTTCCTCGCTAACTCGGCCTTTTCCTGCTCGAGAGTAGTGCAAGCTTGTTTCTTCATATCTAAGCTTTCTTGGCTATGAGATTCCAGTAAATTGTGATAACGCTTTTGTAACTCCTCAAGCTTTTTTTTGAAGTTATCGGTATCCCGTTGAGCGAGGGCAAGTTGAGCCTGTGTCTTCCAGATCCTTTTCTAAATTTTCAAGACATTCTCATCGAGATCGGCCACTTTCTTCATTTGATCGATGTCAGCTACTAGGTCCCGAATGATTTTGGAGAGATTACGTGAATATCTATACATCTCTGAATACTGTTTCTCCACTAAGTCGATTTTTGCCATAGCATCATCTGCCCACTTTGAAGAAACGGGCTCAAGTGCGGGTATGAATTGCAAATGTTCAAAGTAATGATCTGGAAACTGCTTCCTCAGATACGCCAGCCTCGCTTTGGAATCAGAATCAAGTGGCGCGGATTTGGAATAAGATAGCTCGATATGTTTTCGCTTGGTACGAATGATGGATGTATCACCCTTCCCTGATTGCTTCTCAGAAACCTTGTGTTTATCCTGTGAATCAATATGCTTCGGCGACAGCTTCTCTTGAGGGTGTTTATCCTTAGGAGGAATTGAGTCTTTGGAGTGTGGTTTATCTCCTTCGCGACGGTCTTGATAGCTCTTGTACTTGTACGGGTCTAACCGAAGGGGAGAACGAGACCGTGAAGAATGAGGTCACTGGGAATCATGATACCTTCTATCATCCCTGCCGCGACTCTCACGACGGTCATGCTCGGTGTCGGAATCATGTCTGGACATGCTGGTGCGAATCTTCCTGACATCATAGCGGGGACGTGTCATTGTACCTACAAAACAATATGAGCAGAGTTCAGAACCAATGGTTATATAAAGCACTAGTGCTGTGACGTGCAGTGCCATTGTGTTGTGTATATCCTAAGCAATATCCCCCCAACCAACCAGAGCCCGGAGTCAGGCTGGTTTCTACAGTTTCCTTAGCCTTCACAGGAGTAACTTCTTCTGAGGAAGTAAAGGTAAGAGGATTTGTTCCAAAAATCATCTGTAGAATAAAGAGTTTCGGGCAAGGGAAGATTTCCTAAACCCCGAAACAAAGAATCATCTACACTGGGGTCATCTCCATGAGGAGCATCTGATGGTAACTCTCCTGGAGAAACTGGTTTTTCAGGAGTGGCGGTATCTTCGGGAGTAATGTATTTACTCCTATCCTTTTTTGATATATTTGCTTCCATATCATCATGTGTTGAAGAGGGTGAGGGAGGATCTCTGAGGGGGATTGTTGGATTATCTGAGTTTCCTCCCCTCTCGAATGGAATATCAATCGGCCCTTCAACTGGGGGTATGTACCCATAAGGGCCTTCTCCGTGTCCTATGCTACGGGTTATGGATACTAGACGGAGCCGATGAAGATATTCATCCACAAAACAGTCCTTGATGGTCAAGAACTTTTGATCACCATTAAGTAACCGATTCAAACGATCAAATTGTACTGGATGCTTCTCCTGTGGGGGATTAGGAACTGTAAAAGAAAACAAGCAATGCCTAATGAATATATGATAAAGGCTGGAACTGAAACTCAAAAAAATCAAGGTCCTTACTTGACTTAAGCCATCTTTTGGCGCACCTACGCTATTGCTTAATATAAAACCATTCAGCCTTCGGGTCCCCAACATTGCTGCTAAACAGAACAGTGATGATTTTCCTTTTCGGCACCGATTCAAAGTATACAAAAGACGGGGTGTCATGGGTTCGATGCTTGAAATTGTAAAAAAATGAACATCCTCGAAGGTAAGCTCTACACCTAAAATTTCTTGGTAAGCTATGTACAGGGTAAAGAGGTAAGCATAAGAGTTGGGATGAAGCTGCATGGGGGCAATCTGTAATTGTCTCAGAAAATCGACGATGAATGGTGGAAATGGAGGTATCGCTCCAACAAGACACATCAGTCTGGTGATGGCCATATACCCTTCCGATAGATTATGAGGATGATCTGTTTTTAATGGCAACTCAGTATCTCTTCGAAGAATCCCGTGTTTTAGGCATATCCGGGAAAGTCTGTCATTGTCGACCATTGATTCGACTGAATCCTTAGGCAGTTCCAAAATAATAGCATCACTAAATTCATCAGGGGCACAGTTATCTCCTACCCCTCCTTCCTCTTCCTTACCAAGAGAAACATCACCTCCAGACGACACATCGCTTTCACGAGCTCCTATTTCATAGTCAGGACCTGTGTTATTCCAGCTTGAATCTGAAGTAGAAGACATGTCTTCAACAGGTGGATTCTCAGATGATCTGGCGATGTCTCTCCTTTCTGCTAATCTAGATGAGAGTATCTCGGCCCTAATTGCTAAACTATTGAAGAAACAGTAACAGAGTTAGAGTAAAATTGCCCGTGTCCCCCCGTATATGTGTGCGCCAATGTGCATGCAGTGACAGAATTAGAGAAGTACAAAATAAGCGTATAAGAACGTAATGCAGAGAAGTGGCAAAGCAGTTGAGTGCTTATAATAGCCATGAAAGCTCGATCATGATTTTAAGGCCCTATCCTAACTGTCCATAAAGTCATATATTACAGTCAAGGTTGATTGAATTAGTTAAACCATTATTGCATATTAAATGAATATATTCGGATCGGTTCGGATATGTATATTACGGCCGGTTCGGATCGAGTCCCTTTTTCCTTTGTGTTAGAATCGGATCGGGTCGATTGCCAAATGATGGACAAACTGGTTTGGATGCTTCACTTAAGTAGAACGGTTCGGAGCAAGGGAAGAGAAGGCATCGATTTGGAGGGAGTTAAAAGAAGACAACTCTGATCAGATCGGTTGACATCAAACCAGCAACCCCAGACCTGTCCATTCGACTTCTCCCTTCTCCGACCCGAACCGATTCCACCCACCATCATTAGCCGCTCCTCCCTATCTCTCTGAAGCACTCGACCCCAACCGACCCCACTTCTCCCTTCTTCTTCCTCTCCGCTCCTTTGGCACTGTCCAACCTCTTGCCAAAAGCTAAATCAAAACTGAGTACTTATGAATTGGCATGGCCAACGCTGGCTTTGAATCTCCTCTGCAACCGCCTCGAGGTGGCGATAAGGCCATCAACGATGACGGTGAGAAGATGGCAGGCACGGCGTCAAGATTGATGAGGCGTCAAACCAAAATCACTCGAATTACTCCTAAAATTCGAGTTAAAATCAGTTAAAACAGAGTTAATCGGAGCTATTGACCCACCTATTAATTCGACTTGAAGATTAAAAGAAATTCAGGGATTTGGTGGTTATGGTTCACACCGAATTGAGAGAGTGAAGGCAAAGCTGAATGAAATAGGGGAGAAGGACTTTGCAAATATATATGAAGATAGGGGGCTTTTAGTATTCACGTGGGCCCCTAGCAATTAAAACCGACCCGTTTAGTAGAGAGACCCAGCCAATGTGAAGCCGTCCAATCTGCCTACATGGTGGTGTTTGAAATGTGGCCCGGATCGGATAGGATCGGTCCGAACCGAAGTACACCCAATAATGCTAGTTTAGCACATGAAATGAATTCAAGGAAAAATTACAAAATACCATTATAAAGGTTTACTTGGAGAAGCTGCTCGAGTACTAAAATGAGTTCTCAAAGTTGTTTTAACATAACGAAAGCAATTCATACATTCCATGACGTATTTATAGACAAGGAAAGACGTGACTTGATGAAGCAACACGTCTCCACAAATGAATGGAAGCAATTGTTCACTGATCTTTATTCTGAAATCGACGAACAGACAATTTCGAAGCACATTTTATTTTCAATAAATGCGTACTTCGAGGGGGGAAAATGTTAGCCTACTTTGTGAACTAGGCTACACAAAGACAAAAGGCCAATTCCTGAAGAATGCTGGTTAAGAGAACACGCGCTCGAAAATCGGATCGGGGATCTTTGACCAAAACAAAAGGTAGCAAAACAGAAGTCAAAGAAGCAGAGACAAATTTGGATCGGGTCGAGGGAGCCCGATCTGCCCCTCCTTTCCTTCGTACATCAGGTCCGAACCGAGAGCAAGTGGACAGCGGTTACACCCCACAACTCCAGAAGACGCGGGCGGTTAGGCAACTACTCCCCCACGTTCACCCACGATGCAGATGTGCTGTCACCATCTTGTTCTATCCGAGCCCGACTCCTATGGGATGATTGCCACGTGTATTCGAACCGGAGCCACTCTAGAGAAGTATTCCACCTATAAATACACTCTAAAGGGTCATTTAAAGGGATCTTTTGGCAATTTCTTGACGCAAACACTTGCAACCTCCGAATTTCATTACTTGGTTCAGATTTTAATTAATCATCTTTTAGAGCATATTTTGGAGAAGATTGAGTGAAATTATTCATTGTATGAGTGAAATTGAGTGAAAACGATCATTGTATTTGCATTCTTATCATCAATTAGAGAATTTCAAAGTGGACGTAGGCTCTTGTACGCCGAACCACTATAAATTGTGTGTTCTCTTCGCTTTTATTTTCATTTCATTTCATTTTATCGTTAGTTTGGGTGTTAGAGCCATTTTTGGATCTAACAAAAGTTTTATTCACAGTATCATATTTCGGAATTTAGGAAGTTATCTTGTGGTTTAGAGAAATGAGAAAATCTGAACCTGTTATTTATATTATATAAATAGAATTTCAAGAGTTACTGGTTCAAATTTGTTAATATGAATATTTTCAATATAAGTATACCATACTTTTCTACGTAAAAAACATCAATTAGCCAAATGGCAAAGGTATATAACTAGTAATCAAGGCACCAGGGTTCGAGTCTAGGTCGATGAAAAGGACAAAAAATCTGTTTTTAAGTAAGATTTTGAATTTTTTTATAAATCTTTTAATACACTATACCTAGTTCTCGTCTCAATTTTTGAAATATATTTTCAAGTAATGGTTTTGTAAAAATATCTGCTATTTGATTTTCAGACGATACAAATTCTAAGTTTATTATTTCTTCTTTTATATTATCATGTAGAAAATTATGAAGAATATCTATATGTTTAGCTCGAGAATGGTTTATTGGGTTTTTACATAAATTTATTGCACTACAATAGATAATTGATTTTGATAATTTTATATCGAAATCTTTTAGTGTTTGTTTCATGTATATGACATAAGCACAAGCCAAAGTTGCTGATATATATATTCAGCTTCATATGTCGATAGTGAAACGTAATTTTGTTTCTTGCTAAACCAAGAAACTAGCGACTTGCCAATAAAATGACACGTACCACTTGTGCTTTTTCGATCCATCCGTGGTCCTCCAAAATTAACATCACTAGAGGATGCTAATTCAAAAGAACAATCTTTTGGATAGAAAAGTCCAAAGTCTTTGGTATTTAGATAACGCAATATACGTTTTACAGCTCTTAAATATGATTCCTTTGGATTAGCTTGAAATCATGAACATAAAAAAACACTCATCATTATATCGGATCTACTTGCAGTTAAACATAATAAGAATCCTATCATACTGCGATATAATTTTTGGTCAACACTTTTCAATTTTCATCTCTATCTACATGTGTTGTTGTACTCATGGAAGTTGGTTTTGCAAAAGTGTTTTCTATTCCAAATCGTTTACTTAAATTATTACAATTTTTTTTTATTTATAAATATTCCGTTATATAATCGTTTAATTTATAGGCCAAGAAAATAAAATAATTCTCCCATATGGGACATTTCAAATTCCTTGGTCATGATTTCTGAAAATCTTGACATAGTTTTTTGTTAATAGAACCAAATATTGTCCACGCATATTTGAATTATTAAAATATCCCTTTTAGATCGTTTTATAAATAGTGTTTGATAAACCTTTCCAATTTGAAATCCTGAATTTATAAGATAATTTTTAAGACGTTCGTACCTAGCACAGGGTACTTTTTTTGGACCATATAAAGCTATTTTTTAACTTATATACGTAATCAAGGTATTTTTCAAGTGTAAATAACGGAGATTGTTCAATGTAAACATTTTCTTTTATATATCGATTTAGAAAAGCACTTTTTACATCCATTTGATATAGTTTAAAGTTATGAAAACAAGCATAGGCTAATAAAATACGAATTGCTTCTAATGTGGCAACCGAAGCAAAAGATTCTTTTCAGTCTATTCCTTCTTCTCGATTATAGCCTTGTACAACTAATCTTGCTTTATTCCTAGTTATATTTCCTAATTCGCCATCTTTGTTTTTTATATACCCATTTCGTAACAATGACAAATTGATTAATTGATCCAGGAACTAATTCCCAAACTTCATTGCGTTCAAATTGATTTAGCTCTTCTTGCATAGCTATAATCCAATTGTCATCAGTAAAAGCTTCTTTTGTATTTTTAGGTTCTATATTAGATAGAAAAGCTACGTGACATACTAGATTAATTGGTTTATACTTCTTAAATTTGAATTAATTGCTCTAATAATATTTTTAACTAGATGGTCTTAATATTTTTAGTGGAAATCTTAGTTCATTATTATTATGAACAATGTTTTCATCTTCTCTAGTATTATGAACAATGTTTTCATCTTCTCTAGTATTATGAATAGTGTCTTCATCTTGAATTGTAACAACCCAGAAAATCTGAACCAATTTAAATTTTTTATTTTAGTTATTTTAATGTATTTTGAATATTTAAAATGAATAATTTTAAATAATAACGACTAAAAGTTTATTTAAATCAAAGTTAGAATGAATAAATTTAATTATAAAACGAGCCTGAAATGGCGTGGCAGTTCGAAAATTCGATTTCTGATTTCAATTTAATATACAGAATTCAATATAAATCAGAATTGGATGAAACCAGAAATATTAGAATCTGTTTAACTATATCTTTCTAATGAATGTAAGAAACTGAGATTTCACTTTATAAATTATAAGTTACGTCCAGTTTAAAATTCAGAATAGTTGCTGTGGAATTTAAATATTTTTTAATGTATACAAAGCCCTTAAAATAGCCATTTTGAGAATGACCTCCGTTTTTTACGAAACCACTTTTGTTGGATCTGGAATGTCAAATTATTGCTAGATTCCAATTTACATAATTTTTGGAATCAATATGTGAGTGTGGAGAAACGTGTTTGGTAATTTCAGTTTGAATTTAATCGACTGGAAAATGTCCATTTTTCAAACGGTCTCCAAATTCGATGAAATTAGTTTTGTTAGGACCGTATCATCAAAAAATAGCTAGATTTATTTTTCGGGAATTTTTGGAGTCAGTATGTGGCTCCGATAAATTAAAATGTATATTTAAATTTAATATACATTGATTTATATTTTAGTTTCAAGGGAAACTGATCGAAACAGTCGAATTGGGTTACGAAACATATCCCATTATGCCCGGAATTAGGATATTTGGTTAGGAACCACAGTCGTTGGAGTTCGTAGCCATATCGGAGTATTTGTGATTTAAATATTAATAAAATAATTAGTATAAATATCCCTTTCCTTGGTCAAACCCTACTTCTTCCACTCGCGGTCAACACATATCCGGAGCCGCCGATTCCTATTTTTAACGAGCAAATTTATCCCAAATTAATCCTCTAATTTCTCCCAACCTCTTTCGATTCTGATGGTGATTCTAAAGGGAAATTTGTAGAGCTCTTTTCACTCTTCAAAACCATACCAGTATCATAAATTTTCGTGTTGGGATTCAAGAGCAATCGAAGCTCCAAAGCAAGATGTTCGGACGAGATTCCTGGCACCTGAGGATATGCGAGCTCGCCTGAACTCCGGCGGTAGGAGGCTCTCACGGCGGCGCATCTCGTGGGACAGGCGGACCGTCATCAAGTTGAATGGTGGTGGAGCAAAAGCCAACCCTAGTTTCAAGCTTTAAAAAAAACTAACATCGGCAGTGGTTAATTAGAAGAAGAAAGGTTTAAAATTTTATTTAATTAATTTATTAATTATCTTTAAAATGTTATCAACCTTTATAAAATCATAACTCTCTCATACGAACTCTAAATCGCGTGAAAAAGGATCATTGCGACCGTAGGGACGAGAGCTTCACAACAAGATTAACCGGGTCAAATTTGGAGCTTGTCAGAATTTAGGGCAAATTAAATTCCGAACAGTTCAAAAATTCAGAAATTAAAACTGACGGAGTGGAAAACGAATGTGAGAACTCCCTCTCACTCAAACTTTTTATAGATAAATATATACAAGGTTGCAACGGGGCTTAGTAGCTCCTGACATCGTCGTCCACAGACCATGGACGACTTGTTTGATTATATTGTGTTGCGGAAATTGATTGTTGATTGTGAATTCATGTGTTGAATAAAATATTTGAGTAATAAAAATATATTTATTATTGAATGAATGAACTAAATAAAATAGTCATGAGTTTAAATAAATATTCATATACAAATCGAACGATTTGTTTATGTACACCTATTTAACTGATCTTGATTGGGACGATAATTTATACACGTTGCCCAACTGCACAAATAATAATCAATATTTGTTGTTTGAAAATCCCACACGGGTATTGGGATGATATTTGACATACACTGATTCCAATAATTAGTGGTATGTCAATCGATGGGTTGACAGACTGTATAAGCGTTATTTATTTATTTTAATGCTTATACAGAGGTAGAAGGCACACTGGATGATGGTTGATTATTTATTATTATGGTTATATACATGTGTTGTATAAAATCCATATAATTAACTAACATTATATGGTAATTGATTGGGTCTCGTTCCAATTTAGAAAATAACGAATATTTTAAAATTATATTCGGTAAAGGATTAAAAATATTCATGTGTTGAATAAAATATTTAAAACAATAAAATATTCGTGTGTTGAATAAAATAATTAAAACAATAAAAATATTCATGTGTTGAATAAAATATTTAAACAATAAAAATATCATTTTTATTGAATGTACAAACCATTAAAAATATTTATGTGTTGAATCAAAGCCGTATTGATTAGATTTGTGCCATTTTAACGTGAACGATATTTATATCGATTTTATTCATTTTTATAATGAATATCGAAAAGGAAAATATTTCAAAATCTGAGATTTTGACAATATTATCATTAAAATATTATAATGATAAAGAATATTCCATTTTTATTTAAAATTGAAGTAAAAGTGGGAATCGTTTTAAAACGAATTTATAAATACGTTTTGAACGATATATATATATATATATATATATTGATGGTTTGAATAGAACACGCCACGCTGCGACCATTCGCAAATTTCGACCATTGACTTCGAATTGACATTACGGGAGATCCGACCGTCGGATTATCCTAAAACCGGAACCGTTGGGTTCGTATCGAAAAGAGCTTTCCAACAAATATGAGAGATTTGAAATCTAACGGTTGGATATCGAATTATGTCCAAATCAAATTTGGAAAAGGTCGCTGTAAGTGCAGTTCGATGACCGTTTATGGAAATCGACTGAAAAGGCCTTAATAAAATTATTAAAAATATTAATAATTTGTGTAAAATCATAATAAATGATTTGGAAAGAATTGGGATGAAAAATTCCATATTTGAAAAGATAAAAATATATTTTTATCGAAATGAACTGGTTATTAACTAGAATTATAATCCAATTATTTTTAAATAAATAAATTGAACAAAGAATGGGTTTTGATATAACCAGAATCTCCAATATATGAATTGGAATGGATTTAAATCAAAATTATCTTCGGAATATTTCGATGTTGGGTTCCGTGATTATACAGATATTGTGGAGGAATTTGGAAGATATATATATATATATCATTATTCCCAATACGATATTTGCTGATTTCAGAATTTGATATTGAATATAAGCCGATATAATTTCTTTTTAGAGCCTTGTATTTAATATTAAATTGGATTTTGGGTTTGTCGTGAATTGTGTCTTCATTAACACCGTTCTTAAACCCATTTGAGAAAAGAATAAATCTTTTAAATAAGATTTAGAAAAGTTTACCAATTAATTAATATTTATTTAATTGGAGTTGAATTGAAATTGGATTTTGGGTTTGTTATGAATCGTGTCTTCAGTAACACTACTCTTAAACCCCGTGTGAAAAGAATAAATCTTTTAATTAAGATTATTAGAGTTTCCAATTATATTTAGTAACTGGAATAAAATGGAATGTGAATCGGGTTTATTGTGAACTGTGTTTTTAACGACATTCATTCTTTAACCCGATTTACAGTGAAATGTGATTTGGAATTTATAAATCTTTTTATTAAGATTTAAAGGAAATTTTCCAAAGTAGAGTTTTCCAATTTAATAAAATAAATTGGAATTGAATGGAATTCGATTTGGCAATAATCGAAATGAGCTTCTGTGAGGAAGACCGTTATATAAATGGAATTTAAAAGGCTTTGCCATTATTCCATTTATATTATTGGTTGGATACAGAAGTTTACATCGATTATATATATTGATCCGTTTTCCGTGAAAATTCCATAATTAGTGGAATGAGATTTTGGGTTTATCGGGAACTGTGTTTTAAATGACATTAGTTCCTTAACCCAGTTAAAGATAAGATTAATTTCTTAACTTTGAATAATCATTAAGTAATGATTTTTGAGATTAAAACTGAATTAGAGTTTTAATGAATCTTTAATTAGATTGGAATGTGAATGGGATGATTAAATTTATCCAAATCATGAAATGATCGAGAATGGAGTACCACTAGTTTTACTCTAGGCGATAGTTAAATCTTTAATTAGATTTGAACGTGAAATGGTAATTAAAGTTGTCGATAACACCGTGGTGTTAGATATGGAGTATTACCAGTTTTGCTCCATGGGATGAATATGTTGGGATTGGGATAATAAAAGAAATGATTACTTCAGTATGGTTCGCTAATCCCGACTAGTTGATAAACCTTAATTTGGTTTAGAATTGATATCCAAAGGAAGATAAAAGAATAAATTTAAAGAATTTATCTTTGATAAAATTAATGGGAACCTTTCCCAAAGGATATGAATATTTAAATAAAAGAATATTCAGGATTGGAATGAGGCGTATGTTGTGTTTTATAGAACTTGATTATAAAATATGAATTATTCGAAAAGGCTGGGTTTATACCCATTCTGAATAATTGATTCGATGATAAGTCAACGAAGAAGACGATGGTTGAAGACCGGAGGTCTTCACATCGTTTGGATGATTACTGATGTCTTGATTGGGTTGTACACCCAAGACAAGGTAATAAGTGGTGATCGTCTAGGCGTACTTGGAGATTGACCGGATATGCGAGGACCTCTCTCCTGTATTGGATATATGGGACGAGGAATAAGGTGCCTCCGGTTTCGTTCAGACCCAGAACGAACTTGTAAAAGGATGTGTGTCTGACATAGGATTTTATTTTGTGTTGATTGATCTCTATTAAATATATATCTGTTTGGCAGCGGAGAATTTATTCTCTTACTTAACACCCTTCTCTGAGACGTACGAGCTCAGAGGTTATATATCGATAGACATCAGTCGCATGGCATGAATTGCCTGTGTGGCATGCTGAGATGCAAATGATTAAGGCTTCTGTTGAAAAGCAGAGTCTTGTGGTTGATGATCAAAGCACGGCTTTAATATAGAATAGCTTTGTGTATAACGTTAATTCGCGAGCCTCACACCCCAGTGTGAAGCAGAAATGGGAGAGGACCTCAAGGTAATGGACATATGCTGGTTTCTAGCTAGGAGTGGTGTTATGGTATGGATCCCAGAAATTTTACACATGTGGATGTTGCTTATTATTACTGGATGGATAGAGAGGCGCCTCGGATATATCGGTCACTACGGGATCGATGGATGACATGGTCGACATACTGACCAGATTTATGCCCCATTGGGCAGACTAGCATATAGTTTATGGTATTATTAACCCGCTAAGTGTGGGTCGACCCTGACGCTACAAGGTGCAGTTGCGGTTGAATGCTGAGTCATGGGCTAGATTGTCTCGAAGCGGTAAGGACGATCCCTTGCCTTGGTTCACAGATGGAAATCCAATTTCCAATACACGATGTTTCGGTTTTAATTGTAGAGCCTAGTATGGCGACATGATAGATGGTACCCATGCCGCCTATGATTGATACATTTATATTTGAAATTGTTTTTGACACTATACACTTATAGTAATATCTAAATGATTTGTTTTAAACGTACCCAGCATGTTTGGCTATTGTGAGGGAAAACTCTATCCCCCAGCTTGCGTTGCATTGTGTGATGGGACCTGAGTCTTATAATAGATTCATTTTTCCAAAAAGCATTGCGCTATTTGTTTTATGCACTGGTATTCATGGGAGAAAACCCATTCCGTGTTATACGGTGTGGTCCCTTGATATACTTTATATTCTAAAGTAAAGTTTTAAATAACCGTTTTAGTTCTCACACCAGTCACATGATTGACCTAGAGTTTATTGTTTTAACCTAAACTCTGGGTGCCCTTATTTTCCATACGGGCAGCTAGTAGTTTTGGTTTTGCAGATTTATTTTTACAGGATCCTGGTTTACAGCTGAAGCTATATTCGGAAAGCTCTATATCCGTGTATTTCTTTCAGTTGTGTTTTGTATTATTTCCGCTGCTATGTAATGTATTTTATTCTCTGATATTCATCAAATGTATATTATTTATTCATACTCTGTTATATTCTTGTACTCTGATGTAAATTGTTGTAATAAGCAATGAAATGTTCTTCTGTTTGTATTCTGATTTGTCGTGTTCTCAATTCAATCCGGGCTTTACTTTACGGGGAAGTTTGGGTCGTCTCATGAATATTATTTTTATTAATATTTTGACTATATTTTCATTTTATGTGATATTATCAATTTTTTTTATGAATAACGTTTCATCTTCTCTAGAATTATAAATAAAGTTTTCATCTTCTCCAGAATTTTTATTTTTCAAAGTTTCATTATTATATGAATTTTGATTAATATTTTCGTCAAAAGATACGTGAAGTGTTTATTCAATTTTTCTTGTTCTTTTATTACAAATACGATAAGCTTTGCTTCGATCTGAATATTCTAGGAATATTCCTTCATCGGAATTTGATTCGAATTATTCAAGATGATCTTTAGTGTTTAAAATATAATATTTTGAATCAAAAACTTTAAAATATGAAATATTTGGTTTTCTACTATTAAAAAGTTTGTAGGGAGTATTTTTCGTAAGTGGTCGAAATATAGACACGAGTTAATACATAACAGTCTTTTGCAACTGCTTCTACCTAGAAATGTTTTGGTAAGATGCTTCCATTGAGTAACGTTGTAGCACATTCTTATAGCGTTCAGTTTTTTCGTTATACAACTCCATTTTATTGTGGAGTTATATAAAACAAAAAATTATGAAAAATACCTTTCTTTTACAACATTGTTCAAATAGTTCATTTTCGAATACTCCTCTGTGATCACTTCTTATATTTTTCATATTAAATCCTTTTAATTTTTGAATTCATTTAATAAATGTTTTAAAATGATCGAAAGTATCACTTTTATTCTTCATAAAAATCATCCAAGTGTATGTAGAAAAGTCATCAACAATTACAAACACATATCTACTATGATTTATGGATTGAACTTGGGTTGGACCAAATAGATCCATGTGCAGTAATTCCAATGGTTGTAATGTTGAAATAACCATTTTAGATTCAAATGAAGAATTTATTAATTTACCTTGTTGACAAGCATCACAAAGATTATTAACTTTAAATTTCATTTCCAGTAAACCTTTTACTAATTCATTTTTTGAAAGTTTATTTATTGTTTTAAAATTTATATGACATAATCTTTTGTGCCATAACCCAGGATCATTTTCTTTGGCTAATAAAAATTAATTTGGATTTTTTTTCATATTTAGAATTAAATATTTTTATTTCTATTTCCTTCAAATATAAGATTTTTATTTTTATCAGAAATACTACATTTATTTTCTAAAAAATATATTTTAAAACACTTACCACATAATTGACTAATACTAAAAATTATGTTTTAACTTATTTACTAATAAAACATTAGTAATAAGAGGTAAATAAGATGTACCGTAATTTCTCACATCTCCTTTGCCAATGATATATCCCTTGGAATTATCCCCAAATGTGACAGTTCCTCCTTTTAAGTAAATAATAATTGTCAACATTTATTTGTCTCCTATCATATGTTTCGAGTATCCATTCTCCTCTTTTCTTAAGTGGCACCTACAAAAAATATGTAATGACGTTGGTATCCACTTCCTCCGTTAGGGTCCTAAGAGTTAGTTCTTAGGAAACCAAACCTAAGAGGGTTCGGTGTCCCTTTTATAAATATAAATATTATTTTATGAGCAGTTTCTAAAAATGATTTTATATATTTATTCCTGATTAGAAAATTATTTGTTTTATTAACCCATATATTAACAACTTTAGAAGTCGTTTTTCTAGTTGAAAGTTTTACCAAACTACTAGGTTTAACTTCTTTATTTAATTTCTTATTAGGTTGAATATCAGCTTTCTTTTTATAACATAGTCCCTTTTTACTAGATGTAGGTTGAGAATTTCCTATAATTTTAGATAAATTCTCCTTCTTATATTAAAATTAGATATATTTTTAGTTATATCCTCTAACTTGATTTTAAGACTAGAATTATCTAGTTCTATTATTTTGATCTTAGTTTCCAACTGATGATTTTCAGAAGTAAGTGCATTGTTCTTTTTTCTTTTGAGTTTCAATTTGTTGACTCAATAAAGAAAGTTAAGAATTAGCATTAGAAAGAGATTCTTGAAGTTTTCTAATTTCTTCTTATAATACTTCTTTTTCATCTTTCAACATATCTATTTCGAATTCTGTCTTTTTCTGATCCTCATTAGCTTGTTTATATTTTTTTAAATTATTTCTAGATTATAATAATTCTAAATTTATTTCTACCATATCTTCATAAGTAAAATCACTTACCTTATTGTCTTTGGCCGTGAAACATACGTTACCGTTTTTAGTGTCACTATCACTGTCACTATCCGATGATGATGAGTTAGAGTCATTCCATGTTATAGAGAAAGCTTTCTTTTTGGATTTAACTTTCTTGTTTTGATACTCCTTCTTTTACTCTGGATAGTGCTTCTTCATATGGCTTTCTTTCCATAATTATAGCGTTCTAATTTCAAGGTTGGTGGTTTAGATGAATTTTTGCTAAATTTTCTTTTGAAGGCATCCTTATTTCCTTTTATATATTTCAAGAATTCCTTTAATTTTTTGCAACAAAGGCTAGACCTTCTTCACTATTAGATTCTAAGTCTTCTTCCTTTTTAGCATGAAATGCAAGATTCTTTTTATATTGAGCATGAACTTTTTTTCCTAAAAACTAACTTCATATGACATTAGATTTCCTATTAGCTCTTCTGGTTTCGTGGGTGAGAGATCAATAGCATCTTCAATTGCTAAGACCTTT
The DNA here is from genome assembly GCA_030737875.1 of Allium sativum. Lineage (NCBI taxonomy): Eukaryota > Viridiplantae > Streptophyta > Magnoliopsida > Asparagales > Amaryllidaceae > Allium > Allium sativum. The sequence goes on from CM060920.1 coordinate 968,216,701, forward strand.
CTTTTCCAATCTACCTTTAAAGAGTTTAGGATTTTTGATACTACATCAGAATATTTCTCTCCTAATCCTTTAGTGAGTGATAAATATTTTGAAATCTAGAGTGCTTGTCATTTATAGCTTCATTTTAATTCATTCTAAAATTCTGAAAATGGCCTTTAAGCATGGATATCTTGCTTTGCATAACCTTGTTGGTTCCTTCGTGAGTTACTGTGAGTGTTCACCATATTTCATATGCAGTATTGCACATAATAATATAGTTAAACTCATTTCTATCCAAAACACAATGCAACATATTCATAGCTTTATCATTTGCAATAACAACTAATTTTTCTAAATTTGACCATTCAGAAAAATTAGTATTAGGGGTGTGTATTCTTTTAGAGTAATATTCCATGAGTCAAATCCATTAGCTTGCATATAGATTCTCATATGTGTATCCCAATAGTTAAAATTCAAGCCATTAAATAGAGGAGATCGTGCAGTGGATTGATCTTCTGTGAAACTAGAATTAGTGTTGTTTTCAATATTATCGAGATATCAAATAACTGTTTTATGGTTATAAGATGTCCTGCTCTGACACCAAATGAAAAGACCTAGAGTAGGATCGAGTAATATGGAAATATATGTATTATATAGAATCCGCAAGTTTTAATCGATGATATACTAACTTTGATATACGCATGTAAATATTTAATGAGATAAATATCTAGAAATGATACCACAGATAAGCAGTATAAAAGCTGTAGATAAAAGTAAAGAACACCAAGAATTTTTATATTGGTTCGGATCACCGTCTTATGTTTAGTCCCTAAGTTACCTTTAGGCCTTTATATACACCCTCTCTTCATCCAGAGGAATAGGTAACTTCCACCGTTACAAGACTTCTTACCACCTAGACTATACCAACTAGGATTTTTCCGCTTGGACTTGTTTACAGGACTTCTAACCACCTGATCTACCTATAAGATTTTTCTTCTCCTTTATAGGACTTTAAACAAAAGTATGGTTGACTTTTTTGTTTTCAAATACAACACGAATTTGTCAAAATGAATTATAATATCCTATAATCTTCTCCTCGAGTCTATATTGTATGAAATGTGAACAAGTGGAGATAGAATAGGGTTTTCATCTCGTTTGAATTTAAGCTAAGTTTGAATTATAACCACATAATCCAAAGAGATCTTGAATGCAAGAATAAAGCAATTAGAAATGAGTATGAACTTGAATTAAATAGAATAGAAAAGAATGATATTGATTCACTTGTTAGAGATGTTATTTTTGAATGTATTTATAGTGATTTATGAGTTACAACTACCGATTAAAATTCGTAGTCGAAATCTGAGAGATGCAACCATTAGAGATCAAGAAACTCTTGGATAAAGAGTTGTGACTCTTCAGAATATGATAATGGAACACTATTCGGTTGACTGAATATTCTTAGTCATTCGACTGAACTATAATTAATATAAACCATTTGTTCTTGGCCATATCAGTCAACTGAATAAAAATATTTAGTCAATTGAATCTGGAACATGTACACAACTTTTATGTGCACATAGATTCAGTTGACTAAACTTATTTAGTTGAATGAACTGTGCAAATTCTAAATTTACTATAAATACTATAAGTTTTATTATGCAATATAGAAATAAAAACCAGAGGAGAGGTTTTAACATCCTAATCTAAAACTAGACTCTTCTTAATATGTAAATTACAGCGTACTCCAGAGTCTTTGGCATAGTTCTTTGATATTGACGTGTTTGCAAAACATCTTGTTTGAGATATATTGATTTGATATTTCATCTTGTCATGGATCAAAATATCGTGATTCAGCAATAAGATGTCTAAAAACCATTTAAGTCACAAACGGACTTTAAGGCGCAATTATAATATAAACGATTTTCTGAAAATTGTTTATAAAAAAACTCTCAGAGAAACAAATAAGGATAATACTAGTCTCTTTGTTCTGCACACACTTAAATTCATGCTACTGTAGCATGGAGGGAAAGTAGAATTATGGATGTCTCATGTTTTGGCTTGTGCTTCCACTACTGGAAATGGTCTGAGGTCATTGGTCACCATTGACCAAATTTTCTCTTGTATTTTCACTACAAAAAAGACTAGCTTTAGCGATGACATATAGCTGTCACTCGCCATCGCTAAAAGCCGCAATAGAAAACCTAGTCATTGGCTAAACAACAACAACTTCATCCCATATTACTGACAGTTATTGTTGAAGATCCGGGCACGTGACAATTTATGGGAAGTCAGAGGGTTATCGCTAGCTGTCGCTATTTTAGAACCAGACAACCGTCGATGGTCATCACTAACCTGAAACCAAAATGGCATTTATAGTCGCAAATATGGGAACTAAGTTATAGAATTCTGCACCATTAAGCAATTCAAACACAAAGATAATGTGGTATCTTTGTCCTCTTCATCGACAACACATAAACTCTATTTCACAACTACTACCATTGCATGCATCGTGTAATCTCATATATCACACATAATCAAACATACAAGACAACATCATTTTTACATGAGCTTTTCATTAAAAAATATCAATATTTCATCAACCAACCAAATGACACCTACAAATACTCATGTTTGTTAAACAAAAAAATCAATAAATATATCAAAATACACAACAAACGATAAATTATCAAATCCATCAACACAAGTCAAATAATACAAAATGAAACGATCAAAGTCAATAAGAAAAACATCCATACCTACTCATCGTCATCCCCTAATCCTTCCTGCCCTAATCCTTCCTTCCTCGACATTTTTCAATGCTCTGCTAAATATGTCACAGTACGAATATCAAGCAACAAAACCAATCCTCCGCTTTTCCAGTAGTCATTGAACTCTGCCATTTGTTATTTCAACAGAGATATGTCTTTCTCGGTGTGGAGCTACTGTAAGCCGTTTGTAACAACCCAAATTTCGATAGATTGTTTTTTTCTTAAAAATCCCAATCTATCGAAGCTCTAGTTGGCTTGACTAGTATCCTGCAGAAAAGACAGAGATAATAAATATATCAGAGCTCGATAAACAATCTCACAGTGCAATGGATAAAATATAATAATCAAGTATAGCCTTACCGAAATAAGGACACTGCCTAACAACTGTCTAAAGGCTACCAAATCTATGCCATAAATCTAACCTGCGAGTATGTTATGAGGAAGGGGTCAGACACAAGTTCTGGTAAGAGGATAAATTATACATTCTAAAGTAACCCTACATATATAGTTCAGTTACATTTTCTTAATTATTAGGTTATTCGGGTTAATAGCGCTCTAGGATCTACGCACACGTCACACCCATCTACTTCCAAGTTGATTAAACCAAATATAATATATGTAGCTATACCCAACATCTTAAGGCACTCCCTATAGTATCCTCCTCATACGGTCTCCGCCATCACATCGCGGAAGTATGCACAACCTCTATCCTACGCCTAACTACGTACAGAAATCTATATTGTTACACCATGTACTCGCACACTACCACCATCGCTATGCCATGTAAGGGTACGGATCCTCGTATCTGAACTCCTCGGTCAAATCACGTCTCAACACGGAGTAATGCCAAAACGTCTACACTACACCACCTAGTGTGTGTATCTAGACCCTCACACTAACGTAATGCCTACTATAACCCAAGTCCCGTAATAGGACTGCATCTAATGCACAGAATTCGGTTAGGAGCTTTCGATATATGTAAATGATAGCTTCGTTAGGCCTATAATACAGATATCCACATATGATCTGTCTCTTGTCATGGTGGCTATGGCCCTACCCAGTCCCCTCCCTCAACTAATGAAAGACTACAATAAGAACTAATGACGTGCCCCTAACAACCAATCTAACATCCAATTTGGTGTTTCCCTCAACCAACATCTCGATAGTGAAAGATCACTGGTCTAGTTGTTCAGCTTTTAATCTTTCCGCATCCTACAGATCGTCAATGACAGGTATCCAATGATTACTATCCTTGATTTGGTCTTGACCACCTCCTCCCAGAGCGAGGCAAACCGCCGAATCACCCAACACCATTTGCCACAACCTTCTGACTGCCACACTATAGTTAACAACAAGGTATACTCTAGATGGCGCAACAGACCTGCCTCCGAGCGACGGCTTCATCCGATTATTCCTTAAAAGGCCATCTCAAAGTACCCTACCACATCTCGCAAAATCCCCGTGCTTCCATCCAGTCCCGTAGAATGATCAGTTGGACGTGCTCCTCTAATGTCACCAGACACCACGATGATCTACCCCATTGGGTTCTTCATATGCATACGTATAGACTGGTCCAAGCGCATCATGCCATCGCGTTATTTGATCATACATCTAATATTTTAATCTTGCGCTTGCTTTAACTTATCACATTGCTACTTAACTTGATTATGTACACATTCATTTTCTATTCAAGTAACTGATTTATTAGCTTACATTCGGCCGCTTATTTTCAGTAATCAGCCCCATGCTGTCGGAATGGACCCTGTCTATGAGCCTCTTATTATTACATTCATTAAACTTAATATTTTCCTATTCATAAGTTTAAGTTTGCTAATAATAAGCCTCTTCTTTCTTTTAATTATTCGTGTTATTTGTAACTTCATGTTATACCATTACCACAACCGTTGTTGTGGGTTTACTTATTAACTTAGTTTCCCTAATTAAGGTTTATTAATAAGTTCTCATCTTATCTTTTATTATAACCCACATTATATCATTACCACAACTGATTTTGTGGATTTACTTATTAACTTAGTTCCCGTAACTAAGATTTATTAATAGTTCTCTTTTTATCATTAATTATAACCTATCTTATAATTCCACTTGTCCCTAGGACAAGTCTACCTATTATAATTTATTTTCATTAATATAATTAATTATAATAGGTTATTGTTGACGGAAAAAATGGTCGTCACACCCAAAGATTCCCTAACTTAAGAATTATGGTTTGCGAGGAAAATTAAAGTGCGCAAAGCAGTAAATAACACAGAGATTTATAGTGGTTCAATCCATGAGGGACCTACGTCCACTTTGATGGAGTTTGTTGATCTTTTATTCATAAATTGAATTACAAGCATTGAACATCATCGTGGAATTCGTTTACAAGTCTTTTTATGTATTTGGGTGTCATATTTGTCATATGCAAAATCTTGGAGAAAAGTGATGTAATCTTCTTCTTTCTCAAGAGCTTTGCTACCATAAATGGAGTTTTAGGAGCTTGTAGAGATGTCAAATCAAGCAAAATCCCACTCTTGTGAAGAATGAGCAAAGGGGTATTTATAGGCAGCGGGGTTAGGTGGAGTAGTGAGATTTGGGGACTACACAGCAGAAATTCACATCCCAAAAGCACAAAAGCCAGAAAATTGCATCCCAGAGGCGCAGACACTAGAAATTCGCATCCCACTTTAGGGGATCCGAATTTTGCATCCTAGGGGATGTGTGAAATCTATATCCCAATGGAGTGTGATGCTCTGCTTCGTGTGGAGGTCACACATTGCATCCGGTGGATGCCATCCATCATATCGTGAATGATGTGAATTGTCGCATTCCAAAGGATGCGATCTAACGCATCTGAAGAGATGCGGTATATTGCATCCCGAGGGATGCAAAATATCGCATCCCGAGGGATGTGAAGTATCGCATCTCGATGGATGCAGTTCATTATTTGTCGAATGGTGCAGGGATGTGGTGTATATGGATTTGGAGCGCGGGATGTGAAGTGATGTGGTGCAGGGTGTTGTGATGTCAAGGAGTCGGAAATGAGTGATGTGATGCAAGGTAGGGTAGTGTGGAGTGATCCACTTTGAGGTGTTGTGAGGCCAACGCTCGCTCGATTCCTCCTAGGCTTGGACCTTTAGAATTCTGGCGACCCTTCGGGCTTTAGTGCCACGAGACGGGCTGAGCCGAGTGGGCCTGGTTTGCTTTTGTAAACCGGACCAAAAGGTCGGTTAACACTTTCCCTCCAAAGTACGTCTTGTCTTGACATGATGTGCTTTGAGTTGAAAATATTTCATTTGGAAGCCGAAGATATCTCTAAGTTGTGTATTGCCCTGTCGTGATCACACTACTGAGCGTGTCAAGAATCTCAATCCAACGACAGCTTCGTTGAAGGCCTAATTCTTGTTTACTTAAAAATTAAATGCTAATCGTTGACTCCCGTTCGCGTCGTAACGTAAACGAGTGATTGTCGACATAGTGTCGCGTGTACCCTCACACGTTTTCACCTGATTTTGCATTGGTGCAATCGAGTTTGAAAAATAAAGTATGAGTAGCCAGTGTGTTGTTGGATTTCGAAAAATGATATCGAGACTTGGATTCGATCGCTTGCCATACGTTATTGAATCGTTCAGACTTTCAAGTGTGCTATTGGTTAGCGGATCATATCGGTTTCGATTGTCGTGACATCAAAAACACGTGTGCGTGGTCGTAGTTGAAATCGAGAGTCGGAAATTTCGCCTTCGTCCATTCACCATTTTTATAAATATCTATATATAATAGGAATACCCTGAAATGAAGCTTTTGAAATGTCCAAAACACCCATTCAATGTAAAATTGGGTAGATAGGGGCGGTTTTGTCCTTTTTCCACTTTACCGCCTAAACGCTTCCCACTTTTCCACGTAGTCCACTACTGAAATGTGTTTCCTCTTCTCTCTCCTCATCGTTTCCGTCCGTGGAAGTTTTTCTCCTCTTTCTGTCCTCAAAATCTGTACGACCCAAACAGCTAATCGGGCTTCGATCTGCTCACCGTATCTTCTCGGCTTCAACTTCCCACATCCACGTGATTCGACTTGGTTAGTTTCCATATCCGTCTTATTTTAATTTAACTACGATTTAACATTTATCACAGAAGCGACTTCTGAAATAGGTTTAGGGATTACAAAAAGGACGAAGGCCCCATCCACTACTTAGATCTTGGGTAGATACTGTCAAGGGCTCCACATCGATGAATTTGGCTGAAATGGACATAGATCTTCATTTCTTCGCTGCTCTTTTTTCTGAAGGTAGCTAGTTGTAGTTTTATTCCCCTGTTAAATAAGGAAATCGTGACAATAAATTGTGTAACTCTCTGATTATTTATTTACCCTAGAATCGTTTAGTTTCTTCTCTATCTGATTTACTGTTATTAGTGATTTCAAGGATTTTTTTTTTTGAATATTGGCAGAAGGATTTGTTTTTCGAGATTCTTTTAGTGATGAGTTTACTCACGTTTTGTTATTCGTTGCAGTTGTTTGGGTTCGTTTTCGTTCTATAAGAAAGTAATCACCCTTCACTTAGGTTTTGGGAAACTGGGAAAGCCAGCGCATCTCTTCTCTGGATTTCTCACTCCAGAAACTACAGCGCAACCCTCTTTCCCTTCATTATCTCATCAGGTAACCTAAATTTCTTAAATCTATTGTTCCTAACATTCAAATTTACATTATTTCAAGTCAATCTATGATCAATCGACATATCATCTTTCTTCTGTAATTCATTTTATAACCAGATTTGATGTAGTTTTTTAATTTGAACAATAACCTATTCATAGTGTTTATTTTCAATTTCAAAAGACAAGAAACCGCATAATTTTCTACTTATGGCAGTCTAATTTATGCAGGGTCAACTAGGAGGAGTTACCGATGATTTTACTGACATGGGGTAGCTTTTAATTAAGGTCAGTATGGGTACAATGATTCTGAAGTTTGACTCCAGGAACATTTTCTTTCACTTTGTATTTTGTAAATTGAAATTGGTTATAGTTAACAGAGGTTCGTTTGTGAATATTATGCTAAACTATTTCAATACATTTGGCATTCCTTTTTATTCAGTTGGATTGATTATTTTTTGATATGAATTAGCATTCCTTTTTATTTTTTGATATGAATTAGCATTTCCTGTGTCAAACTTTTTTTGTTCAGACAACACTCAAACATTAATATCATCATTTTCAGTGTATGTGCAACTTTTATGATAATACATGTATAATTCATATGCATATAACATTTTCTTCAAAAATTTCCATTCAAATTATTATCTTTAAGTTGCTATATCCATTTTTTTATATCAAAGTTAATTTCACTACTGTAAACCATAAAATTAAGTTCATATACCTATTCACATTCCACACTTTTCATTTTCTCATAATCTTTTTTTAATATATATGAGTAAATCAAAGATTATATTCAATTTTTATTCATTTCGTTTCAATAATATTTTTTCTTGGCAATCCGAAAATATTATTTTGGTTTTGTTGGAAGTTCAAAATTAGCATTTTGAAACTAATTAAACAAAATCGAATATTTAGAACCCAGAGATATTGATATATCTAATTATTTAAAACTATTTTAAGTATTCAAATTATGTGTGTGTGTGTGTGTGTGTAGGATCACGGATGCTCCTGTTTTGTTGGAGAGAAGACTTTCTGAATACAGAGGTGCTACATTCTATACAAGGTCAAGGAGATTGGAATCTCATATTCAGTTAGTCTTATGTCTTTAAGCATTCTTTTTTTTTAATTTTGAGTAAGAAAGATGATATAAACTTCAGTTTGAGTGGCTACAAGGATGATATGAATTGGGTAAATTTGTTTTATACCAGTCTGAAATATTTTGATAACCTTTTAGCATCACACCGGACACAAGTTGTAGTAAAAATGCACAGAATACAGATCTAGCAAAAGTAGAGTTTTTTTCCTATTCTTGGATGACAAAGGACTGGATATCCAAGAGGAAGTTTATAGTATACACTATACAGGTGCAAGACACATGCATTAAACTGTTGGAAGTTGTCGATGATTGGTCCACGTTTGTATTATGGCACAGATATACATTAACATTAAATATAACGGATTTTCCATACCAACCAACTAAAATTCAGTTAGCTCACTGAAATAACTGTTAAAAATTTCTTTGTACAACATTACAAACAAGCAAGTTCTTTTATGTATCTTTCTTTGATGAAATGTAAGTATTTTTGATCATTCTTGATTTTGTATGAAAGCACCATGATTAGTTTATTGCGAACCCGCATACTTATGATTAATGTCACAGAACGACCATCATATGTTGATCGTACATGATGAACTGTTTTCAATTGCATATTAGTTTCGGTTATGATTTATAATTGGTTTCGGTCTAAAGACAAATAACTTAGTAACATATGACAGTAAATGTACCCCATATAAAAAAATATAGTAACACACATAACACATGACACATGCCACTATCTCAATAAATTCTTTGTTCTTTTATTTTAGTTTATTGCTATTTTTTTTTCTTTATTTACCAATTGTTGTTTTGTTTACCAGATCTGATGCTCGAATCTTTGTTGCCCATGCTCAGAGGAAGTTCGATTTATTTGAAGCTTATGATGATCAGTTTTTGGATGACCGATATCCACAATCTAATGTAAGCTTGAAAACTAAATGTAAGCCCTTCGAATGTACTATTATTAGCATTGGCGTGGTTTTGTTATATTCGATCCTTTTTTATGTGTTAAGTTTTAAGATCATTTGTCAATTTTGTTTATCTTTTCCACTAGGATTACGTTATTCCTTAGTTTGAAAGAAATTTGCAATAGAATTCAATTTTTTTGTATTTATATTTTGCTTCTGTTTACAGTGAAGTTGAATTTGGACTATTTTGTACTATTACAAATCCTCAATTGGTGAGGCAACCTTTGAATTGGAAAGGCTGTGGATTTAAAGCAGTAGAGGTCCTCCTCTCAACTCTATTCATGTATGTGATTTTTATCGTTTGGAAATTTTTATTTTTTATTCTTACTTGATAGCTTGAAACTGCTGTAGTTGTACATTTCAGCTTGATAAACATATTTACGCGTACTTTTCAACTATATCAATTCATAACCACCAACTGCCTCTTCTCCTCCTCCTTTGACGCCAACTCAATTTTGGCCATTTACATTTGCTTTGCTTCATCTTTCTTTGTGCTAGATAGGGATTGTAGATTTCAAATGTATTCTATTTTTATGAGACAGTCAGTTGAGATAGTCGTATTCATGTTGACACATTTAGATCCGACCAATAAACAAAAGGTCCGAAAATTCCAGTTGGAGTTGGCTCTTGATAGCCCAATATTATGTTTAAGTGAAGACGGTTAAGAGAAGATTTGGAAAGGTAACTAATGATTTAAATAAAGGTTTTCTTAGATCTCATTTCAAGGCCTACCTGCCTCTTTCATGTTTTGATACTTGCAATTTTAATTTAAATTCATTGCACTTAAAACTATGTTATTGCTACTACTCTTGATCCAAATACTAACTTCAACATTTCTGTTCAACAAAATAATGGAAATTTCACTGTTGGGAAGTTGATTCATGATGTTTCAAAGAAACAAGAGTAATAATATTTCCTATGATAGCTGACCATATTATATTACCTTAGGTTATGATTCATTCATATAAAGATGTCTATGCAATGTGCATAAATAACTTTTTTGCATGCTGCTATTTTACATGCAGGTTATAGTGATATGATAAAATATAAGGCCAACTACCTCTTTCTTATAATGTTGTTTTCTCATCTAGATTATAAAATAATGAAACGTTATGCGCATACATGTACAACAAGACATATGTGAAGTAAGCAGACCGAAAAATGAATTCAGTGCATGTTTCAGAAATACACAAAACTGAAGTTTTCTTGGACGTGAAAGACAAAATTTTATAATTCTGGAGTATTTATGTTTGCTGAAGCTTACAAATTACTGCCTGCTTTATCTTTACTTTTATCCCACTATATTCCCTATAACTTAATGCTTTCTTGACTTTGCTATTTGTATGTAGTGTGAACCAGGATACAAAAATTTGAATGAATATAGTTCACATACTAACCTTTCTTTCTATTTGGACATATCAGTAAATCTTTTTTTGTGTCATTTGATGATTAGTTGATAGTTCTAACCTATGTTTTCGGACAATATATAGTAAATACAAGGATGGGGAAGCCAACCAAAGGAAATTGGTTTATATTTTCTATTTCTCAAACTAAAATATAATGAAGCGTAATCATACTTTCAAGTACGCTTGACCCTCTTTTTTGGGTCCAAACTCTCACCAAATCACTTAGAATATAACCAAGTAGAAACGGATGCAGAATCTTCATGATGATTTTACCTGTTTGCACTGAGGATGTAGCATGATGTAATACATTTTTGTTCCCCTTCCATGAAATAAAAGACCCCATTTCTATGACAACTATTATTTCTTTGTGAGCTGTTAATATTTAAAGAGTAGGGAACCAAAAAATCACAAATTATTGGCTTGGTGTACTACCTACCATGAAACAGTTACCTCTTTTGACTTCCATGATTTTACCTCTACCACTCTTTTGTTACCTCTTTTGACTTAAACTTCATTATCCTTTGTCCTCTTTCTTAAATGATTAATATTTTTTTTATTCTATAATTTTTTTTTTGACCTGATTGAATTACTCTTCAACGAGCCTTTGACGTTTATGGTGCGTTTCATTCTGTATTCTAGATCCTTTATATATTGCATTGCAATGGCCATGTTGACTCTTTCCATATTCTTTTTCCTGTTAGATTGCCATAACATTCCTTATACATTTTTACCTGCCACGTTCTATAAATTGATGCATGATGATATTTATCCAAGTTATGCATACAATTTGTCTTTGGAAGATGATATAATAATCACATACTTATATACTATTAAATCCATCTTTTTAATTCATTATAACATGTATTATTGTTTTTCTTTACCACTATCTTTTTTAATATAACTGACAAAAAAAAAATTCAATTTCATTGTTACAAGTTGATGCTCCTAGGCTCTTACAGCTATATTGTACTTGAATTGTACTTATAAATGAAATTTGTTTCAATGCTTAATTGGTTTATAATAAATGGGAAATTTTGCATGGATATGGCAATCTTCACAGGATTTCAAGCCATTTCATTCTGCCTTCATTATGCAGTAGTACATGATGATTGTCATGGTCATAAAAGAATCGAGGATTGGTGCTTTGTGCGCTAGACTTGTTGAGTATGCACGAGCTTCAGTGACTTTTTTATATATACGTTTCTGTATATTTGTCAACTGTGTTCTTCAGTGTGTACAATAGGAATAAGAATTTATGTTTTGATGAAAGTTATAAGAAATTACACTAGAATTCTCACTTAATGAAAATAATGTAGATTTGGTGTCAGCATTTGGCGCATATATATTCCTAGGCCTGATAATGAAGTGGAGAAGGTTCATACTATTGTTGATCTGATGAATTATGCCATGCCACCTGTTGAAAGATTGCATAGAGCAGTGTCGGATCCTTCAAAAATGAAGATACTGGAACTATGGTGGCAAGTATATAATAGTATAAGATATATGTTTTCTTATTTCTGAGAGGTTTGAGATTACATTAAGTGTCGGAAAGGTACATAGTACTTGAGAGTTGGGGATGAGTTTGTGAGTTTTGTTCTTGCAAATGATAGCTACTGTCCTTATTTTCTTGCATATAATGCTAATTAACTGAACGGTTGTGCATAAGTATATGAATCTTGGAATTGTTTTTCAGAACAATTATGATTCAGCACTGATTTGGAATATGTTTGTTGATTGATCAATGGTCAACTAATCACTGAATGGAATTTTTTTTGTCATTTGGGATGGTGTATGCGGTTATGATGTCAGATTGTATTCTATACTAATAAAAGCTGAAAGATGGCCCCATAGTTTTTCCTTTTCTATAAAAGTTCCGAATAAATTTTAAGATCTCAACTATAAATAATTGTGTTATTTTTTCAATTATGTATTTAGAATTAAACCTTGAAACCATAGCTATATGTAGTGTCATCCATTGGATCTTTAATGCATTGGATCTCCGAGCGAATAACAGAATGCGCTAAACTTTTTCTCCTGCCAAATTATGACTCTTTCCGTTTGCTTCAGAATCCTCACTTTGATGACAATTATGTACCCGGTTGAGCAAGCATTTATTACATATTAGTCTTACCCTGCTATACTCGATCGAGCAAACATTCACGAAAAATATGTACAAGCGAACAAGGATGGTGTCAGGAATTGGGATAGTGGTAATGAAAAATTATTTGTTGATGACAATGAGTTTGAGTTCAAAGGAGAGTACGCTTACAACGACGCTAGAACTATTGTCATTGCGCATGATGTTTTAACTTTATTTATATGGGTATTTGTTTATAAGAGAAAATTGTTTGTGTTTAAAAGAAAAAATTGTTTATGTGTTTCTTTTTTAATTCAACATAACGTTTAGCACTTGAAATATTCATGCTGCGTTGATTAGGGGATGCCATGTAGCCGCTGATGTTGGAGTAAAGTGATGTTTACTGTTTATTAATTGTTAACATATAAGATATGCAGTTGGCTTGGATTATGTGGTCATAGGCGGTTTTAAACCACATGTGCAACTTATAACGTGTTTTTATCTAAGAAATGAAACACTGTGAACAGAGGGATTGCAAACATTTACGCGCAATACGACTAAATTATGTTTTCTCTTTCCTAGTCTTTGTTGGCTATCAATACGTAGACCACTTATTATTTATTTTCCAAGTATCTTCTTTGGCATAAATTATAAGCAACCCAAGTTTAGTATATTTATTTGTACACTCATGAATTTCATAGTTAACAGAAGTTTACTCGCACATGTGTTTGTACCAAGGCATTATCGATGCGTATTGTCAATACTTCACATTAACTAAATTTGCTTCCGATTATCCTTGCACACGTCCAACGGACGTGCCTAACGTACTGGTATATATATATATACACATAAACACATGAATCATGGGAAATGCATACATAATATATATATATATATATATAATAAATACATATACATATATTAATATATTTTTTATATATAACTCGAATCCCTATGAGGGGTACGAAATTTCGCATCCCTTAGGTATGCGAAATTTCAGATCCTTGATGGGATATATAATTTTGTATCCTTAGAGGGAAGTGAAATCTCACATCCCTGATGGGTTGTGAGTCACGAACGCGGGACAAGCCCAAATACTCTCCTTCGTATAAAAGTCAAAAGCCGTGCATCTTCTCCCTTACCTTGGCTTTATTTCGAACCGCCGTGAATTTGTACCCTCAAGAACACATTCGAGTTCGATCGCATACAGGAGAGTGTCGAATCCTAGGGGTTTCGATCTGGACTAAACCAAATTCGAGCTTCAAGGGCATCAAATCTGAGTTGTTGAGCTTGAGATTCGAGGCTTAGAGGAGCTCGAATTCGTGTTAATGGCGGTGAAGTGTTGTGTATGAGTGGGAGAAGGGAAAGGAAATGGAAGGGACGCGACAGAGATGGAGAAGTAGTTAGGAGAGGAAGGGGAGATAGCGTCCAGCACTTCGCATCATAGTGATGCGTTCTTTCACATTGGAGCGGTGCGATATCTCGCATCGGACTAGTGCAAGATCTCCCATCGCGAGTGATGCAAACTTTTGCATTGTAGTGGTGCGATATCTCGCATGCGAGTGATGCGAAATCTTGCATCGGACTGATGCGAGATCTCACATAGCGAGTGATGCGAAATCCTGTATCCCAGTGTTGTGATTTTTCGCATTCGAGTGATGGGAGATTCTGCACCACGAGGGATGTGAGATTCCACATCTGAGTGATGCGGTGTGTTCTGGAACGAAGAGTGAGGGACGAAGGGAAGCGAGCTTTCATAAAAAAGAGGTGGGAAGCGATATTCTCGAGCTAAAGAGGGATACAAAGTTCCTCTGTCTTGGGGATGAGATTTTCGCATCCCTGGGACTTAGAGGATTTCCGGTCTTTCTGGTTAGAGCTTCTCCGACTATTCCTAATGAAAAGCTCGAATCGTGGGTGCCCTAGCCATTAGACTCATGTTGTTTTCACGACGTTTCATGATCAGACAGGACTTAGGCTTTGCACGTAGGATTTAGAGCATAAAACTCGGACTAGGAACATGTTACCAGACCACTAAACTTTAGATTCGTTTCCCAATTCCAATCACGACATGGTCGCGACTCAACGTGAATCTGACGATATCGGTTGACGACGACGACGATTATGGTTTTAAGAACTAGTGGTCATCGCTATGTCCCGATTACATTCATTATAATTGTATCAGCATTGCACTTCACCGCACGAACGTGTTAGTTTTCACCAACACGAGTACTACAGGTTTTCAATGCTATGTCTAATGCAACTATATTGAAAGTAAAGCTAGCAATGGAAACAAGATCATCTAAGAAACAACAGAATTTGGAGACTGCAGCTTCTCAACACTCGCCATCCCTATCCGGGTCAACTAGCAGTACTAGTTCGGGGGACATCAAGCTTGAGACTTCTTGAGAATCCACCCTTCCCAGCTTATAGGTTCACTAAAAGATCATGACCAGGGTTTGAAACCAAAAGATACGAAAGAAACGGCCGAGCACCCGACTAAGCCGTTGGTGCCGCAAAGGGCTGCTGTGATTAGGGAGTATCCTAAGGAGGAAGAAAATGTAGATATTGAGGAGGAAGATTGTAACACCCCACCTCTATACCCATATGATACTTGAACTAACACTGATACTTTTTTGAAAAGTTTCAGGAATAGAACCCACATGAATGTACACAGTTCCAATACGATGTGATAACACGTGTGCGTCCAAGATAGAACAATACTTAATATGCAGAAATATATTGGTCACGGAGTCAATGGCGACGATAATTTATAATATATATATATATATATATATTATATTAAACATTTATTTATACATTTAACTAAATTGACAACATATACACAATTTTCTTATTACACATCGATATAATAATCAATCCATTTAATACAAAATGATTAATATTATACAAATAATTACACTCTTCTGGGTCCAATAAATTACAAGTTGGTCTCAATCATCTGCAAATAACAATATAATCTAATTCAGGTGAATCTCATTCAAGAGTTATAACGCAGTATAAAATTATCAAAATATCACAATCACATGATAGCTCACAGACCATCAAAATACAAAAACATGATGAAATCATAAACAAGAATCACATATGTAAATCACATCAAATATAAGAAAATCATAAAATATTATATGGATCCATAACAATATTGGTGAGACTCAGCAACGCCGCACGTGCAATGGAAATATTATATACCAGTAATAAACAATTTATGGCGCCTACAATGGAAGATACTCAGATCTCCAAAAGCTAGACTCTCAGGTCTAATATAGGATAGCCACTCAGGACTACCTCGATAGCCGCTCAGGACTATCTAGTACTGGTAAGGAGATAGTCACTCAGGACTTCTCAATATAGACAATGGTTTATATACGCCATCAACTCACACGTCGGTTTACTAATATGTTATTTAGCACTTGTACACTACACTCATCCTTCGATACTCTATATAACAAGTCTAGTGAATAACCAGAAAGGCGATACCAAAAGTCCCATACCAGACTGTTTCACCAAACCGTTTATTCAAATTTCTCGTTACATAGAATATAAATAATATAAGTTGTATAAAAGATGTCGTCACTGTATCATATTCAAATCATCAATCAAATTAGTTTAACAGTGAATCATCCACAATATAAGAGTTCACACAAGAAGTAAAATCAGAAGTTATTCAATCATTAACCGCATCCAACAATAGTTTTTGAAAATAAGAAAATCCCATGTAGCTCAAAAATAAGACAGAATAAAATTGCAATATTCAAAGAACAATTCGAGCCTTTGAAAAACTTAGACATTCATTGCAAAGTTGGTATGAGTCAATTAAAATATTATGTAATATAAAATAAACATAATAACATGTCATGCATTGTCAAAAACTATTCCATATACTATAAAATGAAAACTCCTCAAACAGGTTATTTTGTAATTGTAAAATATTTTAGGTACCCAAACGAACCAAACATCGTTATTATAAAAATGAAATGTTTATTTAAAAGTTCAATCTCGATAGAATTCATACAATTAAATCATGTTATCATTTTGATATGATTATCCATATTATCAACTAAAAGACTAATGTTCATTTAAATAGATTTATACACATTCATACACATATAGTAAAATTCAATCCATTTATAACTTGTGGAACGAATTAATATTTAAAATTATATATCCTATAATTATAATTTATCTCAAAAACATCATGTTATTATCATTGTGTACATAAGTATATATATATATAAGCTTTATCAACTTATTTAAAATCACACGATTGAGAAATTGTTAAATGAAACAATTTACACAAATGTAGTTTGAGTATAAATTAGACAATATCCCCTCTATGTACTCAACATTTAACCAACATAAAAGTTCACTATCACATCTTAATTCATGAACACTTGTGCGACAACCAAGTTAGTATCTTCTAGAAACCAATTTAATTATAACAGTTTAAGTTCATTTATCAAGTCACTCAAGCAAAGCAAATATAAACTGATAAGGATATAAATATTTATAACAAAAATGAAAGAAGACATAGATGTGCGGGAAAACTCACCAAAGTGGAGCGTTTTCACTGTAATGTGTGCACTGCACTCGAAATCCTCAAATCGCCTCTTTACATCAATCGTAGCTATTTTCTTCGTGACTACCCTTCTGCATCAAGCCTCGTTGATTCGCTCAGGTTGTTGAACGACGTTTCCTTCTCCGTCCCTCGCGACTGAAGCTCGACGTCACTGGTTGTCGCGGCTTCGGGTTGCTTCCTATCTTCTCTAGCGTGCTAACGTCCTCCAGTAACTGGCGTGGTCCATCCATTTTTTTTTCTCGAATGCCGATCCTCTCCTTCCAATGGAACGGGGAAATTAGATTTTTAACCCTTTGGCCATTTTCGCGTATTCTCCTGAGAAGTCGAGCGGCTGCCAAAGGGTGAGAGAAAAGAGAGTTTCTGGATGTGTGGACTTCACTATTTTGGGTTGAAATGGTTCTAGGCCTGAATTAGTTTACTTTAGTTTCAGCAAATCTCTGTGTGTTTAATTATCCGGCTAATCTTTGACTTACATAAATCAATTCACACTTCGTTTCAAAAGCTACAACCATGATGACTGATATCATTATTGCATTCGATGTTTGCCTAATCCATTTATTAACTCAATGTCCTAGATAATAAAATATCCATAATCTATTTTTATTTTTTACTATTTAACACTTCCAAAACCATTTTATATCATTACAGTTCAATCCATGACGCATTCAATAATTTGTTTGTTAATACTAAACAACTTTATTTAACCCTACGATTTATAATTTATTTAATAATCCCTTATCCAATATAAAACAGTTATATTTCCATCTATTTCATATATATAATTTATATATAATAAAATTACTTAATTTCATAAACAGTCCATTCCAATTTAATCTATTAGTTAGCAAAATCATCATAATTCCAATTTAACACTTATTTAATTAAACACACGCTTAATTTTGACGAGAAAAACAGGGTTGGTACAGATTTCCTCCCTTAACAAAATTGTGTCCTCGTAATTTCTTACGAAGAAAATAAACAACTTATACTTCAATCCTATTTTACTCTATATCCTATATATATAATAAAGAGTCAATACAGCAGCATAACAATGAAGAACTATTTCATAAGTTATTTTGGATGTAACTTAAAAACATTAGAATTAAACTCCATTTTATATTGAGTGTAATGAAAGCATATCATAGTATGTAGGAAAATAGATTAAAATGGACAGGGACATAGAGCAGTAGGTGGGTTATTAGGCTGTAACCATAATAAAATTGTTACATGTCAACGGTTTTTTTTCATAGCACCATGCAAAGATGAGGGATAATATCATTTATAGACAAATCTGTATTTATTAGTACTAAATATATATGGTTAACATAAAAAAAATGCAATACGCTAACCAAAATTAAATATACAACTCTGATTTAGATCGTCCAGACTAAGTTAGCACTTGAGATTATAGAAATTAACCATCAATGTTGACAGAAAATCACCATCCCCGATTTTCGTTGGTAAAAAAATCAGGAACAAAGACTACATGTAAAAGGCATAACTGTGAGTGGTGTTGATAAGGTTGAATAATGCAAGGAAAAAAGGGAACAATGAAAGACTAACTACTGAGATAAAAGAGGGTTTCATCAATCAACACCTTTATAATCAATAGTCAGGGAATATGCGTCTATAAAGCGGCAATGCCACTGGTTCCGCTATCAACAATAAGCAAAGAGATAGTGCCTGAGATCAAGTAGTAGGACAGCTAAACACAGGCACAAATGTTGTACTAAATAGATCAACTGTATAATACCTCCTTTTGATACATCCTTTTGATTTGATTTGAATTTAGTATATATATATTAGGCATAAGTGAAATGGGTTGCGCAGAGAAATATATATATATTGATATATATATATATATGTATAATTGAAAATTAAATAAATAAATATGCAAAAATGTTCAAAACAGCGAATTGGGAGAGGGGAATAACCGAACCGGCCGATTTTTGAGGTCGACCCGAGCCTGCTGGGTCGACTAGGGGTTAATCCAGGGTGTTTGGCTGTCAACCCGTGGGCCGATTCGCTCAAATGCAGATTTTGCATTTGGATGGTTCTCATGGTTCATCTTTAATCTAAAGGCCCTAGATGGTTCCTACACTTGACTTCTTCCCCAAGACATGCTTTGATGGCTTGGATTGAATCTAGGTTTAATCCTATGGCCTAAAACACTTGTCTAATCTATAAATAAGACCCTAACCTATCCTAAATCCTCATTATTCATTCATGCAACTAAACTATGGCAAAATTGCTACTCTCATGGCCTCCACTCAACTATCCTAGCCTCCACTTCATTTCTATGAGAGGTTTCATGATCATGAGAGTATTAGAGAGTCCCTATGTTAGTATGAGAGCTTCTCAAGTTGATTTCAAGGCAAAAGCTTTGATCTTTGTTCATAAAGATGGTATTTTTGTTGATTTGGAGTGCTCATCTTTGGGTTTTTGGGTGATGGCATGCATATGCTTCATCACAAGCTTTAGATTAATCGATTTAGGCCTTCATAGCAATGTAAGCCCTTTCCCTACTCTTAGATATTAACTATGAAGTTAAATGTTCATGTTGCAAGTTTGGGTTTGATCATTGAGTATGATACATGCTATCATGTTATGCAAGTTTATGAAGTCATTTTCTTGATCTTATGAGCTAAAAGCCACAACCTTTATGTTGAAATGTTGCATTATGCAACATGAGAATCTTCATAATCATTATGTCAACTTGTATATGAAGTCATAATCCGTATATGATGATATATGCGAGTTTCTAGCCATCATTCCATGTCTTTTGTCACCATGATTCGCTTATGTGCCAAGTTTGGGTTTATGCATGTTTTTGAGGCTTAAGAATGTAACATGCAAGCTAATGAACACATTTGTGCCTCATTTGCCACCATGATTAACTTGTGGCTTAATACCCATTTTTGTCATTCCTTTGCCAAGTCTCTTCTTTTAATCCATTACGTTGTTGCGAACGTATATGCGAGTTTAAAAGCATTGGGTTATGTTATGGGTAATTTCTAATGACATGAAAATACAACTTGAAAACATGGCTTGAAATATAACATGGAAGTTGACATGTAAGTATGCATAAAAACATAAGCTTGGGAATTTACCTATTAAGTTAGGTCTACCCTTTGGGAATTTACCTATTAAGTTAGGTCTACCCAAATGCTTGAAAAACTTGTAACATGTTTTGGAAACATGATGGACATGACACTTAGATAATATAAGTGTGGCCAACTCGAGGTTGGGTTGAGTTTGCAACGTAAAACTACCCGGAACCGACCGGCCTAACTAGTAGTTGCAAACAATAGGACCCAATGTGAGAAGTTGGTCATGTTGTGCTTGAACCCGAGGTTAGACCAAGTTGTGGTGTAAAGCTACCCGGAACCGACCGGCTTAACTAGTAACCACAACAAAGTCTAATGTGAGAGGTTGGGGTGCATTAAGTAATTAATGCCACATGATAGGGTTAAGTTAATTTGATTAATGACTCTTAACCAAATATGACATGGGTAAATGGGTTAAGTAAATTGGTTAGGCTAATGATACTTAACAAAACATGTCAAGGTTGGGTAGGTTAAGTGATTTGATTTGCCTAATGACGCTTAACCATTTTTATACGACTAGTGGACGGGGATTAAGTTAGCCAACACTTAATCAATCCAACATGATAATTTGGCAAGGTTAAGTAAGTTTTCTTAATGACACTTAACCATACAAGATGATTAGGGGATGGGGTTAAGTAATTTACACTTAACTAATCCGACACGGTAATTAGATGGGGTTAAGTAATCCACACTTAACTAATCTAAACACGGTAATTCGATGGGGTTAAGTTAAACACTTAACCAATTTAAACTCGGTAATTCAATGAGGTTAAGTAACCAATACTTAACCAACTTAATGTGATAATTTAATGGGGTTAAGCAACTTATACTTAACCAATTATACATGATGATTTGATGGGGTTAAGTAACTTACACTTAACCAATCTAATACGCGGACCTGATAAGGTTAAGTCACAAGACCTTTTTAGAATATACTTAACCATTATAGTACTTAAACCAGAAATTTTTACCTATGTTCAAAATCTAATACATCCTTTTGATTTGAATTTAGTATATGTGTAAAGTTAAAATCAAAATTAAGTGCACTAAATCATGTGGTGTGTGAAACCAAACCCAGTACGTTTACACAATCAAACCATGTAATACTCTGTTATAAGAAAAGATTGACAAAGGGCACATGGACTGTCATGCTATAGAGCATAACTCTACTATAAAGCAAATATAAAATTCGTTGAAGTCCGGAGCTCACATTTTTGTACCCTTCAAAATGTGACTTGTCTGAAACCAGTTTCGTATTCAAACCATGCCCAAAAACTTTAAAAAAAGTAGAACATGCGTGGGCATGCAACACATGCATCTCAAACAAACAAAGAATGATTCGGTAAGAGCAACAAAGTACAAGGGTAACAACAACTCAAAGCTCTACGAGTTAATCATGAATAACCAGAACAAAGCCAAGACCCAATTCATCGAACTCAAAATGGTGCAATAACCAGTCAATTTAGGTTCAAAGCAAGATTGAAATGCCAACAGGTGCAAGACAAACAAAAGAAAACACTAAATAAATTTCTAGCAACAAAGGTAATGACCAGTATCAGTATGTAAGAGAAACAGAAGTGTGCGAAAACCAAAACCAAATGTACAAACAAGTGTGTAATTCAACCAAAAGAAAACTCAGGTCAACATCCATAAATTCAAGTGCCAACAAAAAGGAAATGAAACAACACAAAGTGCACAAGCCTCTAACAACCAGCTCAACCAGCTCAATAATTTAAAGTCATCCTCAATACAGCAGCAGCTGGGAGGAAAGACAGGTGCAGAAGCGGTCTAGGATAGGTAAAAGCACAACACAAATGATACAATAAGATAGTCAAGGGATCAAATGAACAAGTAGCTGTACAAGCCAAGTAGCAAATGCACCAAAACATGTCAAGATCAAACCATTAAAAGCAGGGATAACCATGCTATAATAGACACATAAACTTGCATATGTTTATAATATGTATATGCACAATTAAAACAGCACATTCACGACGGACATCGGACCAGTAAACAAATCAGCAAAATGAAATGAAATGCAGGTTCACGGTCATCCGGTCAAGTCCTAGGTTAAAGAGATAAATAAGTTGAAAACTATCACAAAACATGTACAACAGCAAGCTATACAGGGCAACACCAATGCATATGAACATAAGAAAATAGTTAGCACGAATAGTGTGCAGAGAACAAAGAATGAGTATAATATCAGTTCAAACAACTCAAATTAATTCAAGTTCAGTAGTATTAGTTCAAAAAGAAAATCTTGAGATAAATGTACATCATCTGCCCAAATTTATCAAAGAAAAAGTCAAATATAGTATTTGTTCAAAAAGTTCAAGCAAATGCAAGTATCTATTCAAAATCATCACGAAAAATCAAAAGTAGAATTATCGGAGTTAAAGCAACATTTTTTTTCCCTCAAAGCAAAGTTACTGTTTTATTCGAAGAATATATACAGAGCCAAACCATGAATTGCCATCATCAATTTTGAAATCGTGCTAAATGGGTCAACACTCGAAAACCCAGGTAAAAGCAAAGATATCAAAACCAATAGATTGAAGTATAGATGAATTAATATATTTCGTAAATATGCAAGACCTAACCAACATAAGAACAGCAAAAACAACCTGTTAAATACTTTCTAGATAAGGATACACAATAAATTCACATTTCTCTCTTGAACAAGTATTATTGTTTCCCTATTTAAATTGTTTAACATGAAATTCATCCTTTAGAAATCATTTTCTATAAAACAGAGAAATCAAGAAAATCAAATATATGTATTTCTTTAAGTAAAATTCCAATTCTTGAAATTTAATAGTTGGAAAAAAAACTATTTTTTGAAAAGAAATTGTGCATATATAAAACCAAATGATTATCCATGTAATCATCGTGTACTCCTATTATCATATCATTACAATAGAATCTACCGCGCGCCCACGGGAATAGGGACTCTAAACCTCTCCTAAGGTCTAGACTCGTCTCTCTCTCTCTCTCTCTCTCTCTATATATATATATATATATATATATATATATATATAATGTATTGTTCTAAACCTCGCTCTGATACCATTTTGTAGCACCTCACCTCTATACCCATATTACCCAAGAGTATTACGAAGTAGTATTGTCGGATAATACGGAGAATGAGGCTGTAGGGGGCACACACGTGTAAATTTCCTTGAGCTAATACTGATACTTTTTTTAGAAGTTTCAGGAATAGAACCCACATGAATGTACACAGTTTCAGTACGATGTGATAACACATGCGCGTCCAAGATAGAACAATACTTAATATGCAGAAATATATCGGTCACAGAGTCAATGGCGACGATAAATTATAATATATATATATATATTATATGATATTTAACATTTATTTATACATTTAACTAAATTGACAACATATACACAATTTTCTTATTACACATCGATATAATAGTCAATCCATTTAATACAAAATGATTAATATTATACAAATAATTACACTCTTCTAGGTCCAATAAATTACAAGTTAGTCTCAATCATCTGCAAATGACAACATAATCTAATTCAAGCGAATCTCATTCAAGAGTTATAACGCAGTATAAAATTATCAAAATATCACAATCACATGATAGCTCACAGGCCATCAAAGTACAATAACATGAAATTATTACAAGAATCACATATGTAAATCACATCAAATATAAGAAAATCATAAAAGATCATATAGGTGCATAACAATATTGGCGAGAGTCAGCAACGCCGCACGTGCAATGGAAATATCATATACCAGTACTAAACAATTTTTGGCGCCTATAATGGAAGATACTCAGATCTCCAAAAGGTAGACTCTCAGGTCTAATATAGGATAGCCACTCAGGACTAACTCGATAGCCGCTCAGGACTATCTAGTACTGGTAAGGAGATAGTCACTCAGGACTTCTCAATATAGACAATGGTTTATATACGCCATCAACTTACACGTCGGTTTACTAATATGTTATTTAGCGCTTGTACACTACACTCATCCTTCGATACTCTATATAACAAGTCTAGTGAATAACCAGAAAGGCGATACCAAAAGTCTCATACCAGACGGTTTCACCAAACTGTTTATTCAAATTTCTCGTTACATAGAATATAAATAATATAAGTCGTATAAAAGATGTCGTCACTGTATCATATTCAAATCATCAATCAAATTAGATTAACAGTGAATCATCCACAATATAAGAGTTCACACAAGAAGTAAAATCAGAAGTTATTCAATCATTAACCGCATCCAACAATAGTTTTTGAAAATAAGAAAATCCCATGTAGCTCAAAAATAAGACAGAATAAAACTGCAATATTCAAAGAACAATTCGAGCCTTTGAAAAACATAGACATTCATTGCAAAGTTGGTATGAGTCAATTAAAATATTATGTAATATAAAATAAACATAATAACATGTCATGCATTGTCAAAAACTATTCCATATACTATAAAATGAAAACTCCTCAAACAAGTTATTTTGTAATTGTAAAATATTTTAGGTAGCCAAACAAACCAAACAACGTTATTATAAAAATGAAATGTTTATTTAAAAGTTCAATCTCAATAGAATTCATACAATTAAGTCATGTTATCATTTTGATATGATTATCCATATTATCAACTAAAAGACTAATGTTCATTTAAATAGATTTATACACATTCATACACGTACAGTAAAATTCAATCCATTAATAACTTGTGGAACGAATTAATATTTAAAATTACATATCATATAAGTATAATTTATCTCAAAAACATCATGTTATTATCATTGTCTACATAAATATATATATATATATATATATACATATATAATCTTTATCAATTTATTTAAAACCACACGATTGAGAAATTGTTAAATGAAACAATTTACACAAATATAGTTTGAGTATAAATTAGACAATATCCCCTCTATGTACTCAACATTTAACCAACATAAAATTTCACTGTCACATCTTAATTCATGAACACTTGTGCGACAACCAAGTTAGTATCTTATAGCAACCAATTTAATTATAACAGTTTAAGTTCATTTATCAAGTCACTCAAGCAAAGCAAATATAAACTGATAAGGATATAAATATTTATAACTAAAATGAAAGAATACATAGATGTGCGGGAAAACTCACCAAAGTGGAGCGTGTACACTGTAATTTATGCGCTGCACTCGAAATCCTCAAATCGCCTCTTTACATCAATCGTAGCTATTTTCTTCGTGACTACCCTTCTGCATCACGCCTCCTTGATTCGCTCAGGCCGTTGAATGGCGTTTCCTTCTCCGTCCCTCGCGACTGAAGCTCGACGTCACTGGTTGTCGCAGCTTCAGGTTGCTTCCTATCTTCACTAGCGTGTTAACGTCCTCTAGTAACTGGCGTGGTCCATCCATTTTTTTTTCTCGAATGCTGATCCTCTCCTTCCAATGGAACGGGGAAATTGGGTTTTTAACCCTTTGGCCATTTTCGCGTATTCTCCCGAGAAGTCGAGCGGCTGCCAAAGAGTGAGAGAAAATGTAACAACCCGCATTCTACGCATCGGAAGATCGTAGAATATTTATTTCTTTCTCATACGAAGTCGTATGGTCGTGTAGAGTTGGGGGACGACTATTGGGGTTATTTTTCATGTTCATGATTTTTGCCGATTTTTAAATGACCGTTTTGCCCATAGCTGATTTTGTTTTGTCCATAACTTTTGATTGGAAAGGAGTTTTGACCTAAAACCACTTCCAATGGCTTCGAATGATGGTTTACCATTCCGTAGAGTGGTCACATGTGAAAAACGGACTTACCGTTTGGGAGATATGGCTGAAATAAGGTTTGGAAGGTGAAAAACTGCTTAACCGGGCCAAATAGGGTGATTAGTATTTGGGCCCATGATCCATTTCGGGATTAGGGTTATGGGAGGGCTGAAATGAGTTAGGATTTCATTTTATTTCAATTTTCAAGCCTCCACTTACCTCTTAGAAACCCTAAAAATGGCCTCCAACCTCTAAAACACCTCCAAATTACTTTCTACTTGAAGATTGGGCTTAGCAACACCAAATCAAGGAAGATCTTCACCAAATCAAGATTAGAGCCGCTGTTTTGCATTGGGATTTGTGCCATATCAGAGATTTATTTCAGATCTAAGTTTTATTTGGGGCTAAGGTGAGTGATTAGCTTGCTTTTTCACTAATTATGGCTAATTATGGTAATTAGCGAAAATTAGCGAAATTATGGCTTAGAAAAATCTAGAAAAAATTATAAAATTCTAAAACATCATTTTATGCCTTTGATATGAATTTGGGCTAATTTCGACTAATTTTGCTAATCCCGGAATTTAGGGGATTACGGGGTGATTAGTGATAATTAGCGAATTTATGCATGATTAAAATCTGGAAATATATTCAGAAATTCAGAAATATTGTTTTAGACCTCTGTTAGAAAATTTGGTTAATTTGGTTAAGTTTTGCTAATCCTATAAATTATGCTTGAACATAAGGGAAAATATGGGGCTTTTGGCTATGTTTGATCCATTTTAACCAATCATATTGTGGTTTTGGTGTTTGAGGTTACTTCTATTTGTTGCCATGACTGTATGGTATGCTTTGTGATTGATTAGAATAGCTAGAATGGTCGAAAACGCCGTCGAGAGGCGTATAAACTGTCGCTGGAAGTTGTAGGAAAATGCAGGAAACCGGACCGGATCGTATAGTCCGACCCGACTCGAGCGTGGTTAGTCCCTCCGAACTGAACCGACTGGAGTTCTCCGACCTGATCCGCCGAAAGTACCCCGACCCGATCCGTCAACGTTGTATGGCGATGTGACTTGGAGACTACGACCCGACCCGGTGTGCTTTAAAGGAGCCCAATCCGATCCACCACCATATGAAGACCACGATCCGATCCAATGAGGGATATTGAAGGCCGAACCGTACCGTGTTGATGATGGAGAGCTGAAGGCCGAACCGAATTGATGGCTAAGAGGGGATATGAACCGATCCGGTGAAGACCAATAACCCGAGATGCAAAGGTAGTCCAAGTTGGAAGTTAGAGCTCAGGATCCAGTTGGGAACCAATGAGTTCACTTCGTGATTGGACTTTGCTGCGGGACGTGTGCTAAGGAGTTGTCGACGTTCATAACTTCGATTCACCACTGAAAATGAATAATAGGCTACGTATCAGTGTAGTAGAGTCACCATGACTCGAGGGGCAAAGTCATCGTAGTAGGACTATGAGCCAGTGCAGTAGAGTTGTCATGACTCGAGGGGCAAAGTGGACATAGTAAAAGATTAGTAAGGCTATGAGCCCGTGCAGATGGGGTGTGTACGACTCCATGGGGCAAAGTGGACATAGCGAAGGATTAGTGGCTATGGATCAGTGCAGTGAAGTCATTATGACTTCATGGGGCAGAGTGATCATAGCAAAGTATTGGGTGATCGAAGTGGTGGATATCGTATGCTTTACGCACTGAGTGAGAGATGTGAGGATGGTTGCTATGCTTGATTGTTTGCCATCATACACACCCTCACCCCCGTATGCTTATACACCATATGTTAGCGACACCTTAGAGTATTGTACAGTATGTAGTGCTTACTCTTTGGTTGCAGGTCCAGGTTCAGCTATGGTTTGGTATACCTGTTATTGTTCTGTTTATGCTTGCTACCACTCATACCAGACTGATGTCTGACCCATAGTTTTATGTTTCTTCTTATTACTCTGGGTGCTCACACGAGCAGACTAGAGACAGGTTAGGTGGTATGCGCGAGTAGCTGTACCGGGGACAAGCAGGAGGCTCCCACGTATTTTCTACATATATTCTCTCTGTGTTGTTGGTAGTCACTACTTGGGCATTAGTAGTGTACCTTCCTTATCTTGCTTTTGCTTTTAGAGACATTTTTAAAAAGTTGTAATAATGATGTTGTGGAACATAAGCTGTATTTGGATTTTCCGCTGCTATGATAGTTTGTTTTTAGCTTATGCACTGTCTCGCCTGTTTTGTGTCAAGTATATGTTGTTATTATATTTTATCCCATGCGCTGTGAGGCATATTACAGGTTCTTTTTTTGGTTCATTCTCTTCTTTCGTTTCTTTGGCGACCGCTCCGTGTTAACTGGACATGTGTACAGCGCACAACTGGAGGAAATGTCGGTTGGTGCGGGGTGGGCCGTCACATTTGGTATCAGAGCTCTAGGTTGCGTAGTTAACTTAGGGAAAGACATTAGGGAGAGATAGTACATATATGAGAGCGCGTATTTGTGATTACTTTGGTTTTCAAAAGCTATATATACACTATTAGTAGTATAAGGATGAAGTCGTACTGCACTGGCACCACTATGGAAATGGTTAATTGTTTTCTCTTTACAGATTTGACGATGATCCGAGGTTTGAGAGGTGCTGGCAGAGGAGCCAATAATGGGAATGCTCCTGACATGAGGGCTATGTTCACAGGCCTCATGAGAGATATGATCAGGGATATTCGTAGAGCGGCTCCTAATGTTGCTAATGGTGGTGGTGTAGCCGTGCAGGCGCCTAGGGCCGATTTCGCCAAGCTGTGCAAGGATTACACTAACCTTGGTGGGAAGTCGTTACACGGAACAGAGTCGGCCACAAATGTTCAGAATTGGTTGGATAGTTGTGATCGTATCTTCGAAGACTTGGGTATCGAGGATGCGATGAAGAGAAGGCTAGCGTCTCGCCAGCTGCAAGGGCGAGCGATGAATTGGTGGAATGCTATCAAGACAGCCACTCCCGAGGATCAAGTTACTTAGGATCAGTTTAAGGCTCACTTTAGCGACAAGTTTATCCCAGTTGCTCAGAAGTCAGAATTGTTTTGGAAGTTCTTGGAACTTAAGCAGAATGGTAGAGCAGTTTCGGACTATATTGCTGAGTTCGACACTTTGTCGAAGTATGGATTATCTCTTATCGATACTCCTGGGAAGAAGAATGAGAAGTTCATTACTGGTTTGGATGGATACTTGGGGGAAAGGCTTATTAACCACATCGATGAGACCATTGAATCGATTGTTGGGAAAGCTTTGAGATCGGAAAGTCTTTACCATAAGTCAAAGACTGAGGTTGCATCTGCAGAAGGGCCAAGGCCGCAAGCAAGCGGTGGAGGCAAGAATAACTCTCAGAACAAGAGGAAGCAGAACCAAGCTAAGGATGGCCAGAAAAAAGAGTAAGAAAGATGTTGAGTGCTTCAGCTGTGGTAAGAAGGGCCATTATGCCAAGGATTGTCGGGCCAAGCCAGCGGATAGGAAGTGCTTCAACTGTGGCCAGGTAGGACACCATAGGGATAAATGTCCACAACCTCTTAAGGAGAAGCAGATTGTGAAAGCATATGCTATTAGTGTTGTTACTTCTTCGTCGAATGCCCCAACTGAGGCGGAGAAAGGAAAGAATGTCGTCATACAAGGTATGCTTTCTATTTCTGATGTACTTGTTCGAGTATTGTTTGATACTGGGGCTTCTCGTTCCTTCATATCTAGTGACCTGGTAGATAGGTTGGGACTGGAACCCGAGATAGTCGATAGACCTTTGGTTGTGACGAACCCGATTGGTGGTTCGACTAACCTTAGTATGATTTGTAGAAATTTGGTCTTATCGAGTCATGGATGTATGTTTGTTTGTGATTGCTTTGTTTTGGGCTTTACTGGGTATGGCATTATTTTGGGAGTCGATTGGCTCTAAAGGTATGGGGTGGTGATAGACTGTGAGGGCTTTTTGGTGACAGTTAGAGCGGATGATAATCGGATGGTTGTGTATGGTAGTCTACCTAGTGATGGGGTAATGGCTAGTTTTGTAAATTCCCTCGACATCCCGCATGATGGGTTGTCAGATGTGTCTGTGGTTGGCCAGTATCCGGACGTCTTCGAGGAAGTGACCGGGCTTCCACCACACCGAGAGATTGAGTTCCGTATTGATTTAGTGAAAGATGCCAGATATATAGTGATTCCACTTTGTCGTATGGCACCAAGAGCTCGGGGTGCAAGTAAGCGATCTTTTGAAGAAGGGATTTATTAGAAGAAGTGTTTCCGAGTGGGGAGCACCAGTTGTGTTTGCCACTAAGGCAGATGGTTCCCTTCGTTTGTGTGTGGACTATCGCGAGTTGAATAAAGTGATGAGGAAGAATAAGTATCCTCTTCCAAGGATAGATGATTTGTTTGATCAACTGGAAGGAGCAAGAGTGTTCTCCCAGTTGGACCTCGCAACAGGATTTCATCAGCTCCGAGTGGCAGCTGACAGTATAGCTAAAACGGCATTTAGGACGCCGTCTGGATTCTATGAGTGGTTGGTCATGCCATTTGGGTTGACCAATGCACCAGCATACTTCGTGGATCTTATGAATAGGGTATTCAGGGATCAATTGAATAAGTTTGTTCTTGTGTTTGTGGACGATATCCTTGTTTACTCGAGGACAGAGGAGGAACACAAGGAGCATTTGAGGATAGTATTGGAGGTGTTGAGAAAACACCAATTGAAAGAGAAGTTTTCTAAGTGTCACTTCTGGAGGAGGGAAGTGAGATTCTTGGGCCATGTTGTTTCAGAGAATGGTATTGCCGTGGACCCTGCGAAGGTGGCTACGGTACAGGATTGGTCTACGCCCAAGAATGCAACAGACGTAAGAAGTTTCTTGGGGTTAGCTGGATATTATCGTAAGTTTATCCAAGACTTCTCCAAGATAGCGACACCGTTGACTCAGTTGACTAAGAAGAATCAAGCCTTCATCTGGGACGGAGTGTGTGAAAATGCATTCAAGAGTCTAAAGGAAAGTTGATGCGTGTGCCAGTGTTAGTCATTCCTAAAGGGAATGAAGAGATGACGGTATACACGGATGCCTGTGGTACCGGATTAGGTGCTGTATTGATGCAAGGAGGTAGGGTTGTAGCTTATGCTAGTCGGCAATTGAAGCCGCATGAGAAAAGATATCCTACCCATGATTTGGAATTAGCGGCGATCGTATTTGCGCTGAAGATGTAGAGACATTATCTCTTGGGAGAAAGATTCGAGTTGTGTACCCATCATAAATCGTTAAAGTATCTTTTCTCTCAAAAGGACCTAAATCTCCGTCAGCAAAGATGGTTAGAATTCTTGGCTTCCTATAATTTTGATATCGCATACACACCAGGAAAGGGCAATGCGGTAGCTGATGCTTTGAGTAGGAGACATGCCAGCTTAGGGGCTATGTTTCTTGAATGGAAGCAACTGGAGTATATCGTAGGTACGATTTCAGACCAAAGTGCGAATTAGATCCAGAAATGTTAGCTAGTTTGGCGATCAGACCCACATTGATTGAGCGGATTGGTTCCAGTCAAAGGAACGATCCTAACTTATTGGAAATCATCTCCAAGTTAAAGATGAGTTTCGACGGTGAAGAGATGAACAAGTATGGGCTTGATTGAGAAGGATGGCTCCGAAAGAATGGAAGACTGGTTGTACCCAATGTCAATGGCTTGAGGGATGAAGTGCTTAGAGAATGTCATCACTCAAAACTAACTATACATCCCAGTGGTAACAAAATGTATCGAGACATGAAGCAGACTTACTACTGGGAAGGGATAAAAAGAGACATCGGGAAGTTTATATCCAAGTGCATGAATTACCAGCTAGTTAAAGCCGAGCAAAAGAAGCCTAGTGGTTTGTTACAACCTTTGGAAATTCCCGAATGGAAATGGGAATAGGTCTCGATGGATTTCATTGATGGATTACCAAGGACTAAATCGGGACATGATAGCATTTGGGTAATTGTGGATCGATTGACCAAGAGTGCAAGATTTATACCAGTCAAGTCAAACAGAACTGCAGCTAAGTTAGCAGAACTGTATATGAAGTGGGTAGTGAGATTTCATGGAGTACCCAAAGGCATTGTGAGTGACCGGGATCCTTTGTTTACTAGTGGATTTTGGAAGAGCTTACAAGAGGCTTTAGGGTCATAATTACATCTCAGTACCGCGTATCATCCTCAAACCGACGGTCAGACAGAGAGGGTGAATCATATATTGGAAGATCTCTGTAGAGCTTGTATATTGGATTTTGGTGGATCATGGGATGACCATTTGCATCTAGTAGAGTTTGCATATAATAATAGTTATCAATCCAGTATTAGTATGGCTCCATATGAAGCTTTGTACGGAAGACCGTGCAACTCACCATCGTGTTGGATAGAGACTGGTGAGAAGTTTGTGCTTGGACCAGATGTGATAAGAGAAACTTCAGATAAGATAAAGATTATTCAACAACGAATGAAGGCTGCCCAGGATAGGCAGAAGAGTTATGCTGATAAGAGGAGAAGGGACTTAAAATTCTCCGTTGGCGACTTGGTGTTTATGAAGATTTCTCCGTTAAAGAGCACGATTCGATTTGGCAGGAGAGGCAAGTTAGCACCAAGATTCGTTGGTCCATTCCCAGTTCTCGAGCAAGTTGGGAATTTGGCGTATAGAGTTGATTTACCAGAGAAGATGGCGGGAGTTCACAATGTATTTCATGTTTCCCAGCTAATGAAGTTCGTACACGACCCATATATGACTATTTCACCTGATCAGTTAGAGGACTTCGAAGTAAAACCCGAAGCGGTTGGGAACCGCAAGCCGATTCGTATTGTCGAGCACGATACGAAGCAACTTCGAAGGAAGGTGGTGAAGCTAGTCAAGGTTCAGTGGGGCGAGAACGAGAATGACTGTACTTGGGAGACAGAGGAGAGCATTAGGAAGGCGCATCCAGAACTCTTTGCCTGGTAAGATTTTCTTTGCGATTTAGTTATTCCGCATGCTAGGATAGACTTCTTTTGCTTGTTTTGCATGTTTGATTATTGTTTTATGGCTGATAGGCATGTGGGACCCTTTGTGTGTTTTGGTTAGGGAATTTCGGGGGCGAAATTTCTTAAGGGGGAGGGAGAATATAACAACCTGCATTCTATGCATCGGAGGATCATAGAATATTTATTTCTTTCTCATACGAAGTCGTATGGTCGTGTAGAGTTGGGGGACGACTATCGGGGTTATTTTTTATGTTCATGATTTTTGCCGATTTTTAAATGACCGTTTTGCCCCTAGCTGATCTTGTTTCGTCCATAACTTTTGATTAGAAAGGATTTTTGACCTGAAACCACTTCCATTGGCTTTGAATGATGGTTTACCATTCCGTAGAATGGTCACATGTGAAAAATGGACTTACCGTTTGGGAGATATGGCTGAAATAAGTTTTGGAAGGTGAAAAACTGCTTAACCGGGCCAAATAGGGTGATTAGTATTTGGGCCCATGACCCATTTCAGGATTAGGGTTATGGGAGGACTGAAATGAGTTAGGGTTTCATTTCATTTCAGTTTTCTAGCCTCCACTTACCTCTTAGAAACCCTAAAAATGGCCTCCAACCTCTAAAACACCTCCAAATCACTTTCTACTTGAAGATTGGGCTTAGCAACATCAAATCAAGGAAGATCTTCACCAAATCAAGATTAGAGCCGCTGTTTTGCATTGGGATTTGTGCCATATCAGAGATTTATTTCAGATCTAAGTTTTATTTGGGGCTAAGGTGAGTGATTAGCTTGCTTTTTCACTAATTATGGCTAATTATGGTAATTAGCGAAAATTAGCGAAATTATGGCTTAGAAAAATCTAGAAAATTTTGTAAAATTCTAAAACATCATTTTATGCCTCTGATATGAATTTGGGTTAATTTTGACTAATTTTGCTAATCCCGGAATTTAGGGGATTAAGAGGTGATTAGTGATAATTAGCGAATTTATGCATGACTAAAATCTGGAAAAATATTCAGAAACTCTGAAATATTGTTTTAGACCTCTGTTAGAAAATTTGGTTATTTTGGTTAAGTTTTGCTAATCCTATCATTAATTATGCTTGAACATAAGGGAAAATATGGGGGTTTTGGCTATGTTTGATCCATTTTAACCAATCATATTGTTGTTTTGGTGTTTGAGGTCACTTCTATTTGTTGCTATGACTGTATGGTATGCTTTGTGATTGATTAGAATAGCTAGAATGGTCGAAAACGCCGTCGAGAGGCGTATAAATTGTCGCTGGAAGTTGTAGGAAAATGCAGGAAACCGGACCGGATCGTATAGTCCGACCCGACTCGATCGTGGTTATTCCCTCCGAACTGAACCGCCTGGAGTTCTCCGACCCGATCCGCCAGAAGTACCCCGACCCGATCCGTAAACGTTGTATGGCGATGTGACTTGGAGACTACGACCCGACCCGGTGTGCTTTGAAGGAACTCGATCCGATCCGCCACCATATGAAGACCACGATCCGATCCAGTGAGGGATGTTGAAGGCCGAACCGAACCGTGTTGATGATGGAGAGCTGAAGGCCAAACCGAACCGATGGCTAAGAGGGGATTCGAACCGATTTGGTGAAGACCAATAACCCGAGATGCAAAGGTAGTCCAAATTTGAAGTTAGAGCTCAGGATCCAGTTGGGAACCAATGAGTTCACTTCGTGATTGGACTTTGCTGCGGGACGTGTGCTAAGGAGTTGTCGACGTTCATAACTTCGATTCACCACTGAAAATGAATAATAGGCTACGTATTAGTGTAGTAGAGTCACCATGACTCGAGGGGCAAAGTGATCGTAGTAGGACTATGAGCCAGTGCAGTAGAGTCTTCATGACTCGAGGGGCAAAGTGGACATAGTAAAGGATTAGTAAGGCTATGAGCCAGTGCAGATGGGGTGTGTACGACTCCATGGGGCAAAGTGGACATAGCGAAGGATTAGTGGCTATAGATCAGTGCAGTGAAGTCATTATGACTTCATGGGGCAGAGTGATCATAGCAAAGTATTGGGTGATCAAAGTGGTGGATATCTTATGCTTTACGCACTGAGTGAGAGATGTAAGGATGGTTGCTATGCTTGATTATTTTCCATCACTATGACATGCACACCCCCACCCCCGTATGCTTATACACCATATGTTAGCGGCACCTTAGAGTATTGTACAGTATGTAGTGCTAACTCTTTGGTTGCAGGTCCAGGTTCAAGTATGGTTTAGTATACCTGTTATTGTTCTGTTTGTGCTTGCTACCACTCATACCAGACTTATGTCTGACCCAGAGTTTTATGTTTCTTCTGATTACTCTGGGTGCTCACATGAGCAGACTAGAGACATGTTAGGTGGTATGCGCGAGTAGCTATACCGGGGACGAGCAGGAGGCTCCCACGTATTATCTACATATATTCTCCCTGTGTCGTTGGTGGTCACTACTTGGGCATTAGTAGTGTACCTTCCTTATCTTGCTTTTGCTTTTAGAGACAGTTTTAAAAAGTTGTAATAATGATGTTGTGGAACATAAGCTGTATTTGGATTTTCCGCTGCTATGATAGTTTGTTTTCAGCTTATGCACTGTCTCGCCTGTTTTGTGTCAAGTATATGTTGTTATTATATTTTATCCCATGCGCTGTGAGGCATATTACAGGTTCTTATTTGGTTCATTCTCTTCTTTCCTTTCTTTGGCGACCGCTCCGTGCTAACTGGACATGTGTATATCGCACAACTGGAGGAAATGTCGGTTGGTGCGGAGCGGGCCGTCACAGAAAAGAGAGTTTCTAGATGTGTGGACTTCACTATTTTGGGTTGAAATGGTTCTAGGCCCGAATTAGTTTACTTTAGTTTTAGCAAATCTCCGTGTGTTTAATTATCCAGCTAATCTTAGACTTACATAAATCAATTCACACTTCGTTTCAAAAGCTACAACCATGATGACTGGTATCATTATTGCATTCGATGTTCGCCTAATCCATTTATTAACTCAATGTCCTAGATAATAAAATATTCATAATCTATTTTTTTTACTATTTAACACTTCCAAAACCATTTTATATTCATTACAGTTCAATCCATGACGCATTCAGTAATTTGTTTGTGAATACTAAACAACTTTATTTAACCCAACGATTTATGATTTATTTAATAATCCCTTATCCAATATAAAACAGTTATATTTCCATCTATGTCATATATATTTTTTATATATATAATAAAATTACTTAATCTCATAAACAGTCTTATCCAATTTAATCTAATAGTTAGCAAAATCGTCATAATTCCAATTTAACACTTATTTAATTAAACACACACATAATTTTGACGAGAAAAACAGGGTTGTTACGGAGATGCCCTTGAGGCTCTGGAGACGATGGCGGATGCCGTCATAGTTGATAACCCACCGGATTCGGGGCCTTCAAGTGTGGATGAAGGTGCGTTGAGGTGCATTTGTACAAGATTCAGCATACCTTGGACTGACGTCCGCGTTCCCAAAAAGGGAGACAAAGTGCACGCTCCTCCAGAGGGGTACTGTTGACACGCTTTTTACTCAATGCTGTCATTTGTCAAGTGTTTGGATAGCAGCGTGCTCAAGCATGAAGTACGTCGTCGGGAAACACGAAGCGATTTGGTCGAAATCGCGTCACAAACATAAGGAGTCCTGAAGCTACTATCAGATGACCTCTTTTGGTCTCAAGAACATCTATTATAGGGCTTTGCACTGTGAATCTTAGGCGTACCATCAGCCGAGCTGAAGACGAGCTGTGCTCTGAGCCGAAGACGAGCCATCAGCGAGTCCGGGCGCAGCGCCGGTGGGGGTCCACGACATCAATATTTTTTGACTTGCGGCTTTGGGCTTTCTAGCATTATGGATTTTATTTTCTCGGCTTCCTGGATTCGGACCTTGGTTTTTCGACCCTGGGTGCTTAGGTTGTTGTTTTGGTTTTCTTTGGTTTTCTTGTCTTTAGGATATGATGGTTTCGAATAATGTGCTCCTCACTTATGGCTTTCTTATTCTGGTTCTCCGGACTTGGTTAGTTGGGCTTCGACCCATGTTTTTGGCTTTAAGGACTTTGACCTCTAGATGTATCCTCTTGGTTATTAATGAAAAGTTTACTTTTCTCGGTTTGGATTTTGAACGATTAAGTTCGCTTACCTATGCGAAGGGAACAAATAAGTTCCCAGGTATGCTCTTTGTAAATGATAAATCGTTCACCTTCCTTCATAAATGAATTTGGAATCGCAAAACAACCAAGTCCGCCTACCTATGCACGGGGGCAGGCCAGCTCCCCAGGCATGCTCCTTACGAATGACGAACATTTGAGTTTTCTTTGGGCTTTGCTAAAAAATCCAAAACTTTTATAAATTTAATAGAATTACTTCGCAAAGTGAGGACGCGTACTTGTGAAGTATGAAATTGATAACAGGATTGCAAACTCTAATAAGCGTCTGGCTATCTGGCATTATGGTTTATATGATCCAAAGCGATCATGGATTTCTGGTTTATCAGCTCTGGTTTTCTGGATAATACGATATGGCGTGGTCGTGGCTCTTCAATCTTATGGATACAGAAGCTTGCTCCGTACTTCTCCTGGCTTTGGTTCCTGGATTTCTCTTCTCCTCGCAAAACAAACCTTCCTTGGATCAAGCAAGATATGTTTTGGGAGGCAAATGTTGACACGCCTTTTAGTCAAAGCTGTCACACGTCAAGTATTTGGATAGCAATGCGCTCAAGTATGAAGAACGTCGTCGGGAAACACGAAGCGATTTGGTCGAAGTCATGTCATAAACATAAGAAGGCCCGAAGCTCCTATCAGATGACCTCTTTTGAGCCCGAGAATGTCTACTATAAGGCTTTGCACGGTGAATCTTAGGCGAACCATCAGCCGAGCCGAAAGCTCGGATCCGTGGCACGATTCATTCGATTTCCTCAGAACCGGAAGCTCGGATCCCTTCACTTAGGACCAACAAAACCTCGGATTCCCTTACTTTGCATTAAGGAACTTCGACTCCTTCAACAACATGAATTCGACCCCCTCCTCCATCAATTTCGTACCCCCTGAAAGGGTAGAAAATTTGTATCACCCCAGGGTGTACAAATTTTGTATCCCTTGAGGGGTACGAATTTTGTACCCCTCAAGGGGGTATGAATTTCGTACCCCTCCAGGAGTACGAATTTCGTGTTTTGTGGCTGATTCAGGGGTCCGAAAATCTTGTTTGTGGTCCTTATTTCCTACCTACTCCCAGCTAACCTCCGTCTTATAAATACCCCAAAGCCTTGGCCTTCATACAGATCTTGCTCCCTTGGAATTTTTGGACTTCTAGAGCTCCAAACAGTCATTAACGGCAGCAACCTCCTTTTTCTTGGCCATTGGACATGGCAAGAATAATTAAAACGTGGCATACACGTTTTCCATCAACACTTAGACATTCACAAGGATAATTATGCTACATTTGGGCTCTTTTGGATTTCTTGGACATTAAGAATAAATTTGAACATAGTTGACCAAGTCAACTCATCTCAAGGAGGAAGAAGGACATTTTAGTCAATGTGTAAAATAAGCATACATTTTGTTATTCTATTGTAACGCTTTATACTTGAACATTGTCCAAACTTGCAGAACATTGTAATCAGATATCATATGATGAATGATCATTATAAAGTGGACGTAGACATTAGTGCCGAACCACTATAAAAGATGTGTCTCCCACATTTACTTTACTTGTTTTGGATTTATTGTGTTCACACCACACATACACTATTGGGTGCTTGCATGCGGACAATATTGCCCGTCAACAGGTACACTGCTTGGAATAAGCATATTTGCATCTTTGGGTGCGTGACCCCATCTTATGGCTTCGTCCGAGATATGCTGCATTACTTCCGTTGAACACCCACACAACTTCATCCGAATGGGTATGCCTTCCTCCTCGGTACATGTCATTTGTTCACGGAGTACCTGCATATCAAACCTACCGGAGAGGATATCCGGTATCTTTCCCAGATCAAGAGAAGGACTACCAACGCGCTTTCATTGTACTACCTTGAGGCAGTACACAACATTCGATTCATTGATGGGTCGTGGATCAGACTTGGCATGTTTAAGCATGAGTGGTTCTTTGTTCGATGTCCTCCTTGATTTGGGAGACGCTGGTTGGTCAGAAGTAAGTGTTTTCTATTACTTTGAGTTTGAAGTTAGTTGAGTCGTTGTATCCGAGTTAACTTTGAGCTTCTGTAATAGGAACTCCTTCGGCACCCACAAGCACAGAATACGAGCAGCATCTCAAACGGTTAAGGGCCATACCGTAAAAGGCTTGCTCCATAAAGAATATCTTGGATGAGGAGGCTTTTCGTCGGACGAGCTTACTTCCCGCTAAACGTATAATGTTCCGGCCAGCTGCTGCCAGAAAAGGGAAGGTGAAATCTGAAGGAGAAGGAAGTTCTCCGGACTGCAAAAGGAAAGCACCCCGTGTTGTACCCACATGGCCCAAGGCCACGAAGACTCAAGAAGGAACTAGCGGAGGCGACGCCGGTGATGTAGAGATGGTCAATGGAGAAGAGGGTCTGCCGCTCACCCTTGTTCCTTCTACGGCTGTTGAGACGGGACGGGAGTGTCGGTTAGGCCGGTTTCCCCGATTACTACCTCTGAGACAATACATCATATTTGTAAATCTGCAATTCCCTTATGCAGAAAAGCTGCAACGGCTATGAGTCGTTGCAGTTTTGCAATGGTTAAGAGCCA
Organism: Allium sativum; assembly: GCA_030737875.1. Classification (NCBI taxonomy): domain Eukaryota; kingdom Viridiplantae; phylum Streptophyta; class Magnoliopsida; order Asparagales; family Amaryllidaceae; genus Allium; species Allium sativum. Next base: position 968,256,866 of record CM060920.1, read on the forward strand.
TAACAACTATATTAGCAACGACATTCATGACTGTTGCCGGTGGTTCCTATTTTCAGCAAAATTTCTTTACCTAGGAACAGATTGGCGTGCCTAAAATATTACGCTCCATTTTCCCAAATTAATTACCCGCTGCTCCATTTTTCAGGCTTACCACAAAATCTCATTTCCATGGTTAGCATAAAATCCTAAATCAAGGAAAATCTCCCTGTTTTTATCACCCATTGTAGCCCTAACACATTCGAACCATCTTCCTTTATTATCGCATCTCTAGAATCCTGCACTCCTCCACACTGTCTCTCTATACCATTTTGAGATTTAATAATTCTTCTAGTTATAATAGTGTTGTTTATTTAATTTCAATCGATGTTAATTTTACTTTGAACATATGTATTCTTACATCAAGCGATTACATTAATTTAAATTTTGATTAGAAACCTGCGCTTGTTTGTACGATAATATGTATTAGATCATTGGATAATTAACCTTTAATCCCTAGTGTACTCTTCACCTTTGATTCCGAACAAAATTTGAAATTGAAATTTACCAGTTTTATTATGGGATATTTTTGTTTGGATTTTAGGAAATCACTTTTCCATTCAGTTTATTCTCCTCTTTTTAACAGATCAACCTCAAGTAGATTAAGAAGCTGACGGTTTAGAGTGGCACCGTGAATTAGTGTACATGTAGCTGCACTAACATTGAACCAAGATTAATCAGAGTAGGTACTAGATAAATGCTTCTTCAATTAATTTGACATCGGACCTCTTAGTACAAAATTATTTTTCTAAAAAAATTCTAGATATTGCTTAGAAAATTTAATCATTTTATAGTTCGTAAGGAAATCTCTGTAGAAAGACCTCTTGGTCTGTACATCATCTTTGCTAGGAACTTTATCATGTTTATACAGCTTTGCACCATCCAAATTCATCTTTGTATACCTATAGTCACATCATTTCAACATGTTAGCCAAATCTATTGTATTATGTTTTTAAATCTGTTCTGGATGCTAATAATTTGAATGTAACTTATTGTTTTAAGGTTTTAAATTATAGAAAAAATATTGTTCTAACATCCAGTTTTCATGTACGTGGATATAACATGGATGTAAGACGATTTGAATACTAGCATAACCTTTCCAATAGTACATTTGTTTCATATATATATATATATATATATATATATATATATATATATATATATATATATATATATGAGGAGCATTCTGGGGCACCACTTCTTTGTAACACCCCTATTCGTTTGTGAGCTACACTAATCCAAATCCAACAAGAATTTTTGACGTTCTATCCACATATATATATATATATAATCACCTATACAAAATTTGAGCTTGTACCGACTTTCGTAACATTTTCAAAATCTTAGCTCAATTATTCACGTTTAGACATTTATTCGAACTATTAAATTTAAACATCAAATATATTATTCTACGAATGTTTGAATGAGCTCAAATTTTGGGTAAATTATAATATATGTGGATTGAACATCTACGAATTCTTGTTGGATTTGGATCAGTGTAGCTCACGAACGGGTAGGGGTGCTACAAAACAGGGGTGTCCCGGACCGCTCATACATACATACATACATACATACATATATATAGTGTTAGACCAAAAAGTGTCACTAACACCCAATTGACTAGATTTTGCAGAGAATAATGAAGAAATATAAATCAAAGGCAAGCGAAAGCAAGGAAACATACATAATTTATAGTGGTTCGACATTAATAAGCCCTCGTCCACTTTATAATCTTATATTCAACAGAGAATTATAAATACAATGCTTCGAGTCGCTAACACACTTGAAATACAATTGGTTTTCTCTCAAATCTATGAAATTGCACTCGAAATGGGCAATGTAGGAGGCGGGTCAAATAGCAATGGTGGTTAGATAATGATACTTCAAATATTCGAGAGCCAAAAGATCACTTCTGCGAGTCAGGTCGGATATTTATAAGTGTAGGTAGTTACGTGATGTGGCATCGTGTCCGGGTTCATATGTGCTCCGGCCAACTCATTGAATTCCATTCAATACAACCATAAGCATGTTATGAAATCACCAACAACATGAGTATGACGATTATCACCAAAATTATGCAAATCACTCCAAAAATCATGATAAATGATCATATGAACAAAATTATGGATCTAACTTGCATAAACATATGGAATAGCATAGGAATTATCGATTTAAACATGCTAAAATAGATCCTAGGGTGATTCATACGAAAATGAACTTACCAAAGTGTAGATCCATGAGAAAATGCTTGAATTTAATGAAAAACATAATCAAACATTCATATACTTCATTAAATTTATGTGAGAGATGCATATCACTAACCAATCCTCCAAAACAAGCCAAAATCAATGAATTAAGATTCCGGACAGTAAGCAATTCGAACCAAACTCCTTGATCCAATGAATTCTCACTTCTATTGGTGTAGATCTTCGATTTCCTACCTTAGATTTTGATTTTTAATGGTGAAAAGGTGTTAGAGGAAGGAGGAACATAGGCCACCAAATGAGAGATTAGAGAAACTAAACCATTTCCCATATCTCTCACCCCCTTATATATAGTTTCCACCAGCCCACTAATCGGCCTTCCCAAATCAGCCCATTGTGGCTCTCAAAACCTGAACAGCCAACTGAAAAACCTTAAAACATCAATTCCTCCCAAACTGCTGAGCCAAATCTTTAATGTAACCACTCTACGGAAAGACAATCATCATTTCCTTTCCAATGGCACAGGTCTCACCACCTGATTCGACCTGAGTCAAATGTTATGCCTTATACAAGACTGACAAGGGAAAAACGGTCACAATCAAAATTTGGTAAAAATTATGGACATGTCTCACATCCCCATAAGCAACATATTAAAATACGAGAATGATCCAACCCTCAGGAAGTAAAATAAAAATATTTTACAATCCTCCGATACGTAAAATGCGGGCTGTTACATTCTTCCACCCTTTAGGAATTTCGCCCCTGAATTTCCAACAAACACAAGCAACTAGAACAATTATGCATGCCTATTATCCATGAGAAGCCAATTCTATCATCCAAACTAGCAACCATCAAGCCATGCATCCATAGCCTTATCCTAACATGTGGAATTCTATGAAACAACAACAAGATACAACGATATAACAATGTTACGATATCAAAGGGTCCTACCGACGAAGAGTTCTGTATGAGCCACCCTCATGCTCTCTTCCATCTCCCACGTACAATCGTTGCCATCTTCACTCCATTGTACCTTGACTAGCTTAACTTTCTTCCTTCTAAGCTGTTTCGTGTCATTTCCCACAACATGAAGCGGCTTATGAGGTTTCACATCTGTGGTTTCTACTTCTAGGTCGTCGTACTGCTCTGGAGATACCACCATATTCGAATCATGCACAAACTTCTATATAAACGACACATGGAAAACAATATGCACACTCGACATCATCTCAGGTAACTCCAATCTATATGCGAGCTTTCCAATTCGCTCCACTATCAGAAACGGTCCAACGAACCTAGGAGCTAACTTTCCTTTATTTCTGAATCTAACCATATGCATCAACGGTGAAACCTTCACGAAAACCATATTGCCCACATCGAATTCCAAGTCCTTACGATGCTTATCGGCGTTACTCTCCTGACGAACTTGGGTTGCCTTCATTCGTTGCTGAACGATCTCGATACAATCTGAGATCTCTCTTATCATCTCTGACCCAAGTATCAACTTATCTCCAGTTTCTAACCAACAGGCTGGAGAATTACATGGTCTACCATACAACGCCTCATATGATGCCATCCCAATGCTCGATTGGTAGCTATTGTTATAAGCAAACTCAACTAGATGTAGATGGTTTTCCCATGATCCTCCGAAGTCTATCACACAAGTCTTCAGAAGATCTTCCAAAACTCGGTTAACCCTCTCGGTTTGACCATCAGTTTGGGGATGCTAAGTCGTACTTAAACACAACTCGGTCCCCAAAGCTTCTTGAAAACTCTTCCAAAATCCACTGGTAAATAATGGATCTCGGTCACTCACCATGCTCTTCGGGATACCATAGAGTCGAACTATCCATTTCATATAAAGTTCAGCCAACTTCGACGCCGTCCTAGTGGACTTGACAAGAACGAACCTTGCAATTTTGGTCAAGCGATCCACGATGACCCAAATTCCTTCATTTCCTGCCCCTGGTTCTAGGTAATCCATCGATAAAATCCATTGATATCTGCTCCCACTTCCACGTAGGAACTTCCAATGGCTGAAGCAATCCACTCGGATTTTTCTGTTTAGCTTTCACCAACTAATAGTTCATGCACTTGGAAATGAACTTTCCAATATCTCGCTTCATCCCTTCCCAGTAGTAGACTCTCTTCATGTCCTAATACATCTTATTACCACCAGGATGAATCGTCAACTTCGAGTGATGACATTCTCTCAGAACCTCATCTCTCAATCCGTCGATATCCGGAACAACTAATCTCCCTTGCTTCCGAACCAATATTCTCGATCGACTTCGAACTCTTTATCTTCTAGTTACAGTTTCTGGATAAACTCGACAAGCTTTGCATCTCGCTTTCGGCTCTCGCTAATCCTTTCGATGAGAGTAGGTCTTATCGATAGGCTTGCCAACATTTCAGGTTCCAATTCAAACCTTGGCCTGAAATCAAACCCCGCCAAGTACTCGAGGCTCTTCCACTCTGAAAACATCGCTCCCAAATTTACGTGTCGTCGGCTCAACGCATCTGCCACTGCGTTGCCTTTGTCAGGAGTATAGGCTATACCAAAATCATATGATGCCAGAAACTCTAACCACCATTTCTGTAGAAGATTCAAATCCTTTTGGGAGAAAAGATACTTCAACGACTTGTGATTCGTAAACAACTCGAATCGAACTCCCAATAGGTAATGTGACACCCCACGTCCGTTATTGTCAATCACAAAGGAAATGCATTAAGTTTCGTGGAGCGTTATAGGTAAACAGAAATAGAAATATTACAAGACAAATATAAAATAACAGCGGAATTAAAAACTTTATTTATCATAAAGCATCGTGGTTCAAAAACATCACATGTTTGAAATACACAAAAACTATTACATCATAAAAACTACTGTCTTATTCTTAAAACATCAGAGTACATGAAAGAAGCAAAATTCCCCAAACAAAAAATAACCATAGCAACAAGGATAGGAGCTTGAGCCATACATCTAAGCAGCTCCAGCAAAATGTAAGCAGAATCACGGTCACGCCTGAGTATTCCCGCCCTGAGAACTTAGGGGGGGGAAACAGAAGAAAGAAGAGGAAACAAAAAGGGTTAGACATAAAGTCTGGCAAGTCCAGTTACTTTTAGCAAGTAAATAAATAAAAGTATCATGACATGCATATAAAGTGGATAAGAAAGATAATCAACATATAAGGCAGGTATGACAAGGTAAACAAGATAAACAGGATAGAGTGTATACGCTTTTCTAATGATTACTCTGCACTACTACTAGTATAACCAGAACGAGATGATCCCTTCCACTATAAGGTGATAGACTTAGGCATACGTCCAGATGTACCCTGACTACTATCCTAATCGATCGGCTCCCTGATCCGCGTAGATACTCTGTGCCGGCCCCACCGTAGGATGTATCACGTCCTAAAGTGGCAACCCTTCGCTGATATGCACAGCCCCATATCTACAGGTGTCACGGTCGTCTTATCCCCCTCTGCCCGGCCCATGCACGCACATGACCCGGTCGGTTTGCGCCGCCCACACCGTCCTCCACGTTCGGATCTCTTACAATCAGCCCAGTAAGTGTGTCCCTACTCCGACCTAGAACGGAGTACTCGTTCGATACCGTTATGAGTTACTAACTGAAACGGGTCCAACACAAGATGATACAAGCTCTCCCCTTGTCTTGTATCCCCACTAAGATTTCCACAGGTTATGCTTACCCTAAAAGATGTCTTTAATTATATAACCCCAACGTTTCTACCGGTTATTCTTACCTATAGGTGTCTTTAATACATAACCCCCAATTGGTTAAGTTTTGTGGGCCTATATCTAAATATTACCCACCCAACCCAGATATACTTAACTTAACCCTCCCAATGTTCAACCAAGTTTACTTAACCCCTATTCATGTTTATGTTCACACGATCCCTATGGATTCAACTAGGTTAAGTATTCCAATTCATTACCGTGTCCATTTATGGTTATAATGGGCTAGACCTCCCACATTAGGCTTACAACTTGTGGATGCTGGATATGTCGGTCGGGTCCGGGCAGACTTAATCCACAAATCGGGCTTAACCTCGTGTCTTAACACGTTTCGTATTTGTGCCTCTAGACCCCTCCCATTAGACTACCACTTGTGGTTGCTGGATATGCCAGGCGGTTCTGGGCAGACTTCCAACACAAGTGTAATCTAACCTCGTGTCGTAGGCGCAGTTACAGTTTCTAATTACTGTAATCCTAGGCATTCCATTATTAGCCAATTTTACCTATGTCCTTATAGGTTTAGGTTTCATGCCCCTTTATCCTCAATTATGTTCATAGTAAATTATATGTCCAAATTCATATACATAAACATTATTCAAGTTATGCAAATTGTTCCCTTTTCAAGTTATGCCCAATTCCAATGTTTTTCCCCTCGTTCCCAAACTAACGCATTCGCATAATTTTAGCGGCATGCCTAGGCTCGAGAACAACCTGGCTATATAAAATAAAAGGGAAAGGCGAAGGGAAGGCGACAGAGATGATTATTCTAACAAAACTGACAATAAGCATATGATGGTATAATGTTAAGATGAACATATAAGAACAGATCGGTGAACTTGTGATAATAAAACAGGTTCCAACATATTAGAGATGTCATAATAGGAATGATTAAATCTAAACAAGGATTTAGATGTCCAGCTAATGACAGATCTAAATTAACCGCAGCATGATAGGCATAAGATGATCTAAATAGCAAATTAGATCCATAATCAAAAGTGCATCTGGCATGATAAAGGTTGAGATCCAAGTTACAGTTGATTCAGAATATCATGGATTCACAAATTACAATAGATCTGATATGATTCAGTCACAGGCATAGAACCAATTTTACAGTCATATCATGTTTTACTTTTAATTATTTAAACCTAAAAGTAACTTTAACTTACAGTGTTTGGATTTAGAAAAATAGAAGGAGAAAAGCAGTTGACGAATCACAGATCTACACTTGAATCTCACGAATCACAGATCTACACTTGAATCTCTAATTGATTAGCTCTAGTTGATTGTTGTTAAAGAAAAGGATTCAATTCAGTTAAGGCACCGACAACATTTTGCCTCCATTGATTTTCAGTGTAGAAAACAAGAGAAATGAGCCTTTATTTATAGCTGCCAACCTCCAGAATTCGACTGCCACCTCAGCCCTAGGGCGGTCGGCCCAAGGGTCGGCACACCTACTATGCGGTCGACACCTCTGGGAAGGGAAATTTACCGCCTACAGGATTTTTGAAATTTGAACTGAAATTTAGTTTTCTGGATTGGCTTGAACGGTTATATATATAATTATCTTGCACGTATACGAATTTCAAGCCTTCATAACTTGTTCATACTTCATACGGTGTCCGTTTTACGTAAACCAAATGTCTGTTTTGATCAGAATTTCGAGACGGACGCAATGGCGCAGTCCGTTTCCCTTAATTCTGAATATTAATTTAATTATTCTATAAATTGTTCTCTTTAATGTTGCTAAAATTACGGGGTGTTACAGGTAATGTCTTCACATCTTCAGAGAAAACACAATCGCCGCTAACTCCAAATCATGAGTTTGGTAATTCCATTCGTGCGGCTTTAGATGTCAACTCGCGTAGGCCACCACCTTATCCTTCTGCATTAGCACTGTTCCAAGCCTAGTACTACATGCATTTATGTATACCACCATCTCTTCATTCCCCTTTGGAATGGTCAACACAGGAGCACTCATTAGTCTCTCCTTCAGGATTCCAAAAGCTTGCTCACACTTTGTATCCCATGTGAACACTTGATTCTTCTTTGTCAATCCTGTCAACGGTGCGGCTATCTTTTAGAAATCTTTGATAAACCGTCGGTAATAACCAGCCAACTCAAGGAAACTTCTCACATCCGTCGCATTCTTAGGTCTATCCTAGTCCTGAATTGCTGCCACTTTAGCGGGGTCAACCGCTATCCCACTACCGAAAACTACATGACCTAAGAATCTGACTTTACTCTTCCAGAAGTGACACTTTGAAAACTTGGCTCTCAGCTGATGTTTTCTTAAGATTTCCAACACGATCCTCAAGTGCGTCTTATGCTCTTCCTCATTCCGTGAGTAGACCAAAATGTCATCCACGAACACAAGTACGAACTTGTTCAACTGATCTCTGAACACTCTATTCGTAAGATCTACGAAATACGCTGGCATGTTAGTCAATCCGAACGACATCACCAACCATTCAAAGAACCTGAATGGTGTCCTAAAAGCACTCTTTGGAACACTATCCTTCGCCACCCTCAACTGATGAAAACCCATTGCCAAATCCATCTGAGAAAACACTTTTGCTTCGTGAAGTTGATCGAACAAGTCATCTATCCTTAGCAACAGATATTTGTTCTTCTTAGTCACCTTATTCAGCTTACGATAGTCCACACACAATCTTAACGAGCCATCTGCCTTGGTTGCAAACACGACCGGTGCACCCCATTCGAAAACGCTTCTCCGAATGAATCCCTTTCCTAAAAGGTCACGAACTTGCATCTCCAACTCTCTATGTTCCTTAGGCTCCATCCTCCTAAGAGGCATAACGATTGGTCTAGCACCCTCGACCAAATCGATCCTAAACTCATTCTCACGATGCAGCGGCAACCCTTTGACCTCGTCAAAGACATCCTCATACTCATTAGTGATTAGCACAGATGACAAGCATTCTTGTGGAATCACAAGCGAATATATATAGCTAACGAAGACACCATCTTCGCGCTTATACCGTATCAACACCTTTCGCCCTTCCACATCCCCGACTCACACCTCTAGCTTCTCGCAATTCACCCTTGCCGCATACCTCTTGAGCCAATCCATGCCCAAGATGATCCCAAACCCAGCGAAGTTAAGAACAAAGCAATCACATACAAAAGAGCAACCATGACTCGACAACAGTAGACCACGGCACAAATGCACAAACTGGACGAACCCCCAACTAGATTAGTCATGATCAATGGTCTATCACAAATCTCGGGTTCCAAACCCAAGCGACACACAAGATCATTGCAAATGAACGAATGCGATGCACCAGTATCAAACAAAGCTCAAAATGAAATTCCATTAACTGATAGAGTACCTTGCACGACGACATCCTTTCCTTGCTCCTTTGTAGTAGGAGCTCTTGAAGAAGATGATGCGGCTTCTAAAGCATATGCCTTTACAACCTTCTTTCCCTTAGCTGATTCTGGACAATCTTTCTTCTCATGCCCAGGCTTTCCATACTTGAATCACTTCTTCTCAGGTTTGGGATTCTTGCACTCATTAGCAAAATGACCCTTCTGTTGGTAGTTAAAGAAAATTACCTCACTCTTTGGCTTCTTCTGGCCATCCTTTCCTTTCTTTTGTTGCTGCTCCCTCTTCTAATTATTACCACCTTGCCGTGGTTTCTGAACTTCCTTGGTTGCAACGACAACATTTTCTTCCTTCGGAAACAAGCTTTCATGGCGAACAGCTTTTTCCACAATCTTCTCGAATGAATCATCAAGATGTTCCACCAATGGTCTTCCAATGTAGGTATCTAGACCCAAAACAAACTTCTCATTCTTCTGATAGGGTGTGTCAATGTATGAACGAGCATATATGGACAAGGCCTTGAAATCAAAAACATAATCAAGCACAGAACGACCATTCTGTTTCAGCTCTACGAACTTCTTGAACAAGGCAGACTTCTGAGAAGTGGAGATAAACATTGCTTCAAATTAGCCTGGAATTGCTCCCATGAAATCTCTTCCTCTGGAGTCTCAAGTGTAACTGAATTCCACCATTCCATGGCCCTGCCTTGCAGCTGCCTTGACGCAAGCTTTCTCTTAGTTGCATCTTCCAATCCCAAGTCTCCAAAAATATGGACACAAGAATCCATCCACCTCTGAACCTCTTCAGCTGGCTCAGTTCCTTTGAATGGTTTTCCTCCTAGAGATGTATAATCTTTGCATAACTTCGCAAAATCCACAACCCTAGGCAACTGAAATCCTACATCTACCGCAGCTGCCACTGGAGCGGGGACCCTTCGCATGATTGCCTCCATCATGGCTTCAAACATGGAAGGGTAGTCTGGTTCACCGCCATTTCTCTCTCCTGTATTAGCTCCCCTAGCAGCATGTCTTGATGGTCGTCTACTCATTCTAAATCTACAATTTAGAATAATTAGCCACTTCCAAGAAAAAAATGCTAAAAGGCCTTGAGAATGGAAGTGTTTAATGGCTCCCTACATAACTCAAGGAAACGACCGAGAGAATGGAGTGTTTGATAGCATATCATGTGATCTAAGGCAACGAACGAAGGGGGGGCTTTGAGAGTGATATCTCAAATCAACTGACATGCCCATGCGTGACTGACTATAACCCAAGTGCAACGACGAGTATCACTTTGCGAGTACATTGAATGGAAAATGCAACGACTTGAGCACTTGGATAACACAATCACTTAAGTTTTGAAAGCCGCTTGAGGGCCATGAAACGGATGTAGATTGAACGTCCATTTGCTAGTCCCAACCGACTTTCCGACTAGAAGGCTCACATAAGGGGGGAACCCTATCACTCCGACTTCTATCTTGCAAAGAACCATATCCCATGCTGAGGATGTTGGCTCAGAAGGCGTTAGGAACAAAGGAAGTCAGGAGGCTTCCTCTTACGGTGATCCCTCAGCATATCTGACTAGGGATGAAATGGATGGTGTCCTTGCTGAATTGAGAACCCAGATGAACTTGCAACAGGAAATGATGGATAACTTCTTTACTCGGATAGATGAAAGACCAAGAAACTACAAATTACTCGCTGGAGCGAGCACCATGGGAGTTCAAACGGGAACGAACTTGGCTCAAGCACTCCCTGCTCCGCGGGTCGAATCGTACAAGACCCTAGGACAAGTTGGCAGCATCGACTTGAATGAAACAAGCGGAAATCAGCCTCCTTATGGACATGTGCAGCATGCAACTTCTGATCGTAACATTTTGGATAAAAACATCGGCAATGCAAGAGCCACTAGAAACTCAAACAGAGTCCGACCAACCTCTGCTCCAATTCAAATGAAACTTCAATGTGAAACTCCCCAGATGGAACACACAAACCGGGTCGGGTCGAACCATTCAACCCGTGACCCGGGGGCAGTTTTGACCCGGCCTTCAGAGCTGATCACATATTGGACGTGACACAACCATTTTGTCTTCAATTTCTCCCTTGATGCAGAGGGAAAACGGGAGCATTTGAGGCGACTATAATATGACCTTATCGCCACCCGACTATGATCCTCAGTGCTTGGATGGGGGACCAAAGACCAATATGAGCTGGACACTAACAAATCATTTTGCATCCAACTCTAGCTCACGACTTGATAAGGGAGTATGAATTCAGAGAAGACATGGATTTGACGCTCAGAAGTCTACAAAATCCCCATGGTTGGGGGAACGGGATATGAGCATCGAGCAGCATGATTCGACTACCCGACGACTCTATGCACATTTACTGTCCTCAAAGTTCCGCAGGATCCTAGACCACAGTCAAAATAATGACTCTTCAAGTTTAACTCGCATACATCTGGGCAACGGATCATCATCCGAAATTAAATGACAGAAGCCTGATTGATGGCGATTGCATATGTAGAACCAAGAAGCCCGAGACCTGCTTCCACCAACTTAAGGATTTCATGTTGGGGACACCAGCGCTGAATTTGACAACTGGCAACATCTTCTCGGAGATGAAGGCTAGATTGCCAAAATTATTTGATGCTTCACCAGAGGCAGTACATCTCAACACGACGTGGATAATGTCCATTATAGCCTTTTCACACGGGACATCAGGGATTTCCGTTATATCCTAGACTTCAAACTACCATCTTTGGAGGCTTACAATGGTATAACCAATCCTACCTGATGCGTTATATGTGCCATATGAAAGTCCCATCGACGTCGGACAACATCATGACTAAGTTCTTCCCTCTACTCTTAACGGGCATTGTTGCTATGTGGTTTCGGCGGTTGGAATCCAAATCGATTGACGATTGGAAGGTGTTGGTCACCCGTTTCATTGAGTAATTCAAGATCAACATCGCTCGGCCCAAGAGCATAATGTACCTTATTTTTAATAAGCAAAGGTCCGGTAAGGCCTTGCGCTCTTTTCTGGAAAGGTTTAATGCGACAGTGGCGTCGACAGATTGACCAGAACCACCCATGGAACTTATGACCGCTGCGTCTGGCATCTTGGATAAACCGCACTTCAATATTTTTCTACCATGAGATTCGCCCAGAGATCTTGGTCAATTCTACCCTGAGGCAGATAGATTCTTGCGACAAGAGGATGCTAACGTCGAGATGGATGATCTCAATGTTTTTATGATAAAGATTGGAGCACCATACAACTCCTGAAATGGTGAGGACAACGGCAGATCCCCAAAAAAGAATAATAGGATTGTGTGATTCTAGAGAGAACCAATTTTATTGATCAAGTCAACAATCTTGTTTGTTAAGCTCAATACAACCGAGTATGAGAAATAGACTCAACAAGATCGTGATGACTATTTTGGACTATGTCGAAGCATGAACAAAGGGATCGACTACTTAACGACATTCATTTGCTTGCATTTTGATGAACTTACTCAACTTCGGGACTGATCCGATGGGAGTAGCTAAGTTCTTTGATGCACGATGAGGCAATCCCCACTTTTTGACTAAAGTAAAGGAAGGACGCCAAAGATAATGTGATTCGATCATTCGCGGTTTAAGTCTAGCCTCGCTAATTCGAGAGGGGGTACAAAACGACTTGGGATAACTAAGATAATTGCTAAACCCACAACTTTAACCCAATGCAACGACGGAAAGTAAAAAGGCTTAAGTATTGGATGTTCGATTGACTTATCTCAACCCCCACCGACGTTGGGGGCGTAAGCATTGACTTCACTTGTCCTCCACTGGCGATGGAAGCACGAGCGCAGACTCGCAGACCGACTTTGAAGATGACCCTGACTTGGTGCGTGATCCAAAACATGTACACTATATCTTCGGAATATGACATGATTCGTCTTACCCGTAAGCGAGCCGGCTAACGGGTCGAACTTGACTTCTAAGACTTAATTCGCAACTACACCGAATGGAAAGTGTCACAAACTCCTCTACTGCCTTACCCTACACATTGGCTTGCATGTTTTCAACAGCATCTCGTACTGATTTATATGTGACCACGGGACTATGAAATGATCCAGAGCGATCGTGGATTTCTTCTAATAATGCGACCATGGATTTCTGATTTTCTACTGATATAATCCGCAATGATCTGGCTTTCAGATTCCTTATTGTTACGATTCGATGTGACCGTGGAGTCCAGGATTAATATCCTGATATCAAGATAGTCCAAAGCCAAGTACAGATGTCAGATACATATGCCAATTTTGATGTGCTCTATCCCAACAGTCCAAATGCTAGCTCAGAACCCGAAGATTCTTATACTACCCCATGACTTGGATGATTACTCCATACATTGACTTGTACGTAAAAGAAAGCCTGATTCGACCATGTGCTTGCCTTGTATAGGAAGGTGACGTCGTTTGGCAATGACCTGTATGTAAAATCATATTTGGGAGCCAAAGATCCAGCATGACTTATGGTGAAAGAACATGACCTCTTGGTTCGATGAGGTTTAAATGATTACTTGATCGTCTCGGCTACTCTGGCATAGGATATGGCCTGATAAGCACCCATAGAAGCGGTGCGATAGATGACGAGCCATATATACAACGAAGGGTCAATTTATCAGAACTACTCAAGAGGACACAACAATTTGATAAAGCCTTCTCAAGGACGGATGACATTCCAGAAAGATTCAGTTGGACTTATTCAAAGCACATCTCATCTGCGATAAGACGTACTTTAGGAGGCAAAATATTAGCATGCTTTGTGACCAGGCCACCCAAAGCCCAAGTGGTCAAAATGTTAGCCTACCTTTTGGCGAGACCGTCTCAACTCGATTTCCATCATTGAAGCTACTTAGGACTTGAGTATAAACAACTTGCATTGATCGGCAATCACTTAGATGAAGTGATAAAGTATCGAAAAGCTTGGACTTGGCATCGACGGAGGTTCAAATTTCGCAACCTTACCGGGTCGGGTCGAATGGATTGGGTCGGACCCGACCCGACCCGACCCGACCCGACCCGACCCCATGCACTGAAATGGTTTGACTTTGGAACTTTGGTAAACATCATCAGTTCAGATCGAATGAGATGGACCCGACTCGCCTAGAGCTGCAACTGCAATGAAGACCTATTCGTAGGGCACTGTTTACTCCTATTAACTTGGATTGAGTTACACTTGGCATGGCACGATCAGGAGAGGATTTCTCCACGTTACCCACTACTTTTCTAAGACATGATGGATGCTCGCCACGTGACATTCGACTCGGCACCCGCTGAAGCCTCCTCATGACTATAAATACACCATCGCATGGCATTTGAAACGGACTTTTGGCTCTCATTACTCACATATGCCATGGCCAGCAATAAACGAGATTTATCTCGGCCAATATTAAATTAAATGATCATAAATCGAGAGACTGAGTGTTGTATCATGAGTGTCTGAAGATTATACTCATTGTATATGTGATTTCTTAATGAATTAAGAGATCATGAAGTGGATGTAGACTCATTAACGTCGAACCACTATAAAAATGTTGTTGTCTTGTTTTTTTCTTTCTTTTTTCCAATCATTTCATCATATCTTATGCTCTAAAAATGACTTTTTGGGTGTTGGTGCCATTTTTTGGTCTAACAATTGACATCTACATTCTAGGCATACCAAGACTCGTATATTATCTATAAACTCGAGGCAGTTCAAGACATCTCAGGTTCAAGGGTGAAATGATCACTTCATTATTATTAAACATAGTATAGGCTAGTTAGTTATGTACAATTATTTATTTTATAGTTCCATGTAAGTTTATGTCAATGAGGTGTATGTATGGGACACATACTTTGTGAATTTAAGGTATTGGGTGTTTGACGTATTTTAGAACTCACTTATACTTATTTAAATTTTACATTATGTATATGTCATCAATGCATTGATGGCTCTATGTTCATTATTATTTATTTGCTATCATGTATTGCTCTATCCTTTAAACCATATGTGTCTATTGCTACCCAACGATACTGAGTATATAACGATAAAGGGTGTATGACTAGAGGAATATACTTATGTTTGTTAGGAGAATATTCACATGTGCGGTCGATATCGTCTCATTCTTTGCATTATAGGGGTATTTCATAGTAATACTCTCGGCATGGCTATTGAGATATGATATTAGACCATAATCATGATAGATGTTGCTTGCTGCTTGCTGCTTGTTGCATGCTGCTTGTATTCATTTTACCATTTTATGCATTATTTAGTTGCAACTTTTTTTTCAATGTGGCATGATATTTCATAAACTCAGATTGTTGTTAGAATCCATACGAATATCATCTCTCATATTGTTAAGAAACAGTTAAGTTTGGCTGCTTTATTTGGATATGATTTGTGTGGAGTGGTTTGAGTGTATGTGTTGTGCATACACATGGTGGTTATTATGTGGTTGAATCTATGGATCGCATTTTTTATCACCTGTAATTTTGGTGCAATATTATTTTTAAGTGTAAAGAATGTAGCATCACATAGTTTTTAATAAGAATGATCACTTAATTGAAAAGGGAATTTTCATAATTTTGCATAAGAGGTTTTACAAACGAAAGAATTTAGATGATCTAACATAATAATTGCATGCAGTAGAATTTTCTATCCTTAACATATATATATATATATATATATATATATATATATATATAGCATTTCGGGGCACCCCTACCTTACCGTGAGCTACACCAATTCAAATCGAACAAGATTTTGTAAATGTTCAATCCACATATATATTATCATTTATTCAAAATTTGAGCTCATTTCAACATTCGTAACATTTTCAAAATCTTAGCGCAATTATTCACTGCTCACACATTTATTTAGACCGTTAAACTTAAACATCAAATATGTTATTCTATGAATATCGAAATTAACTCAAATTTCGGGTAGATAATCAAATAACTATATACATAACTTGAATTAAGAACGAATACAAAAAAAATTGTATAAAGTTGTCTTGAGCAAATTAAAAGGAATTTTTATGATAATGTTCAGGGAGAAGATACGAAAGAAATTAAAACAGAAGAAAAAAGAAGGATGAAAAATATCCAAGTCGTACATTATGATAATAAACTAGTTTTCTGAATTATTTTACAACGTAAACATAAAGGAATTAATTCAAAAATAACTATATTTAGACATTTGTAGATGTCTGGAATCAAATTTAGACATCTGTAGAGATGTTCAACTCCATACTCATACTATCAAAAGGTATAATAGAGTAATATTGTCTAATAAAACAGATAATGTAACTTATTAAGGATGACCCACGTGAATATTTCCTTGGACTAACATTGTTGCTTTCTCGTTTCATACAATACACAAATACACGTACTTGGTATTAGCACAAAACAATGAACACATTGATTTACCATGATATAGTGATTACAAATATCACAAAGTAGGTCTACAAAACAAAAGATCATACATACTTCTATAGGTATATATAAACACATAACTACAAATCGAATGTCTAATACGACTCAATCTCTTCAATGAATATTTACACACATAGACACAAATAAATAAATATAAAGAATAGATTTTCATAATAAGGTAATATAGCCTATAATCGACTCACATAAGATAAGCTCAGCGTCTAAAGAAGACTAAAGTGCAAATGTGGATAAAGTCTCAGACCGGGCCGAATATTATATAAGTAACAAATGGGCCAGACCATGGTCGGATTTAAATGTAAGGTCATCATAATGGTCCACACAATCATAACAAAGAGGCATACCAAAATTCATGATACAAGAATCATTCCTCTATCTAATGTGACAAAAATAACGAACTCATTATTTACTATTTGCAGGTGCCCACACACGACCTATTTGTTGTACTATTTTTTACTGTGTGTGCATCATTATTTACATGTTCCCACAACGTCAGTAATCTCACCTGACTGTCGTGTACCCTAATGTTACCAAGGCTTATTAGTTATGGTTCATCATTTACGTAACATCATTTAGTGAATTTAACATCATCATCACCGTATATATGAGCATATAACCGTAATCGGGCAATATTATGTTGTAACATGTAAAACACAATGTAACGTCACAAGTGGCATAAGGGATATACCGTGTGTAATTTAATTAAGTAATCAATAGAGTCAATGTTATACCATATCTTATACAATGATTCAAAAGAATAACCAAATAATATTACCGACCATTTAAGTTTTTTTAACTTCGTTCTTTCGTAATTTTCAACATATTGAAGTTCATGCTAATACTGCTCGATCGCTTAACGATCTGGAAGGGGTTTTATTGTATAATTTCAATTTCCAAGTTATCTGTAACAACACAAAATTCAATTTAAATAAAAGATTAATACAATTAATATTAATAAAAAAAATAATGAAAATCTGGCAATAGGGGTTGCGCCATTGGGTCCGTTACGAAATTTTGGTAAGATAGACTTGGTCTACGTAAACCGAATTTAAAACGAAGAAGTCACGAATAAAAGACCCAAACCAGAATTTGAATATGATTTTTTTTTTTTTTTTTTTTGGAAATTGGTACTCTTTATTGCTAATACCAATAAACCTCCTTTATATGCCTCGTCAAAACCCGGTAACCCCCCTAACCTAAATGGGTACCTTACCGGAAAAAAAAATACATATAAATTCTGTATTACAATGCTTTTATAAAATCCATGAAAAGACAAAGTAATAACAACTAAAAAACACCAACTCTCCTCACGGCCCATCTACATGGCCCAGTAACACAACTTAATTCAAAACTAAAAATAGCTCCAAAACTCATCTTCTACCCTGTATCCATTAGCTCAATTCCCCAGCGATTCAACATTTGCATATTCCTCAAATTTCTTTCAGATTTACTTCCATTATTTCAAACAAGAAAGCAAATTTCCTTTTCTATCTGAACCAACTTGGTCATTGCATTTGTTTTTCTATTTTGAAAAATCCTCTCATTTCTTTCCTTCCAAATAAAGTAAACAGCTGCAGTAAAAGTTTCATATGCTAAATCCCTGATCTGATCTTTGCTTTTGAATGAGTTATGAATCAATCTAGCTTTATCCATTAATTGAGGTTGAATTAATAGCGGCAATGATAGCTTCTGTTTTAATGACAACCAAATGAAAGAAGAAAAATCGCATTGGAAGAACAAGTGTTCTATCGATTCAAGATGAAGCTCACCAAAGGACATGAAGTGTTTACAATATTTCCAAAATGAAAGATCCTGTCTTTTGTATTCAATCTACCCAAACCAACAAGGTATGATATAAAAGACATTCTTTTACTATTTTTTCCATGCCAAATTACTGAAAAAGCCGAATCTTTTTCTTCATTTATACGAACAAAATCCCAGGCTTTGTGAAATGAAAAAGATTCACCTTCCCCCCATTCATATTTATCTTAAAGCATATTAGAATGGATTGAAATAGAACTAATTTCATTTAATAGCTCTCGAGTAGCTGGATGAATATATGGATCAATTACTCCTTCTCTAATGATTAAACTTACTTTTTCTATAGGATCTCCTATCAGATGTAATCTGTCAAAGCCAAGAAGATCTACTAATGTGACACCCCACGTCCGTTAATGTTACTCACTAAGGAAACACATTAAGTTTCGTGAAGCGTTATAGGTAAACATAAAAAAGAATAATTACAAGACAGATACAAATAAGATAACAGCGGAAATTCAAATTTTCATTTCAAACATAAACCATACATCGTGGTCCAAAATACCATAAGTCACAAAAACCATTACAATAATATAACTTCTGTCTTGTACTATCAGAGTACATAAATACTTAAAAGAAAACATAGTTCCCCAAAGAAAATACAAAGCCATAGCAGAGATAAGAACTTGAGCCATGCTTCAAAAGCAGCTCCTAGCAAGATGATAATTGAGTCCTAACTAAGTCTGAGAACTCCCTCCCTGAGAACCTGGGGGGGACAGAAGAAAGAAGAGGAAACAAAAAGGGTCAGGCATAAAGTCTGGCGAGTCTAGTTAATTTTAGCAAGTAAATAAGTATAAGTAGCATGACAGACATAAGTGAGATTACTACATAAAAAGCAGGGATGACAAGGTAGACATGATAAAGTGTATACGCTTCCCTAATGATTACTCTACACTGTTACTAGTATAACCCGAATGAGATGATCTCTTTCACTATGAGGTGGTAGACTTAGGCATACGTCCAAATGTACCCTAACTACTACCCTAATCGATCGGCTCCCTAAGCTGCGTAGATACTCTGTGTCGGCCCCACCGTAGGATGTATCACATCCTAAAGTGGCAACCCACTACTAACATGCATAGCCCCATATCTACAGGTGTCACGGTCGTCTTATCCTCTTCGGCCCGGCTCATGCACGCACATAGCCCGGTCGGTTTGCTCCGCCAACACCGTCCTCCACGTTTGGATCTCTTATAATCAGTCCAGTAAGTGTGTCCCTTCTCCGACCTAGTACGGAGTACACTATTCGATACCAACTCCGGGTTACTGACTGAAATGGGTCCCATACAATATGATACAAGCTCTCCCCCTTGTCTTGTATCCCCTTCTAGGTTTTCCACTTGTTATATTTACCCTAAGAGGTGTCTTTATATAACCCCAATCTTTCTACCGGTTATGCTTACCCTAAAAGGTGTCTTTAATACATAACCCTAATTGTTTAAGTTATTGTGGGTCTATATCAAGATATTACCCACCGACTCAGATAGATTTAACTTAACCCTCCCACTATCCAACCGAGTTTTACTTAACCCATATTCATGTTTATGATACAACTAGGTTAAGCATTTCAATTTATGACCATGTCAATTTATGGTTATAATGGGCCAGACCTCCCACATTAGGCCTACAGCTTGTGGATGCTGGATATGCCGATCGGGTCCGGGCAGACTTATTCCACAAGTTGGGCCTAACCTCGTGTTTTAGCCCGAGTCGTATTTGTACACTTAGACCTCCCACATTAGGTTCAACATTAGTGGTCGTTGGATATGCCGATCGGGTCCGGGCAGGCTTCCACCACTAATGCAACCTAACCTCGTGTCATAAGTGCAATTACAATTACTAATTGTAATCCTAGGCATTTCTTTATTAATTAACCAATTAATTAATCCTATGCCTTTATAGGTGTTTCATGCCCATTAACCCAATTAGAATATATGTCCAATTCATGTTTATAAGCATTATTCAAATTATGCTAATACTAATTTTTTTTCCCCGTTCCCTAACTAGCGCATTCGTATATAATTCGCGGCATATCTAGCTAGATAATAGCCTAGTCATAAACAGTAAAAGGAAAAAGTGACGGGAACATGACAAAAGAGATTGTTCTAACATAAATGGCATAATCATATACTAACAAGGTGATAAGGTGAACATATAAGCATAGATCTAATGAACTTGTGCTAGTTTACTGATTCTAACATAACTATGATGTCATAATAAGCATAATAAGATCTAAATTAGCAATTTAGATGTCCAACTGGTTTAGATCTAATATGATAGGCACAAGGTGATAAACTAGATCTGATTAACAATTTAGATGTCCACATAATTCAGATCTAATAGTAACAAAATAGATCTACATAATTAAGGTCAAGATCCACATCATAGAATGTCATAGAAGTTACAATAGATCCGATAAAATAGAGATTTAGATCCAACTTAAAACCAATTCAGAATGTCATAATTTCACAATTTACAATGGATCCAGCATAAGATAGGCACATGAACAAACCCAAACTATAATCATATCACAAATTACTTTTAAATATTTAAATCTAAAAGTAACTAACTCGCGGTGTTTGGCTTTAAAAAAAAGGTAGAAAATAGCAGAGGTTGGATCTACACTTGAATCTCTAGGTTTGATTTGCAAAGCTGATAGTTGTAGAAGATAACTCGGTTCAGTTCAGTCGCCGGCAGAGTTTGGCCCTCATGGATTCTCAATGAAGAAAACAAGAGAATTGACCATGTATTTATAGCTACCAGCCCCCTGAAATCGACTGCCACGTCATCCCTAGGGGTGTCGACACCCTTGTTGGTGGGTTGACCCTGGTGTCGACACCCCTTAAGGGGGGTCGACCCCGGAGTCGACACCCCTTAAGGGGGGTCGACCCCCTAGAGCGGGAAAACTGCAGCTTAATTATTATTTTTAATTTTGAACGGTTTTGGATAGGGTCTGACTCATATCTGACTCCTATATGACTCATATGTGTATATATAATTCTTCTGCGCATATACAAATTTAAAACCCTCATAACTTCTTCATACGGTGTCTGTTTTATGCAAACCAAATGTCAACCTTGACCAGAATTTCGACACGGACGCAATGGCGCAGTCCTCTTCCCTTAATTTCGAATATTAAATTAATTATTATTTAATTTATCTGCTTTCAATGTTGTTAAAATACGGGGTGTTACATTCTCCCCTACTCAAAGGATTTCGTCCCCGAAATATCTAAGTTGAGAAGAATGCAAATCCTACAATCCATCATCCATCTACTCATCCATCAATCATTGGCATCCATTGTCCTTAAAGACTTCTAATGCTTATATGAATATATGCAAAGGTGTGTGTATATGTCCCAATACTAATGCGAAGATCAGGCGGTTTATTGGTTCAGTTGGCCTCCTTAATGCAATGTATGTTAGTGCCATGTATCCAGTATGTATGCAAATAATCCTATTACCATGTGGGTTCTATATGTGCGCACACTCATTGGTCCAAATGCAACATCCATATGCTAATACATCCATTTCCATCTATAAAAGAAAAGAAAATGCACACACATCCATATGCAGTATGAGAGTGATTGAGCCGATCTAGTGCCTAATGTGTGTATATATGCATCCACAGGCAGCCACTAGCAAACACTCGCATCCACTTGCATCCATCAAACATAACATGTTTCAAACACATGTTTACATCCATAGGGTTCCTATCCAAAGGTCGAGAATACTATTGATATGACATATTCAAATGACAGAAACAAGCATAAATAAACTTTGGAAAAAGGAGTTAAGAACATACCCTCGAAAAGGAAAGGGTACGAAGCACAGATCTTGTCTTCGGTCTCCCAAGTCGCATTCTCTAGGTTATCTCCCCATTGAACTTTTATGAGCTTTATCTCCTTATTGCGTAGCTTCTTAACTTCTGATCCAAGAATACGGGTAGGGACTCGCCTGACTGTCGCCTCCCGTTCCACTTCCACTTATTCCAACATGCTTAGCTCAACAACTTCCATGGTGTCATGCGAAAACTTCCTCAGATGGGAAACATGGAAAACATCATGAACATCGGATAGATTTTCTAGGATCTTTACTCTATAGGTCATTTGGCCAATCCTCACGGTTTTGGGAAATGGTCCCACAAACCTAGGTGCCAACTTCCCCACCGATTCGAAGCGAACCACATTCCTAAGAGGAGATACTTTAATAAAAACTAATTCTCTCACTTCGAATTCGATGTCATTCCTTCTCTTGTCTGCATAGGACTTCTGCCTATCTTGAGCCGTCTTCATCCGCCGTCGAATAAGGTCAACCTTCTCGGATGTTTCTCTAACCATATCTGGTCTACGTAATAACCTTTCTGTAGATTCCCACCAGCAAGTTGGTGATATACAGGGTCTCCCGTACAATGCTTCGAAAGGTGCAATACCAATGCTAGCTTGATAACTGTTGTTGTAGGCAAACTCTACTAAAGGAAGACGCTCTTCCCAAGTCCCTCCAAATTCAAGGATACACAGCCTTAAAAGATCTTCTGGAACTCTGTTCACCCTCTTCGTATGCCCATCGGTCTGAGGATGATAAGCGGTGCTCAAACATAACTGTGTACCTAGTGCTTCTTGCAAGCTCCTCCAAAATTCACTAGTGAAGACGGGGACACGATCGCTTACGATGCTGGAAGGTACTCCATGAAGACGAACTATCTCTCAGACATAAATTGCTACTAACCATGATGTCGTCCTCTTACTCTTAACCGGAATAAAGTGAGCGCTCTTAGTGAGTCTATCTACCACAACCCAGATATTGGTATTGCCCTTCTTTGATCTAGGCAAACCATCTATGAAATCCATAGAGACACTCTCCCATTTCCACTACGGAACCTCTAAAGGATGAAGTAAACCACAGGGATTCTTTTGCTCAGCTTTAACTTGCTGGCAAACTAGACATTGAGAAACGAACTCTACCACATCTTTCTTCATCCCAGCCCAAAAGAAAACCCGCTTCATGTCTCTGTACATCTTATCACCGCCTGGATGAATAGTAATCTTAGAATGGTGGGCTTCTTCTGGGACTGCCTTTATCAAGCTTCCAGTTTGAGGAACACAAAGCCTTCCATCTCGTCCCAACCACCCCTTTTCATCTATGGAATATCTACTGAGGTGACTAGAAGTCTACCCTTTTATGAGCTTTTCCATGATATCTAAAATCTGTGGGTCACTTTGCTGCGAAGCTCCTATCTGATCCATAAGAGTTGGTCGTATCTCTAATGATGCAAACAAATCAGGCAAAATCTCGATGGTGGGTCTAAAATAAAAAGTTGATATGAACTCCAAATTCTTTCTTTCCACAAACAGAGGACTTAAGGCCACCCTCTGCCCGCTCAGTGCGTCGGCCACCACATTACCCTTGCCAGGGGTATAAGCAATCTCAAAATCATAAGAAGCTAGGAACTCCATCCACCGTTGTTGTCTTAAATTAAGATCCTTCTGCGAGAAAAAGTACTTGAGAGATTTATGATCGGTGTATAACTCGAACTTCTCTCCAAGTAAATAATGACGCCACATCTTAAGCATGAATACTATGGTAGCAAGCTCTAGATCATGGATGGGGTAGTTCTTCTCATGAACTCTCAGCTATCTACCCCCATAACACACTACTTTGCCTTCTTGCATCAGAACCATACCAAGCCCTGTACCACATGCATCAAAGTAAACGGTAAACACTTTACTTCCATTAGGCAAGATCAAGACTGGGGCTGTTGCCAGAGCCCTCTTCAACCGTTGGAAAGCAACATCACAATTTATGTCCCATGAGAATGTCAAGTTCTTCTTCGTCGGCCTAGTGAGCGGGGCTGATATCTTTGCGAAGTCCTTAATGCACTTCCTATAATAACCTGCCAACCCCAGAAAGCTTCTCACCTCGGTTGCATTTTTAGGAATTTGCCAATCTTGCACTGCAACCACCTTGGAGGGATCTACAGTTATCCCTTCTTTGGAGACCACATGCCCTAAGAATCTCACCACTTTTCTCCCAAAATGGCATTTGGAGAACTTTGCCTTAAGCTGGTGCGCACAGAGAGTTTTCAAAACCTCTCTCAAAGGTTGGGCATGCTCTTCTTCACTTTTGGAAAAGATCAAGATATCATCAACAAAGACCACCACAAATTTATTTAGGAACTCCCTAAACACCATACTCATCAAATCAATGAAATAGGCGGGTGCATTTGTCAACTCAAAAGGTATAACTAGCCATTCGAAGAAACCATTCAGAGTTCTAAAAGCGGTCTTTTCTATGTTGTCCTCAGCCACCCTCAACTGATGAAATCCCGTGGCCAAGTCTAACTGAGAAAATACTGAGGCACCAACAAGTTGGTCGAATAAGTCGTCTATCCTCGGAAGTGGGTGCCTGTTCTTTTTGGTGAGCTTATTCAATTCTCTATAGTCCACACACAAGAGTTTAGAACCATCCGCCTTAGTTGAGAATACAACTGGAGCACCCCATTCAGATATTCTTCGTCTGATAAACCCTTTTTCAAATAGCTCCCCTACTTGTTTGCTAAGCTCTCTCCTTTCCCTTGGAGCCATATGGCGCACCGATAATGCAACTGGCTTTGCATTGTCCACCAGATATATACGAAAATCGATCTCGCGCCTCGGAGGTAAGCCCCATACCTCATCAAAAACATCAGAATAATCTTGGACTACTAGAACAGATTGCAAATCATCTATAGATGCATCAAGAGACTCTAGGAAACTAAGCATAACAGACCCTTGAGGGTCACAAGATATCTCGAGGGTTCTCCCATGATAAGATAAAAGTCTAACAACCCTCCTTTCACAATCTAGAATGGCACCGTACGGTGTCATCCAATCCATCCCTAGAATCAACCCATAGCCAATAAAACCAAGCACACAGGTGTCGCATTCAAAATCGACGCCTAAAACAGATATTCTCAAACCCCGACAAATCATAGATAAATGAGCTAAACCGCCAATAGGGTTTGACACAACCACGGGATCCACTACCATACTAGTAATTAAGTGTAGAGATTCAACCACAGAACTAGATATGAATGAATGTGAAGCGTCAGAATCAAAAAGTGTTCTAATAGGATGATTAGAAAGGGAAAATAAACCTTCCACAGAAATTTTTCTACCTCTATCAGGAACACTTATCGCGAGAGCATGCACCTGCCCTCCAGAAGTTCCTGCCCGTTGACCTTGTCCCTATGATCCCTGTTTCTTCGGGCACTCCCTAGCAAAGTGTTTGACCTCTCCGCAATTAAAGAAAGAATTCTTTCTTCTTTTGCGGTCCTTGACCAAGTGACCCTCTTTCCCACAATTATGACATTTCCTCTTGTCCTTGTCATTCTTTCCACTTTTCTTCTACTATTGTTGTTGTTGTTGCCCCTTCTTGGGCCACACCTTCTTATTTTGCGTTGTTTCCTCAGCCTTTACTTCCTTCTTTTCTCCCTTGTCTTCCTCATGCATTAGGGCCATATCGACAAGCTTTTCAAAAGTGGCTACCATTGGGATATGGGACATGGCTTACCCGTGAAGGGTTCTTTTAGCCCTTTAGCAAACCGCAAAGCTTTCTTATGCGGAGTATCCACCAACTCCAGTCCGAACCTAGCTAGTTGGTTGAATTTGTTCACATATTCTTTCACCGTCAAATTCCCTTGTTTGAGTGACAAGAACTTCTCCATCTGCATGCTTTTCTCGGCTTGGGAAAGAAATTTCATTTCAAATATTTGTCTAAAGTCTTCCCATGTTTCTACTGGACGTCCAGCTTGGGTAACTTCCCACCAGAATGAGGCTTCATCCTTCAGTAGCCAAGCAGCTAACTGAATCTTCCTTCCATCCTCTACTTCAAAGATTACGAGTAAATCCTCGGTCTCCTTGAGCCAATTCCGCACTTCTACGATTGTCTCGTTCCCGTTGAATGGCTTCCCTCCCATAGCACGGAAATATTTGCAGATCTTGGAAAAGTTGTCTGCACGTGGAGGAGGAGGAACAACGAGTGCAGCCGGGGGAGGAACGTTTCCTTGGCCTTCGGCAGGCGCCATGGCCTACAGATACCTACGGAACCAGCCTGGTATCGTAATGCCCTCTGGGATATTAGGTTCCCCAGACATGCTAAAAAGAAAAGGAATGAGATTTAGACAAGGATCAAAGGATATTACATATGGCTTTGGGGAATATGTTTTTCAAAACAGACTTTTCTTTTGAAAATACTTTCTTTTAAAATCTTTTTGAAAATAATTTTTGAAAACTTTTATCCAATCCGGTAACCTGCAGCTCTGATATCAAGTGTGACACCCCTCGTCGGTTAATGTCACTCACTAAGGGAACGCATTAAGTTCCGTGAAGCATTATAGGTAAACAGACACAGAATAATTACAAGACAGATATAAATAAGATAACAGCGGAAATTCAAATTTTCATTTCAAACATAAATCATACATCATGGTCCAAAATACCATAAGTCACAAAAACCATTACAATAGTATAACTTCTGTCTTGTACAATCAGAGTACATAAATACTTAAAAGAAAACATAGTTCCCCAAAGAAAAGACAAAGCCATAGTAGAGATAAGAACTTGAGCCATACCTCGAAAGCAGCTCCTAGCAAGATGATAACTGAGTCCTGACTAAGCCTGAGAACTCCCTCCCTGAGAACCTGGGGGGAACGGAAGAAAGAAGAGGAAACAAAAATGGTCAGACATAAAGTCTGGCGAGTCTAGTTACTTTTATCAAGTAAATAAATAAAATTAACATGATAGGCATAAGCGAGATTACTACATAAAAGGCAGTGACGACAAGGTAGACAGGGTAAAATGTATACGCTTCCCTAATGATTACTCTACACTATTACTAGTATAACCCGAATGAGATGATCCCTTCCACTATGAGGTGGTAGACTTAGGCATACGTCCAAATGTACCCTAACTACTACCCTAATCGATCGGCTCCCTAACCTGCGTAGATACTCTGTGTCGGCCCCACTGTAGGATGTATCACGTCCTAATGTGGCAACCCACTACTAACATGCACAACCCCATATCTACAGGTGTCACTGTCGTCTTATCCCCTTCGGCCCGGCTCATGCACGCACATGGCCCGGTCGGTTTACGCCGCCAACACCGTCCTCCATGTTTGGATCTCTTATAATCAATCCAGTAAGCGTGCCCCTTCTCCGACCTAGTACGAAGTACTCTATTCGATACCAACTCCGGATTACTGACTGAAATGGGTCCCATACAATATGATACAAGCTCTCCCCCTTGTCTTGTATCCCCCCACTAGGTTTTCCACAGGTTATATTTACCCTAAGGGGTGTCTTCCGGTTATGCTTACCCTAAAAGGTGTCTTTAATACTTAACCCCAATTGTTTAAGTTATTGTGGGCCTATATCAAGATATTACCCACCCGACTCAGATAGATTTAACTTAACCCTCCCACTATCCAACCAAGTTTTACTTAACCCCTATTTATGTTTATGATACAACTAGGTTAAGCATTTCAATTTATGACCATGTCCATGTCAAGTTATGGTTATAATGGGCCAGACCTCCCACATTAGGCCTACAGTTTGTGGATGCTGGATATGCCAGTCGGGTCCGGGCAGACTTATTCCACAAGTTGGGACTAACCTCGTGTCTTAGCCCGAGTCTTATTTGTACACTTAGACCCTCTACATTAGGTTCAACATTAGTGGCCGCTGGATATGCCGGTCGGGTCCGGGCAGGCTTCCACCACTAATTCAACCTATCCTCGTGTCATAAGTGCAATTACAATTACTAATTGTAATCCTAGGCATTTCTTTATTAATTAATCAATTAATTAGTCCTATGCCTTTATAGGTGTTTCATGCCCATTAACCCAATTAGATTATATGTCCAATTCATGTTTATAAGCATTATTCAAATTATGCCAATACTAATCTTTTTCCCCCGTTCCCTAACTAGCGCATTCGTATATAATTCGCGGCATACCTAGGCTAGATAATAGCCTAGTCATAAACAGTAAAAGTGAAAAGTAATGGGAACATGACAAAAGTGCTTGTTCTAACATAAATGGCATAATCATATACAAACATGGTGATAAGGTGAACATATAAGCATAGATCCAATGAACTTGACGCAGTTTACTGATTCTAACATAACTATGATGTCATAATAAGCATAATAAGATCTAAATTAGCAATTTAGATGTCCAACTTATTTTGATCTAATATGATAGGCACAAGGTGATAAACTAGATCTGATTAACAATTTAGATGTCCACATAATTCAGATCTAATAGTAACAAAATAGATCTACATAATTAAGGTTAAGATCCACATCATAGAATGTAATAGAAGTTACAATAGATCCGACAAGATAGAGATTTAGATCCAACTTAAAACCAATTCAGAATGTCATAATTTCACAATTTACAATGGATCCAGCATAAGATAGGCACATGAACAAACCCAAACTATAGTCATATCACAAATTACTTTTAAATATTTAAATCTAAAAGTAACTAACTCACAGTGTTTAGCTTAAAAGAAAAGGTAGAAAATAACAGAGGTTGGATCTACACTTGAATCTCTAGGTTCGATTTGCAAAGCTGATAGTTGTAGAAGATAACTCGGTTCAGTTCAGTCGCCGGCAGAGTTTGGCCCCCATGGATTCTCAATGAAGAAAACAAGAGAATTGACCATGTATTTATAGCTGCCAGCCCCTTGAAACCTACTTCCACGTCAGCCCTAGGGGTGTCGACACCCCTGTAGGTGGGTCGACCCCGGTGTCAACACCCCTTTAGGGGGGTCGGCCCCCTAGAGCAGGAAAACTGCCGCCTAATTATTATTTTCAATTTTGAACGGTTTTTGGATTAGGTCTGACTCCTATATGACTCATATGTGTATATCTAATTCTTCTACACGTATACAAACTTAAAACCTCATAACTTCTTTATACGGTATCCGTTTTACGCAAACCAAATGTCTATCTTGACCAGAATTTCGAGACGGACGCAATGGCGCATTCCGTTTCCCTTAATTCCGAATATTAAATTAATTATTATTTAATTTATCCTCTTTTAATGTTGTTAAAATACGGGGTGTTACAACTAAACATTGGCAATTAATCCAAGGATCATGCCATAAGTAAGTTTATTTACCTTTATTTATGATTTTATTGAACAACTGCCTTGAGTGATTGCGTAGCCTCATCATAGATTTCCATGTTGAAAAAGAATTATTATCAATATCCATAGTCCAAAAAACTTGCCTTTGATATATTTATTCTTTATCTAATTACACCAAAGAGAATCACCAGAAATAACTTTCCATAATAATTTTACTGATGCTGCTTTTTTAAGATCAGAAATTTTGTTCAAACCTATTCCTCCTTCTGATTTTGGCTTACATAAGGTTTTCCAGGCCACTTTGTGAATAGATCCACCCCAAAAAAAATCTGCACAAAGCGATGTAATTTATCAAGAGTAGCTTCTGGTATTTGATATATAAAAAGCCAGTATAATATAATAGGAGTAATAACACTATTTATTAATTCTACGCTGTCTGTAAATGAAAGGAATTTGGATTCCCAGCATTGAATTTTGGATTGAACCCTCTGGATCAATGGATTACATTCAGTATAATGAAGATATTTCGATGATATTGGCATTTTTCAGTACTTAATTGGCAGCACTCCCACATCAAATCCAAAATATCTTGAATTTCTTATGCATTTGAAACTGCAGTACTAAAGAATACTTTTGTTTTAGCAGCATTGACTTGTAAACTAGCATAGTCTCCGAACTTTTGAAATATATGCTTTAATGTATATTCATTTTGTCTTGAACACTTCCCAAAAATCATTAGATCATCAGCATAAAGTAAATGAGAAATTATAGGCTACACTGCATTACATGGTTGAAAAGCTTTGGAACAATTTGCTCATTAGAAACGAAATATTACATTGCTCTAGAAAATAAGTAAGGAAATAGGGGATCTCCTTGTCTAATTCCTCTTGAAGATGCAATGAAGCCTTTAGGAGTTCCTTGTACTAAAATAGATAAAGTTGTCGTGGACATGCACTCATGTATCAAATTTATGAAATGAATAGGAAACTTCATCAAAGACATACGAAATTCCTATTAATCCGATCATAAGCTTTTTGTAAGTCTACCTTAACACACAGTTTAGCCATTCCCTTTCTTTGAAATCCCTTAGCATTTCATGTGCCAATAAAATATTGTCTCCAATATACCTCCCTTTTATAAAAGCACTTTGGTTCTCGGATATTAAATGAGGTAAAAAAATGTTTTAATCTATTACACAAAACCTTAGCAATGATTTTGTAGTAGACATTGCAACATGATATCGGTCTATAATGAGAGATTTCAATAGGGCAATCTTTCTTTGGTATGAGAGTAAAAAACATATGATTAACTGACATTGGTAATTTTCCAGAAATGAAAGTGTCAGAAATTGCTGCATGTAAATCTTTCTTAATCATGTCCCAATGCAGTTTCAAAAACTTAGAATTGATCCCATCTAGGCCTGGACTAGTATCATCTTGTATTGAAAATTAAGCATCATGAATTTCAATCAGTGAAACTTCTCTTAACGGTAATTTCTGACCTTGAGGATTGATTGTGCTAATAGGATGAAAGTTGGGAAAAGCTATAATTGAGGGACCATTAAACATTTCTGTATAATATTTAATAGACTCCACCTCTATCTCCTCTGTTTTGAACATTAAATTCCCATTATGGTCTAAAAGAGCACGAATATGATTGATATATCTACGCTTAGACATACAAGAGTCAAAAAAAATTGAGTTAGTATCACCTTGCTGAAGCCAAGACACCTTAGCTTGTTGATTAAATCCTTCAAAAAAATACTTTCTGCATATTTTGATACTCTTGTTTTGCATGTAGATAATTTTCAAATAACATTGAGTCTTCTGGATTCTGGTCAGCTGGTAGCTCCATCTCATTAAAATGTTGTTATGCTAATTTCAGGTTTGAAGAGTTTCTATCCCGGATTTTGTTCCATTCTTTAAGTTCAGCTTTACATCTTTTGAGTTTATGCAAAAATTGATAGCTTTGAAACCCCCATGTAGAACTATTCAAACCTTTTTCCACAGCATTCATGTAGCCTGGCAACTTTGGCCATTCATTTTTAAATCTGAAAAGGAAACCCTTAACTTCAACAGTAGGAGTAAGATCTAGATTAACCGGATTATGATCACTTGAGTGTTGGGATAATGTCAATGCCTTCATATTAAGAAAATGTCGGGGACAATCATTATTTACTAAAACTTTATTTAAATGACATGCAATTCCTTTTCTGCGCCATGTGAAGAGAAAACCAAGTGGATTAATCTCAGTCAGGGATGCTTGGATTAAAATCTTCCGAAACTCTCTGATGTATTGATTTGATATTGGACGTCCACCTTTATTATCATTAGGAGTTAATGCATTGTTGAAGTCTCCCATTAAAATCCAAGATAAATTGACCAGAGCAGAATCTTGAGCTAGCCAATTCCATAAGTTTTGCCTTTCTATGAAACAGTTGCTAGCATAGATCAAAGAAAAAAACATAGTGAATCCACCTTTGTTTAAAGAAACTGTAATATGTTGATAAGAAGATGCCAATGATATTAAATCCCAAACATTTTAATCCCAAATCATTAGAATTCTACCATTTGTTACATCAGAGTTATTAGTCATATATTGCCATGAATCAGGTAACATTGAAAGAAATAATAGCAGATTTTGTTTAGACAATTTATTCTCAACTAAACCAACAATAGTTGGCTTAGCTTGATTACGGAGTTTGAGCACCTCTTTTATACGAGAAAGGGAGTTCATCCCCCTTACATTCCAGCATAAAATTGTCATTTAATGGTAGATGTACTCCTTGTTATTCTTTTAGGAGGAGTAAAATGAGAGGATTTACTAACTTTTGCATCGCTAACTTAACATTTTGCAAATAACTGGTATTTTTATCAACATAACCTGATAAATCTGTCTGCTTTCCTTTATCAGGATCCTTCAAAGGCTCATTTCCTTTAATTTGATTAGCTACTTGGATCAAGACATCAGCCAAAATGTTTTCAGGCAGCTTTGTGTTGAGAAAATCCAGATCATCTCGATTAACTGATTCTGTTTGAACTGGATCTGGTTTTGTGAATCATTAACTGGATCTGGATTTTGTGAATCGTTAACATCTTTAGAAGCTTCATTATCATTATCGATATCATTTTGCATCCATCCAGGATCAGTAGCTACATCGTGTTCATCATCATCGTGTCCAAATATTTTACACTTTAGACATTTAATAGGGACAAATTCACATTCGACTAAAATTTCTAATTTCTGACCATTGTGAAGAACAATAGGAATTTCATTTTTCAGCTCTGTTTGAGTATCAATGGATATTAACACTCTCGCATATTTTGTGAATTGCTTCTCAGCTGAGTTTGAATCAATAAGCACAGGAATTGAAATAAAACTAGCAATCATTTGAATAGACTTTTTTTGTCCATAACTCTGTAGGTAAACCGTGAAATCTTACCTAAATCTGGATGTTATCACTCTACTTTTTCGAGAAATCGTATCCTGGAGTCCATTCATCCATCAATAAAAGTCTACCAAAATAAGAGTAAGTCGATCCTTCTGAAATACATGAATAATCTTCTATTGATTCAAACTGGACTGCAAAGTTATATTGAGGAGTGATATGCACGTTGAATCCACTCAAAGGCATCCAAACATTCAGAATATAATCTTTAAGTATTATTACAGAAAGTTTGAAATTAATCGGGATTAAAGCTAAAGTATATATCCATTCTTGATCCGATTCATTGAAAATTTGTTCTGGAATTAAAACATACTCTTTTGTTGGTTTCACATATTCCAGATTTCGATCCTTAGATCTGATCGATTGCGATGTAGTTTGCATAGGCCGATTTGGATTGGATGAAGAAGGATGATTATCAACCAACGATTTAAGTTATGGATTAAATTTTGAGGAGGAAAAAGTTGTTTGAGATTGAGGAAAATGCAATAAATTCTCTTTGGCGGATTCCGCCATTAATGATGAAAAACCGAAAAAAATTCTGAATATAAATAATATATATATATATATTAAAATTCGAACATTGGGAGATGGGACGACCTAACCCAGAAGGGGTCGACACACCCAAGGGATGGGTCGACCTATCCCTTGCAACGTACGCGATTTGAGCACACGTTATTTACAGCGAATGATTTGATTTTTGGTGTTGTTTCTCGAGTCTTCTGTTCATCCAGTGGACCAAGTAAATAACCTAAAATCTAAGGGTTCTGGTTGATCCAACTCGATTATAAATATACCCCCTTATCCTAATTCTTCCAACTTCGTTCCCCCTTCTCTGCCTCCAATATACAGAATTTCTACCTCTAAAATAACGGAGTTCTGAGATTTAGGTTTTATATATACATAAATTGGGCGGATATTTATACATAGATCTAGAGATTCCTACCAGGGCATATTGGATTGCATATTTTTGGGAGTATTTTTATGTAATTACTAAATTAGTATGATTTTGGGATATTCAAATAGTAAAATAGTTTGCTATTTTCTTTCAGTTATTTACAGCCTTTTCTAGGTCAGTTTTTAGTAGATAATTCTGAAAGTTTAATTATTGTCTATTCCTATGCCTATTTCTATTTCATTTCAGTAATTTGTTGTTTACTGTTAATATCCAATCTTTTCCTACCCCTTTTCTTTACGGTTCTTTTATTACAATTCAAGTTATTCCCCATTTTGTTTGTTTTGAGTTTAGGCCATACAAGAGCCTAAACCTTTTATTTGCGTTGATTTCAGGCCTAGTGAGAGCGTAAGCTTTTACCCTATTATTTCTATGCAAATTGAAAACAAAAATATGATTTCAGGTTATTTTGGGAATGTTGAAATCAACTGAAATATTGCAATCCACAAATGAACTACAATTTGTGGAATTTTGGAATTAGATAAATATTGTAATCCTCAAATATACAGTAATTTTGGGAATATTTAATAAATTATGTAATTGGAAATGCATAAATTAATGGAATAGGTTGACTTAGGAATTGGCTAAGTAACGGGAATTCGGGGTTGTATAATAATTATGATAATAGTGTCATAACCTAAAAAGAATGTTTAATACAACCTAAAATATAACAAGAGGTTATATTGGAAGAGTAGGCTTAGTAAGTAAACTTAAAGCGTATGTTAAGTACAAAATGAAATCAATGAATAAGCATGTGTTGGGAGTCCGTTCCAGCGGCATGAACTGATTGAGAAAAATAAATGGCTCATGGCTGTGGTCCGTTCCGACAACATAAATTGAATAGGAAAAATAAGAGGCCTAATGAATAAGCATGCAGCAGGAGTCTGTTCAGGCAGCGACAACTGATTGGGGAAAATAAGTGGCACATAGTTGTGGTCCGTTCCGATAGCATAGACTGATTAGGGGAAATAAGTGGTCGAACGATAATAAATTAAATAATGGGGTACAAAGTCTAGGGTTGACTTGAGTCAGATTGCATTATTGGTTTGGGACCTATATCAGGAAGTATCCCTTTTTATCATGGAGGTCTCATACGAGGAGGAGGTGAGGGCACACAATATATTTTATTGTTGGCATTGTTGGTGAATATAGTTCATTCGAAACAAAGAGTTATCGAATATATTTTATTCGAAAGAAAGAGTTATCGAATATAGTTTATTCGAAAAAAAGAGTTATCAGATATAGTTTATTCGAAAGAAAGAGTTATCGAATATTAGTTATTTGAAAGAGAGTTAAATCGAATATAAGTTATTCGAAGTGAGTTAATCGAATATTAGTTATTCGAAAGAGAGTTAAATCGAATATAAGTTATTCGAAGAGAGTTAATCGAATATAATTTATTCGAGGAGAGTTAAATCAAATAGAGATTACTCGAAAGAGAGTTATACCTCGAATTCGGGAAAGTATTATTTACTTTCCGATTCTTAATCAAGATTTATTTATTTATAAATAAAATTTTTATTTCGTTATCTATTTAAATTAAGTAATAAAAGTTATATTTAAGTTATTTTATTTTGGAAGCATGGGATTATAACACTATTGTTATAATCAAATGATTTCTGTTAAAGAAGTGGATTCGTAAATAGAATCCGAGAGTTATGTAAGGAAGTTTGTTAAAGGTTCAAAAGGTGAACTTTGTCTATTTCAAGGTTAGAAATGTTGTTCAGTTAAGGTTTGAGAGGTAGTCATACCCCAACTTGATTAACTCCATTTTTAACTAAGGAATGGTTAAGGTTCGATAGTAAAGGTTGGTTAAGTGAATTTAGTTGATGAGTGTAATGTTTTAAGTTGGCATAGCGATGTTTTATTTAAACATCTGTTTAAATCCAAATGTAGGAGTTTTGGAAATGTTTTCCAAATAAGAATCAGCAATGTTTTCTAATAATAGAAAATAAGAAATGGGAATAAAAATGGAAATGTTTTCCAAAGTTAATAACGTATATTTTCTAAATTTAGAAAATAAGGATTTACGAATATATGGAAACGGGAAATAAGGAAATGAATAAATTAATGATAAATTAATTTAAAGTGATAAATATGGATTGATGATTGATTGATAAAATTTCCATTTGGAAATAAGACCGTTGTTTGTACACATGTTTTCCTTTGGTAGTTAAATCACAGACTATCAATTTTTTTGACCATTTCCGTTGTCAGTACAGAGAGACTGGAATCAGATTTATTATCTGAAAACCACTCTATATGGGCATTATCGTTTCGACTCAAATAGATCGAGTTTATACAAGGGTTATTCTGGCGGACCTAGGTAGAAATTGCCTAAGATGGATTTACAGAATAATTCCTTTGGTTTGTCCAGTCCCAGGACAACTTGAATGGATGAGTGTCTGACAGAGTATATCTGGTAGATTGCGTAAGTTGATAGTTTCAAACGTATTTACGTTGGTGGCGGAGGAATTCGTTTCACTTAGCTTTATACCCATGGTATTTTTGAGGAAATAAATTTGTGATTTGACGGGTATGACGATGGGCAGTCAAAGTAAATATAGATGTGATATGTATAATAGTACGTTATGACCTCAAGCCTCATCAACTGGGAAATGATAGAAATCGGGCAGGCAGCATGGCTAAGTGGGTCACACCCAAGTAGGATATATTGTCACCATCTAGAGAATATTCATATTTGTTACTTCTTTCAATTCTGTATCTCCCGGGAGCGATTATGTTGGTATACCAACCGTAAGGTGACAATATATTCGGAACATTCGAGCGAAATGAATGTCCAAACATGTGTGGCCGAGTTGCAAGATGTTCTTGTGGAACTCTAGTGTATTGCTTCTAGAGTACATTGATCGGAAGGTGGTTCCATACCTTATCATAGTTGGAAATCCATTACCTAATAAGAGTCCGCGGTTTTTGGTTGTATATTATATATGTGGAACGTGAGATGAAAGCGTTCCACCAGATTGCTATTTATTTTATTTAGACATTATTATAATATCAGAAGAGTATGGATTTTTAAAAGAATGTTTTGGGTTATCGTAAGGTAAAAAACCATCCGTGTTTATGTGTGGATCAGTCTTACGATTATTCTTTCTTTTAAAAGGATTTTAACAGTTAAACAAGTGTTTGGAGTTTACTCACACCAGTCACATGACTGACCCAGAGTTTATTTTGTTTTGTTTTCCCTAAACTCTTGGGTGCCCAATTTTGTACAAGCAGTCAAGTAGTCGGAATTTTACAGATATACTGAGAGCTTGGAGCAGGAGGCTTCAGGATTATATAACTATTGTTATTTCCTCTGTGTGGTAAGTGTTGTACTCTGATAATGTTATTGTATACATATACTAGTTTTATTTCAAAGTTATGTATATTTTATTCGTTCCACTATGAGATTCGTGTTTACTCTGATATTGTATGTTCTTCTTCTTCTATTCTAATTTTCTATCTTGTTTATTCTCACCCTCTAACATCTTTCATTAACCATCCGGTATTTCCGATGCTTGGATAGTCGACATGGAGATTATGTCCATAACCAAGGTCGCAAATGCCCCAGGTCGTTACAGTGGTATCAGAGCTGAAGGTTAAGTGAATTACCTTGGCTCTGTGGCGTGACTCGGTAGAGATGGGGTTAACAATACCCTCGATTGAGTGTGAGTGTATATATACAAGTGAACGTATTTGTAGATTGTATAAAACTAATTTTATATTGTGGAGATTTATTGGTTGAGTAGTTTGTGAATTCTGGTCAATTAGTTTGATCTACTGTATCGATAAGGGTTACTAAACACTTGAATACGATAAACCGACATAGTATGTTTTAAAGAGGGTAAATGAAATAATTTACCCAAATTATATTTTGATATAAAAAAGTATATATATTGGAAATATTATAGTATATTGGATGTGTTAGTTAATATAATCGAGTAAGATTATAAATCAAATGGTTATATATATAACCAAATAAAATTCGTATAAGTGTTACGAAATGAATTGAATATGAAATTAAAATCAGAATTGGAATTAAAAGTTGGAGAAGTGGATGTAAATGGATCTGGATTAAATATATGGCAATTTTAAGATCCTGGGAAATCTTAAAATGTTTTCAGGCATTTTGAATGATATTTTGAACTGATTTCAAAATAGAAGTGTTTAAAAATGAGTTTTGAAATGATATAGTATTGAACTCACTTTTATCGCTGGAAAATAATTTCCGATGATGAAGTCGACCATCATCAGTATTCATTTTCGAGTTTCTAAGTGATGGATTACTACCAAAGATTTTGTTTTTGAATTGTTTTGAGAAAAGCAAGTTGTTTGAATTCCGAAAGGGGATATCTGATTTTAGAAAAGCTAAGTTATTTAAAATTCCCAGGGAAAGATTGTCTGATTTGAAACAAAATAATAAAATTCTGGGAAACCAAATTGAAATTGAATTGGATTAAAGTGATATCGAGACAAATTGGATTTGTGAGATAGGAATTTGAAATAGTATTGGCTGGGTTAGTTATGAGTTTGGAATCAAGAATAAAACTTGAGTTTGAAATGAAATTTGGCTTGGATAGAACCAAACGATTGAGTTGAAAATGGAATTTGGCTTGCTTAAAAGCGAATGGTTGTGTTGGAGATAAAAGTGATTTGAGTTTGATCGGAATGACAATGGTATATGCTGAATTGATAGCAGATGTAAAGGATATAATGATATGCCCGACAAAAAGGTACAAGTTTATTTTATATGAGTTGGTGATTTATGAGCCTGTTTGACAAGCCGCTTGGCTGTTTGGTTTTCTTTTGGGTTGGAGATGGCCTAGAGAGGCGAGTTGTAGTTGTACCGATTGAGCCGTACAAAGGAGGTGCTGGCGGAATTTTTCGAAAATTTAAGATGTTAGAAAATTTTAAGAATATTTTTTTTAAAAAAAATAGTTATTCGAAATGAATTAATATTTTTAATTGAAATCAATTAATTCAGTTAAAACTAAAGTTAAAAGTAAACGAATAATTTTTAACCCAGTTTATAGGGTTGTTTCCTACCTTAGCAATTTCGAGGACAAAATTATTTTAAGGGGGGAAGAATGTAACGTCCCGTATTTTTATGGTATAATAATTAATTTATTTAATTATAAAACATCAATTTGGGGATATCGATAACTTGAGTTAAATAATATTTATATTTAATTAATATAAATAATAGAATAATATATTTATGTCCGAAATAGTTGGAGATAGTAGAATTCGCAATATTGTGTGAATTGGATGGTGTAAGAGACTTGGTTAAGCTTAGATTCGACTTTTAATAACGAATCTATTTAATAAACGATGATAGAACTTATATATTATATTATAATTATAATCGAGCTCGAAATGGCGCAGCAGTTCGTAATTTAGCAATTTGAACTTTAAACGAATATACAGAATCCGTTTTAAGTCGGATTTCTGTGAAATAAGAAACGTTCGGAGCTGGTGAAGTATATTTTTCTAATGGAAGAGAAAATTCGAGATTTTCTCGGGTAGATTATGAGTTGTGTCCAAATCAAATTTTAAAATAGTCGCTATGGAATTCGTTTATAATTTATAACGTTTTATTTATATTATAAAATGATTTTTAATATAATAGGATATCGGTTTAACTTGGATTTGAGAATATCGAGTTATAAATCCAATTGTGGTTAATTTAAAGCTATATTATGGTGTATGTGAATATATACGATAATATTAATTTATTAATATTAAATTAAATTGTTTTTAAATATATTTATATATTTAAATGGGTTATTTAGACATTAGAAAATAGCCTTTCTTGCAAACGACCTCCGTTTTCGACGAAACTAATTTTATTAGATCCGGAATGTTAAATTATTATTAGATTTCAATTTCGTGATTTTTGGAGTCAGTACGTGGCCGTATGGGATTTTAATGTGAAAAATAGTCGATAATTCGACCTTTAAAAATACGCTGTGTGATCAAAAGGAGTCGGAATTCGACGAAACAAGTTTTGTTGGGTCCGTAATGTCGAACTGTAGCTGTATGCCCATTTTCATGATTTTTGGATATCATGTGTGATCATAGCAATTTTTAATCAATGAATACGATTAGAAATCGAATATAAATTAATAAAATAATTTTTTTTGAAGCTTCTGAGAGAAGCCAAACTACTCTATAGATACCCTTTAATTTTTCTTAACCCTAAACTTTTCATTTCAGAAGTCAACAAAATTCCACCACTGTTTTCTTCTTACAGCGACATTTCATGAGTCTTCAGAAAATCAAACAAATTCGTATAAAATCTTATAAATCCCAAACCCTGTATATTTCAGTTCCTTGAGTGATCTCCTTCATCTCTATACAAATTTCATTTCGTTCGGTTATGTTTTAAGATGATCGAAATTTAACCGCAACAACTAGGGCTGACGGATTCGCGAGATGGAAACACTATTAGATGAAACCAATGTTAGACTTGAGTTTGTGGGGGTGAGGCGCACCTCTCGTGCGGTTTTGGTAGAAATTGGTGTCAGAAAAGTTCGATCACCTGTTCTGTTGCATGGAAAAGGGTCTGGAAGTTGCACCTTTCGTGGATTGTGCGAGGTGGCGATGAGTTGTACAGGAAGGAAGAGGAATCGAAGTGAGGGATGTTGGCAATTTTTGTTTGAATTTTCGTTGAATGGGGAAGGAGGTGTGCGAGCAGGAAGATGCGAGAATGGCCAGAGAATTGTTGCAGTGGGATTCTTCATTGATCGGGGAAGAAGTAAATTACGGTCTGGGTTTCAATATGGGCCTGTTTGAATGGTAAAGCCCAAGAGGGAATTTAATTAAGTTTAAATTAAAATATAGAAGTGTGTTAACTTTAAATAACCGTAACTTTATCATACATTATCGGAATTGAACAAAACAGGATCCGTTGGGATCGTATGGACGACGACTACAAAATGGAACTAGTTGGGAGTGAATTGGAGCTCGTTACAAATTATGGAAGAATCAAACGTCTGTCTGAATCAAGGATAATCTATCGTTATCTAACGATAAACTACCAAAGTGAGTAAAACTTACTAACTCTGATCAGTTTACATTTTTATAACGTATTTTTAGAACTATTAAATGTTGGTTGATTTCTGTGTGTTGACTGTTTGGATTAACGATTAATTTATTTGGTTGAGAATATAGATAACGATATATATAAATCGTTAATCGAATATTGATTCTATTTATCAGAATATTTTATATTCGTGTTATTGGTGTTGATTTACATCTGTGGATGCAGGGAAATAGGTTGGTGGGATCCAACAGGATTCCTCAATATTTAAAATACTGTTTTTTTTTCATATATTGTGATATATGATGTGATATATAATCTGTGATTGATTATGATGACACTGATCTTTTTAATTGGTATTTTGAATACCATAAGTGATACTGGAATGTATAAAGGGAATTTTCAATGTGTATATTGAAAATAATTATAAAATCAAAGGATTTTATAAAGGAAATATTTGTAAAACAAATAGAACCGATAAAGGAAATATTTGTAAAACAAATAGAACTGATAAAGGAAATATTCGGAAACCAAATAGAATTATAAAAGGAATTATTTGGGAAATAATAGAATTATAAAAGAAAGGAAATTGGCGAGATATAAGAGAACTATGGAATGAATATAAAGTAGATTGTAAATAGAAATCTGTTTTAACAGATAAATAGAGAAGATTAATTTATAAATTATATATTTTTAAATCAAGTAAAGTACAATCGTTGGATAAATGGAATATATAAGTCAGAACTTATATAGAGAAGTAAGAATCGATTTTAACATCGATATTTCAAACTGAATATGAACGTAGTGTTAACAAGACTTATTAATGGAATTACTGAAGTGTTTAATATAAACTAAGATTTTATATGAATTGTTTATAAATAGAAGTATAAATAGAATATTTAAAATAAAATAACGTTTTAAATAAGAAACCAAACTGTTTTAATTATATAAAGAATATATTATTCATTTTGAATATGAATAATGGATTAAGGCAAGTATTTTTACAAAGAAGAAGATTATAAAAGAAATGTTATTCATTTTGAATATGAATAACGGATTGAAATAAATGTTTTGAAAATAAAAACATTTACAAAGAAGATCGGATTTTTGAAATAAGAATTCAAATAGAAATGAAATTTCAAATGGCTAGGAATAAATAACTTGTTTAATAATAAAAACAAGTAGTGTGATTTATAAACAATGTTTATAAATAAATTAGAAATAATTATCAGTGGATAATTTGGATTGTAAATTCAACAGTGAATATCAAAGAAAATTAGTCGAATATAAATTATTCGAATAGAGTTAATCGAATATAGTTCATTCGAAAGAAAGAGTTATCGAATATAGTTTATTCGAAAGAAAGAGTTATCGAATATAGTTTATTCGAAAGAAAGAGTTATCGAATATCAGTTATTCGAAAGAGAGTTAAATCGAATATAGGTTATTCGAAGTGAGTTAATGAAATATTAGTTATTTGAAAGGGAGTTAAATCGAATATAAGTTATTTGAAGATAAATAATCGAATATAAGTTATTCGAGGAGTGTTAAATCAAATAGAGATTACTCGAAAG
The DNA here is from genome assembly GCA_030737875.1 of Allium sativum. Lineage (NCBI taxonomy): Eukaryota > Viridiplantae > Streptophyta > Magnoliopsida > Asparagales > Amaryllidaceae > Allium > Allium sativum. Next base: position 968,299,662 of record CM060920.1, read on the forward strand.
AGAGTTATACCTCGAATTCGATTATATCGAATTCGGGAAAGTATTATTTACTTTTCGATTCTTAATAAAGATTTATTTATTTATAAATAATTTTTTTATTTTGTTATATATTTAAATTAAGGAATAAAAGTTATATTTAAGTTATTTTATTTCAGAAGCATGGGATTATAACACTATTGTTATAATGAAATGATTTCTGTTAAAGAAGTGGATTCGTAAATAGAATCCGAGAGTTACGTAAGGAAGTTTGTTAAAGGTTTAAAAGGTGAACTTTGTCTATTTCGAAGTTAGAAATGTTGTTCAGTTAAGGTCTGATAGGTAGTCATACCCCAACTTGATTAACTCCATTTTTAACTAAGGAATGGTTAAGGTTCGATAGTAAAGGTTGGTTAAGTGAATTTAGTTGATGAGTGTAATGTTTTAAGTTGACATAGCGATGTTTTATTTATCTGTTTAAATCCAAATGTAGGAGTTTTGGAAATGTTTTCCAAATAAGAATCAGCAATGTTTTCTAATAATAGAAAATAAGAAATGGGAATAAAAATGGAAATGTTTTCCAAAGTTAATAACGTATATTTTCTAAATTTAGAAAATAAGGATTTACGAATATATGGAAACGGGAAATACGGAAATGAATAAATTAATGATAAATTAATTTAAAGGGATAAATATGGATTGATGATTGATCGATAAAATTTCCATTTGGAAATAAGATCGTTGTTTGTACACATGTTTTCCTTTGGTAGTTAAATCACAAACTATCAAAGTTTTTGACCAATTCCGTTGTCAATACGGAGAGACTAGGATCAGATTTATTATCTGAAAACCACTCCGTATGGGCATTATCATTACGACTTAAATAGATCGAAGACGAATTGAAGACGGAGTTTATAAAAGGGTTATTCTGGCGATCCTAGGTAGAAATTGCCTAAGATGGATTTACAAAATAATTCCTTCGGTTTGTCCAGTCCCAGGACAACTTAAATGGACGAGTGTCTGACAGAGTATATCTGGTAGATCGTGTAAGTTGATCGTTTCAAACGTATTTACATCGGTAGCGGAGGAATTTGTTTCTCTTAGCTTTATACTCGTGGTATTTTTGAGGAAATCAATTTGTGATTTGACGGGTATGACGATGGGCAGTCAAAGTAAATATAGATGTGATATGTATAATAGTACGTTATGACCTCAAGCCTCATCAACTGGGAAATGACAGAAATCGGGCAGGCGGCATGGCTAAGTGGGTCGCACCCAAGTAGGGTATATTGTCACCATCTAGAGAATAGTCATATTTGTTACTTATTTCAATTATGTATCTCTCGGGAACGGTTATGTTGGTATACCAACCGTAAGGTGACAATATATTCGGAACATTCAAGCGAAATGAATGGCCAGTCATGTGTGGCCGAGTTGCAAGATGTTCTTATTGAACTCCAGTGTATCGCTTCTAGAGTACACTAATCGGAAGGCGGTTCCATACCTTGTCATAGTTGGAAATCCATTTGTAACGACCCGTGTCTTTAGCCGTCAGATATTTAATCTAATTTATTTATTTTAAATATTATATTGGGAATATTAATGGAATTTAATATTTAATTCGTTATTAAAAACGTAGTTGAACGTTATAATTTTTATATAATATAAAACGAGCTCGAAATGGCGCGGCAGTTTGTAATATTTGGTTTTGAACTTTAACTGAGAATACAGGATCCGATATAAGTCGGATTTCTGTGAAACGAGAAACGTTGGAATCGTATTGACGATAATTTTCATATGAAAGAGAAAAATTCAGATTTCGTATTATATATTGTAAGTTATGGTCAAGTCAAAATTTGAAATAATCGCTGTGGAAATCGTTATTTAAATATCGACCTTCAAAATAGCCATTTTGAAAACGATCTCGGATTTCAACGAAATCAGTTTCATTGGGACCGTAACGTTAAGTTATTGTACGGTGGTGAATGGCATGGAAAACCGATGTCGTGTGTGACCACGGTAGCCATAAACGCCCATTCATTTTCTATAACGCGTAATTAATTCAATAAAGAGATATTTGTGTATAATTTAAGAAGACGATCGAATTAAGCCACGAAACTAGTCCCATTGAGTTCGTATCGTCGATTAGAGTCAGGATATATATATAGTTTGCTATTTTTAGAGACCGACAAATTTGGCGTTAAAAAGGGTATTGCGGTGCACAGTAAAAATAGCCTACCGGGGAAACAGTCTCAGAATGCGACGAAACTGGTGCCATTGGGTTCGTATCAACAAATTATTGTTAGATTTCAAAGTTTCAAGTTGATTTGATTTATCTAGTGACCGTGGAAAAATTAAACGTCTGTTCATTTCTGGTTTTATAAAGGAATTTTTTTCAAACGATATCGGATTTCGACGAAACTTGTCCCATTGGATCCGAAATATATTTTTACACTGAGATTAGTTTTTTTATCAGAAGACCGGAGTCATTTGTGGTGGTTTTTATCAACTACTTTACGACGAAGTTTCGTCAAAAATAAAATAATATTAAAACCTATCACCCTTCACTGTATATACATCGTTAATTGTCAAAACCCTTGATTTCGTTAGACCAGCGCCTCCACCATTTCACTGAATGGCTGCGAGACTCCCTTCCTTTTTAACTCCAATCTCTCGATCCACTTATTTATATCAAAGCTTCCAAGTACAAAAATGTTTAGCCTTGCGTCGATCTCCTGGTGTACGGTGGTGATTCATTTTTAAGGGGCGAGCTGGTCGGAATTCGACCTGAAAGCCGCCGAGTTTGGAGGGATTTTGGGTGTAGGTGGCAACATCGAGTTCGAGGGGGTTAAGGGCGGAGGGAGTAGGCGTCGCGGCGCTCCAGGTGGGGGTCCGATGATGAGCTCCGATGACCGAAGTTGAGGGGCGACGGTGAACATTTCTGGCGAGCGTAAGTTTTTGAGTGTAGTCACTAAAGGTTGGAGCAGCACGTTGGCAACACGAAGAGGAGTTATTTGAGGGGCAGACGATGGTACAGAGTACCGATTTTCAATGGGAAATAAATATAAGTGGGTTCAAAGGTGAAGGGAAGAAGGCCTGTACTTTCGTTTAAAACAAAGAAGGAGCAAGGACGAGCCTTTGTTCCAGGCGAGATGTCAGTGTATTGCGAGAGGCGGTTTTGGCAAGGAAGAGTTAGCGTGAAACAAGTATCAGCCGTATTTTCTTTGCAGATGGGATTAATGGGATATAATTAGGTTAATTAAACATTCATTAAGTAATTTAGTGGTTAAATTAGTTAAATGATTCATAGACTAATTTATGTTTACTGCAGGTTGTTAAGGAAGCTGGGAACCAGAAAACAATCGAATGGGTAAACTAAAAGTAGGCCTTGTTCTCCTAAGCAAGTCGACATACCTATATTAAAGTAATTAGTTTGACTAATTATAGTAATTAAGAATTTATTTATTTATTAAAACCGTAATACTTATAATGTTCATGAATCATGCAGTTGAATGAAGACATCAAAGTGAATGGTTTTGGAACAGTAACAGTGTGGAGCGAACTGAGAACATAGGATGGATCAGCCTCCATTTGTTATAACAAACGTAAATAAACCATTAAACTAAGTATAAGTTATTCAATTAATTTATGAACTGTTTTGCTTAATAATTGCCTAATTAGTTACTTAAAATTATAGTTAGGGATTTATAGTCGGTCAATTGATTTTTGAACACAGTAGTTAGTCTCATTAACTATGGTTAATGAATTATTTAACAATTAAAATAGATTAAGAAAATTAATTGTTTAATTAAATCATATTGTTTATAAAATCAATAACCTGTTCATACATCAACAGAATTGGACAGTTCAAGTTGCATTACGATTGTCGTAAGGAGGTTTACATCGTGGAACTGTTCTGGACAGGAATAGAGACGACAGAGGTTTACAGTTAAATTAAATGCTGTTTAATTTAACTGTAATCAAACCATTTCAATGATAAACCAGATCAAGGTGAGTTAAACTCACTCAGTTTTTCCCATTTATATTTTATATAAATTGGGTTTTTATATTGTGTGCTCTGCTTGTTGATGGTTGCCTTTTTGCTAGATATACCTTGGTTTGTTGATTTAACTGATGAAATTAAACTGTGTTTAATTTCAGTGAAACACCAAATCGTTATTTTTAACGATTGGTTCCAATAAAGGTAACTTACTTTATTGGTCACGTTTATAAATTAAACGTGTCTAAATGGGTTGAATTGTTTAAATTGCGTGTGATTGATGTTAAATGGTCGTTATATATTTTATCAGTTTAACAAAACTGAATGGTTTGATTTGTGATAACCATTTGAATACAGGGAAGAACAGGTTGGAGGGATCCAACCGGATTCCTCAAATATATTATTTAATTTCATATTATCATATATGAACTGCCCTGTTTGGGGTGATTGATTTGATGGTCGACTATTGAATGTTCAACATCTGCTAGTTTAAACCAATGGGTGATATTGGTTGGGTATTTGGCAGCGTATGGCCTATAAAATAAATCGTGTTATAAATATTGATTCACCGTCAGGTGAATCGATAAAGATGAAGTTATAAAATTTATTTTATAACTGGAGTTGGATTTTGAATATATTATTTTGAATCAAGGTTATTAAAGGGAGATAAATAAATATTTTATTATTTAAGACTTTGATTTGATATTAACTTATTTTATAAAGTAAATTCTGATGTTAATCAGATTTACAAGTACGAGAACGAGAATAAATCGAATGGTTAAACTTTGATAATTGTTTGTAAAGAAAACAATTAATGGAATTATTTAAATTAATTATATTTTTAATTAATTTAAAGTGAGGATTGATTAGAATCGGTTAAGGAGATAATCGAGTTTGAGTTAATTAAATCGACCAGTTGAATTGGAATTGATTATCAAATTAATGTGTTTTGATTAAAATAGTTTAATGAATACTGTTTAAATTTAAATAAGGTTTTAAAAAGGGATTTACTATTTAATTTAGTTAATAAAGGAATTAACGACTGAATTAGTTAATGATCGAAATGAGTTATTATTGTGATTAATGATAATTCGGAGATTTACTTCTTAAATGGGAATTCATTTAAAAAGTGACCGAATGTGTGATGATCCCAAAATCCGAGGGGCGGTATTAAGGATAATCATTGGAATATAACACATTAATCATCATAGCAGAGTACAGATAATAGCAGAAACAATAAATAGAATAATTTTACGTGGATATGACAGCGGAATCACAACATGTAATAACATCAGAATAGCACAACGTAGGATATAACTTAGTAAATAAAAAGGGAAGTGATCAGTCATCATCGCCAGAGGCGTAATACATACATGCAGTGAGACATAATAAGGGTATCAGTCTACATCGCCGAAGGCGGTACATATACATACAATAAGAAGTACTGAAAGTAAAGCAGTCTGCATCGCCAGTGGCGGAATCATAATATAAGTACAATAATGGCGGAAAATGTCAAAGTCGTCTCTATGAAGTCAGCCTCGCCATGAGCCAAAATGCACTTTATGCAACAGTGCAGAGCCAAAAACAACCTGTCACCTGTGAACTAGGCTGCCCATGTGAAAATAAGGGCACCCGCGTTTGCAAAGTGAAACAAACAACGAGTCAGTCAAGGGGACTGGTATGAGGAATCTATTTAACAGTTAAACAACAGTAATAAGCGAATCATAGGACCACGCCACTTTCGCGGAACGGGTTTGCTCCAGTGATTGCTAGTGCATTTAAAACAAAGTAAATTCTTTTAAAACAACGCAATGCTTTTTAAAAAGAATGAAGCCATTATAAGTCTCAAGTCCCATCATACAATGCAACGCAAGCCGGAGGATAGAGTTTTCCCTTATAATGGCCAAATATGCTTAATACGTATAAAGCGAAATCATTTGATATTATTACTAGTGCATATATGTTTCAAAAACGAATAGCATCATAAATATCAATCATAGGCGGCATAGCTACCATCTACTATGTCGCCATACTAGTTCTACAATCGAGTCTGTTATTTCGTGTTGGAAATTGGATTTCCGTCATGAGTCGAGGCAAGGGGCAAGCTCCTCTCCGCTTTGAGACATTCTAGCAAATGCCTCAGGACTACACACTCTGGGCAACCCTGGATTCGGCTGGGCCGGTCCTCTCTTACGTTTGAGGATTGGCAATTCCTGAACACACGTTTCCCGGTCCTTACAGACCTATAATCGAGGCGCCTCGCATTCCAACAACTACAAAGGTGAAAAGTAGATATAAATGTCAGGGCTGGTAAGTCACTGACACCACCATAGCTAGAAAGAAACGTCGTGCTCTCCCAGCGGTCCGTATCCCGTTTTTAACTCGTACCGAGGTGTGAGGCTCGCGAATCTACGAAATACACAAAGCTAGGCCACGTAGACCGGGCTTTGATCATCATCCACAAGACTTTGCTTTGCAACAGAAGCCTTGATCACAGCATCTTGGCATGCCACATAGGCAGTCCACTCCATACGATTGATTTCCATCGATATATAACCTCTGAGCTCGTATGTCTCAGAGAAGGGCGTTAAGCAAAAGAATAAATTCTCCGCCGCCAAACAGATATATATTTAACAGAGATCAATCAGTATAGAACAAAATCCAATGTCAGACACACAGTCCATTTACAAGTCCGTTCTGGGTCTGAACGAAACCGGAGGCGTCAAATTCCTCGTATATCCGTCCAATCAACACATACGTTCAGACGGTTACTACTTCCGTTCCTTCACGGTAGCTACTCCGGTCAGGAACCTCAGCAGCGCCCATCCAACCGATACGAAGATCGTCGGTCTTGAATCGTCTTTGCATTTCCAATTCGAATCGCTCGATAAATTATTTGAAATGAGGGTTAGCTCGGCCTTTTCAAATAATTCACGTCATTAGAATTTAAATCGATTCTTTCCATGGTTATATTATTCGACATTCATCTTTCAGTTCTTTAGTGTTATTTTCATGTCAAGCACATACAACCATCAAATATCAAACAATTCAAGCCCAGTTGGTTTATTTGCAATCTATGTTGCTTACAATATTTTATAACGATTTTTCGCCATTTTATTTGTTTAAAAATGGCCATATTTAATTAAACGACGTTTCAGGTCGTGCCATGGCACTGGCGCTATTTTTCTCCTAATTTGTTTTACACATATCGGAAAATCTAACCGTTGGATTTCTACAAAGTCAATATCAGTGGGAAGCTATTCCCAAAGCGAACCCAACGGTTCCAGTTTCATGAAAATCCAACGGTCGGATCTTCCACACTAGTTGTTTGAAGTTACGGTTTCAAAATTCGAACTGCAGCGTCGTTGTTCGATTTAATTTAATTATATTTATATTTATATACAAATATAAATGATTCTGGCGCTGTTTTTCTTCAGATTTGAATTAAACATTCCGGACAATCCAACCGTTGGATTTTTACAAGGTTGGTGCCGTTGGGAAGATATTTCCAAGGCGAACCCAGCGGTTGCGGTTTCGGGAAAATCCGATGGTCGGATTTCTCGTACTAATCGTTTCAAATTACGATTCCGAAACACGAACTGCACGGCTTCGATTCCTTTTAATTATATTTATATTTATATATATATAGTTCATTCTATAATTCCAACTATAGTCCATTCTATATTTCCAACTTCGTTTTCACTTCAAATATTTCACTAACGCCTTAATATTTCGAAAAATTTCGCCATAACCTCCTTTGTACGGGGAGGGATTTGGAAATTTATTGGGCCGTGTTAGGTACCCAATAAATCCTAAAAAAGCATTCACATATTTATAGTGGTATATTCTGGTGTTTACGGGGGAGCATGTATGGATAATCACTCCAGAGAATAAATTCTCGTCACCCCGTTTTCGTGTGGAAATAAATAGTCCATGTGCCGTATCTAATAACTAGAGCGACGTTATTATTGTCAACTCCAGACCCGTGTGGGGTTTTTATTAATCTGGCAATTTATTGTTATATTTTATATAGTCCATATCAGTCATCAGTTCAACCTGTAGTATATAATCATCGCCATACAAGCCTCTCGCTCGTATGGTAAATCTTCCACCTCGTCACACAAGCTCCAATTGCTTATGTGGAATATGATGAAGTATGCCTATCGTCAAGAAGTATGCCATGTAGTGTAGTTCAAATTTAATTGTTACTATCCTATGGCGATATTTATTATTTCACACAGAATAACCAGCACTCCGCATCCAATGGCATTCACAGGAGTTGATATAAAAATAAAATTGCGCAGCCAACTCATCAAGGTTTACCTATTTGTCGGGCATGCAAATAATTTCTTTACTCTACAGCTAATCCATTTTTCCTGTTCAACACATGTATATATATGCAGAACAAAACTAATAATAATATTTCTAGCAAACTATTATTTATTTCAACACGTGGGTATTTTTATCAAAGCGTATACATGATAAAAGAAACATTTTTATCATCAAAAATATTTATTCAACACGTGAATGTTTTTAACACTTCATATTCACAATAAAGATGTAGTTTTTATGGTCGCTTCATTTTATTTTAAAATATGATAACATTCAACACATGAATTTCAACTCGACGAACGAATTTCAATTCAACACATGAATATTCTATATAGTTTGTATATATATAAAAATGTGATTTTTATCGCTAAAGCTATTTGTTTAAATTCAAATAATATTCAACACATGAATTTCAACTCAACGAATGAATTGCAACTCAACACATGAATATTCGCTATAGTTGTAATATATATAAAAATGTGATTTTTATCGCTAAAGCTATTTGTTTAAATTCAAATAATATTCAACCCATGAATTTTGATTCAACGAATGAATTTCAACTCAACACATGAATATTCTATATAGTTTGTATATATATAAAAATGTGATTTTTATCGCTAAAGCTATTTGTTTAAATTCAAATAATATTCAACACATGAATTTCAACTCAACGAATGAATTGCAACTCAACACATGAATATTGGCTATATATGTAACTTACTTCAACGAATGAATTATTCTAACACATGTATATTTCAGAAAATTTCGGCAGCATAACGGCAGGGTAGTTAAAACCGGGACCGTCCCTAGTACGGCTCCTCGCTCTACCTTAAAACCTCGCGGTTTTTGACAATGGGGATCATGCATCTAGTTCGCACGCAGGCGGCAAGTTTTATTTTCAATTCCACAATCCTATTCTAATTTGTTTAAACCACAAGAGGGTATTTTTCAACCACCAAGGTATTTTTTCTACCACAATATCAACCACAAACAATTATTTCCAACCATTCGTCGTACCATATAATATTACGTCAATCACAAGCAATAAATATCGTCCATGGTCTGTGGACGAGGGGAGTGTATATATATATATAATATTATAATTCACTTGCATTTCATCACAATTTAAAGCATATATGTTTCATTCAATGCTTGTATAATTTATACATCGCTAATATAACTTATACAACACATGTACATGAGGTATACAATGCGTGTATAATTTACACTTCGCTTATATAATTTATACAATGCGATTTCATTCACACAATCAGTTTAGATTCCTCACATTGGTTATTGCAGTGCTAAAAATCGTAGGAAGATCAGAAAAATCCGCGGCTTCTTCTAGAATGTAGAGAGCCTCCTTGCGGTCACGGTGTCTCCTGTTTCATCGAATTTCCTTAAAGAACGAAAAAGATATTATTTTTCAAAATTTTGCAACGCTTTATAGTGTAAAAACAGTTCAACATTAAACAACCCATATACCTTCAAGAGGAGTTCGAAACTAGGGTTGCTGATAATGTTTGATTCGTGGCACGGGGACACGATCAGGTTGCGCCACGGTGGAGAGCGCAGAGAGGCGCGCCTGCGCCAGGTGATTTCGCTCCGATCGATGCAGCGACGAGGGCGGATACTGGTGAGATGTGCGGCGACTTCGAGCCCTTGGATCTCGTCGGATAGTCAATGATGGAAGGTGAGGTGGGTATCGATTTAGAGAGGGGGAGGAGAGCTTTCGAGATCAGGTGGTGGCGCGGCCTATAGATCGTCGGAGCGAGGGGAAAGTGGTCGGGAAGGGTGGAGTAACGTGCGTCGTCGAAGCAGAAAGAAGAAAGGATTTTCCGGAGATATTTTTTATTTTAAATAATGAAATAGAAAAAATATGATTGGCCAAGGTTTTAATTAACTTTTTAAATAGTGTTTTTACAACCGAACTCCTTTTCCAACCCAACGACTGTCGCCCCTAGCTAAATACCCCCATTCTAGACACAATGGGATATGTTTCGTTGGCCAATCCGACTGTTACAGTCAGTTATTTTTCAAATTAAAGTATAAAACATTCAATATTTAATTTGAACGTACATTTCAATTTGCCAGGGCCACAAACTGAATCGAAAAATTCCAGAAAAATAAATCTAGCTTTGTTTTGACGATACGGTCCTAACAAAACCAGTTTCGTCGAATTCTGAGCTCGTTTGAAAAACGGCCATTTTTAGGTCGACCCATTCTAACAGAATTTGACCAATTACATTTTCTTTTGCCCCGCTCACATACCAGCTTCAAAAATTATGAAATTTGAAACTTAGCAATAATTTGACATCCCGGACCCAACAAAAGTGGTTTCGTCGAATTCCGAGGTCGTATGCAAAATATCAATTTTCAAGGGCTATATATGCTATATAGCGACCTTTCTGAAAATTCATTTGGCCATAACTTTTGATTCCCGCTATGAAACTTCGATTTTTCAGATTCGTTAGAAAGGTATTCATAAACAGATTTAAATATTTTCAGTTTCGCTAAAATCCGTTACATTTTCCACCCGGTACAGTCAGACAAAGTTTGTATTCAAAATTTCAAACTGCAATACTATACCCAATTCTTTATTTTATTGAAATAGGCTATTTCAATTATTCAAATTCTTTGGTAATAACCAATTTTAAAATTTTTAAATTGGTTCACATTTTCCGGGTTATTACAGAATGTGAGAGGTAATACAATTAAATGGTGAAAGGAAATAAATGTGACTTAATTATATGAATTAAGTGAAAGGAGATTTCGATAAAAAGGTTTAAGATAAACTAGAGTATATAAATGAGATTTTATGTGTAAAAGCGTTAATATTGAATTAACGTTATTTGAAATGAGATCAAGTAAAAAGGGAAAATTGAAATAAGATTTCCAAAGTGGGGAATGGTGAAATAGATTTGAAAGGAGATTGGTAAAGGTGAATTGGGGTTAAAGAACTAGGCCGTGGGGTGGTATAACCAAATCCAAGTTATGATGGAAATTATTTTTGAGACTGGAATGGTATATTGGTTTGATTACAACTTATACTCATCTGAGGATAAAAATGTTGTTGATCAAGGTCTGAGAGGTAATTAAAATACCCCAACTTGATCGACATCAGGATTATCTGAAGATGATATTAGTTGGTAATCGTAAAAGAGGTTAGTTATAATTCATTATTTCCATTAGTGAAATAATGCAACGTTGGTGAAAATTGGGAAATATACACAACGAGAGATCAGAAGTAAAGTAAATGTAAGGTTAGTATTATTTTATACTAATCAATGTTGGTTATGGTTTCGAGAATGGAATACAAGGTATTACATAATGTTATTTAAAGAAAAATGAGTTCAATGGATTTTCCATCTTTTAAATAATAAGGAATGATATAACAAATGTTTGAAAGGAGAATTTAGTGGAAATTGAATATGGTTATAAGTTATTTTGCTACGTAATACAAAGAAATGGGTTTGGGAACATTTGTATAATTATTAAGGATCAAATGCCGTATTTTAAAATATTAAAAGAGTTATAAGTTTAATTAAACAGAAATGAATAAATTTGTTTAATTAAAAAGGCCAAGTGATGTTGAATACTGAACTAGTGAACTCATTGGAGCGTCATGATTGAAACACTGTATATTTTGATAGTTAAATCACCGACTATCAAATCTGTCCAATGCGACTGTTGGTATGGAAAGACCGGGATCGAATTTATATTCGAAAACCATTCCGACCAACAAATACGTGAAAATATCAGAAGATGGTCGAGATGGAGCATTGATGACTGTGGATTTTCATAAACGGAAGAACCACTAATATTCTCTACCTGACAAGTAGAGATAAGTTGTGATTCTGTCGTGGTTGGAATCTACGGGTTGCAAGGACTTCTCGCTACTGATCCATGGGGTGATTCCTATATGGGATGCGGTAGGAGAGTGCCTTCGGTTCATCCTGTTCCTGGATGATTTGTATGGACGAGTGTATGACAGAGTATTTCCAAAGGGTCACGTACGTTGATTCCTTCAAACGTACGATAGTAATTGGCGGAGAATTGCCGTTCTCTTAGCTTCTAACTAGAGTATTTTTCGTGGACGTCAATTAGTGATATCTGACGGATCTGACGATGTGGCATTCAAAGTGAATGGTGACCAGATGTTCAAAGATAAATTCTGGCCTCAAGCCTCATCAACCGGGAAATGACAAAAATCGGGCAGGCAACATGGCTATGTGGGTCGCTCCCATTAGGGTATATAATCACCTATCTAGAGAAATTTCTATTTGTTTCTTAAATCTGTATTCGATGCTGTCCCTTTTTGGGAGACGGTTGCTGATCCCAACCGTCGGTGATATACACTCGATACACTCAAGCGAAATGAGTGGTCGGTCATGTGAGGGCCGGGTTGCAAGATGTTCTTGTTGAACCCAGTGTATTCGTCTCTAGAGATACACTATCGGTAGGTGGTCCCATACCTTGTCATGGTCGGAAATCCAATCTCCAATAAGCGCCCGTGGTTTTGATTGTATAATATATATGTGGAGCGTGAGATGCAAGCGTTCTACTAGATTGTTATTTACTTGTATCTAGACATTATTATAATATCAGAAAAGATATTGGTTTTCAAAACTGTTTTGGGTTGTTGTAAGATAAAAACCGTCCGTGTTTATGTGTGGATTTGGTCTTACGATTATCCTTTTCTTTTGAAAGAATTTGAACTTTAAAATCATGATTGGATGATTTATCCTAAATACTGTGCGAGTTATCTCACTCTGGTTCACCAGACTGACCCGATGTTTTGTAAATGCTCGGGTTAGCCCGGGGTGTACAGGTTCAGGTTATCAAACGGTGTGAAGTCCAGAGATGAGCTGGAGATGTTCAGACGTATGATATTATATAGCTACTATTCCGATGTGTATTGTATATTGGAACAGGTTATTATAACTGTCCCGTTGGGTGATGTACTCTGATACTGTAAGTATTTTCAAAGCTCTCAATAAAGATTTATTTCTGTATTATATTTTGTTCCGCTGCGTTGTGAGATTCTGTGTTGTGGTGTTTCTTCTTCTTCTTCTATTTTAATATTTCTTTCTTTCTTATCTCACCCTCTAATTTCTTTCTAATAACTATCCAGTGTTTTCGGTGCTTGGAGGGTCGGCATGAGTTACGGTAAAGGTATTTATGTCGATTTCCGGGGGCGGAAACCCTAGGTCGTTACACCATTACCAAATAAGAGTCTGCGGTTTTTGGTTGTATATTATATATGTGGAACGTGAGATGAAAGCATTCCACTGGATTGCTATTTATTTGATTTAGACATTATTATAATATCAGAAGAGTATGGATTTTTAAAAGAATGTTTTGGGTTATTGTAAGGTAAAAACCATCCGTGTTTATGTGTGGATCGGTCTTACGATTATTCTTTCTTTTAAAAGGATTTTAACAGTTAAACAAGTGTTTGGAGTTTACTCACACCAGTCACATGACTGACCCAGAGTTTATTTTGTTTTGTTTTCTCTAAACTCTTGGATGCCCAATTTTGTATGGGCAGTCAAGTAGTCGGGATTTTACAGATATACTGAGAGCTTGGAGCAGGAGGCTTCAGGATTATATAGCTATTGTTATTTCTGCTGTGTTGTAAGTGTTGTACTCTGATAATGTTATTGTATACATATACTAGTTTTATTTCAAAGTTATGTATATTTTATTCGTTCCGCTGTGAGATTCGTGTTTACTCTGATATTGTATGTTCTTCTTCTTCTATTCTAATTTTCTATCTTATCTATTCTCATCCTCTAACTTCTTTCATTAGTTATCTGGTATTTCCGATGCTTGGATAGTCGACATGGAGATTATGTCGATAACCAAGGTTGCAAATTCCCCGGGTCGTTACAAGGATCTACCCAGGGTGATCCCTTTATTTATCTGATTTGCTCCTCTCTTTGTTCTTCTACTTTCTTCTTCTTCTGTCTGTCACCATTCCATATATACACCACATTCTCGTGCACATGCACACACATTTCAATCACCATCTCTTCGTTCTGACGATCGCATCATATCCCAAATCTGTTCCCAAATTCATTTCGACGATTAAAACCCCCATTACCCGACTACATCCAAATATATTGTTCAAACTGAAACTCCACGCAAGCCAACCTCCATTGCAAACACCTCGTATTCCCATCATGGTCAACCGATCATCACCAGAATTTACCTCGATCTTGCCATCACACCTCTCCTCCGAACCCCCCTTGTGCGCAACCTAACTGTGCCTTAACTTAGGTACAATTTATCTCCAAATCGAGCCTTCCAAACACGACAGTGCCGACCCATTTAAATTCGTTTCTCCTATTTTACTTATTTAAAAATTAAAATAGGATTTTCCCATAATTACCAAGTTGCCATGCCTCTCTGAGCCTAGTGCCATCGCCTACGACCGCCGCCATAACCTCAATTTGGACGAAATGCAATTTCTGCTAACTCGGAAATTCACACTACCTAAGTTACTAAAATTCATGATTTCAATATTAAAATTCATGGTTTAACAATATAAATACATCCATACATCTGAATTTAAATTTAATAATGTTTGAAAATTTACCTTTTCGAAACCTTTTTACTGTATTTTAATGATCTTAGATGATATATACTGCTATTTGATTTGAAACCAACTTTAGAGTATAACTGAGACAAAAACAAACAACTTTCATTTTGATCTCACTTCCTAAAACAAACTAGAATTAAAGTGGTTGATTTTTGAACTTTGAGGATGAGGTATATATTTCTCTACTGTTAAATCGACATACATTTCCACTCTTTCCAGTGATTCAACCAACAAGAATAGTTATATGTATATATATATGATGTTATATATTTAGTAGCAATCAATGAACACATAGGTTTGAATACCATACACATACAATTTTAAATTAGATTAAAGAGCAGTAATTTAGAGTTTACTAACCTATATTGGTTACTGCTTTTTTTATTCTTTCTTTTACTGTCTCAGGCTATTAAATCCTTAACTCCTAATCTAACTATTTTAAATACTTCAATATTTATATTTAATATAATGGATTCATATTATTATACATATACCTTGAATTCGCAAGCATTTAAATATAAATATTGGAGGAAAGTTAGGTGTCTGCTCACAAAAACAATATTGCTGCTTGAATTTGGTTTCCCGTCTTTTGCTTGTGTTTCTTCGGGTTTTGAGCTCTCCGTTTTTCATTTATTTTCAGTGAACCAATGTATGAGATTTTTTGGGTTCCCTTGAGTATTTATAGGTGAAAGAATGGAGGCTTTATATTGGGTAGGTATTTAAGGCAGAAAGGGTATAGGCTTGCAGCAGCCTAATAGAAATGAACTGATGTTAATTTTACAATCCTATAACTGTCTTCAACTTGGCTCCTAAGAAAATAGCTATGCCATGTTCTTGCTGCATCATATATGTATATATACATGTGTACCTTATATATATTAACAATACAAGCTTAACAACTAAGTAAAACAAGCTCATTAATGACATTGGTTTTCCTATCAAATCTCTTATGTACTTTGGCTAGCATTTCAATCCAATGCTAGGCTGGTTTTCAATTTTAAATGGGGATTGCACATAATTTCCACAGCTACCCCACAGTTGTGCTTACAAGAATGCACATGGCTAATATTGCTTTTGATCTCTTATCTTTCCTATCAGTTGTTTGCTTCACTTCAAATAAATGTAAATGTCCAGGCTATCTGTTTTTCTCTGTGACACTGTCTTGTTTAACCTATTCTACTTTCAAGCTTATACACTATCATCTCATTTGAGTTTTCATAGGCTAGCAGCTTTGTCCTTTTCAGATTTTGCTTAGATTTTCATTCTTCTTTTAATAGCTGTATGTATACATTTATTTTTAATTAACATGCCATGTACAACTTTAAATTCATACTAGACTTACACACACACACACACACACACACACACACACACACACACACACACACACACACACACACACACATATATATATATATATATTCATTTACATATTTTCAATATACACATACGACACTTATATATATACATACTATATTTACATATATGCATATGTATAAACCAATTTTCAAATTCTATGTTTTGATTTAAGTAA